>JAYEVE010002035.1:0-600000 GCA_036346375.1 Guadua angustifolia
GCCGAGGTCGGCCAAGGCACTTGAGGCCGAACGAGCCAAGGCTGAGGAACAGAGCAAGGCCGCTGCGGACCAGGCAGCCACCGCGCCGAAGGCCTCCCCCGAGCTCGAGGCCAAGCTTCAAGAGCTCGAGTAGAAGCTGGGTCGGGCGAGCAAGGCGGCCAAGACTACCTTGGCCCAGCTTCAAGAAGAATGCCATCACATCGCCGAGGCCTCCACTAAAGCCCTTCGACTCCAGGGCGAGCTGTCGACCTTGAGAGCCAAGGTAGCCAAGCTCGAGCAGGAGAAACTCGCACGTGAGATGGCGGATCTGTAGGTAGGGTAGATTGCCTGCAAGACTTGTAAGAAAATAGTTTAATGGAATAGCTGTATTTTTGCTAAAGTAATTTAATGTCTCAGTATGCTTTATCATTTCTCGGCCAAGAAGCTTTTCCTGACTGCGTACTTAGCCTTACTGGTAGTATACCTCGCCCAGCCCCCGCTGGGCTCAAGGTCGAGCAACGCCGACCTTGGGCGCAAGATAAGAACCTAGCAAGGACCGAGACCTGCAAGATCGAAAAGGAGCCACAGAGTTGCACGTGGAAAAACATAGGATCGAGAGTGAGGTTCGAGCCATGACAACGGCTTGCGTGCTGCTCGTCAGACCTGGTCGCGGGCTTAGTCCGAACCCTGGCGCAGGGGGAATATTGTTGCGAAGAGTTTTTAGCTTACACGTAATTCGACCCCTGGGGGTGAAGGGTAAGCCCCCGACACTTAGGCCTAGAGCGAGCGTGCTCATCCGTATGTCGAGCCCAGAGATAGTTAAGCTCAACTCAACACAACATAGCAAAAAGGTGCACAAAGACCAATCGTGACAAATGAACAAGAGCTTTATTGAAACTTTGAGATAAAAGGGTTACACATAGAATTTGCAAAGCTGGTCAATATTCCACGAGCTAAAGAGCTCTCTGCAATCGGGCATCACTAGCCGGTAAGCCCCCGTGTGATCTATTGAAACAACTCTATAGGGGCCCTCCCACCGCGGGTATAACTTGTTGGTGTTGGACGGTGCCTGAATCCGTCTCAGGGCTAAGTCCCCAACAAGGAGCTCCTAGGTCGCACTGACGAGACGCATGTCCGCAAAGAGCTTGCGTCATCGCACCGATCAGAAATGCACGGCATCTTACTTCTTCCGCCAGTAAGGTCAGAGACCGCTCTTGCTCAAGTCGATCTCGATCGACCTGTCGACCTCGTAGAGCCCAAATTGCTTGCACCAGTTTGGAAATTTCTAGAAGAATCGCGAAAAGCATGAATTTGGATAAGATACGAGAATATTTGCAGGAGTTCGGATAAACACATGGAAATCCCATATGACGTGCAGATAACAATTGGAAACTAGAGACCGGGTAGGAAACTACGGTTTATCTCGGACTACGTTGTCGTGTTGGATCAGGACTCGGATCGGCTAGGCGGGTATATAAGGCGCACCAAGGCTGCTTGAAGATCCATCTACAATCAATCAACACATCTACCAGTTTTTACTTTTCATAGTTCTTAGTCTTTTTAGCATTGTAATCTTTCCTCTGTAAGTCGACATCGATCAAATAAAGTTGCGTATCGCCGATTGTTTGATCGCCATTGGCTTTTTCCAGGTTTGATTTGTTCTGTCTTGTTGCGCATCGCCTTTTCAGAATTGATCTACCTTTTACCTCCGGATTAGTCTTAACCGGCCAATCTAGTTACCTTTCTAATCGGCTTTCTGGCTGATTCTTGATTTTTAGCCGATTCGCCCCGAAGATCGGCTTGATTAAATTTTACAACTATTCCCCTTATCGATTGCAGGGTCAAATCGATTGGCACGCTCGCGCACCCTTGAACCCGGTGTTCATCTGGTGTGTTGCAACTAGAAATCCTCTTCACGTTTTTGGCGTCAACACATTTTTGGCACGCCCGGTGGGACCACCAAATCGACAAGATGACTGCAGGCAAGTCCACCGCACCAGCCAACGTAAACACCGACGCCATAATCGTCCCTACCTTGGACGATTTAACTCCAGAGTAGCGCAAGAAGATTGAAGACCGAAAAGCCGCCTTGGAAGAATTAATGCTGGGTTGTTATCAGAAAACCCGACGAGGGGACACACAGAAGATGGCGTTGCCAACATTGAACCCCTTCGGCGAGACAGATGCTGCGTCAAATTCGGTAAGCCGATATCTCCCGGCACAAGCCGAATTATCTGCTATGATTGAGCAATCTGTGCATCACGCATTGATTAACCAATCATCGGTTTTGGTTACGACCTTAAAGCCGATGATAGAGAATAGCGTAAAGACGATTGCACAAGAACTAGCGACATCTGGAGGATTGATGGATCCGTTGCAGCCACTCCCAACATATCCTATGTACTCCGTGGCACCAAACGCTAGCACGATCAAAGCGTCGGCGCCGGCGCCATCGCTAATGCCGACCCAACCCACCGTGTTAGCACCATCAAACCTTCGTCCAAGCCCAGCCGCTCATTATCACGCATACACAGACACGGCGAAAATAGATCCATCAGCATCGGCGACTTCCTATGCTCAGTCGGCTTCTCAGCCGATTGAATTAGATAGAAGTTGTAAATCCCAAGGACTATTCCAAGCTAAGAACCCGGTTCCATATAAAGTAGTTACATACCTAGAACAGCTTGGTCCATTGCCTGAGATACCGGCTGCCAGGGCCAGTGGGCACGAACCATAGCAACAACAAGCATCCATCGGCTAGATAAGTTTAATCGCCGAAGTTTGCACTCTGGGCAGGATATTGTTGAGCACAATTGTCCAAACCCCAGATCCCATCTACCAATAGCATCAATTAGGCCGACCAAATTTCTACTGATCTTGAGGGACGGCCATTGGCTGTTTCAAAGGAAAACGATCGGCTATAGAAAGCCATATCCAGATTATATTGACCGAATGTCGATCCCCATAACTTTAGGATTCCCGATTTCGCAAAATTTTTGGGATGATTCTTGGTCACCACTCGAACACGTTAGGCGATTTATCGCTCGAAGGTGGTGAGGCGCCCAATCCGATGGATTAAAGATTAGACTTTTCCTTTATCTTTATCAGAACTGCCACTCGGTTCACGAATCGCCTCCAAATTTGGTCCACTTTTGAACGATTTAGAAGGCCGATTCCACTTAATACTTTTTTCTGGCGACCGAGTTAAGGATTTCGGATCTAAGTGTTTGTCCGACGTAAATTTGGTGAATCGCTTCGAGTACATTAGAAGGTTTAGAGAAGTACGAAATCGCTGCTTCAGTGTGGTATTACCAGATAACCAACTAGCCGATTTAGCCTTCTAGGGGCTGATTCCCCCGCTCAAAGAAAAACTTGCTGGACAAGAATTTACTGACTTAAGCCACCTACTTCATCGGGTATCAGCACAAGAAAGCCGATATTTAAGTAAAGAATTCAAAGATAAACTCAGAATAAACAATGGCAAAGAAAAGGTTAAAGTAAACATGGTTGAATATAGTTCAAGCGAAACCTCTGAAGATGAAGCAGACGTGAATATAGCCGAGTGGATAAAGGGTTCTAAAAAACCACTTGTCTGTTCATGGCTTAAGCCGACTAGGAGTAAGTCGGAAGTAAAATACGCTTTTGATGTATCCAAGTGCGACCGCATATTTGACATGTTATTACAAGAAATGCCGACACGACTACACCAAGGACATACCATACCTTCAAATTTATTTAAATTAAGAAGCGGCGACATCAGTAAGTGGCATCATTCCTTTCTCATAACACTAACGATCGCAACATCTTTCGACAACAGATACAATGGCCATAGAAGACGGTCACTCAAGTTTGCAAAAGAACCAAAGAATGGAAGTCGACGTTAACCCTTTCCCAATCAACATGGTTCAGTGCTCCGGCAAAGGAAAACAGATTGCTAATGAAAGACCCTCCGCGACACGGCAAGTTAACGTAGAATCAAGCTCGCAAGGGGAAACACTAAAGATAACGATCGGCTCACTTCAAATTGAAGCCGATCAAGACGGGAAGAATTCAAGAACAGTAAAACCAAAAGGGGAATTACAAGTTGGACGGTGGTATAAAGCCGAAAAATATCCGCCCAGAAAGCCAGCGTTCAAACCCAGGCCAACTTTCTCGCAGTTGCTTGAGAAATATGAGAGGGTGAGCCACCGGCAAAAACAACAGTCTCGCCAACCATATCGGCCAAACAATGCATTTCGACCAGATAATCTGCATCGGCCAAGCAACGTAGAAAGAGCTCATGAAAGATGCCCCTTTTGGCAATTCTGTTGGGAAAGAGGTATGACGTTACCATCGTCAAAGTCATGCCCCATGGAGCACTACCCGCAAAGAAGATGGCCAAGGCAGTCGGTACGAGAGCGTCTATATCAGCCAGAACTAGATCAAGACGAGTCAAGGTATAAGAAGCCGATAAGAGAGAGGCTAGGGATGCTAAACCAGGACAGGGAGGAGCTTGCTGAGAACTTGGTTGGTAAAATCCGCAAACCAGTTGAACCTAAACCTAGATGGTGCCCGACTGGGCTTAGCCGATCACAACGCAGGCGGCTCCAACGCCTAAGGACGCAAGAGATGAGAGAAGCTGAAGAAGAAAAACAGAGAGACCAAGCTTTAACGAATTGCGGCTCAGAAGGTCGGGTCACAAAGGAGTGGAGGAGAAAACAACAAGCCGATGCCGAAGTCGGATTCTTCGCATTTATTTAATGTCACCAATAATTCGAGATGGCACTCCTATGGATATTAATATGGTGTTCACCCTACCAGCTGAATTCAGAATTAAAACTGAATCGGCTAAAGACGCATTTGTCCAATTGTGTCTGGGGGCACAAGATGCAATGTTCGAAAAACCACAAGATCCCCATCGGCACTTAAAACCGTTATATTTAAAAGGCTTTATCAACGATAAGCCGATATCAAGGATGCTTGTGGATGGAGGGGCTACTGTGAACTTGATGCCACTCAGTACCTGCAGAAAGTTGGGGAAGACCGATGAAGACTTGATCAAAACAAACATGGTATTGAATGACTTCACAGGTGACCCCACAGAAGCCAAAGGAGTGATGGTAACTGAACTAACCGTCGGCAATAAAACCTTGCCGACCGCGTTCTTTGTGGTTGAAGCAAAAGGGAACTACAGTGTGCTCCTAGGGCGAGATTGGATACACGCCAACTGCTATATACCCGACCATGCACCAATTGCTTATCCAAAGGAACGGAGATGAAGTCGAAATCGTCTCACCGATACATCGGTCATATTGCTATGGCCACCCGACGCAAATTGGCCACATCAAGAAGCTGAATGCATATCGTAAGGCACTAGACGATTGTGATTTCATCAAGATTGGGAAGACAGCTTTACGCCGATCGCTGTCGCACCGTGCACCTTTGATCTAAGCAATGAAATCTTGAGAAGATGGGGTCAAAAATGATCCAACTTTTACAAGACAGAGCAAGGAGCTATCGGCATGAAATAAATTCTGTGAAGCTATTGAAGATTTCCAAAGCGTAAAAGTTGGGGCAAGGTTTCACTTCAAATAGATATGCTTGAAGAAATTGATATAGGAGAAGGTGATAGAAAGAGACCAACTTTATAAGCGCAAGTTTAGGCCTAGAATATAAAAATAAGTTGGTCGAAATACTTAGAAAATACTGAGGATTGTTTTGCTTGGGAGTACTATGAGATGCGGGTTAAGCCGATAACTAGTTGAACATCTACGCTTTATTAAGCCGGGTATCGCCATATAAGCAACCTCCTCGTCGTTTTAATCCAGAGTTGTATAATGTAATAAAAGAAGAAATTGAAAGA
Source organism: Guadua angustifolia (assembly GCA_036346375.1). Taxonomy (NCBI): domain Eukaryota; kingdom Viridiplantae; phylum Streptophyta; class Magnoliopsida; order Poales; family Poaceae; genus Guadua; species Guadua angustifolia. Next base: position 5,822 of record JAYEVE010002035.1, read on the forward strand.
TTGCTAGAAGCCAAGTTTATAAGGCCTTGCCGATATGCCGAGTGGGTGTCCAACATTGTTCCTGTCATGAAGAAAAATGGTAAGCTTCGGGTGTGTGTAGATTTTAGAGATTTGAATAAAGCCACGCCAAAGGATGAATATCCGATGCCTATAGCCGATATGCTTATCGATGCTGCCTCGTAACAAAATCATTAGCTTTCTTGATGGGAACGCCGATATAACCGATATTCATGGCGGTCGATATCCCCAAACGGCCTTCGATGTCCGTAGCGTTAGGGTTATATGAATGGCCAGTAATGACATTCGGCTTAAAGAATGCAGGTGCCACTTATCAACGTGCCATGAATTTAATTTTTCACAATCTAATCGGACATATCGTTGAAATTTACATCGATGACGTGGTTGTCAAGTCTAAGGAGGACTGGCAACACTTAGCCGATTTAGAAAAGGTATTTCAAAACACAAGAGCTCATGGGTTAAAGATGAATCCCTTGAAATGCGATTTGGCGGTTTACGGTGGTCGGGCTTTCGGTTTTATGGTGCATCGAGAGGTATCGGCGAGCTGCATAAGGGTCAATGCCATAGCAAACACCGAGCCTCCAACATGCAAAAATGAACTGCAAAAGTTGATCAGCAAAATTAACTACTTACGATGATTTATCTCGAATCTGTCTGGTAGGATCCAAGCTTTTACGCCGTTATTGAAGTTGAAGGATCATCCGGAGTTCGTATGGGGAGCCGATCAGCAAAAAGCTTTTGATGAGATCAAAGAATACTTGGCATCACCACCAGTCCTGGCCGCACCACGGAAGGGGATTCCCTTCAAATTATACGTGTCGGTCGAAAAGGAAACCATCGGGCCGTGTTGGCAGAAATCGATGGCAAAAGCGCGTAATATTTTATCTCACCGACGGCTTTTGAAGTCAAATCAGTATTCTTATATAGAAAAGCTATGTTTATCATTGTATTTCGCTCGCACTAAGTTAAGGCATTACATATTGGCATCGACTTGTATAATAGTATGCAAAACGATATCATCAAATATATCTTGTCTCGCGCCAATTTTGAGAGGACGACTTGGGAAATGGGCATACGCTTTGACCGAAGTTCGATCGCAATATGAATCGCTAAAGTCGTTAAGGGCCAAGCAAGAGCCGATTTCATTACAGGACATGATACCACGGCAGGAATGGTCGATGTGGCCCCATGGCAGTTATATTTTGATGGGTCAGTTTGTCAGGATGGGAGTGGAATTGGTATCGTGCTGATATCACCCAAAGGGTATAGCACAGAATTTGCATATAGGCTCAATAGCCGATGCTCTAATAACCAAGCCGAGTATGAAGCATTGCTCAAAGGACTTAGACTGGTAGAAAGCATCGGGGTAAGCGATGTGGAAGCATTCGGCGACTCACTGCTAGTCGTTCAACAGGTAAGGGGAGAATTCCGGTGCAACGATGAGGTATTAGGCAAATACCTAGAACATTGCTATAATACCATTGAGACATTCACGGCATTTTCTATCAGCCATATACCCCGAGAGTTGAATGATAGGGCTAATACGTTAGCTCAAGCAGCGTCAGGCTACAGAGAAGATAGCCGATGTGAAATATTGGACTCAATTGACAAAGCTGTGCTGTGTGTCGACACCACCGATTGGAGAACAGAAATAAAAGCTTACTTGATGGACCCATCTGGACCTACTACGCGAAAACTTCGTCAAAAAGCGTTGAAGTATGTCGTGCTTGAAGGGGATTTGTATTATCGGACATTGAAGGTTTGCTTTCACGATGTTTAGGCGGTAAAGAAGCAAAGGTGGCTATGGGAGAAGTTCACGCTGAATTTGCGGTGCGATCAATCGCCTATAAAATGAAGTGGATATTGAGGAGGACAGATACTTGGCCGATTTATGTTAGAAGATTGCTTCAAGTATTACAAAGTGTGCCAAAGTCACAAAGATTTGAAAATGTCATACTTTGCACCAAAGATCGCTTTACACCCGATTATCAAGCCATGGCCTTTCAGAGGATGGGGAATAGACGTAATCGGCCAAATATTTCCAGCTTCAAGCAAGGGCCATAAATTTATTCTTGCGACCACAGATTATTTTTCAAAATGGGTAGAAGCCGTTCCGCTCAAGAAGGTTACCAGTGTAGAGGCTATCGGCTTTGTCAGTGAGCACATTATTCATCGGTTTGGTATCCCGCAAACAATTACAACTGATCAAGGAACGGTATTTATGTCTAATGAGTTCAAGAACTTCGTAGAAAGTTTGGGTATTAAACTTCTTAATTCTTCACCATATTACGCTCAGGCTAACGGGCAAGCCGAGTCGTCTAACAAATCCTTGATCAAACTAATTAAAAGGAAAATTGATGAAAAGCCTCGAACTTGGCACTCTACACTCTCGGAGTCTTTATGGGCTTATCGGCTAGCGTTTCACGGGTCGACTAAATTGTCGCCATATCAGTTGGTATATGGTCAGGAAGCCGTGTTGCCCGTGGAAATAAACATCGAGTCTATGAGGGTAGCGAGACAAAACAATTTATCGGCTAATGAATACAAGGAACTATTGCTGCATAATTTAGATGACTTGGCGGAATTAAGGCTCGTTACTTTAAATCGGCTTGAAAAGAATAAAGAAAAAGTCGCAAGGGCTTATAACAAAAAAGTTGTGCCAAAGTCCTTCAGCGAAGCCGATTTGGTTTGGAAAACAATACTACCGATCGGTTCTAAAGATAATCGTTTTGGCAAATGGTCACCTACCTGGGAAGGACCATATAAAATAAATCGGCTTGTTGGCGGAAATTCGTATATACTCGAAACACTTGAAGGATTGGTGTTACCTAAGGCAATCAACGGAAAATATCTAAAGCGGTACTACCCTAGCGTTTGGATCGGTACATGATCAGGAATACGACAAAGAATTCTGAAACAAATCGGTTAAACAGCCGATTAAGATAAATACAGTCGGGTAACCAGCCAACTAAGAGTATTACAAAAGGCACCGCAAAGCAACAGTTTTTGAAAGCATAGCACCAACAAGTCACAAAATTACAGGCCTGAGCCAGGGATTCTAGCCCCCAAAGCCGAAAGTGCTGCAGCAGCTTTGGCCAATGTTTGTTGACGCCAAGATATAATGTCTTCATCGCCTTTGGCGGTGCAGTTTTAATCGAACAACTTTGGCCGATTGTTCTTTCACCTTTGCTACGGCGAGGCCAATATCGGCCTTCTAGCTTTTCAGAGATGTTGAAGTGGTAGTCACCAAAACAAGATTATTTGCAAGTTCCTCTTCCACTTTAGCTAGCTCCTCCGTAAGCCGTTTTTTCGTCAACTCTAATTTTTGCGCTGAGGACTTTGCAGCCTTGAGGGTAGAAGAATCTTCGTCATACTTTTTCTTCTTGGCCTTTGCATCTGCCACCAACTCATCCAGACGACGTTGGTCGGCTACTTGAGCCTCTCGTTGTGCTACTCTGGCTGTTGCAGCTTCAACTTCCGCCCGCCTCTCATCTATATGACAAACATCCAAAATGGCTTTCAGGGCCTCAGGCGGGAGATCGGCTTCAACAACGGCCATTGCATCACGAATCGGTTGAGCATCAGCCAAGATAACTGCTTCCGGCTGAGAAATCACAGTTAAAAGCCAATTTAGCTTCTCCTGCATGTTCGGGCCCGATTGGACAACCGCAGCAGATACTTTCTGAGAAACTGTGATTATGTTGTGGATATCAGCTGCATAGTCATCGGGGGCAATCCTTTCCGGGTCGGTTAGCTCGTCCAAGGTTGTAGGATCGAGGATGCGCCTAGAGGGGGGGTGAATAGGCGTTTTACAAAATTCGATCGCTCTCTAAAATAATTCGCTCTAATACACCCCTAAGTCAAAATCTAAACAAAGATATATGCGAAGTTTATAAACTCGGTTTTGACAATTAAAGCCTAAATCAACTAGGCTTACTAGTGCACTAACTAAATTATGTCTCTATACTAGAATTGCTAAATTGAGCAAACAATCAATACTAAGCAATTCTAATTATAATCAAGCAATTGATAAATATACAATAAAGTAAATGCTTGAAGGTAAAAGAGACAACCGATATTTTTCCGTGGTGTTCGGAGACTTGCGGTCTCCCTAGTCCACGTTGAGGCAAGCCCAACCACTTGGACCGGCTCCCGCCGAGCACCCGCCTCGCTTCCACTAGTCGTGGTTTTTCACGCTATGCCGTAGGCTCAACCCGAACCTTCACAAACTTGCCGGGCTTTCACACCTTGAGAGCTCCACAAGATGACGCCACGCTGCCTAGGAGTCGGCAACCTCCAAGAGTAACAAGTCGCTCCTTCGCTTGAACTTCACCGAGCACAACGAATGCGCCCCGGTGATCACCAAGTGCAACACAAGCACAAGGATCTCCCTCAAGTGCAACACATGCACAAGAGACTCTCAACCCACTTCTAATTGTAACACATGCAATTAGTCTCACTCTTGCTCAAGAACAACTTATGAAAATGCAATACATGCAAATCACCTCTCAAATACTCACACAAAAGCTAATACACAAATGAGAGCTTCAATACATGAACCACCTCACCCAATATACTCTAGCAACCAGCAAATGCCCCCCATGACCTCCTTTTATAGCCTCACAAAGAAAACTAGCCGTTGGGGGCAAACGGGCATTAAACGAGCTAAAACTAGCCGTTGCTACAGTGTTTGCGGTACTATCGCCTCTACGGCGGTAGTACCGCCTAGGAACTCTCTCGCCAAATAACTATCAAGACGGGCGGTACTACTGCCTCTACGGGCGGTAGTACCGTTAGCTATGACCACCAAAAAGCTCATAACTTTTTACTTCGAACTCCGATTTGGGTGATTTTTGATTCTATGCGAAGCTTATCACGAGGGCTACAATCTCCACTTATTTTCAAGATTTAATCAATCATAGATATATTTAAAATATCACTAAAACCAAACTCTAATGTAGTCATTCAAGTCTAAAATCTGATTTTCTCGAAATACTTCACATAGACTTGATCAACAACATGACTACAAGCTAGCAAGGGTCAACAACCTTGAACCATGTGATGATCAACTCATGATCAAAATAATTTGCAAAACACATTTGCAAATACTATTCACATGCTTCAAAAGAGCAGACGTAAATTCCAATCCAACTAGCTTGAGCATCCTCGTTTTGCAACACATGCAAAACCTAGCTCCAAGCAACCACTTTGATTTTGAAAGATTTGTTTTGTAAAGAGAAAACAAAACATGAAGCTTTAACAATTGCAATACATGCAAAAGTGAACTTCATGCAAAAGCCAATGCATACGCTTATCCCACTTGCAACACATGCAAATCAAAGCGCAGAAACCAAATGCATATACTCTTCTTCTTTGCAACACATGCAAATGAGTATAATGCAACAACAACCAAGCATAATCTTAACTCATTCGCAACACATGCCAAATGGTTAGCTCTAATGCAAAAACCAAATCCAAATGATTTGAGCTCGAGTGAACACGGATTGAGATCATCAACACATGATGAAGCTCAAGCTAGAGACAACCCTCTTAATAGTACGGCGATAAAACTAGACTCAAAGACTACAAAAGTCCTTAGCCTATCTAGTTATATCTTCGCCGCCGCGTGCAAGCAATCCCCTTTGGGTTCTTTATGATCATCACTTTGATACTCCCTCGGGATCATCACTCGATTCTTCTCTTTGTCTTCGGGATCTTCTCTTGACGCCCATCATCTCATGATGCCGTCTTTATCCCGTTCTCAATCATCTCATTCATCTTTGGACCTAACTCAATCACCACTCATAAAACTTGTTAGTCCAAGATGCATGGTTGTCTCAATTATCTCTTGCACTCCATTAACACATAATGGATGCCTTTAGATCAATTGAGCACAACCTAAATCAATTTGAATGATTTAAGTGTGTCTTAAGTACAATAATGCAACTCATGCTTTATTATACTTAAGAGCTATTCATTTGTCCTTAATTAATCAAGGAACACCATCAACACATGATGAAATGTTCTTTAATGATTAACAAGGCAAATGAACTCAATTTAAATTGTCATTTAAATTGATATGAGTATATATTAACTACTCAAGTTTTCATATACTCATGTATTTAGTTTCTTTGTCTTGATCCTTATATGTGTCAATAAGAATTAGATCAATACAAAGAGACTTTCAAGTTAAACTATAAACTCCCCCTAAGTGTGTGCATCCATGTAATATATGGATTGGAAAACATGATGCACATTTTGTGGTTAATATAATGAGGACATTCATATTTTAACTTGACTCCAAAGTATGCAACTAATAATAGAATGGATACATAAACATACCTTGGGTTTTCCATTCTTTTAATGCGATGAGACTAATCAAAGATATTCTAAATAAACAAGTTAGTCTCGATATAAGATTTGTCATTAATAATAAAATCACATTAAGGGATATTAGATTTGTCATTAACACCAAAACCATAACTAATGAAGGTTGAACTTACAATCTCCCCCTTTTTGGTGATTAATGACAAATCCAAGCTTAATAAGCACATTTGGATTAAAACTAACATATTGAGAGAATTTAAACTATTTGAATGCATATGAGAATCAATTCTCCCCCTTAATCATATTAAGCTCCCTTTTTAAGCCAAATGATATTAAGCTCCTAATTCTCCCCCTTTTGGCATTAAACATCAAAAAAAATGTTTCTCTTAGATGGTTTCTCCATTTTTAAGCAATCTACCCCCTTTTGGCATTAATGAGATTTATCATTATCTCCCCCTTTTGGGTATTTAACTATCTCTTTTAATGAAGGTCATACAAGAAATAGAATGAACACTTATGACCTTTGCAAGGAATAAGATTTGGATACCACTTGAAAAGATAAGCATAAAAAGGCAAGGAAGGGTATCACACGGGTTATTTGAAACATATTCAAATAACCCACTCCTCATTTTATTAGGCTTTGCAAATTTTCAACATGATTCTTTTGAAGAATCCAATAAATTACCTAACCGGGTTAAACGAGGAACCCAAAAGAAATGAACACCACTTGAGCAAATAGATATCACTTTAAATCTATCTCAAGGGCTTTACTTAAAGATTAAAGAGAAATGAGCATTTTCAAATTTTTGTTGAAGAACAATGCTCAACTAGAGATTTTCCTCTTTAATGTATTTTAATTCATAAAGAATCTCACAAAGAGAATTCTTAGCGATTGAACTTACAATTTTAGTTTAGGAGGAAAAATCTTAATCAAGAATGTGGGTATCGTGTAATGCTACAAATAGGCAATGAAATACCACTTGTAGGAAATAATTGAATTCAATGATACCACTTAAAAAGGAAATCAAATAGTCAAGGATATCATATAAGAAATGAGCAATAAAATCCAAGATACCACTTATGGGAAAGAAAACGTTGATATTTGTTTCAAAACAGTCTTATTTTCTTGAAAACGAACACTATATGTCAATTTAAGAACAACTTGATATTATGACATAGCTAAAATGAGAGCATCTTCCAAATACACAAAACTCGATTAAACAAGCTCCAAAAAGATTCTAAGGTAAATCATAGAGCTAATACATCTAAACATGCTTATGTTTTGTTTTGGGAGATTCTTTCAACTTAAAACAACTTTGAAGATATGAAAATCACAAGGATTTCAAAAGCTGAAATTTCAGGTTTTCAGATTTTAGCATTTCATTTAGGCTTTAAATGAGGGCTGAAAAACTGCTCATATGAAGTCTAAAAAATCTGATAAAATTTTGTGTTATATACCAAATATTGAGGATCAATTCTTACAAATATGTTTCTCTCAAATTATGCTCTGATTTGAAGATACAAAAATCACAAATCAGCTCAAAATCATGCAAAAGTCTGAATTTTCAGCATTTGATCAAAGTCAGAAAAAGCCATAACTTTTGCAAATTAAGTTTAAATTATTTCAAATTGTGCAGAAACATGCTTTGGACTCCTAAGAAACTTTTCCAAAAAGAATTTTCCAAAAAGAATTCTCCAATCAAAAGATGTGCCAAATTTTGCTTTGTAGGCATGAATTTTACTCAAAGAGAAGAAAAGTCAAAACTTTTTCAAATAAAGTCAAAACATTTTGAAAATTTTCATAAATGAACTTTAAGCTATTTAGAAGGTTTCTCAAAAAGAATTTCCTTAAAAGCACATTTCGTTCAAAAGATATGGCAGGTTGCGCTTTGTAGGTATAAGGACAGGTTCAATTTGTATCGAAAACTCGAAATACAATATAACTTGGATTTCATGGAGATTTGAACTTTTATAGCTTTGAATGAGTTAGAAATACTATTTCAAGCCAAGATACACAAAGAAATCCAACTCAAATTGCAAAACTCGCAAAACGCAAGAATAGGTAATTTTAGGTCAAGGATGATTTTGGCTAAATTCAAATGGCTATAACTTTCGAACGGTTGGTCATTTAAAAAAACTTTGAACTAATGAAATGCTTAAAATGACCAACTCTACAAGTTTTGTATTGACCACTTTTTCAAAAACTCAATAGATTTTAACTTATGAAATTTTTCATTTAATTCGAAAACAAGATCCTATAAGATCTATTTGAGGTCAAATTTGCTATTTTGTTTCTAAAATAGGAATTTTTATCTCAAAGCATTGTAAAATATTTGAAATACATATTTAAGGACTTTTATAAAGATTTTTACAAATATTGGCCTTTGAAACAAAAATTTTGACTTTTGACCAAAGAGGTTCATTTGAAGGATATTCATGCATATAGTTTTCAACATTATTTCAAAAAGTATCAAATGAATCAAATGAGAAGATGTTTGGTTAGAATTTTTATGTATGAGTTTGAAATACCATTTGGAACCAAGATATGATCAAGAATCCGGTCCAAGAGGTGAAACTCGCAAAGATAGAGTATCAGAGCAAATCAAAGACATGATATCACTTGGAAGCAATTAAGTGCCCAAAACTTGATATAAATGAACTCCCAAGATGTTCAACTAATGAATCATGGTGTTATATGCATTTGAATGACACAAGTTTTGTCTTTTCAAAAGGTCAAGTGAATATCACTCTTTAAATCAATTTAATGCTCAAATCGATACCACTTGAAAAAGCGATTCAATAAATTGCGAGCTTTTCAAATTTTGCACAAATGAACTTTGGGATTACAAGAATCTTTTACAAAAGAATTCTTGAAAAAGAAGTACCAATCAAAAGATATCCCAAAGTGAAACTCGAGAAAATTCTGAAAAACAGAGTCAACATGCAGTCTTGGGTACTATCGCTCACTCAGCCAGAGGACAAGAAACCCAGATTATCACTGGTCAGAGCGGTACTACCAAGAATCGTAGGTCGAGACTTCGGATTCTTTGTAAATTTTGCCAGAAAAAGATTCAAATGAAGTCTAAATAATTTGAAATTTTCAGGAAACCAACTTTGGACTATTTAGAAGGTTTTGCAAAAAGAATTTTCTCAAAAGCAATTTTATTTTGAGAGATATGGCAATTTGTGCTTTGAGGCATAAACGGAAATGAATTTTCATGAAAAGCCTCAAATTGCAACTCAATTTGGATTTCACGCAATTTCAACTTTCATGGCTTAGATTGGTGTATCAAGAATGTTTCTAGCCAAGATTTATAATGAAATCCAACTTGAATGCCACGATTTTAGCATATTGCTCAATTAGGCTATTTTGAATTAAATTGAATCGTTTTGAGCCAAATTCGATTTCAACATAGAGTTTTTCATTTTGAAAGCTTGTAAAACCTTTGAAATACTTAATAGAATACTTTTTCAAAGCTTTTCACAAATTTGAGCCTTTTAAATATGAATTTTGACTTTTGACCTAAATAGTCCCTTTTAGAAGCAAAGTCAAATTCAACAAAGACAAAGAGTTCAAATTTAGCACGGGTAAGATATAAAGATTTGAATTTTGTGTATGAGTCTAAAATACCATTTTGAATCAAAATTCTATACAAGAATTGATCCAAATGGAGAAACTCACTAAGTGCAAGAATATGACCATTATGGTCAAGTATAGTTTTTCTACGAAGTTTCAAAATCAAATAACTTTTGATGAGTTGGTCTTTTGAAAATCTTTTGAACACAAGAATTGTTAAGTGTGACCAACTCTAGGATTTTTGTTTTGGAATTATTTTCAAAATCCTTTTACTTTTATTTCTATGAAAATTATAAGTTTAAATCCAAAACAAGATACTAGTAGCGGCTTTTGGAGTTAAAACTCATTTTCCTTTTCAAAATAGTTTTTGTAAAGCCAAAACCTTTGGAAAACCTTTTGAAAGCATTTGTATACATTTTTCAACTAGTTTTTCACAAGATTAGTAATAGTATACAAAATTTTGATTTTGGCTAAATGGTTTGATTTTGAAATTATATATATATGCACTTATATTAATATGGGCATACGAGGGATGTGATACACATGAATATGAATTAACACTCCCCTAAATGTACCACTTCCTAACTTGCTCAAGATTTGCAATAAGAGAATAGATAAGAGGCGAGAGCAAGTTCTCACAACAAGTAATCTAAATTGATTTTTCATTTATATTTCAATATAACCTACACAAGGCTATAAGACATAATAGTAATCAATTTAAATGCTTGTTACCGAGATGGCATTGGCTCATGATGGACATGATTGTCTTTAAGCTTGACACCACTTGTATAAAACGATAATCCTTCTCCTCTTGAATGAGCAAGCGTCAATCCATCTCATATCACCTAAAATCTTTTAGGCGATTTTTGGTACCACTCCTTGTTGGGTCCGACAATCTTAGTCACAATTGATTTAGAAACCCAAATGGTCTTAATTTTAACATTATTGAATTGACTAACATGACTAGGAATAGTTTTGCGATAATTATTCCTCCTAGGCAAAGTACTTGTATTTTTATGGAAGGGCATAGGAGGACATTGATATTTTGCAGAGCTATTTCTAGTTTGATCTCTTCTAAGCATGTAATAATCATTATAGTAAGAACGCTTAGAGGATGTAGCATTTCTAGCAAATGTTTTGCTATAGTTATTTTTCCTAAGCACATGATTTTCATGATTTTTCATAGTCTTAGGAAATCTAGCATTTTGAGCAAACACATTTCTAGAATTACTCTTCCTATGCAAATGAATATCATTTTGAACGGGCATAGGGGACTTGACAAGCTTGACAAACACATTGCCATTCTTGTCTTTCCTAAGCAAATAATTTTCATTAATAAGAATAGGCTTAGGGTGGTACCTTTGGGACAATCCTTACGAAATGTCCTTTTCCCGACAATTGAAGCATGTCACGCTATTTGGCCCTCTCTTGACCGATTTGACTTGCTCCTTGCCAGTTTGCCTCATTGTTGGTGGTGTGGCCTTGTTATCCACACTGTTAGGGCACACGGAGGCGAGGTGGCCCTTCTTGTTGCAATTAAAGCACTTGATTGTCTTCGTGTGTCGTGCGTTGTGCCTCATCTTGCTATTCTCCCTCTTGGACTTGTAGCCGAGTCCTCGCTTATCTTGAGGCGCTCTTGGCTTGCTCAAGATTTCATCGAGGACGGCTTTTCCCTTTACGCACCTCTTCAAGTTATTTTCCAATCTAATGACTTGGGCCTTGAGCTCTTTATTTTCCTCTACAAGATTAGCATCTAAAAATATAGAGGAACTAGAAGTAATTTCATTAGAGCAACAAGGCATATCAATTAAATCATCGCAAGAGGTGGACATGTCAATTTTTGACGAAATATTAGAATTTACATCTAAGCATGGCATTTCATCAATTAAATCACATGTGATTCCTATATCCACCTTAGACTTATAAATTTCTTTGAGAAGGAGGATTCATGATTTTCTTTTACATATTATAATCACTTTGAAGTGATTCATGTTCAAGCTTTAAAATCTTATACTTTGTTTTCTCCTTCCCAAGATAATTATTGAGCTCCTCTAACATATCCATTAAATCTTCATAAGAGGGCTCATCTTTATTTTCATTTACCTCATTTTTACCTTTAGCCATGAAGCAACGAATTCTTGATGGAAATGAATATTCGCTGTCGCTGAGGCGGAGGTTGAGGTTGATGGAGATGTCGGTTCATCACTTGATGTAGAAGTTGAAAGATCATCAACCGACATTTCATCCTCAATGCAATCCTCAATTGTTGGGGATGATTCAAATAATTCTTGAAGCTTGATCCACATTTCATGAACGCTTGTGAGGTTGCAAATGAGATTAAATATTTCTACACTCACAACACTAAATAAAACGTTAGTAGCTTGAGCGTCGAGATGTAGGCATTTTTCCTCTTCTTTAGTTGGTGCTATATCATTTAGTGGAGAAGAAAAGCCAACATCTACGATCCACCAAATTTGTGGGCTCATGGATTTAAAATGATCAATCATAAATAATTTCCATGAAGCATAATTTGATTCATTTAGTATGAGTGGATCGTGTGAGTGTACTAAACCTCTAGTCGCCATCTCTTTTACTCTCTAAGCGGTTAAGCCTAAAATGAGAGTGACCGTGGCTCTGATACCACTTGTAGGATCGAGGATGCGCCTAGAGGGGGCGTGAATAGGCGTTTTACAAAATTCGATCGCTCACTAAAATAATTCGCTCTAATACACCCCTAAGTCAAAATCTAAACAAAGATATATGCGAAGTTTATAAACTCGGTTTTGACAATTAAAGCCTAAATCAACTAGGCTTACTAGTGCACTAACTAAATTATGTCTCTATACTAGAATTGCTAAATTGAGCAAACAATCAATACTAAGCAATTCTAATTATAATCAAGCAATTGATAAATATACAATAAAGTAAATGCTTGAAGGTAAAAGAGACAACCGATATTTTTCCGTGGTGTTCGGAGACTTGCTTGCCTCCCTAGTCCACGCTGAGGCAAGCCCAACCACTTGGACCGGCTCCGCCGAGCACCGCCTGCTTCCACTAGTCGTGGTTTTTCGCTATGCGAGGTTCAACCCGAACCTTCACAAACTTGCCGGGCTTTCACACCTTTAGAGCTCCGCGCAAGACGACGCCACGCCGCCTAGGAGTCGGCAACCTCCAAGAGTAACAAGTCGCTCCTTCGCTTGAACTTCACCGAGCACAACGAATGCGCCCCGGTGATCACCAAGTGCAACACATGCACAAGGACCTCCCTCAAGTGCAACACATGCACAAGAGACTCTCAACCCACTTCTAATTGCAACACATGCAATTAGTCTCACTCTTGCTCAAGAACAACTTATGAAATGCAATACATGCAAATCACCTCTCAAATACTCACACAAGAGCTAATACACAAATGAGAGCTTCAATACATGAACCACCTCACCCAATATACTCTATCAACCAGCAAATGCCCCCATGATCTCCTTTTATAGCCTCACAAAGAAAACTAGCCGCTGGGGGCAAACGGGCATTAAACGAGCTAAAACTAGCCGTTGTTTAAGTGTTTATGTACTACTCGGCCTTACGGCGGTAGTACCGCCTAGAACTCTCTCGCCAAATAACTATCAAGACGGGCGGTACTACCGCCCCTCACGGGCGGTAGTACCGCTTTTGCGGTAGTACCGCTATATCTGACCACCAAAAAGCTCATAACTTTTTACTCCGAACTCCGATTTGGGTGATTTTTGATTCTATGCGAAGCTTATCATGAGGGCTACAATCTCCACTTATTTTCAAGATTTAATCAATCATATATATATTTAAAATATCACCAAAACCAAACTCTAATGTAGTCATTCAAGTCTAAAATCTGATTTTCTCGAAATACTTCACATAGACTTGATCAAAAACATGACTACAAGCTAGCAAGGGTCAACAACCTTGAACCATGTGATGATCAACTCATGATCAAAATAATTTGCAAAACACATTTGCAAATACTATTCACATGCTTCAAAGAACTGTGACGTAAATTCCAATCCAACTAGCTTGAGCATCCTCGCTTTGCAACACATGCAAAACCTAGCTCCAAGCAACCACTTTGATTTTGAAAGATTTGTTTTGTAAAGAGAAAACAAAACATGAAGCTTTAACAATTGCAATACATGCAAAAGTGAACTTCATGCAAAGCCAATGCATACGCTTATCCCACTTGCAACACATGCAAATCAAAGCGCAGTAAAACCAAATGCATATACTCTTCTTCTTTTGCAACACATGCAAATCCGAGTATAATGCAACAACAACCAAGCATAAGCTTAACTCATTCGCAACACATGCCAAATGGTTAGCTCTAATGCAAAAACCAAATCCAAATGATTTGAGCTCGAGTGAACACGGATTGAGATCATCAACACATGATGAAGCTCAAGCTAGAGACAACCCTCTTAATAGTACGGCGATAAAACTAGACTCAAAGACTACAAAAGTCCTTAGCCTATCTAGTTATACCTTTCGCCGCAAGAAGCAATCCCTTTGGGTTCTTTATGATCATCACTTTGATACTCCCTCGAGATCATCACTCGATTCTTCTCTTTGTCTTGGGATCTTTCTTGACGCCCATCATCTCATGATGCCGCTCTTTATCCCTTCTCAATCATCTCATTCATCTTTGGACCTAACTCAATCACCACTCATAAAACTTGTTAGTCCAAGATGCATGGTTGTCTCAATTATCTCTTGCACTCCATTAACACATAATGGATGCCTTTAGATCAATTGAGCACAACCTAAATCAATTTGAATGATTTATGTGTCTTAAGTACAATAATGCAACTCATGCTTTATTATACTTAAGAGCTATTCATTTGTCCTTAATTAATCAAGGAACACCATCAACACATAATGAAATGTTCTTTAATGATTAACAAGACAAATAAACTCAATTTAAATTGTCATTTAAATTGATATGAGTATATATTAACTACTCAAGTTTTCATATACTCATGTATTTAGTTTCTTTGTCTTGATCCTTATATGTGTCAATAAGAATTAGATCAATACAAAGAGACTTTCAAGTTAAACTATAAACTCCCCTAAGTGTGTGCATCCATGTAATATATGGATTGGGAAACATGATGCACATTTTATGGTAATATAATGAGGACATTCATATTTTAACTTGACTCCAAAGTATGCAACTAATAATAGAATGGATACGCAAACATACCTTGGGTTTTCCATTCTTTTAATGCGATGAGACTAATCAAAGATATTCTAAATAAACAAGTTAGTCTCGATATAAGATTTGTCATTAATAATAAAATCACATTAAGGGATATTAGATTTGTCATTAACACCAAAACCATAACTAATGAAGGTTGAACTTACAAAGGTAAAGCCGAGCAGGTCATCAAAGTCTAACGATTCTTCCTGCGTATTCTCTTTAATGGTCAGCTGAGGAGGCAGAGTAGTAGGGGGTCGTGCTAGAGGAGGCGATATCGGGGTACTAACAGAAGCACCCTGGAGCTCGGCCAAAGTACCAGCCACTTGAATAGACGCTGTCGGCTGAAAAGAGAAATATTACGAGGTTAGAAACTTAAGGTTGATAACCCTTGGTAAGCATAAAGAATAGTTTAGCTCTTACTGCACTCAAAGCCGACGGACGAGGAGAACTTTCAGCGCTTTGTTCCTTGCGCTTTAGATGTTTTTTGGCCGGGACCTTGGTGGATTTGGGTTTTTCTGGAAAGACAAAAGGATGAGCAAAAGAATGAACAGGAAATATTTATCGGCTAAGATAAAAACTTACTGGATTTTCTTTCTTTCTCAAGCTCCGATAGACAAGGACAAGCATTCGAGAGTGCCAGAACCCATCAAGACAGGTGGATGATTGGGGCATTTCCCTTTTGACCCACCAGCCGATGGGTTAATAGTAGTAGCCTTGTCACCCGTAGCAGCATCATGCAAAAAGTAAAAGCACCTAGGTAATTAAAAGACAAGTGGCAACAAATCTGCAGGTATAAAATTTTATGAAACAAGCCGATACCTCTACGTCTATGGATGAGTTAGTATAACCCGACGAGCTGGAAGAATCCGAGCTATCTTCACTAGAGCTGCTGCTGCTAGGTACTATCGTCGGCTCATGGAAATCAGGAAGGAACTTTTCTATAATGACCAACGGTATACGATCCAAGTAAAGAGCCTCTGATATGAGTGTCCACCAAGCAGAGAAGTGGCTTGCTCGGCGAGAATTCAGGAAAAAGTGCGGTAAACTAAGAATTTGAAACTTGTCGGCTAGCTCTAAAATCAAGTCTGCGGCTGTTCCATTTGTTACCTTAGCTCTGGGCTCGAGACAACCGAGGAGCGGCAAAGATGGAATCACTTGACCGAAACCCAATTGACGGGCATATACCGAAGGATGATAGAATTCATATGACTACCGGAATGTTACATTACGGAGTTCGCCGATATGAAAATGCAGGTGAAATAAAATCCGATATAGGTCTAAAGTCGATGATGGCATTAAGGAGCTATCAGCATCCAAGTGAAGAAATGAAGGCCATTGGAAATTGGCTGCATTACTGTAAGGGAAAAAATCTTGCTGACCAAAGGTTGCGTTATCCAAATGCAGGAAAAAGGATAGATATTTCTTGAAATCAGCCGGGGTGATTTTGACATCACCACTAGTACACATCACAAGTCTCTCCCCGATTGATCGGCTAGCTCTGTATTGGGGAGTAGAGCCTTCTGGATAGTCTTCACGGGAAAGGTCAGGTCTTCTGTGTGCTCTGAGATCAACAATCGCCAAACATGCTATAAAGCCACAATTGAATAAACCACAATGGGCCGCCAACATTACCAACTACAAACCGACCAAATCCAGAGAAAAGCCATTCTCGATAACATGCATCATTTGGTAAACAAACTCCAAGAAAAATTTCCTAGTGCAAGCCGATTTGTCGTTCACCGCTTGCTCGCTAACACCGATACACTTGTGTTGGACCGAGGATGCGCCACAAAAGAGAAACCGATCCACCACAAGTTCAAAAAGTCGATGCTCCTCGTCCGATACCAGTCCATTCACTTTGTTATTATGTCAATATACTTTGTCCATCCTTCGCCTTGGACCCGATCAACTTATACCGGGCTTGCCACTAAAAGTCGACAATTGGTCACCATCGTGCCTAAGGCAACACAATTCGCTACATCTAAAAGTGTTGGGCCGATAGTACTAGTCTGGAAAAGGAAAGCATTAAGAGTATCCGACAAAAATAGCGGTAGTGGCCACCAAGGGCTCATTGGCTTTAGGGTTTGCGAGACTCGATGGGAGACACTCTGCTATACCCATGTTTTCCCATTCGCACCTCTTTTGGGCCGACACTCGATGAACTAAGTTCTCCAAACCTTTTAGCCTGTTAACAAGCTCTAAAGCTTTTTCCCCATTCCGTTATGTTGTAATTTTAGCCGATAAAGGAAGTCTAGGATTTCTTCGTTGATTACAAAGTCGTCAAGAATGGGTTCCTCTTGGTCCTAGGTAGTATTGGTCTTTACTCTTAGGAATCGGGATCAGTACCTGAGAAGGATCCATTCAGCCGATTGAGGAGAAGGGAGACTGATTGTTGGTGCAGTGAAGACCTGGGGCGGAGAAGCCGACTGAAGAATGAAAGCCGATTGCAGGAGTTGCGAAAGCTGGAAAGCGTGAAAATAACAGAGGGGGTCCCGCATATATATAGCATAGTGAAAAGGTAAAAAGGCGAGAAATGAATTCGAGACGACACCTGGCATTAAAACCGACTCGAGATTTTACTGGTACGACAAAGAATCGACACTCGTTCTCTAAATCAGTAGTGAGCAAAGCCGATGGATAATGAAACCAATCGATAAAAGCCGATGCATATTTTTAAAAGATAACAAGTTATCTTCCAAAAATGGGGGGCATATGTTTGCACCAGTTTTGGAAATTTCTAGAAGAATCGGCAGAAAAGCATGAATTTGGATAAGATACGAGAATATTTGCAGGAGTTCGGATAACCACATGGAAATCCCATATGACGTGCAGATAACAATTGGAAACTAGAGACCGGGTAGGAAACTACGGTTTATTCGACTACGTTGTCGTGTTGGATCAGGACTCGGATCGGCTAGGCGGGTATATAAGGCGCACCAAGGCTGCTTGAAGATCCATCTACAATCAATCAACACATCTACCAGTTTTTACTTTTCATAGTTCTTAGTCTTTTTAGCATTGTAATCTTTCCTCTGTAAGTCGACATCGATCAAATAAAGTTGCGTATCGCCGATTGTTTGATCGTCATTGGCTTTTTCCAGGTTTGATTGGTTATGTCTTGTTGCGCATCGCCTTTTCAGAATTGATCTACCTTTTACCTCCGGATTAGTCTTAACCGGCTAATCTAGTTACCTTTCTAATCGGCTTTCTGGCTGATTCTTGATTTTTAGCCGATTCGCCCTGAAGATCGGCTTGATTAAATTTTACAACTATTCCCCTTATCGATTGCAGGGTCAAATCGATTGGCACGCTCGCGCACCCTTGAACCCGGTGTTCATCTGGTGTGTTGCAACCAGAAATCCTCTTCACGTTTTTGGCGTCAACACCAGCGTAACCTCAGGAGGTAGGACGGCTTCAGATCAACACGAGCCGAAAGGGTGTGGACCTCGTTGTTCTACCGGTCGTGGGTACGTAATGGACCATAAGGCGGTGGGAAGTTCGCCCACCTGTGTCCGCCGTGTCGCTCGAGCTCATCTAACACTCGTTTCTTCACGCCTTGAACGATCTCGTCTGGCTGGCTACCGACCGCTTCCATTGCTCTACGGATGGGTGATCAAGCATAGCATACTTTGGTGCCTATGTCTTCGCAGATTCCCGAACAAACATCGGTAAACCGAGTTCCATTGTCAAGAATGATTCTCGCACGGAACTCCATACCGTGACGACGAACAAGCGAAGAACTTGACCGCCAAGACGGGCCGCGGATTTGCCGAGGCGGCTCGCCTCGATCCACTTGGTGAAGGTGTCGATGACGACTAACAGAACTTCTTCTCCTCCGCGCTGCGGAAGGGTCCGAGGATGTCCAAATTTCTGTGTCGAGAAAGGCCAAGCAAGTGGGATGGTCTCGAGCGCCAGAGGGCAGCCGATGCGACTTCCGAACATGGAACCGCAAGCTCGACAGTGCATAATATTACGCGTCTTGCGGTGCCGTGGCCAAGAAACCCCATGTAGAAAGCCTTCCCGACCATGGTCCTGAAAGAAGAGTGTGATCCGCATAGACCTGAATGAATGTCACGTAGCAGGTACTTACCCTCCTCTGTGATGACACACTTCGTCAGGATGCCGGAAAGATTTCGACGATACAGCTTGCCATCCACGAGTCTATACGAGCTGGCCCGGCGCTTGATCCTGCTCCTTTCCGTTGGCTCAGCCGGGAGCTCACCCGTCGCCAGGAAGCGATGGATTGGCTCGGCCCACGAGGGGGCACCTTCAATGAAGGCGACCGAGGCCTCTTGATCGGAGATGGAAGGAGACGCCAGGGTTTCCAGGATCACGTCAGAAGGGATCTCGTCGTCGGATGACCCGAGCTTGGAGAGGAAGTCAGTGTTGGAGTTGTCCTTCCGCGCCACATGCGTGATTTCCAGGTTCTGAAACCACTTCTCCATCTTACGCGCCTCGGCGAGGTACTTGGCCATTGAGTCTTCCGAGCACTGGTACTCCTTGTTGTACTGATTGACGACGAGCTGAGAGTCGCCTGCATAATCAACCCCAAGACGCCAGGCCTTGCAGTTCGTGAGGCCCGCCAAGAGAGCCTCAGACTGCAATGTTGTTGGTCGCTGGAAACCCAAAATGAACCACATACCTCAATCGGTTGCCGCACGGAGTGAGGACGAGAATTCCAGCCCCCGAGCGCTTGAAAGACCTCGAGCCGTCGAAGTACATGATCCAGGGCTTCTCCTCCTCGACCTCGAGCTCAGGAGTGGGAGGAGATGTTTGCTCGACCACGAAGTCGGCGAGCACCTGCGACTTGATAGCCGTGCGTGCTACGATCCGGACGTTGAACGCCGCCAGCTCCATGGCCCACTTGGCAATACGACCCTCATCCTCTGGGTTCCTCAGAATGTCCTCGAACGGAAAGCTGCTCGGGACGACCACCGAGTGCACCTGGAAGTAGTGCCGGAGCTTGCGCGAGGCCATGAGAAGTGTGTACAAGAGCTTCTGAACCTGTGGGTAGTGCTCCTTTGGGCCGTGCAGGACCTCGCTGACGTAGTAGATCGGATGTCGCCACAAGATCCTCGCCGCCACCAAGACGCATCGACACTGGGCGGTGGTACGCAAGGTAGAGCAAAGAATCGCCACCCGGCCAGGAGTGGTGAGCAAAGGCGGGCTTGAGAGGTACGCCTTCAGGTCGTCGAACGACCGCTACGCCTCAGGAGTCCACTCGAAGCCTCCTTGTTTGCGCAAGGCCCTGAAGAATGGCAACGCACGCTCGCCAAGCCTTAAAATGAACCGACTAAAGGCGACCATATGGCCGGTGAGGCATTGTACCTGTTTCACCGAGGTCGGGGGCGCCATCCTTTCGATTTCCTCGATCTTCTCTAGGTTTGGGCCGACCCCAGAGCCCCCGATCATGTAGCCGAGCACCTTCCCTGAAGCGGCACCGAACACGCACTTCTCCGGATTGAGCTTGATATTGTGCTTGTTCAGGTTGGCGAAGGTCTCCCCGAGGTCTCGAACGTGGTCGCCCTCGGAAGAGCTCTTGACGATGATGTCGTCCACGTAGACCTCGAGGTTGTGGCCAATCTGGGGATCGAACGTCTTAGTCATCAGGTGCTGGAAGGTCACGCCGACGTTGCGGAGACCAAACGACATGGTCGTGCAGCAGTAGGTCCCGAACGGCGTGATGAACGAGGTCTTGCTCTCATCTTCAACCGCCAGCTTGCTCTGATGGTATCCCGAGTAAGCATCCAGAAAGCTTAGCATCCTGGCGTTCGCAGTGGAGTCGATGATCTGGTCGATGCGCGGGAGCGGGAAGTTGTCCTTGGGCATGCCGAGTTCAACCCCGTGTGGTCCACGCACCTCCTCCACTTTCCGCCCTTCTTCTGGACGATGACCGGGTTGGCCAGCCACTTGGAGTAGTCGATCTCGTGGATGAACCTGGCCTTCAGGAGCTTGTCCCGGTTCTCTCTAATGATGGCGACCTTCTCTGGTGAGAAACGCCACAGCTTCTGGCGCACAGGCCGGCAGTCGGGTCGCACCTGTAGCTTGTGCTCGACCACCTCCCTTAGGACTCCTGGCATGTCCACCATCTCCCAAGCAAATATACCTTTATTGGCGCGAAGGAAGGTGACGAGCTCGAGTTCCTATTTGGAACTCAGCCCGGGCGAGATGTGGACGACTTGGTCGGGTCGCTTTCCTCGAGCGGCACAGCCTTCGTGGCCCCGCTAGGCTGGATCGCCGCCTTCTGGCGAGCGTTCTTCACCATCGCCTCCGGGCCCCGCTGAGGTAGCATGTTGGCGAGGCTGTGGCTTGAGTCTCACAAACTGCAGCGCGCTTGAGGTCGCCACGCACGTGATGATGCCACTGGCCCCGGAGTTTCATGCATTAGTGATCAGAGTGGTTGGCCGCCATGAACTTGAACAGGCGACGCCTAGGATGGCGCTAGGAGGTCACCCTCGACCACCTCGAAGGTGATCAACTCGGTGCGAAACTTATCCGAAGCACTGAAGGTGACGGGCAAAACCACCTGCCTTATAGGAGTGGTCGAGCTCCTAGGAACAATCCCGAAGAACAGAATCGCGATGCTCTTGATCTTCGACCGGGGAATCTGCATCCGGTCGAGCGCGCTTGCTAGTAGCAGATTAAGGGAGCTGCCACCATCGACCATGACCCTCCTGACCATGGTGTTGCTGCTGGTCGGGATCACGACCAAGGCTGTCTTGAGATCCTTCGACATACCTTGAGAGGCATCCTCCGATGTGAAGGTGATCGTCGCCCCGGCCCACTTGCAGGGCTGGTGTGTGGTCTTCCCAGCGGCGGCCTGGTAGACCACGCGCGCGGTATCCTTGATCTCACGCCGGGATTGATACACCGAGGAGACACCAAAGATGATGTCGATTCGGCGGTCACCTTGCTGTAAGTCCAGGTCGAGGTCGGCCTGGTCACCCCCGGTGTTTACCCTTTCGGGCTCATCTCCTTCTTTCGGGAGTGTGGGCATCTCTCCACGCCCGTCGTAGAAGGCCTCGAGCTCAGCCTGCCAGGCCCGACAGCCCCGCAGGTCGTGGCCCGGAGTCCTGTGAAACAGACAAAATTTACCTTCATTAAACCGAGACCGCCCCTCAGATCCTTGTGAGCGACCATCGGCTTGACGCGACCCAGCCCGGCGGTCATCCTGCCGAGGTCGGCGCTGCGCTTGCTGGGGTCGTGGTCGGTTTTGCTGGGAACGAGGCCTCTCCTGGGCTGAGTCCCGCACTTCCATAACTTCACGGCGACCATCCACCGAAACAATTACTTGAGGTCGACCACCATCGCGCTTGCGGTCTCTCTTCCGCTTCTTTGCGACCGAGCCTTGGTCGGCATTCTTGGCGCTGGAGGGACCTGCCTCGCCTGCATTGACGCCAAGCTTACCTTGGTCGTAGTTGTGCTTCCAGTGGACTGCATCGTCCGCGTCCGCGTAGAGCTCTGCCATGCGAAAGAGCTTGCCGACGGTGAGCCTCGCCGTGATCTCCAAGTTTTCGGTAAGGCGACGGTCGCGCACGCCAAACTTGAAGGCCTTGATCACGGCCTCATTAGACACACTAGGGATCAGATTCCTAGTGCAGATGAACCGCCACACGAAGTCGCGGAGGGGTTCATTCTTTCCCTGGATCACTCGATCCAGGTCCTTCTCCCTACCGGGCAGCTCGTAGCAGCTCTAGAAATTTGAGCGGAGGGCGCTCTGGATTTGGCGCCACGAGCAAAAAGTACCTGGTTTCTGGTTGAAGAGCCAGGTGCGACTAGCACCGTCCAGGATGGTAGGGAGATAGTTGGCCGTCACGTACTCGTCGCCTCCCGCAGCTAGGATGGTGGTGGTGTAGATCGAGAGGAATTCATCAAGGTTCCTTGTCCCATCGAATCGCTCGATCAGCGCGGGCTTGAAGCGAGCCGACCACCGCACTCGTCGGAGGTTGTCAGAGTATGTCGTGCAGTCGTACGCTAGGATAGGGGCGCGCCTGGGAAGGTTCTCACTGCTGCTAGAGCTGGATTCCCGATCGCTTTGGCGCCCCGCCCTGCGACCTCGACGGCCATGGCGGTGGGCCTGAGCATCTCCCGGGAGGTACTGCAGACGCTCATGGACCCGCCGACGCCTTGGGGGGACGTCAGGAGAAAGGCCGCTGCTGGAGCGGGAGTCGCTGTACGCTGGCCGTCGTCGTGCCTCGTCCGGAGTCACGCTCAGGGAACAACAGCGAGGCGGTGTACGAGATAGGCCTCGAGGCTGCTGGTGCACAGGAGACCAGCGGGGGTGTTGGCGCCTGCGCGAGGAGTTATCGTCGCTCCTCAATGACTGGGACCCAGCAGGAAGGCCTTGGCACCGCGACGGCACAGCTTCAGTTGCAGCCTTGTCGAGCTCGTCTGCGAGAGCCCGGTAGAAGAAACCCGATGTTGGACGCGCGGGATCAATCATGACTCGTGCGATCGCTCGGAGGCGCTCGCTCGAGTGAGGGAGCCTGGAGCGCCCCGAGGACGTTCCAATCTTCTCAAGCTCCTCTCGCCGGAGGGCAGTTATGGCCTGGTTGATGGCAACCTGGGCCATCCGGCGAGCATCTTCTGGGTCTTGGTCGCGCCCCTCCTCCATGTTCTCATCATGGCTAGCGGCCATGAGAACGAAACGATTTTGCAGCGGCGACGAGGGGGAGAATAGAGATGTGGAACTTCCATGCTCGGGGGTTGCGCTCGAACCCGAGCTCACGGAATGCGCTGCTGCGGAAGACGCCATACCTTGAAAAGCTGAGATTTCTTCTGGTTGAACGAAGCTTTCGGGCCCCACGGTGGGCGCCAGCTATCGATAATCGGAATCGCCTGACCGCAAAAGTGAAGAGGGGGATTGGTGTGAGAGTAGGACCCAAGAAGTGCTTCGCTCAACAATGGATTAGACGAAGGTCGGGTGTGCCGTCAACGAGCAAGAGACAGCGAATTATACTGGTTCGAGCCCCCGTGAGGGTAATGACTCTACGTCCAGTCCTCTCCTGAGGTGGAGGAACTTACTAATGGCGATTACAGAGAGTGCTTATAGCTCGAGCTTGGGCGCTCTATATGTGTGTGTTTATGGCTAGTGAGTTCGTGTCCTGTACATATGCCTTGCATGGTTTATATACTCTCGAATGCTGCATGCAACGGACGGGAAAGATTCCCGAGGAAGTGGCTTCGTGCGCATTGAAGGTGGGCCGTAACCGTCCCTGAAACGATGCCCACGTTTGCCTTGATGCCACCATCAGGTTTTGATAACTGCCGAATAAATGCACGCCCCATGCCCTGAGGCGAAACCGTCGGACCAAGAGCTGACCTCAAGACCTCGAGCTTGACAGAGTGCGAAAGCAGACCCTTGGTCGAGGCAGGCTCTAGGTCGTGCGAGACCGCGCGGACCAGGTCGTGGCCGAAGGCCTTTGCTGGATTGCCCCAAGCCGGATACCCTGTTGACCGTGCGTTGACTTGTCAGAGATTTATCAGTCCTCGAAAGCTAGCCCCCGAGGCTCAAGGTCGTGGCTGGAACACGGGCCGACTTTGAGCCTCAACCGAGCGGTTTTTTAGTTAAACCGTGCAAACCGAAACCGTTCGGTTTGGGTGAAAAACCGAGCGGTTTCAGCGAAAAGCCGTGAAAAATAGGGGGGAAACCGCCAAAACCGGGAAAATAGGGAAAATCACCAAAAATAGGGAAAATGCAAAAAAATTTTTATAAAATTTGTAAAAATACTAGGAAGGCTAAATTTTAGTAAAAGTGTAATAAATATATAAATAAGGTATGTGAAGACATGAAAAAACTCCAGAATGCTCTCTCCTAAATTTGAAAAACATTCGACATGATCTTTGCTATATTTTAGACATTTGAAAGTTGTAAATTAGACATTTCACAATAATATGTCAATAAATAATCTTTCATTGCAATATTACAATCATACAAGTGCAAAGATACAAATTTACATAACCACATAGCAAAATCATGCGCAATTTCTTTACCATTCAATTGTCAACACCATTTACGTTATAATACCTTTCAATTGAAGTTGTGGAGTAGGCATAGGTGCATAGCTTCGTCATTCTTGTACTGTCACAAGAATGCCATGTTCGACCTACATGAACGGAATGTCAGTACAAAATTTCACTTGCAATGAAATCGAACATACAATTGAAACAAAATTTCGGCATGATCTTTGCTACATTGTAGACATTCTGAAGGTTTAAAGTAGGTATTTAGGCTTTAGCAATAATATGTGAACAAATAACCTTTCATTTCAATAACAACCACATATCAATCTAATAAGTGCAAAAAATAGGCATTGAAATATCAATACCATTTATATTTAGATACCTTCCATTTGATGTTGTAAGGTCAGCATATTTTCGTCATTGCTCCACACAAATGCCATGTTGGACCAGATGGACGCTTATGTTAGTATAATATCAAGTTGCAATGAAATGAAATATGCAAATGAAACATTACCTTCGGGGTTACGGCTAGTATTGTTGCGTGAACACTTGGTTGGCCGCGTTGTATTCCTCGGTGGACATTAAGGCCAATCCTCGTGTAGTTAGCAACTCCGCCTTGTAATCGTGACAGCTTTGCCCCATCCATATACTTGTCGTTTGCTATTGTTGATACAACATGGCATAAAACTCAGGGTCGTGCCACTCGTAGACACATTGCGTGGGAGGTTGTGCATGAGCATCAGGGATGGCGTAGTCATAGCTGCTATATAAGCTATAGCTCCCTTGCATCTCAGCGATGCCATAGGAACTATAGCTGTCCTGTGGTGCGCAGCTATCCTGTGGTGATTGTGTGGCCTTTCCCTTTCCCTTCCCCTTAACAGTTATCCTCTGTGATTGAGGAGCGCCATGATCTCTGTCTTGTATCGCATGAGTGAACTGCGACTTTCAGAATTGATGGGCCGAGGCTATTCGATTGTGCGTGGTAGGTCCGGGGTATTTCAAAGATCGCCTTGTCTGTCTTGGAGCTGCTATCATTGGACTCTTGGTATGTTAAGCTCCGATGATCCCTCTCCTAAGTAGAGTCATCACTCCTTATATAATGGGTTTCACCTATAGAGCATGCTCTTCTTTTTGTTGTATCCCTTCTCGGGACTGATTGGTGCTTCCTCTTCCCTGTATGAGTGTCCCCGACTGTCTTTTCTGCCTATTCGGAGATGGTTGCAGCCCCCGTGTCCTTTCTTAGTTCAGTAGGACGAACCGGATCTGTTATAAGCTGTGATGGAAGACGGGTGTCACTCTCTGTATCCTCCTCATCAAGTAATGGTTCACCGTTCGATCATCCTTTCTCCATCCACTGTCGGATCGGGTTTGTATCGTCGCATATTGTTAGCTCCATAAGCCACTGGAATGGATCGTCTTCATCCGAACACTTTTGAATTTCTGCAGCTTGAATTCGAAGATGAAGGTTGTAGTTGACGTACACCAGCTTATGTAGCTTCTTGTATTATAGGCGATTGTGGATTTATGTGTGGATGAAGGCAAATATACTCCAGTTGCGCTCACAACCGCTAGAAGACCCGCATTGTGACACAAGGCGTACGGCAAACAGCTGAAGGGTGGGTGTGTCTGATCTGAACACATCCCACCAATGTGCTGCAAATTAACGAACAAAATAGTTAGTACTGATGAGATTACCATTTCATTTCAGACGGTGCAAGAAAAATACCATAGGTTGTTTTGCCATCTAGTGCCATCTTCGCAGCTAGAGGTCTTGAGAACGATCCAAACTTTCTTTTGAACATATCGGTGTCATGAAGAGCTTGCGCGGCATTTTCAGTATCATCAGCAAGTGCTTCGAACGTATCCCGGAGATTTGGCAAGAAGGTATTGGTCGTTCTGTAAGCGTGACAGTCCGCGGGTTTAAGGCCGCAGCTGTATGATGTGAAACGAAGCATGTCAGTGCAAGTACATTATATATGTACAACTGCAATGTAATATATTGCAGGAAAGAATATATTATCGATATTCATATAAGTGTTACGTGTTAAGTCGTCCATTCATCGGTCCACCATATCCATGTACATGTCTCTTATTGATGGAGACTCATCGAACAAACTGTCATACTCCTGCCACACTATGGTGTACCGTAGGATCGTCTCGCTCAATATGGGCAATCTATCCTGATTGGTGAATCGCAAGAAGGTGTACAATGGTTCCACCGACTTCACAACAGATCGAAGATTATCCCACCATTCCAAGCTTGAAAGGCAGCCATACACGTACCTCCGCTCGGTGGTATCAAGAAAACGAGAGTGTAGAGATTCTTTAGCAACCATCCATTGCATGAACTTATCCTTACGACGAAGGAAATTGTCCAAAAACATATAGTTAGTGCCGAACCGAGTTGCATTCCACTTGACCTACTCGCCTCCAATATACTTTTTTGTCATAGCATGTATCTTGGAACGGTTGTATATCCATCGAGAGATTTTTCTTGCACTCTCGATGACCACAGTGTGATTTGGGAAATCTCCGATCTCCTTTAGCATCAAATTGATGGTGTGGGCCACACAAGACTGGCACACTATGTTGCGGTGCTGCCGTGCAATGAGTTTAACCCACCTCATTGACTATGGAATCTATTTTCTGCGTGACCGAACAAAACAAAATACGATAGTTACATTATGAGTACGTTAATTCAACTTTAGAAGAGTACAAACAAAACCAATTACCTTTCTCAAGTACGAGGCATCCTGGGAGACACTGATGGCATCGACGGATTTGTGGAAGAACATTGTGCCATTATAGTAAATTATGAAGTTTATTATACTCATGCGTGTCGGCCTTGTCCAAGAATCATACATGATTGTTACTCTGTACGTAGGCCATTCCTTCATGAACTTTGCGAAGCTTTTCTTAATGTCTGCTTCGTTGGCATCTAAATATTTTCCATCTATATCTCGCCCACTCGGGACGGGATACCTACCGCAAATGAAACATAAATGTTAGCTATGAATCGCCGACAACCGGTGAGTATTTGAAACTGACTTCATCAGATTTTTGTGTTTCCGTGATGGTGCTAACAAAATACTGACTATCCGCTTCCACCTCAGGATACCAAAGCAGATTGAAACCATCTCGCCCACACGCCATAGACTACCTCCTTCCCACTCTTCCCCTTCTATGTCCACGGATGGGTGTCAATCCTTGGTTGTACTGGGGCACAGGCTGAACTAATGTTGTAATCTCCCACTGTCGGCGGTCTTTCTCGATGCGATGAACTGCGAAACAACCTAGACAACAGATCATGATCATCTCTAGCTCCCTCGAGGAGCCATCGCCACCACCGTGCTCGTGCCTCCCACCGCCTCGGCTTCTAAATTGCGCCTCGCCCTAGAGGCACCATGGCATGTCAGTAGCTTGGGCCTCCTCATCAAGATCACCGTGTACTCCGAGTATACACTATGCCTCTGGGAATCTCTAATTGTTGTTGCTTCTTTTCTCATCATCTCATCTCTCCTTTCCTTCCTCTTATCCTTCATCCTATCCAACTCACGCTGAAAGTACTCGCGAATGTCCACTGAAACTTTACTACAGTGGACAATACCCGTACCACGTCCTGCCAAGTGCTGCTTGAATCGGGTCATACCGTCTCCTTTCTTCTCTTTGAGACAATACTTGCATTAAAATCTAGCACCCACCTCCTTGTCGTGCTCCCACACCACGTCGACATCTGCCATTTGTTAAAACAACACAACAAAACTAAGCATACACAGAAATATCGCTACTTGCATAAATAGTACCATTTCGTACTTGAACAAATAATATGATAACAAATGTTCATACTTTACATACTTGCACAATTATTGGTATTTGGTACTACATGCAAGCATGTATCAGTGAGTCAATTTCATTATAAGTGCAACCAGTGAGTAAAATTCATTACATGTGATTCAAAGAATGATCACACAATTCACAGCCACAACGGTAATAATCAAAGAATCACAAATTCACAATCATCACGTGTATCAATTTATTTGTCACCTTCACCATCATCTATCATCCAACGATAAGTATGAACTTTAATCAACACATATATGTTCATTTAACTGCATGGCAAAACAATACAATCCAGTATTCTAGTGAATCCATGGACAGCATGCCAACAAGTAGCGCATCAAGTCATTAACAACTCATTCAACATGAACACAGACAAATATACGATGAACACATACAAATATACAACTACATCAATAATATGATCTTACTATCATTTTCTACTTTTATATCTAGCTTCAATTACATGAAACTACTCATTCAACATGAACACAAAACTCACAACACTAAACTACTCATAGTCTCTTACAACTAAATCAACGGATACTCATACATGAACTACTCATACAATTAGCGGATATGCTCTCATACAAGTACAACTACTCATACAATTAGTGGAACTACTCATACAACTAAATCAACGAATACTCATACAACTACTCATACATGAACTACTTATACAACTAAATCAATGGATATGCTCTTACTATCTTTTATACCTAACTTCAATTAGCAACACAAAACTCACAACCCTAAACACAAGAACATACAAATAGACATGCTCTTACTCTCTCATTCAAATGTCGAGCGATTTTCACAAAAACCGAACGAAAACCGCATGAAATCGAGTGAAAAATTCACATCATACCGCGAGTTTCGTGCGCGCATTGAAAATCGAACTTCGCGTAAATCAAAAAACCGTGATTTCAAGCTAACCGAGTTAAAATCGAATCTTTCCCGCGCTTTGTGGCAACACATCGGATCTGGACGGAGGAGCTGCCGTCGGAGGCTACTAGAGTGGGGAAAGTGTTTGCGCGAGAATGGAAGTGCCCTCAGCAACAAGATGTGACTCTAAGCAACAAGATGTGACTCGACAACCATGCCATTCATGTGGGCTCAGCTCGACTGGTTGGCTCTGGCCGGCCCGACCTACTAAATAGGGTTTGGCACTGGGCTAAAAGCTCACATGCCATCATTTTCTTTTTTTTTGTTTTTTCAATTTTCACCACATGTGATTGTCTCAAAAATATCTCTAAAATTTGTTTTTCAAAAAAATTTTATGCCAAGGCTATACAACAATTAATACTAATTTTAAGAATTTTTTGTTAAATTGTTCAAATTTTTTTTGAATTTCAATTTGAATTCTCCTCGAAAACCGACTGGTTTACAAAACCAAGCCGGCTCTTCGGGCGAAAACCGTGGTTTTGCGAACCCTGCCTAGTAAGGGCCTGTTTGGTAGAGCTCCAGATTCTTGCTTCACCTAAAATCTGAAACTTGTAGATTAAAATAAAGTGAATTAAGTTTAGGATTTTGTTCTAAAATGTAAACAAAATGATTTATCTAAATTCTCCGAAATGAGCTAGGGTCGAAGTCAAAAAGTCAAGTTTCTCCGATTCACTCCCAACAAAGAGTTTCTCAGAGAGTTTATCCTATGGATTCGTTAGAGAACCATTTTCAACAATGTAATCACTTTCTCTGAGAATCACTTCTAACAGAGAATCGTAATCGAGAGGAGCTCTACCTAATGTGCCCTTAATGTACTCATAGTTTCACTTCATTTAACTGATAAAACTAGAATTTTAGCTTCACCAGATTTATTTAATCTAAAAAACTAAATCTCCGCCAAACACATTTCACCGAAAGCTAGCGGGCAAATTTGAGTGAGCGGGCGAAGTATACAGTGTCTATCCGCAGATTATACCCTAGTCATAGGGCAAAATGGTAACAAGTTATCGACTTGGATTCCTATAGCGAGGGGATCCGAGGGAAACGACTCGTGGATCCGGCCTCCAAACGACGCCTGCGGCGTATCGCTTTGATGCTCTCCGCGGATATCAAACGATCGCCGTCGCCCTCGCCAGATTGCCCGTTAGCTCGCTTCCCCAACGTTGGTTCACTCGCCCGAGTCGCGCTATGAAGCCGATCGCAGGAGTCGCGCCACGCGGAGAGAATCAGAGCCGTATGCAGGGTGGGGTTTTGGATACCGGATCCACATAATTTTTTTCCGGATCGGAGGACAAAGGCCCTTTCCTTCCGTGAAATTTCAACCTATACCTAGACCAAGTCATTTACACCTTATCCCACTGACTTGCGGGCCCTTACGATCCCGCCTCTACCATGTACACCAGAACCCTGTCTATCCAAATACCATTCCTCTTTATTTAGAACTAAAATAAACGACCGAAAAGGAAACAAAAAGAAAAAAGAGAGAGGAGAAAATGTCGAAAAGAGCGGAACAAAAGCTTCACTCCCTTCCCCCTGCAACGGCGTCTCGCAGTCGTCTCATTCTCACGACTCCCGAGCGCTCGCTTCTCCCTGTAACCCTAGCTCCGGCGCCAACCCCACCTCCCTCCCCTAACGACGATGGCGTCCACGCCGCCTCCTTTGATCGGCAAGGCTGGCAACCTCACGGTCTTCATCACGCCGACGGCCACGCCGTAGCCAGCCAGCACCCCGCGCTCTCCGTCACCCGAGTCGCCGCGTTCCGAGTTCGCCACCCCCAATTCCACTCCCCTCGCTGCGGCGTTGCCTGCCTGGCCGCCGCCTGAGCAGCTGGTCACCCCGCCGCCGGTCAAGACGGCATCTCCGCCTCCCCCGCCGTTGGCCACTCCACCGCTGGTCAAGACCGTCTCCCCACCGCTGCCGGCTGCGAAGCTCGCCTCTTCTACGCCTCCACCGGTGCAGGTGCCGCCGCCGCTGTTCGAGAAGTCAGGGGCGGGGCCGGATGGATCGGTGTTAGCGTTCTTCTGGGACGCGGTTGTGCGCGTGCAAGAAGGTGATCTGCGAGAGGTTCTGGTGTGTGAAATTCTTAGATCCTTCTCTTTTCTGGTTTTGATCTGTGAGAATTGTTTTTCTGTGTAGCGCATGCGAGCTTGGAAGAGTACATTTCGAACTGGTTCGGGCTGGATCAGTCCAAGTACCAATGGGCGCTCAACGACTATTACGAGAGCACCGGAAAGGTTCTTACCTTTACTTCCTTATCTAAAACTTAAGTTCTTCTGGCCTTGTTGTGCTCAATCAGTTGTGCGATCTGTAACCGCGGCTGTGAATGGAGGACAAATTTTGTGATGATTTGGGCGTGATTGTGCAAAGATCCATCTTTTTTTGTGCGTCGGTGTTGGGTGGTGGAATGTATATGTCCTTACTTCTGTACTGAAGTGGAATCCTGTAGCTTATTCTTGTCAGGTATAATTGTTGGTGGTAGACCTGTTGCTGTCTCCGTTTACAACCATAAGTGTAACTTAGTGCTATTTAGGTTTGCAAGATGCTGATAACAATGTGTAGTCTGTTCGGTGGTGTTCTGGCCCAAAGTTTTTTGTGGGGAATATATGCAAAGGGTTTGGATGGCGGCGGTGCCTGCGGGCTTTCCACTTACTACCCACTTGTATTTTTGTCCTTCTAATTGTAGTGTTTGTCACCTATGTTGTATTGCACGCATCGGTTCCCTTTGACCCACGATGATTCTTTCTTGGTTGTCCACCATGTATGGTTTTGATTGGATAATGCATGATTGCATGGTCAGAACTGTAGTTGTCTTTCCTTAGTACTTAATGTTTCACTTTTTATTTTTCACCTTATAGCAATGAAGTTTTACTCTATTGATGCTTCAATTGACTTTTCTGATTACATTGATTAATGAGCTATGACAGTCACGCATTATACCGGAGAATGTCTAAAGAATGTAAACCGAAAATCTTAGTTCAATTCAACTAAGTGTGCTCTCATTAATGACTTGAATGAAGAGAAATGTCTTCCATACCAGAGGTCAAAGTGAACTATTTTCTGAAGTCAGTGTAAACTTTGTTTGAAACGACTATATTGTGTTACCAACATGGACAGTGCCACGACGTATATTCTCATTTAAATTTTGGTTGAATTATAGAAAACATACACCATTTGTTTGCAATTTGATATCATCGATGCATTTTATGCCTTGTGTAGACTGCTAATTAGGATATAGAGCAACTTGTTGTTGCAGGTTGTGCTATGCTTTTTTTTTAATGACTAAGTTGAAGCATTCAAGCCTACCATGCTGACGTTCTAAGCTATTCTGCGTATAGTAATTAGTAATTTAAGTAGTGAATTGAGCACAATTGATATTAATTTGTGTGAAGTACATGAACCCCGGGTATCCACAAGACAGGTCGCACGGATCATCCATAAGGGAATGAGCTGGGCCGACTGCATGAAGACAGATACTACTTGGGCTGCCTCCAACGTGTGCAACAAGAGAACTCTAAAAAGAGCAACAGATCTTGTTTAGTTAGGATACGATTATAATCCTGACTATTATCAAGTTCAGCGGATAAGGGCGGAGATAGGATCTCCATCTTGTAACCGATTAGGACTTTTCCTTGTAACCGCACCCTTCGTTAACCTCGATCGCCACACGACAAGACACGACGACTCATCGCCACTGGGCTATGCCAAGACGACACGTCATTGGTCACAGCCCAACCAGAGCAATGCCAAGGTCTCTTGGGCCATCTCCCCAAAAGCTAGCTCAATGAGGGGTGCTCCTCACCCTTATAAACCGTGCTCAGCCCTCTCTACAACCGTGGGACTATTCCCAACAATCTCCCTCACACATCGGGTCGAGATTATTTGGGAACCACATGAGCCGCTGGGCTCGATACCAATTGTTAACCCGATCGTCACACGACAAGACACGACGACTCACGTCACCACCAAGCAAGACGACACTATTGGTCGCAGCCCAACCAGAGCAATGCCAAGGTCTTGGGCCATCTCCCAAAAGCTAGCTTAATGAGGGGTGCTCCTCACCATTATAAACCGTGCTCAGGCCCTCTCTACAACCGATGTGGGACTATTCCCAACACCCTCTACTATATAAAGGGGGGTCGGGTAACATCATCATAAGATCATCAGCAATAAGCTAGACATAGGTAATCCCACAGCACAGGACTAGGGTATTATCTCCTCCGCGAGAGCCCGAACCTGTATAATTCCTGAGTCTTGTGCTACCATCGAGTTTGGATCCAACGCCTAACCCTGCTTATTAGCGCCGACAACAACGCCGGCGGCTTGGCGCGCCATTAGAAGGTGCGTCAGGATCAATCTCGTCGAGCTCGATGGCGATCCTCAGCGGAGTTGTTGTCACCTTCGCGCCCGCCCAGGCTTTTCGCTTCGGGAGCCTAGACTTCGTTGCCGATAATCTCGGTAGGCTCACCCTTTTCGGACCAG
The DNA here is from genome assembly GCA_036346375.1 of Guadua angustifolia. Taxonomy (NCBI): domain Eukaryota; kingdom Viridiplantae; phylum Streptophyta; class Magnoliopsida; order Poales; family Poaceae; genus Guadua; species Guadua angustifolia. The sequence goes on from JAYEVE010002035.1 coordinate 40,192, forward strand.
ATCCAATCTGGAAGGGGTGCCATTGCTCCTTGTTAGGGTTAGGATCCAGCAAGCACACGCACAAAAAGGGACAGATTTTACGTGGAAAACCCCTGCGGGAAAAACCACGGGAGACACAATGCACTATTTGGTTCAAGGATTACAAGTACATGGGGTGGCATTATATAGCCAGCTAGGAATCCGAGATTAGGAAGGAGTCCAAGTCTAGGAAGGTTAGAAAACCTGTTATGATTTTAAGGAATCCTGATTTATCTCTAACAAACCACCCCTTGACTCGAAATCCATAATGAAGTGTCTCCATGAAACCCCGAAGGGCAATTAGCACCTTGAATGCCTACCAAGTCAAGGCAATACTTGAACTTGGTATTTGAAAGTGTCTTGGTCAGCATGTCTGCAGGATTATCATCTGTATGTACCTTTCCCACAACAATTTGTCCTTCAGCGACAACATCATGAATAAAGTGGTACTTGATATCAATGTGCTTGGTCTTGGTATGATACATATCATTCTTGGTCAAACAAATAGCACTCTGGCTATCACAAATTGATTTTCTTTTATCAAGATCACCAGCATAATCAGAATCAACAAACTCAAGAACATCATTTGTCTTCACTTTATTCTTATAAAAAATCAAGCCAAAATTAGAAGTGCGTTTCAAATAACGAAGAATCCACTTAATTGCATTCCAATGCTCTTTGCCAGGATTATGCATAAATCTGCTAACAACGCTAATAGAATGAGCTAAATCTGGTCTGGTGCAAATTATAGCATACATGAGATTACCAACTGCACTAGAGTAAGGAACACGAGACATATAGTCTGTGTCTTCTTCATTAATAGGACACTGACTTGAAGATAACTTAAAGTGTGAGCCAAACAGTGTAGTCCAAACAGTGTAGTCTGTGTCTTCTTCATTCATTAACAGGTCTGTGTCTTCTTCATTCATTAACAGGTTCTTCATTAATAGAACACGAGACATATAGTCTGTGTCTTCTTCATTCATTAACAGGTTTGCAATTACTGAGACTAAATCTGTCAAGTACCTTCTCAATGTAATTTTTCTGAGATAGAAATAATGTACCAGCTTTGCGATCACATTGAATTTCCATCCTAAGAATTTTCTTAGCTGGACCAAGATCTTTCATCTCAAACTCATGACTAAGTTGAGCCTTCAACTGTTTAATCAGAGACTTGTCATGAGAAGCAATGAGCATATCATCAACATAGCGCAGCAAATAAACAAATGAACCATTTGGAAACTGTTTGAAGTAAACACAATTATCATAATTGCTGCGAGAATACTATTGTGCAATCATAAATGAATCAAATCTTTTGTACCAATGCCTAGGAGCTTATTTAAGGCCATAGAGAGACTTTTTCAAATGACAAACTAAATCCTCTTTTCCAGAAGTAGCAAAACCTTTAGGTTGAGTCATAAAAATCTCTTCTTTTAAATCTCCATGTAAGAAGACAGTTTTAACATCAAGTTGCTCTAATTCCAAGTCAAATAAAGCAATAAAAGCAAGCATAATCCGAATGAAAGAGTGGCGCACAACAGGAGAAAAAACTTTATTGAAGTCAATACTTTCTCTTTGTTCAAAACCTTTTACCACTAAACGGGTTTTTCATCTTGCAGGTTCAACTCCAGAAATACCATCTTTCTTCTTATAAATCCATTTGCACTTTAAAGGTTTCTTGCATTTTGGAAGCTTAACCAAATCCCATGTATTGTTTTTATGAAGGCTCAAAATTTCTTTATTCATAGCTGTCAACCACTTAGAAGAATTTTCACATGAGATAGCTTCAGAATAAGAAGGTTCAAAAGTATCACAAATGTCTTGTGCAGCAAGAAGAGTACAGGCCATATTATCAGTGTCACGATTGTTAGATTAGCTATATGTATAGGGGTTTATTTGCTTATTTCCCTTCACCCTGGTTGTTGTATTTCTAGCCCATTGGGGCCCATAATGTACAGTGAGCTGCATTCTTACCTCTCTAACATGGTATCGGACTAGGGTTAGGGTTTCCTCCTCGCACCTTGCTTGCCGCCTCTTTTCATCGGCAGGTGCCGGTCGTCGCCGTCGTCGGAACCCCTGGCTTTCTCCCATCTTGCGCCCACGCTTTGCTCACACTGTTGGCCTCCCCTCCTCCCTGCCCTCTCATCGCCCTCAGACCATACTGCTCTTGCTTGCCAGTCTTTCACATGGCTCGCTTTTCCGCGTCGTACCAGACCGCCGGGTCTTCCATGGTGGCTCTGCTTCGCCCGACCCTGCGACTCACGACTGTCAAGGCTTTATCCATCGCCCACGCGCAAGCGCCACTCCGGCCTCACATGCATGACCACCGAGCAATTTAGCTCGGTCCTCCTGCGCCGGCGGCTCCTCTCCGGCGTGGTCTTCTCTCATGCGGTTCGCTAACCGGGCAAGGTGCGGTAATCGCAATTTAGCCGATCGCCGCTTCTAGCTAGGCCCGGTCGTATTCGCCGCTGGTTCCTTCATCGGGTAGACGCCGGCTCTACTTTTGTTTGTCATGGTGGCCCCTCCTCGTGTTGTTGGACAGGTCACACTTCCGCAGATCCAGTTCGACGGCACCAACTTTCGCGAGTGGTTCACCTTGCTTCGTGGTTTGCCTCGAGAAGCGGCGTCTTTGGGGGCATCTCACCGGCGTCGCCCTACCACTCCAAGATTGCCCTTGCCCGGCAGAAATTCCGGCGGTCGACAATGCCATAGTCGCGTGCCACGAAGCGCATTTCTGACGCTTACACCGCCGCCTTCGCCGTCTAGAGGATTGGCGTGCCGGAGGTTCGTCTTTGTCGCCGCCTCATTGGCGAGATCTTGATCGACTCGCGGCTGACGTGGTCAACCCGGATTCTACCCGTGATGTGGGAGTACGTGCGGTCCCATTACCACCGAAAGCGGCCAGTTTCTCACTCCTTCTTCGCTGGCCGAGACTCTCCAAGCAGCAGGATTCCACTGCGGATGACTTCTATCGTCGGTTCGATGGATCGTATCGCCACCGACGCTTTGGAGCCTCCACCGACACTTCCTCGGGCTGTGTACGCCCGGATCATCGTGGCCGAGCTCGGGTCTTCCGCTTCCTCACCTGGCTTCGCTCGAGTTTGAGCCACTCCGTGCTCAGCTTCTGGCCCGCTGGCCGCTCCCGTCCATGGTGGAGGCCCTAACGCAGGCCCATGCAGAGAGACCCGTCTTTGTGGCGTTTTTTCTCGCTCTGCGGCCGTGCTAGCGCGTTTGAGGTTCACTCCTCACCACGCGCCTCTTTCTCGCTCGCCCCCTCAAGACCAAGGCTCGCTTTGGCCGGGGGGTGGTCTCATCGGCAACTACTGCCGAGGGTTTTGACTCACGCAACCATCAAGAAGAAGGTCACACACCACTCGGCAGCGTCAAGCATCTTCACAAGACAAAGCCATCTGGAGTACCTCCAAGACCACCGGCACTCTGGGCCGGTCAGGTGCTCGATTGGGTTCAGCCTTGACTCAATGACTTGACCAGATGGAGCTTTGCTTGACCTGTGTTCCCCACATTTCTTCTCACACGGCCAACAGCTCCCTCTCACGCCTCAGTATCTGGTATGTTGATTCTAGAGCTTCTTTCCATATGACACCAGATCTGACTCACCTAGGTTCCTTGAGGTCTCCGGTCACTCCTGTGTCCGTGAGGACGGCTGATGGTGCACTTCTCTCAGTTGCTGGACAGGGCACTCTTCACACGCCTTCCTTTTGTGTTCCTTCTATTTCTCACGCGCTCTATCTTACTATGCTGGGTGATCTCTCACCGGTCGTCTCCGATCTTACTTTTTCAGACACTCGAAGTCGACTCTTGCTCTATTCAGCTCGCGAAGACAGGACGCTAGTTGGTTCGGCCATGACCGTGACTCCCCACGCTTGTGGAACTCGACCGCTTCATCTTCCTTCGCTTCCGCTTCCACGCCTACCTCCTCACCAATCGCTCATCGCTTCAGATGCTAATCGTCTTCGCCACTACCATCTCCGCCAGTTTTGTTCAGTGGCATCATCGTTTGGGTCACATGTCAGAGTCCCATCTGTCTTCATTGATGAGTCGTGGTGTTCTTGGGAAGGTCTCTCGTGATACCTCCCTTCCCTGTAAGGGCTGTAAGCTTGGCAAACAGCTACAACTCCCATATCCTAGTAGTGATTCTGTGTAGAGTCGTTCTTTTGATTTAATACCCTCAGATGTATGGGGACCGCCCTTTCATTTCGAAGGGGTCATCGTTAGTATATCATTTTCATTGATGATTATTCTCGCTCACCCGATTTACTTTCTTAAGTCTCATGATCAGTATTAGTCTGCCATCGCTTTCGACCATGGTTCATACTCGATTCGACTCACCCATTGGTGTTTCGCTGTTGACTCTGTGGCGAGTACCGCTTCATCGCTTCGCTGCTTCTTCTTGATCGAGGCACCTTCTCAAGATTGTGGCACCGTGCTCATGCGCGTAATGGAGTCGCAGAGCGCAAGCACCGCCACCTTCTTGAGATCGCCGAGCATTAATGTTCTCTCTCTGTTCCTCGCCATTTCGAAAGCAATGGGTCGCCTCACTACCGCCTATCTCATCAACATTCACCGCCCATCGCTTCTTCAAGGCGCCACTCAGCTTGAGCGCCTCTATGGCGCACCCTCAAGATACCACCTTCGCACCTTTGGGTGTGTTGTCTATGTTCTTCTTTGGCCTCGTGAACGAACAAATCTGACTGCTCAGTCGATGCAGTGCGCTTTCCTTGGCTATGACTTCAGCGTAAGGGGTTTTGTTGTTGGGATCCTCTTGGTCGTAGGATTCGGGTCTCTCGGGATGTCACGTTCAACGAGTCTCATCCCTTCTTTGATGAGTCCCGTTCCTTTGACTCCTCCTTCGACACCTCCTCCTTATTTGAGTCTCTCTCCTTTCTCAGTCTATCTGCCCGCTTCACTGTCCCTTCTTCCTCTTTACCACCTTCACCACCCTCTTCACCTCCCACCATACCTTCCTCTCCTCCTGTTGTTCTTTCTCCTCTTGCACCTACTTTGATTCCTCCTCTACCACCTTCTCTTTCTCAGACACCTTCACTTCTTCCTGTTCGACCTCCTGTCCGTTTTCACTACTCTCGTCGGACCCCTTCCGCCTCCTCAGATCCTTCTCCCTCTTCGGCTTCTCCTCCTGCCTTGGATCCTTCTCCCTCTTCCCCATGGTACACTCTTCGTGATAGAAGCACAATTTCCCGTCCTGACCGATACGGGTTCTCTACTTCTGTCATCACCTCCTCTCGAGCTCGCTTTCATCACGATGTCAGCATTCATCCCGAGTGGCGATATGATGGTCGAGGAGCTTTGCCCTTGAGCTTTGGTACTTGAGATCTTGTTCCCTGTCCCTCCGCCGACACCCCGATCACATACAAGTGGGTCTATAAGATCAAGATTCGCCAGACGGTTCTCTTGAGTGCCACAAGGCGCGTCTTGTCGCTCGTGGTTTTCAGCAGGAGCACGGCCGTGACTATGGCGAGACGTACTCTCCAGTTGCCCACAAGACAACTGTCCTCTCCCTTGTGGCTATTGCTTCTGCTTGTCGGTGGACCATCTCCTAGCTCGATGTGAAGAATGCATTTCTTCAAGGCGAGTTGCGTGAGAAGGTCTACATGCACCCACCTCCTGGCTACAGTGTTCCTGATAGTCACGTCTGTCGCCTTCGTCGCTCTCTCTACGGCCTCAAGCAGGCCCCTCGTGCTTGGTTTGAGCGCTTTGCCTCTGTTGTTATGGCTGCTGGTTTTGTTCCCAGTCAGCATGACCCTGTTTTTTTTGCCCACACCTCTCCTCGTGGTCGGACCCTTCTCTTCCTCTACGTTGATGACATGCTCATCACGGGAGATGATTCTCACTTTATTGTATTTGTTAAGGCGCGCCTCAGTGAGCAGTTTCAGATGTCTGATCTGGGCCCTCTTCAGTACTTCTTGGGGATTGAGGTTGAATCACACCTATAGGCTCCTACCTCTCTCAGCGTAAGTACATCCAAGAGCTTCTTGCTCTTGCTTGACGACAGTACTGCTGACACTCCGATGGAGCTTCACCTTCAGCTTCGAGCCACTGATGGGGTTCCTCTAGCCGATCCCACTCGCCATCACATCCGGTTGGGAGTCTTGTCTACCTTGGTTTCACTCGTCCGGATGTGTCTCACGCCAGTACATCCTTAGTCGGGCTTATGGCCTCTCCCACCAGGTGTGGACTACGGTCACCTCCCGGGTTCTTCGCTACCTTCGTGGTACGGTGATCATCGCCGTTCTTCCCAGCCCAGCTTGTCTCTGACTTCGGCCTACTCAGATGCTACACTGGCTAGCGATCCGCCGATCGCAAGTCCATCTCGACCATCAGGTCTTCCTTGGATCGCCCTTGATCTCTTGGAAGACGGTTGCTAGATTGTCGTTGCCTAGCACCGAGGCCGAGCTCGTCTGGCGCCGCCTCGTGACTACCGAGGTGACTTGGCTTAGGTGGTTTCTTCGACCTAGGTGTGGTCTGCTTTACTCCGACGATCGCTGCGCCTCCGATAGCACCGGGCGCCATCAAGATGCTCGTGATCCGGTGAAGCATGAGCTCACCAAACACATCGGCGCTGATGCTCACCACGCTCGCTCCTAGGTGCAAGATCGTGGTTACTCTTCGTCATGTGCCTTCGTCGCTTCAGCTTGCCGACTTCTTCACCAAAGTACAAACTAAAGAGCAACATGGTTTCCATCTCTCCAAACTCAGTGTTGTAGACCCACCATGAGTTTGAGGGGGGGTGTTAGATTAGCTATATGTATAGGGGTTTATTTACTTATTTCCCTTCACCCTGATTGTTGTATTTCTAGCCCATTGAGGCCCATAATGTACAGTGAGCTGCATTCTTACCTCTCTAACAACGATATCTAGCAGGTAATTGAATATTTCTTCTTGGTCTATCTCGAGCAATACAATGATCATTAGTACTAGGAGATGCAGAAACTTGTCGTGACGAAGAACCACTAGGTGCTGAAATTGGTTGTGAAGAAGAACCACAAGAAGAATCATTATCAATGGTAGGTAAAACTACCTCAAATTCTGCATTTCTTTCTGCAGCTTCAGAAGTTTCAGATTCATTTGTGGATGAACAACCATCACTATCACTACCAGGTGAAAGTAAAGCATCTTTATGAAAAGTAACATCACAACTAATGATTAATTTGCGAGAATCAGAACATAACAAACGATATCCTTTGACACCAGACCCATATCCAACAAATATGCATTTTCTTGCTCTAGGCTCTAATTTTCCATCATTAACATGGGCATAAGCAGGACAACCAAAAATTCTCAAATTGGAGTAATCAACTGGTTTACCTGACCAAACCTCTTTTGGAATTTTAAAGTCAATAGTTGAATTTGGAGAGAGATTAATCAAAGATGCTGTAGAAACAGTCTCAGCCCACAAAGCACGCTATTTCCATAGACCTGCATTTGAAAGCATGCAACGGGCTCTTTCCAGAAGAGTGCGATTCATATGCTCTGCCGCACCATTTTGCTAAGGTTTACCTGGAACAATCAAATGTCTTGCAATACCATAATTAGCACAAAAATGATCAAACTCACCACTGCAAAATTTCAATCCATTGTCAGTTCTAAGTTTCTTGATTTTTCTGCCAGTTTGATTTTCAACCAAGACTTTCCACTTCCTGAAAACTAAAAAAGCTTCATGCTTATGTTTAAGGGAATAAACCCAAACCTTGTGAGAAAAATCATCAATGAAGGCAATCACGTACTGACAACCTCCAATAGAAGGAAATTTAGAACGACCCCAAAGATCAGAATGAACATAATGAAGAATTCCTTTAGTCTGATGAGTTGAAACAGAAAAATTGACTCTTTTTTGTTTGCCAAAGACACAATGTTCACAGAAATCAAGTTTGCCAATGTCATGTAAAAGTCCTTTCTTGCATAAAAGGTGCATACCTTATCTCGATCACGGAAGACATCGCTACTTTTCGAAGGTTATCGACTTTTTCGCTTCAGCAGATACATGTGCTTGCCTTGAGAGTTCTGAATTATCCCGATCATCTGGCCGTTTGCAATTTGGGGGCTTGACATGGTTGGACCCCTAAAGAAGGCCCAGGGTAGTTTCACTCATCTCTTCGTCGCCATCGACAAATTTTCGAATTGGATTGAGGCTAAGCCTGTCGCTAGGATCACGGCAGCCAAGGCCAAAGAATTCTTCTAGGAAATTGTGGTCAGATTTGGCATGCCGAATAGGATTATCACTGATAATGGCATTCAGTTCCGGGACGAAGAGTTTCAAGATTGGTGCGACGAGCTCGGCATTAAAATCTGCTTTGCTTCTGTGGGACATCCCCGGATTATGGGCAGGTTGAGCGAGCCAATGGCATGGTGTTGCAAGGGTAAAAGCAAGGATCTTCGATCGTGAAGTCATACGCTGCACGATGGGCAAAAGAATTGCCTTGATGACTCTGGGGTTGAGAACTACCCGCAAATGAGACTCTGAGAGTAGTCACCTTTTTTCCTGGTCTATGGTTCAGAAGCGGTCTTACCGACCGAGTTGGCATTCGGATCCCCGTGGGTTCGGAGCTACAAGGAAGCCGAGTCGGAGGAAAACCAGATGGAAGATCTCAACTGATTGCAAGAGGCCAGGGACATCGCAGCAATCTAGTCGGCCAGATATCTCCAGGGCCTGCGCCGCTATCACGATCGGAATGTTCGAGGCCGCGTTTTCTCCAAAGGAGATCTGGTCCTAAGAATGAATCAGAAAAGCGAGCATAAACTTTCTCCATGCTGGGAAGGCCCCTACATCGTCGATGAGGTGATGCGCCTGGGGTTTACAGACTCAAGCGTGAGGACGGCGTGGTTATTGGCAATACATGGAACATAGAGCAGCTACGTCGCTTTTACATTAGTCATGATTATTATGAATAAAGTTTTTCTTGACTTGCTACTCAATTGATACTTAATTAAGGAGCAAGTCGGGGGCTACACCTAATAGTGTTGCGCATGCGCAACCCTTCCTGTGAGTCATTTTTTACTTCTCCTTCCTAACGATTGCGATTGAGCCCGAGTGTGCCAACTCCAAGTAGTGAAACTCTGACCCCATGAACGGTGAACTCTAGTTACTCAAGAAGCGTGCCTGGGAGAAAGCCATGAGCCGACTCCCGACGCCTGGGGGCTAGACTAGTCGGGCAGAGCGCTTAAACGAAGAGGATAAAACCACTCGGGCAAACTCAAATATCAGTAGGGAAGAAAGAGTAAACGACATTAAAATTTCATAAAATCGAACATTTGGTTCGAATATATTATTACACTGCATAAATTTTACAAGCAGCTAAACCTAAGCACGACGCGCGTGACCTACTACTTCGATGAGGGCGTCCATCGCCTCGGCAAGCTGCGGGACGACCTCTATCAGCACGTTGATGTTGGCAGCGTCACGGGCAGTGGCCTCCTGTTCTGCGAGCTCGGCCAAGGCAAGCTCGTAGTTGGCCCAAAGCTCGGCGAGGAAGGCCTCCTCGTCGTTAGGCGCCAGTGGCGCCTCGTCTTCAAAGTCAAAAACCAGCTCCTCCGTCGAAGGAGGAGATGGCGGGATCTCGTCGGCCAGCGAAGAAGAATGAGACGAGGAAGCCATCGAAGATTTGCGGAAGAGGTCGAAGGCTGCCGGGCAGAAGAAGATTGGGAAATGGATGATCGCTCTCGTAGCGGTGACATCCTTATATACCTGGAGTGCAGAAGTCGAACAGCTTCGAATAAATGCTAGCGCGGGAAGCCGAAGCGGTTCCGTGTTAGCATGAGAAGCTGAACCGAACGTGAATGAGCACGCAAGCATTAATTCGAAGATCTCTTGGGAAACAACAAAGCCATTACGGTTAGGAGTTAATTCTAGGAGACAGGAGTTAATTCCAGATGATAAGGTGGAGTAATTATTGAGTTGCATGCACCAGCCAGTTCACCCAAAAGCTTAAGCTGATGAGGAAAGGTGGGCAATTCACTTATACTTTAACATTCCCCCTCACGTGCAGGCTCCCTCAGGCCTAAGACGTGGAATAGAAGTGGATTGCAATTTTTTTTAATTGCGCCAACCGGGTCTTGAACTCGAGACCTCTTGGCTCTGATACCATATTGAGTTGCATGCACCAGCCAGTTCACCCAAAAGCTTAAGCTGATGAGGAAAGGTGGGCAATTCACTTATACTTCAACAGTAATTACAACCAAAATTCTACGCATACATCACGCAAGACTCAAATCCAGATTTTCCACTAAAGAGGCAGACGTGTCCTTGACTTCCTCGAAGAGGGTAGCAACTTGATCATCATCAACGGTGCTAGCAAAGCTCTCCTTGACAGTTTCGAGATCCACTCAGGGATATAGGGACTTCACGATTGCCAGAGCTTGACTAGCGCTCGTGGTCGCTGTTTCCCGAACGTGGGACTGGAGTTTCTCGGGCCCCTCTGTCAGCCGAAGGATGATTTCATCCTCATTGCTCGGTCCTGCCTCTTCAGGGTTCAGGAACTTCACCATCGCCTCGGAAGCTTCTTGGTGCTCGGGCGCATGATGCCTCTCTTTGTCTTGATCCTCTCGCCAGGGCGCAGAAATTGAGCCTATGTCTTCCTCATTGATACGCAAACAAGTCGGATCGTCACCGAAGGCACTACAAATGTGAAGAAAGGTGAAGCCGAAGTTGGGGACATACCTTCTAGTTCCAGAGCCAGGTTTCTCACGAGTTGAGTGCAGGCTTGGAGTTGAGCTTTCAAAGACTGGAGTTGCTCCTTAGACACCCTAAGTTCTTCCCGAAGGCCAGCTGTAAGAAGAAGAAGAAAGGGAGAAATTCAGAACATTTCTCATTGAAACCTTGCCATGCTTATAAAGGCACACGGCAGGAGAAGAAACCAAGCAGAGCAATTACAAGGATGGCTTTCCTATGAGAGGAGCCAGCTAAGCTATTAATTACAATACTACAAATAGCCCTAAGAATCTGCCTGATATACATGACTAATATTAGTCAAGAAAGATATTCTAACAGCCCCCCGCAGTGTCAACCGGGAGAGGAGGCGGATGTTGAGATCGGACCGAAAATCGGTGAAGACAATGGCGGAAGTCCTTTGGTGAAGATGTCGGCGTCTTGGAGAGTAGTTGGGACATGAAGAAACGAACATCACCAAGAGCAACCCTCTCTCGAGCGAAGTGCAAATCGATCTCCACATGTTTGGTCCGTTGATGTTGGACTGGATTGGTGGAGAGATATACGGCGCTTATGTTGTCGCAGTAGACAATGGTGGCCTTTTGAAGTGGCTGGTGCATCTCATTGAGGAGTTGATTTAATCCAACAAGCTTCAAAGAACTGCGTTAGCAACTCCTTCAGACTCGATTTCGGCGCTAGAACGGACACGGTGTCGCTGTTTAGAGGACCAAGAGATCAAATTGTGTCCAAGGAAGACGCAATAACCGGATGTAGAGCGTCTTTTTGTCGGACAAATGCCCAATCGGCGTCCGAGTACACAATGAGGTCACCGTGGTGTTATGGAGAGTCAAGACCATGTCCCATGGTGCCTTTTACATACCGTAAAATCCTTTTGACGAGGGGAAGTGTTGCTCCCTCGGGTCATGCATATGCAAACAGCTTGCTTTGCACCGCAGCATAGCCGATGTCCGGATCGTGAGGGCGAGGTATCGAGAGCTCTCGCAAGGTCATGCGAGATAGAGTCGGATCGACACTGAGCGCCAATTTCGCAGAAGCTTGGAGCGAACTTCAATGGGGTAGTCTTTGGGGTTGCAAGTTGCTCATGTTAGCTTTCTTTGGAGGATCTCTGCGCGCATATTTTTCTTGTGAGAGGAAGATGCTTGGGAGGAGGAATGTTGAGCAGAAATGCGAGGAAATAGTGCAGATTGCCCAAATCGGTCATGGCAAATTCCTTGTGAAGAGCAGCAATAATCCTTTGGAGCAGGGGCGTGCTAGAAGCCGTCAAGATTATATCGTCGACATACAGGAGGAGGTAGGCGACGCCGGAGGTCTTGTTGTAGATGAAGAGGAAGGGTCGACCGAGAGTCGATGAAGCCAATGGAGAGGATGAAGTCTTGAACTTGTTGCACCATGCTCAATGGCGCTCGCTTAAGTCCATAGAGGGACTTGTTGAGGCGACACACAAAGTTGGGGTGTGTCGAGTCGACGAAGCCGGAGAGTTGGTCACAGTAGACAGTTTCATTCAGTGTGCCGCGGAGGAAGGCATTTTTGATATCCAATTGCCGGATTGGCCAGTTGTTGGAGATGGCGATGGAGAGAACAATCCGAATGGTGGCCGGCTTGACGACGGGGCTGAAAGTCTCGTCGTAGTCGAGCCCGGGTTGCTGCGTGAAGCCGCGCAACACCAAATGGGCTTTGTACCGAGCCAGTACCATCTGAATTAAATTTGTGGCGGTATACCCATTTGCGGGAGACGATGTTTATGCTTAATGGAGGAACAAGATCCCATGTCCGGCTTGGTGAGGCCTGTGAACTCATCAACCATGGCAGCCTGCCAATTTGGATCAGCAAGGGCGCCGCGGTATGTCTTTGGCAACGGGGAGAGAGCATTTGTTGTGGAAGCATGGAAGGTGAGGAAGTCCCGGGGCACCCGGATGCCATCCTTGCCACGGGTGCGCATGGGATGAGCATTTGTAGTTGGTGGCACATGCTGCACAGGGTAAAGGGGCGGTTCTGCAGCAGGAATGGTAGTGGATGGTTGGCGATCACGCCGGGAGTACACCTGCAAGTCACGACGCTGAGGAAGCGAAACATTGCTGCTGGGTTCGGGTGAGGTTGGTCAGCACTTGCTGCATTGTCTTTGGAAGTATGTGGAAGAGGGCAGATGTTGATTAAGTCTGAAGCGCACGACCCACAGAAAACCTGGTCCATCTCAGATCATCTAGGAAGGAATATGTGGAAGGGAGGATGGCAAGCTTTGGGCAAAAGGAAATGTGAGTTCATCAAAAACACATGGCGTGAAGTTATGATGCGATTTATGGAAGGGTTGAGACATCTCAGAGCCCTTGTGGTGGGTGGATAACCAAGGAAGATGCATTCAGAGGAGCGTGGGGCAAGTTTATGTGGAGTTGTGGTGCTGTCATATTTGGGTAGCAACGGTAGAAAGTTAGAAGATGGTCGTGTATGTTGGGGAGCCAAAAGAGATTGGTGAGGAGTGGAGTTCTTGAGGGTTTTGGTGGGGTGGAGATTGATTAAATATGTGGTTGTTAGAAGGGCTTCAACCCAGAATGTGGGTGGAAGAGAAGCTTGGAAGAGAAGAGTGCGCATGATGTTGTTTATTGAGCTAATTGCGCTCAAATTTTTCCATTTTGTTGGGAGGTGTGGGGGCAAGAAAGGCGTAGCAGCATGCCATGTTCTAGAAAGAATTTATGAAACGGAGAATTATCAAATTCGCCCATTATCACATTGGATGGACTGAATTTGAGAATTGAATTGTGTGCGAGCATAGGCATGGAAATCTTTATGTGTTTGTAGAGTGTCAGATTTGAATTTGAGAGGAAAAGTCCACATGTAATGAGTGAAATCATCAAGGCAAACAAGATAGTATTTGAAGCCAGATACACTCAAAAGGGGTGAAGTCCATAAATCACAGTGAATTAATTGAAATGGTGCTGATGTTCGTGACAAAGAAGGAAAAAATGAAAGGCAAGTATGGCGCCCTAATTGACAAGCATGACAAAGGGGCGAAGCAGCATGTTGTTTATTGGCGGTGATGGCGTTTGTGGACTGCAGCCTGGTGATGGTTTGAGCTCCAGGATGGCCAAGACGACGATGCCAAATTGTTGAAGAAACAGGAGTGACTGCAAGAGCATGCTGTGTGGATGGTGGCATGAAAGGGTAAAGATCCCCGGAGCTATTGCACCTGTGAATAATCGCCTTGGTCTGGAGATCCTTCACAGACAAACCAAAGGGGTCAAATTCAACGGAGACGGAATTATCGGTGGTGAATTTGCGAACGGAAATGAGATTGGTTATGAGTTTTGGTGAAACTAAAACATTACATAGTGATAAAGGACGAGTGGATGATGGAAGAAAAACAGAGCCAGTGGCAGTTATTGGCAATGCAGAACCATTGCCAACAATGATTTGAGTGTTGGTGGAAGGAGAAGATGTGACAGAGGAGAGGTTAACGGAGTTGGAGGAGATGTGTGAGGAAACTCCCGAATCCATGTACCAGTCTTTGTCGTGGTGCATCACCATCTTGTTGAGGCATGAACGAGGACGCCTGCGATCCGAGGATGGCGGGTCTTGTGAAGCGATGGCCAAGGGCGCTACGAGGCTTCCTTGCGGATGACCGTAGATGGTGCCTGGCGCACTGAAGTTTCCTTGTGGAGGAGCTTGCGGAAGACCGTAGATGGCGCCTGGGTGAGAGCCGTCGGCGAAGAAAGCACGATGTGCTCCAGGTGGGCGCGGACCAAGAATGCCCGGGCTTGTGTTCGGCATGGGCATGGGCCACATTTGGAACATCCCAGTCGTAGGGTTGAACATGGGGCGACCAAATGGGGGGGTGGCCGGAAAGCTTCCAGATCCAGAGAAGGGGCCTTTGCCCTTCGCCTTGCCCTTGGGACGCTGAGAGGCAGAGCTTGCCTGGGTGTTGGAGGGGGTGACGAGGACAACGGCGTCGTTGGATTGCTGAGTCTTGAGGTCCGACTCCTCAAGGAGAAGGGATCGAGCTTCGAGGAAGGAGGGCAGCGGCTTGCGTGTCTTGATGATGAAGCCATATTGCGGAACTTCTTTGCTGACGCCGCATGAGAGGCGAGAAGCGAGTGTCGCCCTTCACGGGCCGGGCCGACGCCGCCAGAGAGTCGGCGAGGACTTCAGCGCTGGGAGTATTTGAGGATCGACATGTCTCCTTGCGCGAGGTTGCGGAACTCCGCCTGTCGAGCCGCCAGACGGAGACCTTATTGTCTTGGTAGAGGCCTCGATATCACACCGGATGGTGCGGAAGTAGCCGGGTTTGAGAATCATGGCTATGATCTCTCTCAAACAGAGGCATAAAGGAGAGAGCGAACGGCGTAGTTCGGTGGTCCGCCATGCCGGATCGGGAGCAAAGCAGCGTGGTCCACTTGAGCTGCCGATATGGGAAGCGGCCACGAACTTTCCAACGAGGCGAGGAAAAGTTCACGCCATGTGAGTGTAGTTTGGTGGATCAAGGACAAGGAGAAGGGAATGTGCGTGCGCACATTGACTATGGAGAGAGCGGAAGCTGGATTAGTTGGTGGTTGTGGTAGAGTCAAGAACAATGGCGGCAAAGAAGGGCAGCAGTGGGATCTTCTCAAGCGGCAGCCATGGCAGGTGAAGAAAAAAGGAAGGATCAGAAATTAGGCTGATACCATGTAAGAAGAAGAAAGGGAGAAATTCAGAATATTTCTCATTGAAACCTTGCCATGCTTATAAAGGCACACGGCAGGAGAAGAAAACAAGCAGAGCAGTTACAGGGATGGCTTTCCTATGAGAGGAGCCAGCTAAGCTATTAATTACAATACTACAAATAGCCCTAAGAATCTGCCTGATTATATACATGACTAATATTAGTCAAGAAAGATATTCTAACACCAGCGATGGTTAAGTCCCAGGCTGCAGCAGGGAAAAGTGTTAAGAGGACAAGCGGTCAAAATCATACAACAAGATGGCTGAAAACATTTACCTCGGAGGGTGCTTGCCAAGTTCAGTTTTTCCACCTCCAGGGATTGAACTTGGGCCTGAAGCTTTCGAAGCTCGGCTTGGCCCTCATTTCGGACCCATTCGACCTCAGCTCTACCCTCGGCACGGACCCGCTCGAGGTTGGCTTCGTACTACCGTCGCAGTTTGAGCTTCGGGAGTACCTCCCGGAGGATGGCATACCTCTTCTCGCAGCAGTCCCCTATGGCCTGAGGATCACAAGAAAGAAGAATAGCAAAAGACATGGACCGCCATGGGCAAAGAAGAAGGGGCTGACAAGCTCACCCGAATTAATCTTGCGCTCTCAATAGCGTGGTGGTAAAGCTCCTCTCGCATCTTCTTCTCATCCTCGTTGCCAAAAGGCTCCCACTTGTCCTCCTCGTTGCATAGTATGATTTGTACTGGAGGCCTGGGGCAAGGGGGAAGTTGTGGGGGCTCCTGAGGGATTTCTTCAATTGGGGAGGAGCAGGAAGCAATCTCTAGGGCCATTGGTCTCGCAATTGGCCTAGGCAGAACGCTCGGCGGCGGTGGAGGCGTCTTGGATTCAGCAGCCACCTCGTCACCCCCAGGTCCGGTCCCGGTAGTCGGCAAAGCGGACTCGGTTGGATTCGGATCGGCTTCAGTCCTCCCGAGTGAGGAAGTGGTTGGCGAGGCCCTCCTGGCCTGGCCCTCGGCACTCTCGTCGCCGGCTCCCTAGGACGACTCGGTTGGAGCATCCACGAGGACTTCATTCGACCAAACCCTACAAAAGGAGAAAGAAATCAAGATACAATCCAGCAGATCAAGAGTAAGGGTTGATAGGGAAGCTAACCTGTCGGACTTCCTTATTTTGACCTTGGATACTTTCCAGGCGGCAAAACCGCTCAGGGGAGCACCCGGTTTCGCGTCAGACCTGAGACGGGGAGGAGTCGACCACGCCGAGGGCTGAGCTGCTGGATCCTTGATCGCGGAGCTCCCAGACGCGCGGGGTGGATCCTGAGCCTCTCCGACCGCCGGCTCTTTTCCCTTCCCGACGCCTAGCTCTGCGCTGGGTTTTGGAGGTGCCACATGAGATGCTGGTGCCGGGGGCTCCTTAATTGTAGGTTCCTCGGTTGGGCGTGAAGGTGTTGGAACCTCCTCAGGCCTTGGCCTTTTTCCCCTCTCGGCACTCAGCTCTTCAGCTGAAGGACTGACAGGTCACTTCCGCTTAGAGCCTTGGTGCCAGGGAGTGGGGGGAATGGGAGCGTCGGAGAAGAAGGCAATCCGATCCTGAAGAAGGTAGCGACGCGCAGAACCAGTTAGCATTCAGTCAAAGGTTAGCAATCAAAAACTGGCAAATGCAAAAATGCTCACCGCAGGAGGGGGGCACATTGCGGAGAAAGGCTTCGGACGACCCTTGAGTAGGACCGCGGTGCCTGGGGCGAAGAGGTCGTTCATCCGGTCGACCAACACCACTCTGGGGATGTTGTCGGGCATCTCGCGGGTGGGATCGTCTACCCCGGTGTGTTCAAATCCCAGGTGGATTCTCTCCTTGAGAGCTGCACTCGGCGCCGAGCGAAGTTGACAGCAATATCAACCCCTGGTCGGACCTCATCTCCTTTAGGCCATGGGTCGACGGAAGATCTTCCACTTGGTCCATATCGCATGACTTGGAGGGTCGTGACCCAAGAAGCCGAGAATGTGCGCGAGTCGGTGCAAGGGAAGAAAAGGGCCGGGATTGGAGCGGTAGAACCACTCCCCGATGCCACTCTTGTTGGAGGTTTTGAAGGGGATGGAGAAGTAGGCCTTTTTCGGCCCGTCACAGTGGTGAAGCTAGCACCCCAACCACCTTAGTAGCATTCTTCTTTGGGATAAGGTTTGAGAAGAAATAGGTGGCGGAAAAAGGCTAAGATGCGGTAGAATTCAAGAAGCGCCTTGCACAAATGCACAAAGATGGAAATTTGAAGAATGGAGTTGGGATTCACGTTAATTAATTTGATTTTGTAAACATGGAGAAGGCCACGAAAGAAACCTTCTTTGGGAGGCCAAACTTCTTATTTGGAAAAAAGGTTCGAAAACCACAATTTCATCAGATTGAGGAGTGGGGAAGGATTCACCTGCAGCTGGACGCGTGCAGATCATCTCCAACAGAGGAAGAACTCCAAAAGTAACCAACTCCAAGCGTTCTTCCGTTGTTATTGAAGTAGCCCAATCCTTGGGTGAGGGCTTCACGGGAGCACTCTGGGAGGAGGAAGAAGAAGACATCTTCGAAAGGGTTTAGCAGCGGCGCAAGATTGGGGAATGTGGTGGCGGGCGGTTAACCCTAGTGGTGGCAATTGATGCAGAAATATCTAAACTCAGAAAACGAAGGGGCAGGTGAGAGCAGTGCGCAGAAAGCCTCTTTGTTTGCACCAAGTTTCATATTTATAGGAAGTGACGCTGAATTTCGCCTTGAAGCGGGAAAAGTCGTTTCGCCTTTCATACTTTGTCCGGACTCGACCTAGGGTATGCTCATAATGGGTCGCCAGTTGTGCATTACAACCGTCGCGCACAAATGCTCTCAGGCCAAATTTAGTTTGGGATGTGGTGCGCCCTATGATGGGCCAATTGCCAATAACCGTATCGAACGGAATTTGGGCACCTTCCAAACTGAATCATAATGTCTTGTGATATGCCTCATGATAGGTCGAATGCTGGTTACCGCACAAGACGGAATCAGATATCACAAGTTGATTCAGAACAAAGATTCCAAGGGTATGCCCCATGATCGGCCGCCAGCTGTGTATCGAGAAAATCGGGTACATTTACCACTCGGATAATCCATGGTACGCCTCATGATAGGCCAAAAGCTGTGCGCTATGACAATGCGGCACAGGTCCACTCGGCTAAAGCCAATATGAACAGGGGTATGCCCCAAGCTGGGCTGACTGCCAATGTCCCAATAATTGGGCTAGGGTACCACTTGGAAAAATTAAGCACGGAATGATAATTGAGTACTCTGCAATCTCTTTGCCTACAGCGTGACACTCGGCATGGAGAAGGAACTAGTCGGGAGACCATGGCAAGAACCGGGAGTACTCGGCATAGAGCACGACTTGGCCAAAATGCAACAGGAGGGCGACATCTCGATCGCAAAGCACTCGGGGGCTACTGTACAGTACATGAACCCTGGGTATCCACAAGATAGGTCGCACGGATCATCCAGAAGGGGATGGGCCGGGCCAACTGCATGAAGACGGATACCACCTGGGCTGCCTCCAACGTGTGCAGCAAGAGAACTCTAAAAAGAGCAACATACCTTGTTTAATTAGGATACGATTATAATCCTGGCTGTTATCAAGTTCAGCGGATAAGGGCAGAGATAGGATCTACAATCTTGTAACCGATTAGGACTCTTCCTTGTAACCGCACCCCTCTACTATATAAAGGGGTGTAGGGTAACATCATCATAAGATCATCAGCAATAAGCTAGACATATGTAATCCCAGAGCATAGGACTAGAGTATTATCTCCTCCGCGAGAACCCGAACCTGTATAATTCCTACGCCTTGTGCTACCATCGAGTTTGGATCCAACGCCTAGCTCCGTTTTCATTATTGCCGACAACAAACGTCGACATTTTGTTTGAACTCCATGGGTTTCTATGTGAATTTGCTAATCCCAAGCTATGTCAAGCATGCATCCTGATATTTTTCTCTATCTCCTGATAAAATTGCCTCATTTTGCAAGATTCATCATAAACCTGTTGGCTTTCCATAAATGCTGGGCATTATACTTTTGACTATCTATTGCTCGTTTGTTGTTTTTACAATTTTTTTTATTATAGGTTAGAATTTGATTACTGGGTATGCTTTGTGGTTTTCTAATTCATTCTGTCAATATTAGTTAACCTTTTTTGGATATGAAGATGGTAAAAAAAAATTTTTGGACCAAGCTCTAAGTGGACATTCCTCTCTTTTTGCTTTTATTTATTTCAATAATCCAAGTGGCACACCAGTGAACTGAATCAATGATATTCTTGGTGTTTGGTATATATCGAGAATTTGTTCATCTTTATAATTGCATCTTTTTGGTAACCACAACTCACAGGGATGATTAGACTGTGGCAGTTGATATTTGATACCTTTGCTACATTGACGCAGGGATTCGTTAATGCTATGCTTCTCCAAAATTAGTTTCTTGTAGGATGTTGCTAGTTGCCTCTTGGTACACAAGTCTAAATGATATATTATGGTGGTAACCGGAGAATCTTATGGTTTTTATTAGTAAGTTATTACAAATAATCTGATGGGAAGGTATGTCCACAAGATGCATAAATTTTGACAGAAAGATATATTTAGAAGATACATTTTGGCATTTTGCTATTATAGGATGACAGGCTGACAGTAGTATCTCCTTTGGTTTTTGTTTAGCTACTTGTATGCTTTAATAAACACAGGAGAATATATTCTAGGTCATGGACAAATTCTATGTCCCTTCCTGATGCTTTGATTAGCCTAAATGCCATAAAATGTGTGGCACTGTTGTCTATGAACAAACCAGGCCCATATTCATCTGCCTAGCCTTCAATTTGGAGCTGCGTTTGTATCTTCTCTTGACAGCCTACTACCTTTGTACAGATGGAAAACTCATTCCACACATGCTCTGCGATAATCGTAAACAAGAACACTTTCTATACTGTTTCACCCACAATTTTACCACTGTTCTGGTGAACCGTTGAGTTCCAATAATGAAGTTTCTTTTTCTTGCCATCTCCAGTTCATGCATTCCCCAATTGTGGGTAAATGCAACATCGAGTGCAGAAGTAGATTGTCACTAAGGACTAACCTTAGACTAAGGTTATAAGCTCTCAAGTTCTGTATCCAGAATGTGTTGCTGTCTATTCATTAAATATTGAGTATTGGGAGTAAATAACTGATGCATTTGACAGCTATTTAGCCAAATCAATTGTTATATGAATTGGATTCTCCATTGATATATCACATTTGTGGCAGGAGATGGATTCGGGGAAAGCTGGCAAGCCCAGGGAACTTAGTAGTAAGATGCAGAAAGTCTAATAAGGTATATCACAACTCATCCTCGTTTTCTCTCTATTCCCTATTTGATTGATCTCGTGTACGTTTACTATGCAGTGATTTCTTTCTGGGTTTCATCTGTGTGGTTAAAGTTGGCTTCTAATGTGTAAATTTCCTTTTGGAAGATCCTGGAGGTGTGAAGATTGATGCCTCTTGTGCTCCAACTAGCGGGATCCTCAGATACGTTTCTGCCAATGTGTCTAAGGCAGTTGAATTGACGAGGCGAAGCTTTTTAATCACTCCTCTCACGAGTGTGTAATCCTTTTCATTTTTTTTTCTTTTTGTTTGTGACACATTGCGCATTTGCAATGAAAAGTAGTAACATCAGTAGAATGCTTGCTTGTGTTAAATCATTTATTATTACCAGGTTAGACAGTTTGTGATGCATAAAAATGAGAATATCCTTTCCAATGATCCACCAGTTTTTTTAAAGAGATTGTTGCGATAGTTGAAGTGGAACAAAAATGGTAGCTTTGAAAAAGCTGCTTAGAGAGCTAAACTAGGTGATCAATAACCCAGTACACCTTGAAACTGAATATCATGCACGTCTTTTGAAGCCCATTGCTAGACTTAGGCATTAGGTCGGGTTTTTTCTGAGCTAGTCCATGGCATGGTAGGAATGACACGATTGAAGTTGGTATGCACATGGGTTGGGTCG
The DNA here is from genome assembly GCA_036346375.1 of Guadua angustifolia. Classification (NCBI taxonomy): domain Eukaryota; kingdom Viridiplantae; phylum Streptophyta; class Magnoliopsida; order Poales; family Poaceae; genus Guadua; species Guadua angustifolia. The sequence goes on from JAYEVE010002035.1 coordinate 61,583, forward strand.
GCACGACACGAATGATAGGGTTATGTTGGGCCTCACAGTTGGGTACGATGGGTGGTATAGCACGACACGCGAGCATGGGTTGTGCTTAGATCGGTAAGACATGAAATAAGCCCAACGGGCCTAAAGCAGGCATGGCATGTAGCAGGTGCTTTGTCGTGATATTGCGTTATGTTATAGTTCACCCTACAGTCAACACCTTTTGCGGTCCTTGTATGCGGAGAAAGTGGAGACAACGGAGATGTTAAAAGGTGGAGAATGGGGACTGAAGAGTACATACTTTAACATCAAGCACGCACATCGAGTCATTCTATACTAGGGACTCTATATTAGGTGTAAGGTTTTTAACGAAACAGTAACTCTAGTTGTTCAAGAATTAATAAAATATAGTTCTTTTTCCTCAAATATTTGTGTCCATAACCTCAAATCTATGCATCTTCAGCTCCTTTTCTCTCGTTGCAATAGTATAAATGGACTAGGTCTCGAGCCAGATGCAACCGAAGTCGGGTATGAATCAGCAAATGGGCCGTGCCATGGCAAAGACGCATACGATTTAGGCCGTGAAAGAAACTTAGTATGAAGGTCACCGACCCATAGAGTATGAGCGTTATAAATGCACCCAACAGTATGAATGCCATCCCCGCCGCCGACACCTGAGAGAAACGGATCAGCTCTCTCACCCATCTCTCTCAATTTCTCCCTTCTCATCCATCTCTCTCAGTCTCAATTGCCTCTCTTCCTCACTCTCTCGTTGCCATCTCTCTCGCTCGTATTTAGCACATCCCCCTCGTTCTAAGAATAAATAAATTTTAGTTCTTTTTCTATAATATTTGTATTTACTGTCTTAACTCTATGTATGTTTGGTTTCTTTCATCACATTAGTGCAAATGGGTTGGGCCTGAACCAGCACGGTACTAAGGGCCTGTTTGGTAGAGCTCTAGATTCCAGCTTCACCTGAAATCTGAAACTTGTAGGCTAAAACAAAGTGAATTAAGTTTATATTTTTAGCCTAAAATGTAAACAAGATGACCTATCTAAATACTCTTAATGTACTCACAGCTTCAGCTTCACGAATCTGGTGAAGCTAAAATTTTCAGCTTCACCAGATTCATGAATCTAGAGAAGTTGAATCCCTACCAAACACACCCTAAGTAGGCACGAAGCCCAAATAGGCCGTGCTTGGGCTCGCCGAAGGTGAGCCAGGCTGGCCCGGTATAGCACGACAGGCACGATGGGCCAACGTGGCCAGACACGGTTTAGGCACAAATCACGATGGGGCCGTACCGGGCCGGCCCGATATGGCACGACACCCACCTCTACCTCTACCCATTGCTAGTTGACATCGGTTCCCACCACCTTGATTTATTCCGTTAAAAATTACAGATTTAATAGAAAAGGTCTTTGAAGCCTATTTTTTGAAATTATTCAAGAGTTGCGACATTTACTATAGAAGGACAAATAACAGTTGAGTTACAAATGCACACACACACTCCATATGCTTGCACTCAGCCCCGTGGGTGTGCTCGTTCGAGCAGCTACACGCTCTTGCCAACTGAGCAAGATTCTATTCTCTTTGAAATATAATTTTCATTCTAAACTTAGATGTCGGTTACTAAACTCCTGTAACACCCCTGTACTCCAAGTGCCTCGAATGTCACTACAACTTGCATTTTTCTTAATTAATTAGGTATTTTTAATAACAAATTCACTAACAACAGAATTTCTCTTTTAAATACTGAACACTAACTAAAGGATATTGTAACACCCCAGTATAATATGTGCTCAAGATATTACTTTTATTTACCATTTTTCTCACTTTTCCAATAATATTAATCTATAATTTCAGCATACTACCTAAACAATTATCACCAATAATACTATGTCATCAATAACAATAATTTGTATAATTATATAAACAATAACAATAATAAGACTTGGAACCGCGCACACAAGCACGCCCAAGCTTTCATACTTGGGTACGAAGAACAAGATTAAGTAAACAACAGATTAAACACCACATATTTCAACTTAACAAAGACCGCTGACTAATTTCACATGCCCATTATTGCAACTGTTTGATTTCATCATCTAAATATGGATAAGCACTATCTTACTCATGAGTGAACATTAAAACTAAATTATTGTAAAGACGATGTGACAAGTGACACATTGATGCTATTTCCATCCCATGTATGTCGCTTTGAATGTTCACCTAAAATATTAAAGAAAGCAAAGATGAATTCACGACTCAACAAGTGCATAATAAAATAATAACATAACCATTTATCACATCTAAAATTAGCAAGTACATAATACAATAATACCAAAATTATATATCACATTCATCTTATTAATCATATTTGGATGAGTCCATGACTCAATAACATAACCACTCATCACATTTAGCTCATTAGTCATCTTTGGATGAGTCTATGACTCAATAATATAACTACTCATCATATTTACCTTATTAGTCATCTTTGGATGAGTTCATGTCTCAATGACAAAACCATGCATCACATTTATCTTATATGTCATCATTTATTATTAGTGATGCAATGCAAATATGAATGTATGCTTATATGCACATCTCATAGTTTATACTAGCATAACTTAGTGTGCATCCATCAGTGTCACACCATCACACCCCCCTCCATTCCGTGGAGGGGCCCTACTGATGTGACGCTGCTCAAGAGTACATAGGACCTAGTCATATAACTATCTCACCAGTGTGGCACATGCACTCTAGGTTAGTTATACGACTTTGTCACGAACCTAGCCCATATGCACTTTTCATGATGTGAATGCAAATGATGCAATACTTTTCCATAATTATTCACCATATACCAACATTACCAAGTGGCCATTCACTTCATGTACTCGTCATCATCATCATATCACATCATATTGGTATAGCTTGGCCTCTTTACCCACAGGGAATGGAGTGGAGGAAGTTGACGCCACTCCCAAAGTTACACCTAGTGCAATAGATACATCCACCTGAAAATCATGAAATTACAGTATAAGCATAAAACATAACGATGTAACACCTACGCACAATCCCGATTTTAATCTTCTCTCTCGCTAAACAGTTCATTATCCCCTTGTTGTCTTGGCAGTTAAAAGACCATAAGTTCTACCTCAAGATTCCAAACATAGGAAACCATAAACATTATGAAAACTACATAAGATTACCCACAATTTTCTAATTAATCATATTTTTTAATAAATTTATCTAACCCAATTGAGTTCAGCTTTGAAAATCAATCTATTGCCTTACTGGACATCAGACTATACAATTTCGTAACTATTTTTATACAACTCCAAAAATAGCAAACCATGATATTTCTGAAACATACAAAAAATTATCTAGCTTTCTCTTGTTGTGGAGGTAATTTATTTCGGCCACTAAATAGCCCTAACCAGCAGATTACAGTGACTACTTCTAGCAGCGATCAAATTCTGAACAACAAACTTCCATGTTATGTAAACAGCTTAACCAAATTTTACGTTCTTATACTCTAACGAAACTTTATACAATAATCTACATATTGTACAACTTCCAGGGTCTTTGGAACTAAGAATGAAAGTGGACTCGGATTGTACGGTAACCCGCTTTATTTAGCTCTCACAAAATATTAAGTGAACACCCACATCCCATTTAAAGAATTGAGTGGTGCTTGCAACTAGCCCGCATAGCTCACATGGTGCCCGTGGAGCCCACATTGCCCAAATCATATATCTCGCACAAAGAAATTTCAATGGTAGCATTGCAGCAAGAACATGCCATAGTGCCCTTCTCCCCTGCATTGTTTCCCCTCTCCTTCCAAGAAGACAGGAAGTTGTAACATCCTAATTTTTGCATTTTATGGATTTATTATACATTTTATATTTTTTTGATTTTTTGAAATTTATTTGATTTAATTTATATTATTTGAATTATGGCCTTTTGCTAAAAGTTATTTAAAAACAGAAAATTTTAGATAAATTTTTGCTAAAACTATTTTATTTGAGCTCAGAATGCTCTAAAATATTTTCTAGATTTTTTGGGTATTTTTCCTATTTTATTCAGCTTCATTAAATTTTTGGGATTATATTTATTCAAAAATGCTTTTTAAATGCACGTGAATAGTGTTTGACTGAACCCTTGCGGGCCCAGCCCATGTCACGCTATGTGAGCTCACATTGGCCTGCTCCACTACTTACCCTAGCCCGCATGTGCGTAGGCCGTTGGATTCTGATCCATCTGCTATGCGTCGGCCATGCCATCCTTGCGTTCCGCGCTGTTGATTTGCTGCCACATGGACGTGAGGGATGGGCCCACATCATGGCAAGGAAATATTTGCGTTGGACTCTGCCACCTCGGTTGCAACGTGAAATATGCACCGAACGCACATGCCGAGGCCCTATACATAACACCGCCTTGTGCAACATGTAATTGGCCTCAAGCTGCCTGGTTTTGCCCATTTCTCGATGTCTGAGCTACCATCATCTGTGCACAAGACCTTGCTAAAGATCCACAGCACTCCGCTGTGCTCTTCCGCCATTTTCGTCATCGTTGTTGCTCCTCCGCCGTGACCAAGGGCACCGATTAGTTCGCCATGGTGTGTTGCCTCAGATCAACGTAGACCCGGTCGAGTTCCTAGCTTCTCTGCCATGCGCATGGTTGTCTTCCTCACCTCTGGCATGGCCCCGCCGTGAAGCTCATGGTCGATTGTCGTCGTGCTTCTCCACCATTGGATCCTTGTTCGATTATTCAAATTGTGCAACAGCAAAGATCGAGAGTTCACCGTGTCGGCATGTCCCTGCTGCTATGTGTCAGTTTGATCTCACCCCATTTGATCACCGTAGTTGGTAGTCACCGTTGATTATCGCCGTTGGATTTGATGAGGGCTATTAGATGTTCGCTAGTTGTCACCACCGCAGTAGACTAAAGCCGATCTACATCGGTGAATCTCTGTCGTTTGATTTACATCGTGCGGTCTAGATTGAGCCATGTGTCAAGCGTGGGCCAAGCTACATTGCGTATTGATTTGGTTTCCACATATGATCGCAGCCGTCCAATTTGCAACTGATGCACCAGATCCTACCGCATATGTGTGGTGTTAGCTCACCACATGTACCCATTGTTGTCGTTGGCTTAGTGCCACCCATAGTCGATTGGGTGGTACCACGTGTTAGCGCTGGTCTTGCCATGTGTTGCAATTCGGTCGTGCCACTTGTTCTATGACATCATGCTTGTGTCATTTGGTGCATCAGCACAGGCTTTGGTCCACCGTAGACCCGGACCAGTCGTGGACCAAGTCCATGCGCTGGGAACGTGTGTCAACGTCTGATTGGTCCACATGTCAGTGACGCAATAAATCAGATTTTTCAGCAGAAAAATAATTCAATAAATTCTGGTTTTTCTATTTTCACCCCTTTTCTTTTACAAACTTTGTTTAGCTCGTTCTCCCTCATATGAACTTCGATTGACGTGATTTCAGTTTCTAAAAATTTGCAAAATCAAGATCTATTTAATGGTAAATATTATTTAATTTTAGAGCTGAATTTACTCACTGTTTTTATTATTCATTAGTTCATCGATCGTTTTGCTTAGACGTTGAAGTGCCCAAGGTATTCGTGAACGAGGAGCCAAATCAAGATCCAGAGCAGGATTGTTGGCATGTTTGTGCGAGCATAGATTGGTTCGAGTGTATAACCGAAGTTTTGTAGGGGTCTTTTGCAACGCGTGTCACACTCCACCTCTTCTCGTGATGAGCAGATAGGAAACTCAAGAACACATAGGATTTACCTAGGTTCAGCCCCCAATGCGGTAACAACCCTACGCTCCGCTTCAAGCTCGTGTTGCTCTAGTATACCACTTTGTTCTTAGTTCGCCCAATCTTCGATCATTCGAACTTTGGATCTCTTCTCTGTCAACTAATCGATCGACTCCTCACCCCATGCACACTAGTTCCCTTATATACTCCCCTAGACCGGCTAGGGCAAGTAGGGAGTGGTTTACATTAATTACATTGATTGTGTCAAGTCCTATCGCCATCGTCTTCCGAGCCTCTTTGTCTATGCCATTCTTTAACACGCCGCCTTCGGATTGCCCGAGGGAGGGGTTCGACGCTTATGTGACGTAACGCCTAGTACACGCGTTTCCCTACACGCCTGGCGGCAGAGAGAACGGGAGTTGGTGGAGCCGGCTTAGTCGGCGATAGATCATCATGCCGCCAGAGCCACGCCGCTTAATGGCTCCTGTGCACATTAGACGGCTCAATCGCGATTTAATGGCTCCTATGCGCATTTAATGACTATGATACGCCAGATCCTAAAGGAGGCTTCGGCGCGAAGCCTCCCACTCGCTCGCGCGGATGATCGACAACGAACCTGCTGCTCACCGGACGACCATGTGGCTCAGTCAGCTCGAACGCTTCTCCGAGTGGCCACGTGTCTTGGTCATCGTGGGTCATGACTGTCGCTCGACCGCCGACGGGCGGTCACGCGGTCCTGATCACCGCCAAGCCTTTCTTCCACATTGCGAAGCCTTCCTTGCCACAACACCAAGATAAAGATCTCTACCGCATGGCTCAGCCACTTCCTCCTTCGGTGATGGATGAGTCGCGATTGGGGACGGTCCTTTGCCTAGGCCCTGAGGGGGCCCTCCGCTTCAGGGCGGGCATCGTCTCGCCAAAATGCAACCCCGGGGAGGTGATCACCTTCGTCTATGCATTGGCGGAGGGCCTGGTGCCGCCTTATTCTGAGTTCTTCCTCACCGTCCTCCACTTCTACGAGATCCACGATCTTCACCTCACCCCCAACTCCATCATCATCCTCTCAACTTTCGCATACCTCTACGAAATGTTCGTGGGGGTGATGCCAAATCTTCCTCTCTTCCGGTACTTCTACACTTTCCGTGGCTCCACCGATGGTGGCGTCATGGGGAGTTGCCATTTCCGCCTCCGTGATGGCTCAACCTCCCGCTACATCCCCCTCCAGATGAAGACCACCTAGAAGATGTGGCGGAACGAGTGGTCAGACATCATCGATGAGATGTGGTCTTAACGCAGTTAGCTGCCTTCGCACCAAAGAATGCTTATCGATAACTAGGGTTCCCTCATCAAGGAGATGATGGAACTCCGGTCCATGGTGGCCCGTGACGACCAATGCATAACCTCCGTTGACCGCACTCGGTCGCCGGGATTTCATGGCTCATGGATCAGCCCCCACGACGACATCACCAGTCGGGTCAGTAAAGAGACCCAAGCAACGCACGACATGACCGCGATGTACCAGTCGTAAGTTCGCCTCGCCTTTTTGTTTGCTTTACCTTCGTGGCCACCAACAGCTGGTTGACATCTTTTGTCTTTGCCAGGTGCCGAGAATTTGAGCATCGCCGGGGTCAAGGCCTGGGTGACTTGGCTGCCACCGCAAATGCCGAGTAGCCCGGGCTTCCCGATCGAAGCCAGTTTCTTAGCTTCGATCAACGGGCGGAGTTGCACGCGATCACCGTGATGCTTCCTCGATGGACTCCACCTGAGGGCCGCGATACCACCTCGCTACCGATGATAAGGGGAGTTCGCCTCGCCGGCGACCGGAGCATCGGGAACGGCCGACTATCGCTGACGCCGGGTCCTGACCGAGAGACCTGCGCCGCTGGCATCTTTCTTCTTCCATTCTCCGCTCAGGAAGGACACAGCCGCCGCTTCTCCGCTTCCGGCGCTGCATTAGTGCTCGCTAACGCCGGTACCGATGGCGCAGCGCCGGAGCCAAGGATCGGCTACACTTCGCGCTTTTCGTCCGCTTTGCGGTAACGCTTTTTGCCATGTAAGCTTTTTTGTTTGACATGTTCTTACTCGCTTGGTGCTAACCCTTCTTCTGGTGCTTTTAGGATGGACCTCAAAGCGGCATCGTGGTCAGACACCCACGCTGTCTCGCTACCATCGAGTTCTGCTACTTGCTGCCACCGCCCAAATATTAGGCCGAGGTAGCCGCTTGCTCGAGCGCCTGCTCGCTTCCTCCGTAGCTGGCCACACGGCTTCCCATTACAGGTCGCTGAACTTATCATGTGACTTCCTCCATGACAAGTAGACGTGTCGCCGCGAGGAGCCGTGTTGGCGAAGGCGAGAAGACGCCCTGGCGGCCCGAGCGAAGCCGCCGAGGCACGCAGAGGCGGGTGCCGAGAACAAGTGCAGTGTGTTGAGCGCGGAGATGGGTCGCAAACTGCACAACCTCGTCACCATGCTCCGCCCCACCTTTAAGCGCATGGTCAGTAGCTTGCAGCCACTGGAGGTGACGGTGAGTGGTCCGCTAGAAGAATCAGGGGCACATTATGCCCAGGCCACACCCATGTCGCCGGCCCTTGCCGCCGGCTGCGCACTTTTGCGCATCGCCCGCCAGAGGGGTGGGAAGTCGCGATCGCCACAGTAGGCTTCATCTTGATGTGCTGCACCCACCGCAATGACTCCTTCAACCCCATGGCGACTGGCACACCGAGGTGGGAGGCGACTACCTTGGGCGCCACTGTGCGCGTGAGGCAACGGAGTATGTCGCGGGCCGATGAAAGATGGTGCTCACGCCGCACGCCGCTGCCGAGGTGGAGGAAGAAGCCGGGGACGACGCCGGTGATATCGAGATCCCCAACGAGTAGCTCGGGTAGCCGCTCTTGCCATCTTCTTTTCCCTTCCTTCTTCTGTGTAAACATGTAATAGGCCTTTCAGCCATTATGAATGAAAATGCTTTGCTTTTACCTGTTGTCTGCCCTTGCCCGTGCTTTCCCGTGACTTGTTCAATTCAGCACCAGGCGACCAGCCCCTAAGCATTTTGCACGGTCCCTCTGGGCGACCGGATGGATCGACGATTAGGAGTTTTTTCTGCAATCACATAGAGCCACTCTAAACATGAGCGAAGGTCAAGCAACGCTTATTAGGAACAAACAAGGAAACGGGCACACAAAGCCTAAGTCCCTGCCGCTGAGTGGGCGGGGAGCGCACACTAGGTTGTCATTTTCCTATTACTATCCAGAGCTTAATCCCTTGTACTTTACCGAGACTAAACCAGAGAACTACGAGTCTAGGGAGCAGGTCACGTAGAGGCGGGGCAAATGATGGGCGGAACATTGCCGCGAAGCATTATGGTGGGCGGAGCATGGCCGCAGCTTACCGTGCCGCACACACCTGCTAGACGCTCGTCCGTGCTTAGCACAGAAGCTGGAAGTCCACGGTATTGCCAAGGGACCCTTGCAATCCTTTTGGACCAGACTAGAGAACTGTGGGGCTAGGGAGCAGGTCACGTAGAGGCGTGGCAAATGGTGGGCGGAACATTACCGCGAAGCACCATGGTGGGCGGAGCATAGCCGCAGCGCACCGTGCCACACGCACTTGCTAGACGCCTGTTTGGGACCGGCGCAGAAATTGGGGGTTCAAAAGGGGTTGCCAAGGGGCTATCAAGCTACTGGTACTCGTGACAACCAAGTGTGGCACAAATCCTATAGGCATAAGCAAGTTGAATGAATCAAAGTGATAATCAACTGCATACTGAGTATGTGGAGCCCAAGATCAGCTAGGGGAGAGTGCAACAGCCTGCTAGCCGACCTAGGGCGAGGCCACGAAAAACTTACAGCATGCCGAACATCGCTCGCTAGGTTGTCACTTTCCCATCGCCATCCGTGACTTATGCCCTTGGCATCTTTGTGAGACCAAGCCAGAGAACTGCGGAGCTAGGGAGCAGGTCGCCAGAGGTGTGGCAAATGGTGGGCGAAACTTTGTCGCGGCTACACCATGGTGGGGCGGAGTATAGCCCACAAGTAATGCGTAGTCACGACTCTGCTCAATGCCTATCCGGCCCTGTGCGCAGAGCCGGGGTCTACGTTATGTCCAAGGAGTCGCCAGGATATTGGTACTCATCACAACCATGTGAGACGAGCTCATAGGTAGAACTTCCGTAGCAGCTCTATATTCTGGGAGTTCGCCAGCTCCCGACCGTCTTCCGCAGCTAAACGAACCACCTCGGGTCAAGAGATAGAGACCTCCTTGAAGGGGCCCTCCCAACGGGGAGACAGTTTGTCGCGGCCTGCCGGCGATAGAATTCGGTGCAAGACGAGGTCACCTACTGCTAGTGTTCTCTCACGGACCCAGGTGGCATGGTAGCGCTAGATACTTTCTTGCATGACAGGCAAAGATGCTTGAGTCAAGATGATCTCGCACTTCCTCTAGGAAGTTGATGTCATCTTAGCGCCCGGTCTTCCCGGTCTTCTTCATTGAAGGCCGACATCGCAATGAAGCCTAGGGAGAGCTCTTGAGGGTAGTACCACCTCGGGCGCCAGAGACTAGGAAGAAAGGAGTCTCCCAGATCGCACCGGATGGGCATGGTTCGTGAGAGACCACAAAGACCGCCGAAGCTCTTTTCGCCATCATGCTCTGTGCTTATGAGTCCGTCAACGCCCTAGTCTTGAGGCCCTCAAGACGGTAGCATTAAGGCGCCAGCCTTGTTCGTTGCTTTCATGGATGGGCCATGGAGGCAAAACACACCTTGGTGCCCATCTCTTCACAGAATTTTAGGAACGTCGTGCTAGTGAATTGGGTGCCATTGTCAGTGATGATGCAGTTGACAACCCAAACGAGTGAAGATCCTGGCATGAACTCCGACAACAATGAGGACGAATGGCGGCGATCGCCTTTGCGCTTAAACCCATTTGGTGAATTTATTGATAGCGACAAACAAGTGGGTGAAGCCTCTCGTGGCCTACTTAAAATGGACTCCAGATATCCAGCCCGGATCGCGAACGCCATGAGAGCGTGGATGGTTTGCAAAGCTTTGGGCCGAAGGTGGATCTGCTGCGTGGAATTGACACTCACAACTCCTTACCACTCACAAGCATCCCGGAGGGCAAGAGGTCAATAGAATCCTCGGCAAGAAGCTTTACCGACTAGTGTCTAATCGACATATGGCTCTCGTGATATGCCTCCATGGATATCGAGAGCAAATTTTGCTTCTCGCTTCCCCAAGTGATGCACTTCAGAGAATTTTTTCTACTCGTGATATAGGTACCAACCTATCGAGTATAGCACTTGGCCTTATGCGGCAATTCTTTCACCAAGCATCATCATCGTGGATCACTTGATCACATAGAAGGCCAGGATGGGATCCATCCAATGACCCCCCCCCGACTAAGTGTGGCGATCTCGTAATGATCGCCTGGGTACTCCGCCTCGCCGAGGCGTTTCCACCAAGTACCGCCTTTGGCGGTGTGACTGCTCGCCTCCCAAACCGGGATGTAGCGGCCAAGGCTGCCGGCCCCGCTAGAGTTAGGGGCCGAGCACAAAGTGTTGTCTCCTACACGGAATCCGGGGATATGGCAACAAGATTGCCGGCCCCAGCGAGTTGGGGGTCGAAACAGACAAGGCCACCTCCCTCACGGATCGAGGGATGTGGCAACCACGCTGTCGGGCCCCGCCAAGCCGGGACCGAGACGGATGCGGTGCCTCCCTGCCCAGAATTGGAGGATGGAACAGCCGCACCATTGGCCCCGCCGGAGTTGGGGGTAGCAATGGATGGTCACGCAAACCTTTTTTCAAAGACTTAGACCGAAACCGACACGCCATTGGCCCCTCCAGAGACCGGGGTGACAATGGATGGTCAGGCACTATCATCCCCGCCAGAGACCAGGGAAGCGATAGACGGTCTCGCAAGACTCCTTTCGGAGGGGCGGACTGGAATAAAATGCCATCGGCCTACCTTGAGAGTTGCGCTGGCGTGATGGGCGGTTGGGTAAGCCTTTTTCAAAGATCTAATCGGAATGTATATTTCGCCGAGTTAATTTCACGTAAAGCTCATCTGCCAAGTGGTTGTCGTGTCAGGGTATATGGATGTACCCCAGCCAGTCGAAGTGATTCTCCATCCTCCTAACTTCTGCCAAGTAGGCGGCCATCATTGGATCACAGTACTGGAACTCCTTTCGCGCTTGGTTAACAACGAGTAGAGAGTCGCCCTTGATGTGTAGACTTGGGATATCGGCAGCACAAGACAGCCTCGCTAGCAACCCTTCATATTCGCGATGTTGTTGGTGGCCTTGAAGTCCAAGATGATCAGTACTGGGAGGATGTCCCTGGCCGGGAGACTAGGACAAACCCCACTTTCGCGCTCTTAATCTTAAAAAAGAGCCACAAAAATAGGGTCCACAGGGGAGCACGAGTGTTTTTCACCGGGGTGGACGTAAACCACTGACAATGAACTCGCCAACCTTGACTCTTGATGGCAAGCGCTTGAGTGAAACTTGAGGCAAAATTTGCCTAGTTCTATCGACCACTTGGCGATGCGACCTTCGCTTCTGGCCAGGAGTATCTCTCGAGGTGGGTCTCTGCATGACCACCGTGATCTCCCCGCCCCGGAAATAGTGTCGAGCGCTGATGCCACCGTAATAGCGAGAGCATCTTCGGGCCTCATGGATACCGGTCTCCGCATGGGGACAAGACTTTTGATGTAGTAGACCGGGTCTCTGAGTGCCTTCCTCTCCACCACCAAAGACCGCACTCACTACCGAGTAGCCACGATATATAGAAGCAGCTGCCACGAAGCATGCTTTACCAGCACGGGGTGAGGAGAGGTACTTCTTTAGGTCTTCAAATGCTTGTTGGGCTTCAGGCGTCCATTGGAAGTGGTTGGTGCTCTTCAATAGCTTAAACAAAGGGAGATTTTTTTCTCCCAGGCGGGCGATAAATCGCCCGAGGGACGTCAAGCAGCCAGCTAGACACTGGACATGCTTGAGTCTGGTCGGCGGCTTCATGTGTTCGAGGGCCGCAATCTTGTCGGGATTAGCTTCAATGCCTTGACTGGACATGAGGAATCCCAATAGCTTCCCGGATAGTACGCCGAAGACGCACTTCTCGGGATTGAGCTTCAGGTGATTCTTCCTGAGATTGGCGAAGGTTTCCTTTAGATCCTCAATCAGTCCTTCACTCTTCTCAGCTTTTACCACCAGGTCGTCGACGTAGACCTCGAGGTTTCACCCGACTTGCGATCGAAAAGCGATGTGCATGGCACGCTGATAAGTAGAACCAGCATTTTTTAATCCAAATGGCATTCAATGTAGCAATAAAAATCCATAGGGGTTACAAACGCATCTTCTCTTCATCCTCTTCGCCATCTTGTCTGGTGGTACCCGAGTGCACGCATCCGTACCGCACAAGAACCTTCATGCCCCCACCGTGGAATCCACTGTCGTCGATCTTGGCGCCGCAAGGGGTATGGATCCTTGGGCGAGGAGTTTTGTTGAGGTCGGTGAAGTCGACACATATTCGCCACTTCTGCTGGACTTCTTAGCGAGCATACAAGCCATTCGAGGTGAATGACCTCTCGATGATAGCGTCTTGAGGTTTTCTCCACTTCATCATGGGATAGCATCCCACATCGCTCAGGGCCCGGTAGCCGACCTTTTATCGGGCCGGCGCACCGCCGGGGCGTTGCCAATTTGTGCTCGATCACCTCCTCAGGGACCTCGGCTCATATCGGGCGGTTGCCAAAAGCACTGCGTCTGCAGATTAGGACTGGAGGAAAGGTGATGAGCGTGTCTTCCTATTTAGTGCCAAAGTTGGCCTTCGGCGCCTTGACAAATTGTGGGCTCGCCCTCTCTCGGGAAACCACCTTAACCTCACCGGGAGGACCGAGCGAGGCACGGCTCTTCACCTGAGGGACTCCCGAGAAGGTAGCACCGCTGGCCTTGCGCAGTGGCACCCGCCAGTCCAAGGCTTGCTTGCATCACAAATAATGCCCGCGGGCTTGTCCACCCTAGACGGCTTATGGGACCTCCGAGTCCCTGCAGATCTTCACCACCATATAGGCATAGTGGGTGGTCGCCATGAACCCGACCAACGCAGGGTTGGCCAAGCAAGGTGTTGTAGGGCAGGTCAAGTCGACCACGTCGAGAGTCCACCAACTCTGTGCGGAAGTTATCCGCGCTTCAAAAAGTAAGGGAAGGTGGACTTGGCCGAGGGCAGCCCAAGCTTCATGTTCCCAAATCGTGGGGCTAAACCACGATCGGAAGCTAGTACCCCTGTGCCAGCGGCTTTCCAGTGGTGGTTAGGCGTGGCTAAAGGTGATCGGCTCCTCGGCCACCTCGCCTGCCTTAGCCACCCTCGCACTTAGTCCTGCAGCCACAGCATTCCCTCATTAGGAGCTTGTACTTCGAAGTTGGAGGCGTGGGTGGTGAACCACCAGATTGATGTAAACCACCCCTATGCTCCTATTGGCCGAAGGGTAGTAGGGAGTAGTCATCGCCCTTGTCATAAATCATGAGGAAGGCGGTGCTCACTCGAGCATTGCTTCCACCTTCTCGCTCATAACTTTCGCAATTATCCAAATCGGGCGCATTAGTGTTATGGATGTGGCAGAAGACCTTACCCCTATTTTCTTGTCGACGGTAGTCCTGCCGATCACGGCGGCCATCCTGCCGGTCATGGCGATCGTCCCTCCGTGGCTTGACACCCTTGTGCCTACGCTCGGTGACCAAGACCTGACCGAACTCGGCTGCCGTGCCTTCCTGTTTGTGCAACCGGGACCTTTCGAGGTTCCGACCTCACCTCCACCGCGAACGCCGTCCACTCCGGCTGTCCACTCTTGCGCCTCTACCGCCCGAGCGCACTTGTGTGCCAAGACGAATAGCTCTAATGTGGTGGTGATGTCGTGGGTAGCCATCTTGTCCCGCATCTTGCGGTCTTGCATGCCCCTCTAGAACGCGATGATGACAGACTGGTTGAAGATCTTAGGGATCGTGTTGCTGCAGTGGCTGAATCGCCGGATGAACGCATGCAACGACTCCCCTTTCTTCTATTTGAGGGCATAGAGGTCATCCTCCACACCTGGCTAGGCGTAGGAGCCCTAGAAGTTGGTGACGAACTAGCCACACAACTCCGCCCATGAGTGCACCGACCCTCTCAAGAGGTTCATCAGCCAAGAACGGGCAAAGCCCGCCAAAGCTGTTAGGAGATAGTTCGCCATAACCTTCTTGGAGCTGCTGCAGCCTGCACCACCATGGTGTAGATTTGCAGGAACTCCTCCAGGTTGGTGGTGCCGTCATACTTCTCGATGGTTGCCGAGCGGAACCTCTACAGCCACGCATGACGCAAATGTGGCCGGGATTGGAGAATGCTCGCACCTGCAGTGAGAGAGGGCAGCCAGCCTTGAACCTCGGCCTAGAGGCGCGCCGAAACAGGGACTTGGCTCTCGTAAGACTTCGGTGGAGAAGGTCTCCTCTCGCTGGGGAAAATCGAGTCACGGAGAGTCATCTTCTTTGGGAACCATCACGCTTATCGCGGTCTTGCTCTCGCTAGCCAGCGACATCGTAACTCGCCACGCATAAGTAACCACCACCCATGCCGCTCCTCCAAGTGAGCCTAAGATCTTCGTGGGCGCCCCCTCACGCTGAAACAGGACAACCAGAAACGTCGCATGACCCCCCACGAGAGCGGGATCTGCGCCTTGAATGCCATTTCCCTTGCTTCGCCCACCATGACCTAGGCCTTCTTCGCTTGGGTGGCTCGAAGCTTGCGTGCGCTCTACGCGCGACTTCAACCATGGGGTACCAGAGGTACCTAGTCGTTCTGACGCCTCTACGTGGAGCTGGGCTGTGTCTACGAGGCGGGCTATGTCCCGCAGCCATGGCGCTACCGAGGTGTCGCCCCCCAGCTCCACTGGTAGGTGCTCCAGAAGGAGGCGAGTCGCATGTAGGTTCTGGGCCGGCGTGGTCTCCTCCATCGCTAATCGCCATCGGGCATTTGTGCTCTCACCGTGGTAGGAATGCTGCCATCTTCATGAAGGTGTCGGATGGTCCCTACGATGATGGGAATGCGAAGCTTCCATCTTCACTACCAGCGCTTGATGATCCGCTAAAGAAAGCAATGGGTGAAACAGCTACTACCACCCCTACCTGGCGCGCTCTGTTAGCTTGTTGTGCGAATAAGGTACTAGTTCAGTGTATAGCAGAGAGTTTGATGGTAGGGGTCTTGGCAGTGTCACTTTCGACTCTCTTCTCGTGATGAGCAGGATAGGAAACTCAAGAACACATAGGGATTTTCGCAGGTTCGGGCCTCCAATGCGGGTAACAGCCCTACATCTTGCTCAAGCTCGTGTTGCTCTAGTATACCACTTGTTCTTAGTTTTCCCGATCTTTCGATCATTCGAACTTTGGATCTATTCTTTGTTGTCAATTGATCGACCGACCTCCTCACCCCATCCACACTAGCTCCCTTATATACTCCCGACACTGGCTAGGGCGAGTGGGGGGAGTGGTTTTACATTAATTACATTGATTGTATCGAGTCCTATCACTACTGTCCTTCTAAGCCTTTTGTCACGCCATTCTTTGGGCCGGTGCACTGTCTTCGGTTGCACTGAGGAAGGGTTGGGACATCGCTGCGTGTGAGCAGCTTGGTACCACACGTGTCTCTCGGCTGCCGCAGGTGGTGCAGATGGAACAGAAGTTGGTGGGGCTAGCTCAGTCGGAGGGACAGGTCATCGTCAGGGAGCCACACCTATTTAATGGCTCCCAGGCACATTGTAATGGCTCCATGCGCATTTAATGGCTCCCATGCGCATTTACTGACTATGATATGTTGTGATCCTGCGGAGGCTTCGGACGGAAGCCTCCCAGCCCTGTTTGTGTGGATGACTGACAACGGACCCGCCTGCTCATCGGACGACCACGTGGCCTAGTCACCTGACTGCTCTCCAAGTGGCCACGTGTCCTGGTTGTTAGGGGCAATGACCTGGTCACCGGGGTTACCAACGTAGTCGCCCGATTGCTGTCGTCCCGAGTACGCCCGATCGGGTCGCCCCTTAAGACTTTCTTCAAACATGTTGAGTCCTTTGCCGCAGGACCTTCTTCTTTTCTCTGTATCCGATTGTAGAATACCGCAGAGCATGGATCGAGATGCTCTTTGATGGTAAGTTATGCTTTGATCATGTTGAACCCATGTTTTTCTAATATTATATTGATTTAAACTATTGCATTCTAACTCAATTAATACTTGTTTGAATTAGTTTGGGATTAGCAATTCATCCTATTTACGTCAACCTTGTCATTTGCATGTCATCTTTCATTTGTCACCTTAGTATGGTTATTTATTAATTGGTATGTGTTATAACATCCCAAAATTTGATTATTTTTAAATTTCGCAATTTATTTTGAATTTTTGAGAATTTCTGGAATTTATTTGGATTTAATTGGAATTTTTGAAATTTAACTCTTCTTTGAAAATTAATTAAATAATGATTAAGTTATTGCAAAACATAAATGGAAATATTTTTATTTGAGTCAAAAATGTTGTAAAGTATTTTCTAAGAATTTTTCTAGAATTTATCTGATTTTAAAGCCTCAAATAATTTAAATGAATTTTTAGAATTATTTTTATTAGGAAATGGGTTGAAAATCCGGATAAAACGGTAATGGGCCAAACCCACATCTTTGTCTTATTATCGCCCACTCGGCCGAAACGTAGCGCCGTTGTTCTTCACCGTTCGATCCAGACGCATGGTTGTGAGACGCCTGCGGCTAAATCGCCGCTCAAGGCCTGATCTTTCATCGCGGATTCGGCCCTCGATTAGCGCCATGTGCCCGGATTGGGACTGCCCACGCGTGCTCATGTTACGCCAGATCTTAGCCGTAGGATTTGAATGCGGACGGTCAAGATTCGCCCACGCGTCGTGCATCTAGGTAGCCACGTCGCCGATCGAGATGCGTAAATTGGAATCAATCTGGACTGTTAATTTTGTAATTAACGCTAGGAATCGCGCCGCGTGCCAAGCCAGTCCCGAGCTAACGCGTGTTACGCGGGAGCCGAGGAGCCAGCGTCGTCGCCGCTCAGTTGACGTCGCCCGATTCGTTTCCAGCCGTCCGATCGTGATCCGATGGTCAAGGTGAGGACACGTGTTAGATTAAAACCGAAGCGTTGCTTTAATCCTAGCCGTTCATTTTAGATCGGATGGTTGGGATTCGATCAACCTTTCGGTTCAAAATTTGTGGCCGCGTGTCGACAGTTCTGGCCATTGATTTTTCAACCGGCGGTTAGGATATTGCCAACTGTCAACTCCAAAGTAAATCCGAGCTGACTCGTTGCATGAATCGTGGCCGTGCATTTTTAATCGGACGGTTGAGATTAGATAAGCCGTGGATTGATAATTCGTTGACACGTGTCATAACCAGATCACGCCACGTGTCAAAACATGACGTCATCTGTGGGACCCACTTGTCGATGCTGGCACAGTAGATGCTGATGTCATGCTGACGTCATAATTCCCAAATTTTCCGTATAAAAATAAATAAAGAAATTCGGTTTATTCTTTTTAATTTATTTTCAAACTTCAAATGGCTATAACTTTTGCGTTTTAACTTCGATTTGAGTGATTCCAATTTCTACAAATTTGTAAAATCAAGATATATTTATTGGTGAATTTTGTGTAATTTTAGAGTTGAGTTTGCTCTCTATAAAATATATTTGTTGTGTGTATAATTATTTTGATTAGACATTGATCTGTCGGGGAGTGTCGAGGGAGGATTTCCAGAGCAAGACCTCGCTTCGGATCAGGACCAGTAGTTGTTTGAAGGCAAGTTGTGCTTTGACCATGTTGCTCCTAAATTCTAAAAATATATTTTGTTTCAAATTATGCATGCTAATTCAACTAAAAATGGATTTAAAATACTTTGGGTGAATTAGCTAATCAACCTAATTGTTTATGCCACCTTGTTATTATTATTCATATGCCACGATTCCTTTGATAACCTAAGTTTGGTAATATTAGTTGGTTGATAATATTGTGCCAACATGGGAGGCTAGACCGTGACTAGTTGCTTAGCTATGCTTATAACGTGAACAATTCTGTTTGGATTACAGAAGTAACATTGACTAAAGAATAGTGAATGCGTTTTTATAAAAGGTGGAATGATATTGGTATTGAAACTGGAATGTAGAGACCTGTGTGGTTCTACATGAGAGATGATTACGGGCATGTGTTGCACTATTAATAACTTAGGGTGGAATTGATTTAGACTGGGGCAAGTGGACCAAGGCTTCGTGCTAGAGTGGGCCTGTGTGGCATTTGGTGGGTTTGAGTGATGTGAGGGTCAGGTGCCAATTTGAGAGAAGGAAGTCTTACCTTGGTGAGCATGACCTTACTCGCAAGCCTTTGACTCGAGTCTCTCGATACAACCACATGTCCTGAATGGGAAGACCTAGTTTAGTAGGATTCGATGTTCTTACCTTTGATACTTGGGTGGCGCTACACTGGGTAATCAGACGGGGAGCGCGATGCTGCGCTTCGCTTGGTACCCTATCCAACGGTGTTCGCTCGGGTCCTATACTTCAAACTCCGAGTGAGGGAAGTGATAGTGAAGGCAACACGAAGAGGTTCTAGGCTAAGATAGAAGTTTACGAAAAGCTTTGTTACGTTAATCGCCTTTGTGGTGTGCGACTATATCTTGTGGGTAAAGTGTACAACCTCTGCGCAGAGTGTTAAAATCTGTTCAATAGCCGAGTCCACTGTGATCGACAATGCTCGAGGATTACAAATAAGGGTAGTGTTTTGAAAATAAAACGGGTGGAAGGTCGTGGTGCCAGGTTGATGAAGAAAGTTGATTAGGGACTGTGTGTCCAAAATTATGTGGAAAACAACTTGAGATATATAATGTTTATATGGTTTTGATGCTTTCAATCCAAATAAATATTAATTTAAATTATTGATGCAAAAAGCAAAATAACCAGTAGAGCCATTTCTTTGTACAAGCCATGCATGTAGTAATAGAACCGCATTCATCGGCATGACTTGTTGAGTACTTGTGTGTACTCACCCTTATGACAAAATTTTCTGTAAGAGGACACTACACTGCGTATGAGGATGAGTTCATCAAGAGCCAGAGAACTAGGAGCAAGCCTCACGAGACGCCAGTGGCGTAAGATGGATCACCATGACTTTTATAATTCCGCCATTGGAACTATTTACTCGCTTATTGTAAAGCTCATGGGCGCATTATTGTAAGGGACCATAAGGTCGCACAACTCGTTTATATACATGTTTGAAGTACTTAATTGTTATTCCGTTGTGTATGTTGTGTTACCTTAACCCTGTTTTGCCTATGTGCACTAGCGCGATCCTAGACTAGTGCAGAATACATAGAGTGTCCGGATTTGCAAATTCGGGGCACGACAGAGGTGGTATCAGAGCATACAGACTATAGGACTTCACCCTAGGTAGACTGGCCGATAAAGATAAGGTTATTTTCTAAAGATTAAAATTGTACAAGATTTTGAATGAAATCTTCACTAATCTTTTTCTTCTTACTTCGTGTCTATGCTGCAATTTTCTATTATTACTTCATGATTTTTAAAATTTTAGCTAATGAGGTGTGTTTTGGCGGATGAGGACAATCCATAGCTTTGTGAGCGACCGGAGGCTTTTACATCGAAAGGCGGTTCATGTTGCGCTCTTGAGGGCTTGGAGGCCGATCTAACGAGGTACTCTCTGCGGGTCCTGCAAGGCTGGACATTGCTCGATGATGAAGATCACCGCTCACGCGACGAGACAGGGGAGGCGTAGTCGCCCCGCCCACGCCACCGCAGGAGGTCTACATTTGAGGTCAGCATCCAGAGACGCCAGACGCTTTGCGAGCGCGACGATGTGATCGTCCGCACTCTACTCCGCCGAGCTAGAGGGCACCGCTTCCGCCACCATCCACGCAGGGACAATCGCTTCGACCAGGAACCGATCGAGGAGGACGACGCTACGATCACCCACATGGTGAGGTACGTCATTGCCTAGGAGGAGACCTTGGACGAGATAGTCCAGAGCCAGCAGAGGGCTCGTGATTTGAGATTGTGGAGGTCGAGGCCCACCATGGGAGGAGGCTATTGAGGGCCTAGGTCTCTACATCAGGAGGGTCCACGAGCTAGAACAGGCATTGGAAGGATCTGAGCCGAGCGGAGCTAGAGCCGCACGACTGACCCTTAGGAGCCCGAGCCTGGAGCAGAAGCGCCGGCAGGAGGCACCTGCTCAGAGGCACCAGCAAGGGTGGTGCAGAGCCACTCGAGCCGCTAGAGTCGGTGGGCTCTTTTGTACCACCCGGCGAGTGGGGGCACCAGTAGTCAGCTTGCCCCTATGCCGCCAAGACGCACTGCGCAGACTACCGAGGACCGCACTGGATGGCTCGATGACTAGAGAGTTTTAGTTTTCACTGTGGCCGTACTCATGTATTGAGTCAAGTTTAGGAAGTCAGTTTATTTGAGTTCGTCTTAGAATGTTTGTTTTGATCTGAACTCTATGAGTTGTTATGGTTTATTGTGATGGACAATCTCTATGTTTGCTTAATGTGTATGAGCCACAATGCCTGTAGGCACTTGTGAGCGGCCATATCCCTATGATATTAAATAAAATTATGTGCTTATGTTTGAGTCAAATCTTCTCCCCGCATAAGAATCTTGTATACTTGGCTACTCTGTTCTCTCTTTTCCTAAGTCCTTTTGTTCTTCAGATGGTGAACACACGTGGAAGAAGTGGAACTAGAGGAAGCCATGCACAGCAGAGAGGCAACAACAACGAAGCACCTAATCCTCAACCACCACCAGTTGACATGAACAACCTAGGAGCTTTTTGATCCGCCTGCACCTAACTCATGCGAGCGATGATGCAACAGATGCAGCAGTTGCAAAATCAGGTCGCAGCCAACAACAACAACCAAGCTATGCATCATGGACATTAGTCAAGATTGTCAAACTTTATGAGGACTAGACCCCCAACCTTCTCTGGGAACATCAACCCCATTAAAGCGGATGATTGGCTTAGGACAATTGAGAGAAAGCTGCACATATCTCAGTGTGTAGGCAACGAGAGAGTCTTGTATGCTTCTCATCAGCTAGAAGGCACTGCCGCGGAGTGGTGGGAGAATTATTGTGTGTCCCACGAGCATCCTCAGGAAATCACCTGGGATGAGTTTACAGTTGCTTTCCGTCAATATCATGTGCTGGAGGGTATGATGGAGCTCAAGAAGGAAGAGTTCCGATCCTTGAAGCAGGGAGGCCAATCAGTGGTCGATTATCTTAACAAGTTTACTCAATTGGCTCGTTATGCGCCAGAAGACATAGCCACGGATAAGGCTAGACAGTCCCGATTCATGAAGGGACTGAATTCTGGACTTCAAGTGGGACTGATCACCCACACGTTTCCGGATTTCCAGGAGTTGGTCAACAAGGCGCTCATTCTGGAAGATAAGCGCAAAGAGCTAGATGATAACCGCAAGTGTCGTTTAGCACAGCAAGGAGGACGCCAGGGTCAACAGAGGCCTAGGGTTGTATCCTCAGCGGTACTGTGTTCCAACCAGAAGCAAAGGCGAGAACACCACTACCTCGCACAAGGACTCACCGTCGAATCCACAAACACTTGCAAGAGTCATCAGTCAAGCTACAGGAAACCCATCAATGGCAGGAAGACGCTGCTATAACTGCAATGAGATGGGGCATTTCGCCAATGCTTGTCCCAATAGGGGAGGAGTTACCCCTGTCTGTTTCAATTTGGGGAATACACCTGCTAGAACTCCTGTTCAAGGAAGAAGCCGAGCACCTGCTCAAGCTGGAGCTGCACCTCAATCAGCTGTGCGAGGAAGAGTCAACCACATCATGGCGGATGAAGTTCAGAACTCCACGGATGTCGATCGGGTAAGTTTTAGTCAACTCGAGCACCGCATACAATTTCGCTTTTGATTTGGGAGCTTTCATTCATTCATTTCTCAAGTTTTTGTTGTGCAAAATGATTTGATGTGGTCAAACTTAAGAATACACTAATAGTCCGGACTCGGATTAGAACTCCGAGCTAAAGTAGGATGTTCGGGGTGAAATTATTAATAAACTAATAAAGTTCCTAGCTTAACCTAATCATACCGATACTTCGCACTCATAGATGTTATTCTCGGGATGGATTGGTTATCCAAGCATAAGGCAAAGGCTTGATTGTGGATGAAGAGTTGTAACCATTGAGAGCTCCGATGGTAGGAAGGTGGAAATTCAAGCACTTGTTGCCGGGATGGTCAACTGATGATCAATAGTGTGAAAACTGTGAATATGGAATATGTTTCCGAGTTAACGAGTATCCTGATGTATTCACCCAAGATTTACCTAGAATGCCACCAAAGCAGAGATATAGAATTCAGAATTGAGTTAGCACCTCTAACACCCAATAGCCAAGAGACCCTATAGGATGTCTACCGAGGAATTGGTAGAGATGAAGAAGCAAATTGAGGAATTGTTAGAAAAAGGATTTATAAGACCAAGTTCATCACCGTGGGGATCCCCAGTATTGTTTGTTAAGAAAAAGGATGGGAGTTTTAGAATGTGTATAGACTATCGTGCACTTAATGATGTGACGATAAAGAACAAATATCCATTGCCCAGGATAGATGATCTTTTCGATCAGTTAAGAGGAGCAAGAGTCTTCTCAAAGATAGATCTTCGATCTGGATACCATCTATTAAAGATTCGGACTGAAGATATACCAAAGACAACTTTCTCGTCAAGGTATGGACATTATGAATTCACGGTCATGTCTTTCGGATTAACCAATGCCCCAGCATATTTCATGAATATGATGAACAAAGTGTTCATGGAGTATTTGGACAAGTTTGTCGTTGTTTTCATAGACGACATCCTAGTTTACTCCAAGTCGGAAGAGGAACATGCTGGACATCTAAGGATGGTCTTGGAAAAGCAGAGAGAAAACCAGTTATATGCAAAATTTAGCAAATGCGACTTCTAGGAAAAGAAGGTTGAATTCTTAGGTCATGTAATGACTGCCGAAGGAGTAGCTGTTGATCCAAAGAAAGTAGAGGCAGTGTTACCTTGGGAACAACCAAAGTCAGTTACTCAGATCAGAAGTTTTCTTGGTATGGCGGGGTATTACCGCCGGTTCATTGAAGGATTTTCCTCAATTGTGAGACCTCTCACGCAATTGCTAAAGAAGGAGAAAAGTTTGCGTGGTCGCCGAGTGCGTAAAAGAGTTTCCAAGAGTCAAGAAGGCTTAACTTCGCACTGCCTTGGTGTTGCCTAATACTAAGGACAATTTTGACATATATTGTGATGCTTAGCGCCATGGATCGATGTATCGATGCAGAACGACAAAGTAGTGGCTTATGCATCAAAGCGCTAAGGCCACATGAATGTAATTACCCGACTCATGATTTAGAGTTAGTCAGAGTGCACGCTTAAATATGGCGCCACTATCTCATCGAAATCGGCGTGAAATATATACTGACCATAAAAGTTTAAAGTATATATTCACTCAATCGGATCTTAACATGAGACAGAGAAGATGGTTAGAGTTAATCAAGGATTACAACATCGGAATCCACTACCACCCAGGAAAAGCTAATGTGGTGGCTGATGCTTTGAGTCGGAAGAGTTACAGCCTGAATATGATAGTTGTGGAGAATCGACTTGATCTATGTAAAGGGTTTCAGAAGCTAAGATTAGAAGTTGTACCGAAAGGATTCTTAACTACCTTGGAGGTTAAGCCGACCCTGGAAGAGCAGATCAGGGAAGGTCAAAAGAATGATGAGAAGATTAATAGAATTAAATCCAAGATGGATGAAGATTTAGCCAAGGATTTTAGAGTAGATGAGCAGGGTACTTTGTGGATGGAAAATAGAATTTGTGTACCTCACAAACTCGAACTAAATCAGTTGATACTTGAGGAAGCACATGATTCCAAATACTCAATTCATCCAGGTAGTGCAAAGATGTACCAGGATTTGAAGGAGAGATTTTGGTGGCCGAATATGAAGAAAGAAGTAGCTGAGCATGTAGCATTATGCGATGTGTGCCAAAGAGTCAAAGCAATGCATCAAAGACCAGCAGGGCTGCTACAACCACTAAAGATACCAGAATGGAAGTGGGAGGAAATCAGGATGGATTTCATCACCGGTTTGCCAAGGACTCAAGGTGGATACGACTCCATATGGGTCATAGTGGATCGGTTAACGAAGGTTGCACATTTCATACCCGTAAAAACAACTTACTCTGGAGATAAGTTAGCGGAGCTGTACATGGCAAGAATTGTGTGTTTGCACGGAGTGCCTGAGAAGATAGTATCGGATAGAGGTACCCAATTTACCTCAAGATTCTGGGAAAAGCTGCATACAACAATGCGCACCTGTCTGAACTTTAGTACGGCATACCATCTGTAAACAGATGGTTAAACCGAAAGGGTAAACCAGATACTTGAAGATATGTTAAGAGCCTGTGCTTTGTCATACACCACATCGTGGGATAAATGCTTGCCGTACGCAGAGTTTAGCTACAATAATAGCTATCAAGCTGGTTTAAAAATGTCGCTTTTTGAAGCTTTGTATGGTCAGCCATGTCGAACACCTTTAAATTGGAATGAGACGAGTGAGCGTCACGTTTTTGGACCAGACATACTCTCAGATGCAAAGGAGAAGATTGCTTTGATTACAGAAAGGTTGAAGACTGCACAATCTAGGCAGAAGAGTTACGCTAACAACCGACGACGTGATTTGAGCTTTGAGCCAGAGGATTATGTCTATCTCAAGGTCACGCCATTAAAGGGGGTTAAAAGGTTCCATGCTAGAGGAAAACTTGCTCCGAGATACGTGGGACCATTCAAGATTTTGAGCCGCAAAGGAGAAGTTGCATACCAACTAGAACTGCCGCAGTCTTTAGCAGGGGTACATGATGTGTTCCATGTGTCGCAATTGAAGAAATGTTTACGAGTACCAGAGGAGCAGGCACCTATAGAAGCTATTGAACTGCAAGAGGATTTAACTTACAAGGAACATCTAGTGAAGATTTTCGATACCATGGATCGTGAAACCAGGAACAAGTCAACCCGCTTTTGCAGAGTCCAGTGGAGCAACCACTCAGAAAGCGAAGCAACTTGGGAACGTGAGGAAGATTTGAAGGAGTTTCCCAACCTCTTCTCTAGACAGCCCTGAATCTCAGGGTCGAGATTTTGTTAAGGGAGGTTTGTAACATCCCAAAATTTGGTTATTTTCAATTTCATAATTTATTTTGAATTTTTGAGAATTTCTGGAATTTATTTGGATTTAATTGGAATTTTTGAAATTTAACTCTTCTTTGAAAATTAATTAAATAATGATTAATTTATTGCAAAACATAAATGGAAATATTTTATTTGAGTCCAAAATGTTGTAAAGTATTTTCTAGAATTTTTTCAGAATTTATCTGATTTTTTAGAAGCCTCAAATAATTTAAATGAATTTTTAGAATTATTTTTATTCAGAAATCAGTTGAAAATCTGATTTAACGAGAATGGGCCAAGCCCATTATCGCGGGCCCATTATCGCAACAAGGCCGCCCGCCGCCGAAACCCTAGCCATCAGCTTCACCGTCCGATTCGCATCACGACGGCCAGAGACGCCTGTCTCGATTCGCCGCTGGCCGCCGGATCTTCGCTGCGTGGACGGTCGGATTAGCGCCACGTCACTTCGTCGCCGAGGAAAGGAAGCGCCGTAATCAACCGTTATCGCTGAAAGCACTCGCGACGCAATGAAACCGCCGCCGCGGATCACTCTCACGCTTCATTATTCCGCGCAGCAGGTATAAAACACGTCTGCCCACACATTTTGAGCCCTTTCACAAAACCCGAGAACCACCGTAGAGCACGCACATCCTCGCCGTAGTTCCAAAGTCTTCCATCGCTATTTGCGCCGTCATTGAACATTCTCCGTCGCGTCCGTGGCCACCGGAGTGTTCCTCTCGATGAGCCGCATCCACGAAGCTGTCCCGTGTCACCGGAGGAGGCCTGGAGCATCATCACCATCATCATCTTCTTCATCTCCGGCAACACTTCCTCGCCGCGCCAACGCCAGAAGTCACGAGCTACCTCGACCGTCAAATCTGCATCGAACAACTAAGGTGAGTCCACGTAGCCTTATTACGATTCAACCAACACTACTACAGATAGGATGACTGCATTTCGCTCGAAACCACATCACAGACGCGTTTTACGCACCGCCTGTAAGCAAGCGTCGATGCGAAAGAATATTGCGCATTTCGTTTTTCAAACCGTCTGCGTGAAAATTATAATTTCGATTCGCATTTTACTTTACAAATCGCTTCATTGGTGATGTTCTAATATCTCGGACGGTTCTAGTTACTAACCGTCTATGATGTTCTCATTATCTCGCAACGGTTTAGTTACTAAACCGTCTCTGGACATGCATTGAATAACTCGTATTTCGAGCGCTTCTTTGTTATAACCGTTTATGATGTTGATTTGATTTTCAATCGAAATTAATATTTTGGCTAGCCTCAGATTTGCTAGCCATGCCCTCTCAAACAAAAGACGAAGCATCAAGATAACAAGTATATTAATTATTATGACATTAGATTTACAAAATGTACTCCAATCACATGTCACACAACAAACAATGATTTCATGAATCAATGTACACATCAAGCTCATCCATTGCGTAAATCAACCGATATATATATGTTCAAACAATTGGATTCGTAAGTAGAGAAATGACAAATTCACATCACAAGGTTCACAAATATAATGTACGATTAAGAAACAAATTCACAACTCTAATTCGTTAAGCCCCGAGTAGCATCGCCATTTGAATTTAGGACCTCACGCAAGAGAAGCTACAAAGCTGTCCTCGAATACCTTGAAGGTCACTGCTCCAATGCAAGCCAACAGACATTGCCAAGCCTCAATGAGAAAAGTAAAGTCCCGCTGTATATAAATTAATAAGTGGAGAGACATTTGTTGTAAGATTGGCGCACTCTACATAACATTGGTCTCGCTGGCACCAAGGAGGAGTGCCATGTTGTGGCAAGCATAGAAACCACATAGGTCGCTGGCCTTTGGTCACGGTGGCACCGCCAAAACATAATAGTTTGATTAGTTCTAAAGGTATTATAATGGAGTGTGAAGGATTATTGCATACCATCGACACCTGAAAGTTAAAAATATGCTTTAGATTGGCCTGACCCTTCTTGTGTGGTTCTCCCATCGATTTGTAGACACCGAACCACGGTCGAAAGCAAATCGATAGGCTTCAAATCGTGGGTGCCGCCTTTTTTGAATCAAGATAAATTACTCGCTCTATCTCTGTATAATTACTTAGTAGAACCCAAAGGATACCTACACAAGTATGTCGTCATGGTCATCGAACCTAAGTTCGAGGTGAGATATATAGTAGAAATCAACGGTATATATAGCATCCGGACGAAGCATTTACCCCGTTGTAGGGTACAAGTATGAATTTTTTGTTCAATAAGTATGCATTACTTTTTCCACGCATCAGAGACAAATTGTTTATTTTCATCAATGGTTTGCTTGGACATTATGTGTGGGTCGGCGAACCCACCGATTCTTCCCTTGCTATTGCTTCGTGGATCATGTGTCTACATATACAAAATCAAGGACGATATATATGATATTTATCGATGCGTGAGAATTGTAGATGCGATTGCACACACTTACATTGTCCAAAGATCTTAGGAGTGAGGCGCCGAGCGCTTTGAGGTTGTATAGATCAAAATGCTCTGTGAAGCCGATTACGAAGACGCCATCTAAAGACCGGTGTAAGAAATACTTCTCACTGAAGGTCACGGAGATACTAGTTAACCTGCCAGCCCGGCTTGTTAGCTTGTTTTAGGTACCAATTTTGCAATCTAACGCAGCTAATGAAAGCGCCTCCTTGCGCTTCTTCGTACAAATGGTTAGCCCAAATTAATTGCCGCACCAATGGGGGCAAGCGGATAGTCCCGAAATGACGGGGTACATTTCGATTTGTTCTTGCTCTGTGGTGGCCTCGCAACCAAGGTTCGCTCGCAGAGAGATGACCGGCCCTAACAAAGAGTAATGGTCTCGCAAGGACGGGACATGATAGCCGATTTGGTGGGCTTGTTCGCTGCATGGCATGGCTCGTAGTGTTGGTAGCTCCGCACATTATGTGGTGCCTTTGGGACGCTTGTACCTTGGTGCTTTTTGGCAAAGGCCGAAGGAGATGTCCTTCTTGGGCCAATCGGATGAATGTGCAGATGGCATCCCCTAGTGTGACGATCTCGCTATTCGGGGAATTTTAGCGTGTGACCTTGAACATTTCGTACACCATCGACCAGTACCTTCACAGGGCCCGTGTAAAACATGACCCGTACTAATGCCCTCAAGACCGATGGATACGCTTGTCCTCAAGCAACTGCAAGGAACACAACTGCTGGCAAGCCTCACTTGCAGATTGCACGGCATGGGCATTTGTCATTAGGAGGAAATCTGCTTCATCCACTCGCCTCGTGGGAGGACGCAAGAATCGCTTTCAAGGTTGGTTGGGGTGACCTGACTTGTGCTTTTGGGTTATCACTCACTGCCCCCGCCTTGCCTCACCCACCTTTTGCTCGAACCTTGCCTCAAGGCTTCAGAGTCGACTATCGAATTGCGCCTAAGCCTTTCCTCAACCCTTTCCTCAATGAAGGCTACTAGTTCTTCCTCATCTCAGCTTTGCTTCTCTTCCTACTCCCAGACGTAGTCGAGTCCTCTCGAATCCCAATTTCGTGGAACGAAAACACCTAGGCCTGCACGACCCGGTGCTCCTTGTTTCCCAAGGCCGTGGAGAGTATGTCTTTCTCTCGCTCGGTGAAAGAGCCCCGGAAGATTCCGTGCTCAACGATATTAGGGCGTTGGGGACACCGCCTCATCGGGTTTGCAAGCGACACACCACCGGTGTGCCGTGACTCGCCTACCCGCCGAGCACGCGGGTCCACGATCGAGGCAAATGGCGCGCGACTTCGCTCGATCGCCTCGTTGTCCTCCCTCATCCATTGCGCCATCTTACCCGCTGCACTCAGCTTGAGCCGAAGTCGTGGGTGTGTTATGTGACTCAATCGCCTTTGTGAGCCGCGCTTTGTTGCATGAACTCTTCCGCTGCCTTCAATCGAACAAATTGCTTCCAAACATCCTCGTGAGATGAACCCGTATTTCGAACGGAGTTATTTCCTTATTGACGAAATTAGCAACAAGGACGCTCTTGAAGTTCTTCCACGCCTTTCCGCCACTAGCAAGCGCGCATCGTCAGAAGTGTGCTTGGCATCTTGTGGAACCCGAATGACGCGAATATTTCGCCACCAGATTATTGCGCCTCATCTCGCCGCCTTCCATGATGGATAGGTGATGGGGACCCGCTCATGCCCAACGATCCCACACGTGGTCCGTAAAGTCGCAACAGCCTTCTGAGGAGGCGCAGAGGGGCCCCACCACGCCGGATCGACCGCCGTGATGGTGTATCGCTTTGAGGCCTTTTACTAAGCCCTCTTGCACCGCTACCGCTTTTCACGCTAGCGCATCATCGATCCCATCGGTGGTACGTTGGGCGCATCATCAGATCCCATCGATGGTACGTTGGACGCCATCTTGTTGGAAAAGATGCGAGTATAAGAGCAAGATTTTATTCATTATTACTTCTAAGTGTATATTTATACCCATATATATATATATGTACTTATATATATGGGCAAATATGTGGTGCAAACCACCTTTCCGGTGAAAACTCCGTGAAAACCATAGATTCATGATATGAACACATATAAGCGGTTCAAATACGGGATTGCACCGATCGATGAATTCAACAGGTATAAGCTTATAAGCACATAGATTCATGATATGAACACATATAAACAGGACATCCAAAGATGGATAATAAAGTCGTTAACCAAAACAAAGATACTACTCATGTTTGGTTTACAAGTGTTGCTCTCAGATTTAAAGTCTTGGTGGGTTGCTTCAAAGAAGCCCTCCAACACCAAAATTCAGCAATATATCACAGGTTTTACCACTCTGAAATTAGTGGTTCTACATAATTCAGCACCGTTTAAGAAGTTTGATTCACTAGAACTCAATTATGGATTATGTAGTAACCCCTAATTTCATCACAGAGCAACACCAAGATCTCACAAAGAAGAATCAAGTGGAGAACCGAATTGAAAATACTCACCGATCGATGGAGCGCCGACGAGTGAGGAGTCGCACGACGGGGAGGGCGCCCGAGGGGTGGGCGCCGCCGAGGAGTGGGCCGACGGGGAGGGGGCCGACGAGGGAGGGCACCGCCGAGGGGTGGGGGTTGCCGAGGAGGGCCGACGGGAGGGGCCGACGAGGGAGGCGCGCCGAGGGGTGGGCGCCGCCGA
Organism: Guadua angustifolia; assembly: GCA_036346375.1. Classification (NCBI taxonomy): domain Eukaryota; kingdom Viridiplantae; phylum Streptophyta; class Magnoliopsida; order Poales; family Poaceae; genus Guadua; species Guadua angustifolia. Next base: position 92,764 of record JAYEVE010002035.1, read on the forward strand.
GGAGGGCCGACGGGCGAGGGGCCGACGAGGGAGGGCGCCGGCGATGGGGAGGGCATCGCCGAGGAGCTAGCTAGGTTGCAATATACTAAGTGTGCGCGGACTTGGTGAAATGGCAGGTAGCTGAATTTATTGAGTGGCGCGTGAAGACCATTCCGCATTTGTGGGATTGAACCGTCTGGGAAAACATGTTTTCCTAGACGGTTTAATGATTAAACCGTCTGGGAAAACATGTTTTCCTAGACGGTTTAATGATTAAACCATCTGGGAAAATCGCCCTTTCTCTCGTATTCCTCGTGTGGTCGATTTGCCGCTGCATCTCAACTTGATCGACAACATCAAAACCGAGTTTTCACAGCTAAAGCAGAGCGCTAATAACATCGAAACCCATTAATTAATACATCCCATTAATTAATACATGTCTCAGATACACCGCTTAATTTTAATCAAAATTAGCCCTTCGTGATGATCAACACGCGTAGCTAGCTTCCTCAAAGTTGGTCTTCCGGATTGTTACGCCTGCACTAATAGGAGGCAACTCATCGAACCGATTGTATTCTTCCTCATCCACCACATTCTCGACCGACAATTCTCCTTTTCCTTGAAGAACTATATGTCGCCGCTTGTTGGACGGGTTGGTTACATAGAAGACTTGGAACAACTTGGTCCCAAAATATTGATCTCTTCTTCCACATGCTCTTCTCACTCGGGTCCTCGATTTATGTCCCTTCCTAGCACAACATCCAACTTCTTAACCATATCATGAATGTCCGCCGCTTAAAGGCTTTGGAGCTAAAGCCGCCTTCAATTGTGCCGTCAATTGTTTCTTCATCTTGCGGTATGGGTGATTCGGTGAACCCACGGACGCATGTACACGCTTATGTGAGTGATTCAGACGGACACTCTCGATGTCATCCAAGTAGTGTGTACATGCTTTGGCCTTTTTGTACTCATTCCCGATAGGTTAGCAAGGGGTGATAATCATTTATGGTGCGTAACAATAGGCAACGCAGTGAAGTACTCTCGCTTGTGAGCATCCCATACCGCACCCCAGAGCCCACAATGTGTTCATATCTTCCACCAATGGTGCTAGGTACACATCAATATCATTCCTGTGTTGCTTCGGCCTTCGGCGAGTAGAGACATCAATATGTACTTTCGCTTCATACACAACCAAGGAGGAAGGTTGTACACACAGAGATTTACAGCCAAGCCGTGGACGGGCCGCTCATGTTACCGAAAGGATTTATTCCATCCGTGCTCAATCCGAACCTTATATTCCTTGGATCCGCCATGTAATTCTTCAAACCTCCTATCAATGTTTCTCCACCGAGTTGAATCAGCAGGTGCCTAGTCATTCCATCGTTTTACGCCATCCGAAAGTGCCATCGGCTAATTTGGCCTCTTTTGGGTTCGCAAACAACCGCTTCAAACGGGAATTATAGGCAGATACCACGCCACCTTAGCCGGAGGTCCTTTCTTCACCTCATCACCCGATCTATCTTTACGCTTTGTACTGGATGCGCTGCACAACGGACATACATGCAAGTTTGCATACTGCTTATGACAGATACAATCATTTGGACAGCATGTATTCTTTCTACTTCCATTCCCAAGGACAAAGAACCTTTTGGCTTTGTAGGTTGTTGTTGGCAACTCGTTTTCTCCCAAGCATATCCGCTAATGCACTCCAACAATGCTGTGAAACTTTGTCGGACCACCCGCTGTTTGCCTTTAATTTCAGCAATTCCAAAGACGGACGACAATCTTGTGTATCTCGACTTGCAACCCGGAACAAAGGTTTCTCCGAAGTCGCCCATCAAGCTCCGAATTTTACATAGTCCCGCCATCACGGTTCCTTCGCATCCCGTAGTAACCGATCTAGATTGTCATCGAAAGTACATCGATATCATCCGGCATCATCGACTTCGCCCACCATGCTAGTACTACTTGCTCTCAGATAATCTGCTTCTTCACCGTGATCGTCCAACATGTATATCCCTTTGAAACCTCAGAGAATCAAGTGTGCTTCAATCAGGCTGGTTTCAAACATCTGAGATTCTCGCAATCAACGATGGACAAGGCATAAATTCCACCCCTTGTTCGACATATCATACCTCGCAGCTCTTTCTAAAAGCGGAGACACCATTAATGTACTCGTCGTGACGGTTTCAAAGATACATCCACCTTCATTCATCTACGCAACATATGTAACAATAGTTAAATGACTAATTTAGGTCATAACGCACAAATGGATACAACAAGCTAGATCTAGGGCCGGTGTCCACTCATAAAGTTTGAAAATAATTACCCACCTTTGCCATCGGTTACACATATGAGGCATAAATGGGTATCCACACCAAAACCATCTATTCTGGAGCTAGCTCTAATTTGCAAACCAAACAATGATCTCTTCCCTACTTCAATTCTATGGTAGAGTGGAGCTGATTTTCAGATTAGAAGCATGCCTTCATTTCCCCAACCTAGATATAAAATGTAATTCAGATTAGAAGCAATTACTAACCTTGATGACCAAGAGCACAAGGATCGCAATAAAATCACCAAATCTAGGGTCTTTCACAAGGAACGCCTCAATCGCATGCGCAGCTCTCGTGAGACGGCCGAGAAATGTTAAAGAAACAGAGAAGGACGGTCAAGGGAGTCTTCATGAGAATACGCTATCGCAGATTTGTTAGTAGATAACACAAATCGCTCATGATAAACATATATATCGCAGACGGTTTTTGATCGAACCGCTCATGAGTATCATCAGAGATCACTGACGGCCTATAGATGGCACTGCCTCGTGATGACTTCTCGACGGTTTTAGTAAAAACCGCTCATGGCGATGTCACATCAACATGCATTTGTTTTTGACTAAAACCGTCCGCAATGATGACCTCGTTTTCCCCGACCGCACTTGACCGCTCGCGTCGCCTAATACAAATGCAGCAAGCGGCGGCACACACAATACCTATTAATGTTCTTTGTCTTCCCAATGCTAGTGCATTGCCTTTAAGAACCTCACCGGGCGCTCGCTTCCCCATACCAAAGAACGGCAAGACCAAGAGAGCCATGAGAAACACACCAAAGAACTCCCTGCTTCTTCCACCCCAACCGCCGCCGCCACCTCCAACCATACTCACCCAAGATGACCATCTCCACGGCCGCTCCTTCACCACCTTCGCCCACCTCCGCGCTTCGGACGCGACGCTTCCACCTGCTTAAAGGCGAAGCGCCCCCGCCACAGCCTCCTCCGCCTCCCCCCACACCAGAGGCGCCCGGCCATGGCCTCCATCTCCTCCGATGTAAGCTACGACTGCTGAGGGCTATCGCGACGGTGGGAGCCGAGGATGACCCGATCGAGCGGGCTCGAGCGAGACCTGGACGGCCGCAATGAGGACTCGCGACTCCGACCCCACTCCGGCTTCCTCCGACAACGAAGACGAGGCGAAAGCAAGCTAGCTAGCTAATAGTGATCTGCTTTTAGTTAAAGTATATATAGTACTAGTCGATCTTTTGTAATGCTTCTTATATATAATGCAATCTATAATGTTTTTGTAATGATCTTGTGTATATAAATGCAATCTATAATGCAAGAATTCTCAATTATAATGCAATCTATAATCCAAGATTTTTTTGTATGGCGCGCATTGTCGAGATTTCAATGTATGATCATCGACGGTTCGTGGATAAAAACGCCGTGATGATGAAATATCACGCATCGATTTATCCACCAACTGCCTATGAAGTTGTTCATAACATCCTGCATTTGCTTTGTAGATAAACCCGCTCATTATAATTACAAATCACGCACGGTTTGATCTAAAACCGCTCGTGATGTGCTCGAACAACATCACGACGGTCAGTGCGATTTAAAACCGCTCTGTGATAATTAGGTATCATAGACGGTTTGATCTACAAACCGCCTTTGATGTGCTTCAAAACATCACAAACGGTTTTCTCTTAAAACCGTCTATGATGATGTGTCTAATATAACCCCTTTTGTAGTAGTGTAAGTTAGATGCGGGCCGTTGGATTTAAATTTAACGCCTCGGATTTCGCCACGTAGTCTTGGTAGCAATAAACCTCATTAGCATATCACGGCCGTTGGATTAGATGGACGGTTCAGATTGTTTAGAGTATTCTTCTGCATTGATGTAATCATAGTCGTAGATCTGTGGAATAACGGTTATGATAGTGCCACGTGCCCGGATCGGGACTGCCCACGTGAGCTCATGTTACGCCAGATGTTAGCCATAGGATTTGAATGCGGATGGTCTAGATTCGCCCACGCGTCGTGCATCTAGGTAGCCACGTCGCCGATCGAGATGCATAAATTAGAATCAATCCAGACCGTCGATTTTGTAATTAACACTAGGAATCGCGCCGCGTGCCGAGCCAGTCCCGAGCTGATGCGTGTTATGCGGGAGCCGAGGAGGCAGCGCCGTCGCCGCTCCATTGACGTCACTCGATTCGTTTCCAGCCGTCCGATCGTGATCCGATGGTCAAGGTGAGGACACGTGTCATAACCAGATCACGCCACGTGTCAAAAGATGATGTCATCTGTGAGACCCACTTGTCAGTGCTGGCACAGTAGATGCTGATGTCATGCTGACGTCATAATTCTCGAATTTTCTGTATAAAAATAAATAAAGAAATTCGGTTTACTCTTTTTAATTTATTTTCAAACTTCAAATGGCTATAACTTTTGCGTTTTAACTCCGATTTGAGTGATTCCAATTTCCAAAAATTTGTAAAATCAAGATCTATTTATTACTGAATTTTGTGGAATTTTAGAGTTGAGTTTGCTCTCTGTAAAATATATTTATTGTGTGTATAATGATTTTGATTAGACGTTGATTTGTCGGGGAGTGTCGAGGGAGGATTTCCAGAGCAAGACCTCACTTCGGATCAGGACCAGCAGTTGTTTGAAGGAAAGTTGTGCTTTGACCATGTTGCTCCAAAATTTTAAAAATGTATTTTGTTTCAAATTATGCATGCTAATTCAACTAAAAATGGATTTAAAAAACTTTGGGTGAATTAGCTAATCAACCTAATTGTTTATGCCACCTTGTTATTATTATTCGTATGCCATGATTCCTTTGATAACCTAAGTTTGGTAATAATAGTTGGTTGATAATATTGTGCCAACACGGAGGCTAGACCGTGACTAGTTGCTTAGCTATGCTTATAACGTGAACAATTTCGCTTGGATTACGTATAACATTGACTAAAGAATAGTGAATGCGCTTTTGATAAAAGGTGGAATGATGTTGGTATTGAAACCTGGAATGTAGGGACTGGGCGGTTCTACATGAGAGATGATTACGCATGTGTTGCAATCGTTATTAACTTGGGGTGGAATTGATTTAGATCGGGGCAAGTGGACCGAGGCTTGCATGCTGTGGGCCTGTGGCATTTGGTGGGTTTGAGTGATGTGAGGGTCAGGTGCCAATTTGAGAGAAGGAAGTCTTGCCTTGGTCGGGCTAATGACCTTACCTTGCAAGCCTTTAACCCGAGTCTCTCAGACAACCACATGTCCGAATGGGAAGACCTAGTTTAGTAGGATCGATGTCTTACCTTTGATACTGGGTGGCGCTACACTGGGGTAATCAGACGGGGAGCATGCCTGTGTTTCGCTTGGTACCATATCCAACAAAGTGTTCATCGGTCCTATGCTTCGCTCGAGTGAGGGAAGTGATAGTGAAGGCAACACTGAGAGGTTCTTAGGCTAAGATAGAAGTTTCAAAAGCTTTGTTACGCTTAATCGCCTTTGTGGTAAAGCGATCAGTATCTTGTGGGTAAAGTGTAGAACCTCTACAAGAGTGTTAAAACTATTCTAATAGCCGAGTCCACGGTACTCAGACAATGCTCGAGGATTATAGTCAAGGGGTAGTGTTTTGAAAATAAAACGGGTGGAAGGTCAGGTGCTGTGGTTGATGAAGAAAGTTGATTAGGACCGTGTGTCCAAAATTATGTGGAAAACAACTTGAGATATATAATGTTTATATGGTTTTGATGCTTTCAATGCAAATAAATATTAGTTTAAATTATTGATGCAAAAAGCAAAATAACCAGTAGAGCCATTTCTTTGTACAAGCCATGCATGTAGTAAAAGAACTGCATTCTGTGCATGACTTGTTGAGTACGGTGTGTACTCACTCTTGCAGACAAAATTTACCAGAAGAGGAGACTACACCTGTGTATGAGGAGGAGTTCATCGAAGAGCCAGAGAACTAGGGAGCAAGACTCAGTCAAGACGCTTGTGGTGAAGATGGATCACCACGACTTTTATATTTCCGCTGTTGAACTATTTACTCTGTTTATTGTGAAGCCCTGCGTGGCAGACTATTGTAAGGGACTATAAGGTCGCACAACTCGTTTATATATATGTTTGAAGTACTTAATTGTTATTCCGTTGTGTATGTTGTGTTATCTTAACCTGCTTTTGCTCTGGTGCACTAGCGATCCTCGACTAGTGCAGACATACCTGAGTGTCCGGATTTGCAAATTCGGGGCACGACAGGTATTAATTGCCAATGTGGGTAGCTAGCTTGAACATGAATAGTTTGCTTAGCCATGCAACAAGTTATTGATATCATTTTATGTGAAACGGATAATCTTTCCTAATGGAATATGGAACATGTTGTTAATTTGCGAGTTAGGTGTTGTTGATGTTTCTTAATCCAATATGTGGTATTTCTGTGTTTGTCTTTCTGGTGTTTGATCAAATATTTGTTGCAAAAGGTACTTTTTTTGGGGTAAAGCCATTGCAAAGTTTCTATTTGTTGTACTGGAAAACTGTGCAAAGATTTGAATGAAATGAGATGTTGAGAAAATTACACATACATCATTGCTTAATTTATAGTTTTCGATTTTTTGTTGTATACTCACTTATTAGTCCAGTTACAAGCTAGCACACTAGCTATTCTTTGTTCTTAATATACTACATAAATTAGTTTTGTTGTTCTTAGCACACTAGCTAATGCAACCTGATCGGATCAATTTTGCATGAATTAGTTTATAACTTTGTGATAGGGGGTGGTACAATCTTGTGATGTCGAAGATGATAACTCGACCTGTGAACCCTAACCAACATTAGTGCCAACTACCGTCTTGATATGCTAACCCGTGGTACATAAATTCACCCAAGAACATGCTTCAATCCTCGCCTATTTGACCATATGAAAGTAGACGTATACTACCTTGCAATCACCCAAAGAAATTGCAAGAATGACAAGGATTGGAACTCTGTATTCTAATGGGATATTGGACTATAAGCCATAGAATGATGAGTATATCTTTAATATGAAAATTCGTGGCTGTATTTACAATGGATGGATTACACATATACAAGAGAGGGGCAGTGTGTGAACCGTGCACATAAATAGTATGCATGAACAGTACTACAGATAGTACCTACCATATGCACTCACCCATCCAATTGGAAAATATATGAAAAGTTTGGAAACAAAATATTATAACTTTGAAATAATCACTTTTTGTCAAGTCATGGTGATCTCTTTCCTTGTTTGAAGATGTGTCTGGCAATATGCACAAGTTCTTTTTAAGCATCGTTGGTGTTCTTTTAGTCATATGAAAACACCATAGATTGATTGTATAAAGACTATATCACTAATCTGTCATGAAATAGTATCTGTCAGCCTGTCTTTTGTTTTTCTTGATATGTTGGACCTGCATCCAAATTTCTTGATATTTTTTCTTTGTTATGACCATTTCAGCAGCTAGATGTGGTACCTTTTGCTGGACACGATTTTTAATTCTTGGCTACTGCAAGTAAAATGAGAATGTGTGCTAAGTACTGAAGTGTTTAAGAGTACAATGCAATGTCTAGCTGTCTACTGTGGTCCATTTCTATTTTGTTCTAAAATCATTCTGAAGTATAATAATGTGGATTGTGGTCAATTGCTCATCTCAACTTGCTAGATACATAGCCACATTCTGTTTACAATCCTACTAGCACTAGTGGCAGAACCAGGATTCTGTGAAGCCTTGGGTAGAAAACTAAGCTGCTATAACTAACACCAACTACTATCCACATCGAGGTATAACAAAAGTATATTGCAAATGCACAATTAAAAATAAATTTGAACTTTATGCTTAACGATACAACAAAACAAATAAAATATGGTAAAAAACAACATAGCATATTGAAATTGTACAAATATTAATACCTAACTGATGAAGGTTAGGTGTATCTGAGCTAATCATATCTTCATCAACAATATTACAAGAACATGAACCCTAAAAGATGAAATTGCATATGTAAATTAGTGACACAAAATTACAAATTTAATTATTGATGCAAATTGCAAACAAGAATGTAACATACCTATATCACGAGGTAGTTTTTGCTTACGTGACCTCATATTTTGAAAATGCTATAAAATCTTGTTATTTTTAATGCACGTAAATACATCATACTATGCTATCATTCATCTATTCGTAACTCATCTTATTCCACAACTCGTCTTAACAATATTGAAAGATCATGTGGAGGTCTTTATGTGTTTGTGATGAGTTATTGACAATATTTAAAGATGTTAGTGTTTGAGTTTGAAGTGAATTTGAAGTTTGAATCAAAATTTGAAGAATATTGAATGTCGGCTGTCGGGCGGTATGACCGCCATGGTCCACCATGCCAACAAGGTAATACCTGTGGGTGTTCGGTCATATCGAGCAAGATGAAGGGTTGTACTGCCCCTGTGCCATGCGAGTTTTCCAGAGAGGGGTTCCCTCATTCTTTAGAGGCTAGTCATACCAGCCAAGGGGCGGTATGACTAGTCAGCACTTCTACCGGGCTGAGAGTGGTAGCACTGGCCTTCATGAGCGAGAGTAAATTTCAATTTATGATTTTCTGATGAGTTTGATTGAATATCTTTTTGCTAATTGCTATGTGATGGGTTTCCTTGTCTTTGATGGTTGCAGGGCAACGGTGCTAGGTCATAGTGAGGCGGAGGATGACCTGAACTAGGTGAGGAGCATCAAAGGTCTGGACGGTCGAGAATTGTCGAAAGATGATCAGAGACAGAATCCATGCAAGCCTAGAAGACAAGGAACGGATGAGGTGTTAGCTAGATGCTGCTCAGATCAATGAGGGCCGTTGCATTGCGGTCTAGTTGATAGGGTAACAGGTCTAGGTAGTGTGCTCTGAAAACCATGCAAGAAAACCCACTATGTGTGTGGGTTTTGGGTAAGCCCTTTTATGGCTGTGTGAGTGGGTTAATCCTAGCCCTTAATGGACTGCTCTAGGGTTGAGAGACTCATCCAAGAGTGGTAGGTGGCCCAAGAGTAGTATAAATAAAGGGGTAGGGGTAACCTTCTCTTACCTGAAGGTTTTAGAGGTTTTTTGCTCCTTTGAGCTTTTGCCCACTTTGTTGTGAGGCTTTGTAAACCTTGTCGAATGTTAGTGATCGACAACATACTTATATTCAAGTATCTTTGAGATATGTAGGATCAAGCACAAAATCAAGAACACACGATGTAGATAGGTTCGCCTCGCTGCCGAGTAATACCCTCACCTCATGGTCCGTCGTGCCTCTAATTTATTTTGATTCGACACTCTGTAGACTTTACTAGTCCAGATCACGCTTAGTACACACAAAGCTAAACAGTTGAAGTACCACAATCATACGGCAAAGAGAATTTAATAATAAAGTACTTCAAACGTGAATAATAACGAAAGTTACATGGCCTTATGGCCACCTTACAATAATTCGCCACGCAGGCAATAAATATTAAAGTAGCACAAGTTTATCAAGGAAGCAAAAATAAGACAAGGAACCCTTCCTAGCCACAGTAACTGAGTGCGGCTCAACCCCTAACCCTCCTGGCCTTCGATGAACTCCTCCCAAGCCGGTACGGCTTTTCTTCCGAGGTTTTGTTGGTGCAAGAGTGAGTATACAACATACTCAACAAGTCACGCACAATGCAGGTCTATTACTACATGCATGGCTTATCCAAAGGAAAGGCTTAATTGGTTATTTTGCTTAAAGCAGCATTTCTTTTAACAGATAGTCCTATTAGATTAAAAAGCAGTAAAACCAATATTTTTAATAATTATTTTCTCAATTCTTTTCCAAGAGTTTGGCACACAGCCCTAGTTTGATTCATCAGCTTTTCGCACACAGCCGCCCATTTCACATCTTTTTATTTTAAAAATCTAACCCTTGACTGTAATCACCGAAAGCATTGTCCAAGATCATGGACGCTGCTATTCAATAGATTCACACACACACTCGCAGAGGCTCAGACACTTTACCCACAGATACCGCTCACCACACAGTGATTGATTGCAACAAAGTCTTTCAGAGACTAACACTTAGCCGCTGAACCTCTCCAAGATTGCCTTTCTAACACTCCACACGCAGAGCCAAAGTTTAGAACAGCATTAATATCATAGATGGGTACCAAGCCACAAAGACAGTACGCCCCCATACTGTTACATTTTTGTGTAACAATCACCCCAAGGTATCAAAGGAAAGATATTAGAGACCTACCTCAACTAGGTCCGCCCCATTTCTGGACAAGTGGTTGTACGAGAAACTCACCAAAGGCTCGCAAGGTAGAGTCCTTAACTCGTCCGTGCAAGACTTCCGATGATACTACTCAAAGACACAGCCTTCATAATTTTTCATACAACCCGCTACTCCCACAGCCCACCCGCACAAAGCTTCTTGCCGCTTGCCCTTGGCCCAAATCCTTTCCCAACCGGCTTTGTATTATTGCAACACATGCCAATGCCCACGCCATTGCACGAGTAGAACCACACAAGTCGCTACCTCAATTCCATTTCATGACATCATCGCATTATTTCAAAATGCATTCCATAATTGTTTAGTCAACATTTGTTTGCAATTTGAAGACATTCAACGATATAGCAAAGGTTTTACTAATCACTGTCTAGCCTTCCCGTGTTGGCTTGTAATAGCATCCAACTTCATTTAACTTCTTGGGTTAATAAGGATTTCAGGCATACAATGAGTATTAACAAGGTGGCATAACAAGATAGGTATTTTAGCTACCATTCCCACATAAGCAACATCATTTTTACTTAACATAGCATGCAATACTTGAATCAAAATATATTTTCAAATCTAGACGCTTAAATGATCAAAGCATGACTTGCCTTCAAAAGCTATTGGTTCTGGTCCGAGGTCTCGTGACGGGTCTTCGAATTCTCCCTCGGCGAATTCCGGCAACTCGGAGTCTACTCGTATACAAGCAATATACACAATCATTACACAATACATACAGAAAGGTTAACACTAAAAATAAAATAAAAATCACCATTAAATAGCTTACATTTTTACAAATTTTGGGCACTCGAATCACCCAATTCCGAAGTTAAAATGCTAAAGTTATAGCATTTACAAATTTGTTGAAATTCAAATAATGAATAATCGAATTATTCCATTTATTTTCCACTGGAAATCCGGATTTATCTCCCCCTCGCGATACGTGGTCAACACCAGAGCTTAACCACGCCACTCCCGCCACCCATAAGGGCCCAGACACCAAGACTTCCACCGGCTTGCTTATTGACAAGTGGGCCCGTGAATGGTGCATGGTCAAGACAAGACGCCCACTCATGCGACGCCACGGCGAATGGGCTACGGATCGAACCAACGCTACGGCTACCCCGAGGGTTTATCATATCAAGTTTACGGCGAATGGGGCGGTTGGATCAAAATCCGACGGCTACCGTTACCCCGAGAGTTTACTGTTTAGCGCACCTACGTGGCCTATTCCGAACCGCCCGATTAAGATCCTACGGACGAGATTTACCCCTACCGCTTCGACCCGATTCAGAAGAAATGAATACGTGGCCTCACCTTGAGCGTTGGATGAGGATCCGACGGTTGCTGGAGCTCGCGATGCGTTGAAGAAGAAATGGCGGCGCTGGTCGCCGGACTTGGAGAAGATGGAGTGGGCGACGGCTTCCAAGCCTCCAAATCGAATGAAGTGGCCCAACGGATGCGGCGTGACGCAAGGAACTCGGAGAAGGTTCTAGCTGCGGACGACGGCAGTGCGGACGGCATAAACACGAGGAAAACCGAGGCGGAGAGAGTGGCTACTACGGTGAGCTCTAAGCGACGCTACTTGAGGATGGCCGAAGCGTGAGAGATGAGGCAAAGTGAGCGGAATGGAGGCCGAGCACTTAGGGTATTTCACCCACCTGACACGCCGAATCTGCGCAAATCCCGACATAATCCTCGCCGACAACAAAGAGCCGGCATCAGCGGCGAAAGCGCCCCCGAGACCGTCCGATCACGTCAGCCATCCGATCGCGATCCGACGGTGGCGATTAAACATCAATTCGGCGAAACGGTATTTAAGCGCGTCCGTTCGATCAAAGATCCGACGGCTCGAAAACGGCGGTGCTAGGGATTTCCGGCAAGACAAGAGTGTTGGGTTCTGCCGACATTGTAGCTAGCTTAATTTCTCAAATTTTTCCAATAAAAATAATTACAGAAATTCAAAGTATTTTATTAGGGCACTAAAAATACTTGAAAATTCTAGAAAATATTTCAGAGCATTTTGAGCCCAAATAAAATATTTTTATTTATTTTTAATAAATACTTTCTCTGATATTAATAAATCAAGAGAAGGATATTTCAAATAAATTTTAATTAATCCCAATAAATCCCAGAAAAATTAGATAAATTCAATTAAATGCAAATAAAGGTTGATTAATTCACAAAAATTCAAAAACTCCAAAAATTAAAAATCGGGGCAAATTTCGGGACGTTACAAACCTACCCCCCTTAACAGAATCTCGTCCCCGAGATTCGAAGCTTAACTATAGAATAGGTTTGGGAATTCCTTTTTCAGATCTTCCTCTCGTTCCCAGGTGGCTTCACTTTCTGTGTGATTACTCCATTGAACTCTGCAAAAGCGGGTTGTCTTATTTCTTGTTCTCCTATCCATTGTATCCAGATTTTTTATCGGTTGCTCCTTGTAGGTGAAGTCTTCCTGTAGTTCAACTTCTTCCAGTGATGTTTGCTCTTCGGGCACTCGAAGACATTTCTTAAGTTGCGATACATGAAAGACATCGTGTACCCCTGCTAATGATTGAGGTAACTCCAGTTGATACGCGACTTTGCCTTTACGGCTTATGATCTTGAATGGTCCTACATATCTTGGTGCAAGTTTACCCTTTTTGTGAAACCTCTGGACTCCCTTGAGGGGTGTAACTCTGAGATACACGTAATCTTCTGGTTCAAAACTTCAGATCCTCGCGGCGATTATCCGCAAATCTTACGCGCCTTTGGATCATGCGATTTTCAACCTTTCCCGGATCAGATGCTATTTGCTCTTGACTTCTTGAGTATAGTCTCGTCCGAAGACACGACGCTCGGCCTCTCATTCCAATTCAACGGCATCCTCTGAAGTCCACTATACAATGCTTCGAAGGTGACATCTCAAGACTTGCACGATAGTCATTGTTGTAACTAAACTCCGCATACAGCAAACATTTATCCCAAGTCGATGTATATGCTAACTCACAGGCTCTTAACATATCTTCTAGTATCTGGTTGACTCTTTCGGTCTGTCCATCCATTTGCGGGTGATCTGTGTCTTTTGAAGTTCAGCGGTGCCCATTGTCGAATGCAATTTATCCCAAAATCTTGAGGTAAATTGTGTACCGTCTGTCGACATTATCTTCCTTGGCACTCCATGCAAGCATTTATTCTTGCCATGTATAGCTCGCTAACTTATCTCCTAATAGGTTGTCTTTACCGGTATGAAGTCTTGCGACTTTTGTCAATCGATCCACGATAACCCATATGGAGTCATAACCTCCTTGTGTCCTTGGCAATCCGGTGATGAAATCCATTCCGATTTCTTCCCATTTCCACTCTGGTATTTTTAATGGATGCAACAGTCCTGCGGGCCGCTGATGCATAGCTTTGACCCGTTGGCATACATCACACAGCACTACATGTTCAGCAACCTCTCTCTTCATATTCGGCCACCAGAACCTTTCTTTTAAATCTTGATACATTTTTGCACTTCCTGGGTGAATCGAATACTTGGAGTCGTGTGCTTCCTCCAGTATTAACTGCTTTAACTTCTTTTTGTTTGGTACACAAATGCGTTCCTTCATCCACAGTGTGCCTTGATCGTCCAGCTTGAATTCCTTTGCTTGCCCTTCCTCCATCTTGGCCTTGATGCGCTTGATCTTCTCGTCATTCTTCTGACCTTCTCTAATCTGGTCTTCCAAGATTGGTTTTACTTCTAAAGCGGCTACAAATCCTTCCGGAACAACTTCCAATTTCAACCTTTGGAAATCCTTGTACAGTTCTTTCTGGCCTTTTCCTTCCATCATATTCAGGCTATGACTCTTCCGACTCAAGGCATCAGCCACTACATTTGCCTTGCTGGGATGATAATGGATACCCATGTTGTAATCCTTGATCAGCTCCAACCATCTCCTTTGTCTCATGTTTAGGTCCGATTGGGTGAAAATGTACTTAAGGCTCTTATGATCTCAGATACACCTCACATCCGTTACCAATAAGATAGTGACGCCATATCTTCAAGGCATGCGCTACTACCGCTAGTTCTAGATCGTCGTCGGGTAATTCCTTCATGTGGCCTTAGTTGCCTTTGACGCATAAGCTACTACCTTTCCATTCTCAGATTAACACGATCCAGTCCTTGGCGTGATGCATCGCAATAAACATCAAAACTCGATGCACATCCGTTGAACTAGCATCGGTGTCGATGTCGACTGTTTCTTCAATTCCTAAAAACTGTTCTCACATTCTGGTGTCCATACGAATTTCTTCTCTTTCTTAAGCAATTGCGTTATTGGCCTAGCAATTGTCGAGAATCCCTCTATAAATCGTCGGTAATATCCAGCCATCCCAAGAAAACTCCGAACCTGTGTAACCGTCTTTGGCGATTCCCAATGTAGTACTGTCTCAACCTTGCTTGGGTCCACTGCAATTCCCTCGGCGGTCATTACATGCCCTAGGAAATCTACCTTACTCTTCCGTAAATCACATTTCATCAATTTTGCATACAATCGCTATGCGCTCTTAACTTCTCCAAGACTAATCTCAAATGTTGGGCGTGCTTTTCATTCGATCCCTGAGTAAACCAAAATATAAATCGGCGAACACGACCACAAATTTATCTAAATATTCCATAAATACCTTATTCATCAAGTTCATAAAGTAGGTCAGGCGATTCACAACCCAAATGACATGATTGTGAACTCATAGTGTCTATATCTTGAAGAAAATGGGTCTTGGGTATGTCCTCGCCTTGATTTTCAATCGATGGTATCCTCGACCTAAGGTCAATCTTGGAGAATACTCGCCTCCTCTTAGTTGATCAAAAGATCGCCTATCCGGTAACGGTATTTATTCTTTATCGTTACTTAAGTTAAGCGCCCGATAATCTACACACATCCGAAAACTCCCATCCTTTTTCTTAACGAATAGAACCGTGCTCTCTAGGGTGACGAGCTTGGTCCGATAAATCCCTCTCTAATAACTCCTCAATCGCTTTTCATTTCTACCAATTCTTCGGTGGACATCCGATATGGTCTCTTTGATATTAGTGCGCTTTCTGCACGAGATCAATGACAAACTCTATGTCTCGTCATGGCATTCTGGTAATTCCTCGCTAAAAATATCCCGTATTCATCGACTAACGGGTACATCTCTTTATATCGATGATTTCCAATTAGTTTAATAACATCATGCCCTCCTCGAATCGCCAACGCTTGAAATTCCACTTTTCTACCATCGTGGCTCTCAATAGACACAACTCTTCACCCCAATCTAGTATAAACTTTATGTTTAGTCAACCAATCCATTCCCAAGATTACGTCCAGGGTTTGGGTATCTAATATAATAAGGTTCGCTAGGAACTCTACTCCTTTTATTAGTAGCTTAACTCCAGAACATCCGATCTTAGAATGGAGTTCTGATCCAGGGGATTGAACTAAAAGCGTACTTTTAAGGTTAACAATATCAAGATCATTTGTCATGGTAAAATCTCAAGAAATGAACGAATGTGAAGCTCCTGAATCAAATAATACTGTAGCTGGCACTGAGTTGACTAGGAACTTACCGAGCACGACGTCCGTAGCATTCTGGAGTTCATCTACGGAGATATGGTTGATTCGGCCTCGCGTGAATACCTGCGGTGTAGCTCCAGATTGGGTAGGTCCTCGGCTTCCTCCTTGGATAGGGGTTTTAGCAGGCGTGTTCCCTAAGTTGAAGCGCACTGGTGTCACACCTCCCTTCTTAGGGCACATATTGGCGAAATGACCGGTCTCATTGCAATTATAGCAGTGTCTTCCTGACATCTGCCGATTTCTCCGCGGGTTAACAACCTTGATCGGGTCCGAGGGGTTTGTCCAATGGTCTTGGCATTGGCGGCAAGGTCCGACATTGCTTCCGTTGGAACCTGGCGAAGCTTGCCGTATCATTCTTGTTTTTCGCCGACCGTGGCATCCTCCTTGCCGAGCCATACGGCGCTTGCGACATCATCAAGCTCCTTGCGCTTATCCTCCAAGATGAGTGCCTCGATTTATTAATTCTTGGAAATCGTGGAAAGTATGGGTGATCACCCCACGCGACCGGTGTTAAGTCCCTTCATAAAGCGAGACTGCCTTGCCTTATCCGTTGCTACGTCTTCCGGCGCGTAGCGTGCAAGCTGAGTGAATTTATTCAGATAATCAGCCACTGTCTGGCCTCCTTGCTTCAGCGCTCTGAATTCCTCCTTTTTCAGCTCCATGATACCTTCTGGCACATGGTATTGACGAAAGGCTATGGCAAATTCTTCCCATGTGATCTCCTATGGGTTTTCCTGCGACGCGCAATAGTTTTCCCACCATTTTGCTGTTGTTCCCTCAAGCTGGTGAGAGGCATAGAGTACCCTCTCATTTCCTTCACACTGTGTTATGTGCAATTTCCTTTCGATGGTTCTGAACCAGTCGTCTGCCTCTAGTGGACTGGCATTGCCTGAGAACGTCGGCGGTCGTGTCCTCATAAATTCGGACAATCTTGAATAGGGACGTGGCCCATTGTTATTAGCTTGATTGTTGGCAACGGCCTGAGTGTTGATTTGTTGTACTGTTGCCATCATTGTTTGCATTAACTGTGTTTGTGCCGCGAGAAATGCTCCTAGGTTCTGCATATCGACTGGTGGTACTGCCTGCGGGGGTGGTGTACCGCTCTGACTGCCTCCTGGGCGCGAACCACTGCCTCCTGCTCCGCTATTGCGAGTGTTCACCATCTGCTGATTTCCTTCGATGGTTTAGGGATAAGGGGGAAAAGAAAATAGATACGTAGAAGAACTTATGGGGGAAACAGGTGTAACTTAAAAACTATTAATCATTCAAGCATAATTAATAATTAGGTATGGTTTATTACATAGTCTAAGGACTATGCAACCACACAGCAGTCACAACATCACATCAAATTGTTCATTACATCATATCGCACATCTAATGTTTGAAATTAAAGACGAGACTCAAAACAACTGAGTCTCAACGCAAAAGCTGACCACTGCAACTCTGAAAAAGTTCACTCCTCGAGCCAACCCGGCTGCGGCTCGCCGATCACGTAAACCGGCGGGTGATCCGCATCGGCAACCGATCCCCATGCCCTCCCACCGTGCAGTGGGGCACCTCATGGCAGCTGGTCTCCGGGCAAGGCCGGGCTCTGCGCTCACTGGCTCCTCCTCCTCCTCCTCGTCATCCAACTTCATGACGGCCTCCGGCTCCCCCTGCCCGTAGAGAGCCTCCTCCAACTCGGCGATCCTCTGCACTGCATGCATTTGGGTCTCTCTCAAGGCCACCTCAGTCTCCTCCAGACGCGATACACGTAACAGAGTCTCAAGTCGTGGTGTCCATAACCTCCTCCTGTGTCGCTGCGAACCCATTTAGGTGCACCAGCGGGCGCTGCCCTCTAGCTCCAAGCGCTCGAGAGGTCCTCCTGCGTCGTGTGCACACGGAAGCAGATCCCAGCTCGTAGCCGTGCTCCTCGCTGACCCGGTGAAGCGCTACCCGAGCACACCTCAGATGCCCGGCTCGTGGTGGCTCGCTTCACCGAGAGGTGCAATGACGACTCAGCACGCAGCAGCGTTTCTGCGTATAAAGTAAGAGTCGCTCCTCACCGCGAGCGATCCTGCTGACTATCCAAAGGGACTCTAGAGAGAGGGCGGCCGAAGCCTCCCAACACCGAGCATCCTCCGAGTGGCTCAAGCGATGTAGCCACCGTGATGCTCACCGAAAGAGTGAACCATCCGCATCTGCCAAAGCAACGCGTCAGAACAACAATTTTAAAAGAATACAACAGTAATAGCAAAATACAGCAGAGGTTAAAGTAAGGAAGAAAGGACGAATCGAGATTTCATATATTATTCTTGTCCAACTTTTATCCTTTAGAAATTAGCTTTTATCCTTTCTAAAACGGCCAGCCTAACTAGGGTTAAGTCCTACAACAAGATGGCTCGATACCATCCCCGTCGTGGCCGAATTTACTTGGATTCAGACACTCTGTGTAGACTGCATACTAGTCCAGATCACGCTAGTACACACAAAGCAAAGCAGGTTGAAGTACCACAATCATACACAGTGGAATTTAATAATGAAGTACTTCAAACGTGAATAATAACGAGTTACATGGCCTTATGGCCACCTTACAATAATTCGCCACGCAGGGCAATAAATATCAAAGTAGCACAAGTTTATCAGTGGAAGCAAAAATAAGACAAGGAACCCTTCCTAGCCACAGGCAACTGAGTGCGGCTCAACCCCTAACCCTCCTGGCCTTCGATGAACAACTCCTCCCAAGCTGGTACGGCTTCTTCTTCTGAGGTTTTTGTCGGTGCAAGAGTGAGTATACAACATACTCAAGAAGTCACGCACAATGCAGGTCTATTAATACATGCATGGCTTATCCAAAGGAAAGGCTTAATTGGTTATTTTGCTTAAAGCAAAGATTTCTTTTAACAGATAGTCCTATTAGATTAAAAAGCAAGAAACCAATATTTTAATAATTATTTTTCAATTTTTTCCAAGAGTTTGGCACACTGATTCTAGTTTGATTCATCACTTTTGGCACACAAATGCCCATTCCACATCTTTTTATTTTAAAAATCTAACCCTTATTTGTAATCATGAGCATTGTCCAAGATCATGGAGGCTGCTATTCAAATAGATTCACACACACACTCTGCAGAGGCTGACACTTTACCCACAGGATCGACCGCCACCACACTGGTGATTGATTGCAACAAAGTCTTCAGAGACTAACACTTAGCCAAATGAACCTCTCCAAGATTGCCTTTCTAACACTCCTCACACCGAGCCAAAGTTTAGAAACAGCCGAATACAAGTTAGATGGGTACCAAACCGCAGCACAGGTACGCTCCCCCATACTGTTACATTTTTGTGTAACAATCCACCCGAGGTATCAAAGGAAAGATATTAGAGACCTACTCAACTAGGTCCGTCCCATTCCGGACAAGTGGTTGTACGAGAAACTCAGTTCAAAGGCTCACAAGGTAAAGTCCTTAACTGTCCCGGGCAAGACTTCCGATTTATACTACTCGGCACACAACCTTCATAATTTTTCATACAACCCGTTGCCCCATAGGCCCACCTGGCACGAAGCCTTCTTGCCACTTGCCCCGGTCCAAATCCTTTCCCACCCAGTTTGCATTATTACAACACATGCCAATGCCCACATCATTGCACGAGTAGAACCACACAGGTCGCTACCCTCAATTCCATTTCATGACATCATCGCATTATTTCAAAATGTGTTCCATAATTGTTTTGTCAACATTTGTTTGCAATTTGAAGACATTCAACGTATATAAGCAGGCTAAGCGACTAATCACGGTCTAGCCTCCCGTGTTGGCTTGTAATAGCATCCAACTTCATTTAACTTCTTGGGTTAACAAGGATTTCAGGGCATACAATGAGTATTAGCAAGGTGGCATAACAAGATAGGTATTTTAGCTACCATTCCCACATAAGCAACATCATTTTTACTTAACATAGCATGCAATACTTGAATCAAAATATATTTTCGAAATCTAGACGTGAAATGATCAAAGCATGACTTGCCTTCGAAAAGCTATTGGTTCTGGTCCGAGGTCTGCGACGGGTCTTCGAATTCTCCCGCGGCGAATTCTGGCAACTTAGAGTCTACTCGTATACAAGCAATATACACAATCATTACACAATACATACAGCAAGGTTAACACTAAAAATAAAATCAAAATCACCATTAAATAGTTTACATTTTTACAAATTTTTGGGCACTGGAATCACCCAATTCCGAGTTAAAATGCGAAAGTTATAGCATTTACAAATTTGCTGAAATTCAAATAATGAATAATCGAATTATTCCATTTATTTTCCCACTGGAAATACGGATTTATCTCCCCCCCGACGACACGTGTTAACATCAGAGCGAGCCATGTCACTCCTTGGCCATCGACAAGTGGCCCGGACCAAAGACCTCCACACGGCTTGTTTATCGACAAGTGGGCCGTGAACAAATGCATGGTCAAGACAAGACCTACCACTCGGTGATCGGCGCACAAGCAATGGGGCGGTCGGATCGAAATCCAACGGCTACGGCTACCCCGAGGGTTTATCATATCAAGCTTTCACGCTACAATGGGGCGGCTGGATCAAAATCCAACGGCCACTGCTATCCCGAGAGTTTATTGCTTAGCGCACTCCACGCGGGCCTATTTCAACCGCCCGATTAAGATCCTACGGGACGAGATTTATTCTACCGCTCGATTCGATTCGAAGAAATGAATCGTGGCCTCACCTTGAGCGCTGGATGAGGATCCGAGCGGCTGTCGGAGCTCGCGATGCATTGAAGAAGAAATGGCTATGGTCACGGACTTGGAGAAGATGGAGTGGGCGGCGCTGCCGAGCTTCTCGGTCGAATGAAGTGGCCCAACGGATGCGGCGTGACGCAAGGAACTCGGAGAAGGTTCTAGTTGCGACGGAGAGTGGTGGACGGCGGTGAAACACGAGGAAAACCGAGGCGGAGGAGAGTGGCTACTACGGTGAGCTCTAGCGCACGCTACGGAGGATGGCTGAGCGTGAGAGATGAGGCAAAGTGAGCGGAATGGAGTGCTGAGCACGGAGGGGTACTTCACCCACTTGACACGCCAAACGCGTCGCAAATCCTCGACACAATCCTCGGCGATCAACAAGAGTTTGGCGTGGCGCAATCGCGCCATCCCGAGACCGGTCGAAGACGCTACCGTCCGATCGTGATCCGACGGTGGCGATTAAACATCAATTCGATTTAAAGCGGATTTAAGCGCGTCCAGCTCGATCAAGATCGACTACGAAATGGCGGTGCTAGGGATTTCTACGTCAAGAAGTTGTTGGCCTAATTATTAATCGTAGCTAGCTAATTTCTCATTTTTCCAATAAAAATAATTACAGAATTCAAAGTATTTTATTAGGGCACTAAAATACTTGAAAATTTAGAAAAATTGTAGAAAATATTTCAGAGCATTTTGAGCCCAAATAAAATATTTTTATTTATTTTAATAAATAATTTCTCCGATATTAATAAATCAAGAGAAGGATATTTCAAATAAATTTTACTTAATCCCAATAAATCCAAGAAAAATTAGATAAATTCAATTAAATGCAAATAAAGGTTGATTAATTCACACAAATTCAAAAACTTCAAAAATTAAAAATCGGGGCAAATTTTGGGACGTTACAAACCTACCCCCCTTAACAGAATCTCGTCCCCGAGATTCGAAGCTTAACTATAGAATAGGTTTGGGAATTCCTTTTTCAGATCTTCCTCTCGTTCCCAGGTGGCTTCACTTTCTGTGTGATTACTCCACTGAACTCTGCAAAAGTGGGTTGTCTTATTTCTTGTTCTCCTATCCATTGTATCCAGAATTTTTATCGGTTGCTCCTTGTAGGTCAAGTCTTCCTGTAGTTCAACTTCTTCCAGTGATGTTTGCTCTTCGGGCACTCGAAGACATTTCTTAAGTTGCGATACATGAAAGACATCGTGTACCCCTGCTAATGACTGAGGTAACTCCAGTTGATATGCAACTTCGCCTTTACGGCTTATGATCTTGAACGGTCCTACATATCTTGGTGCAAGTTTACCCTTTTTGTGAAACCTCTCGACTCCCTTGAGGGGTGTAACTCTGAGATACATGTAATCTTCTGGTTCAAAACTCATATCCTCGTGATGATTGTTCACAGAACTCTTTCGCCTTTTGATCGCGATTTTCAACCTTTCCCGGATCAGTGCTATTTGCTCTTCAGCTTCTTGGAGTATGTCTGGTCCGAAGACATGACGCCACCGCCTCTATTCCAATTCAACACCGCCCTCTGTGGTCGACACATACAATGCTTCGAAGGTGACATCCAAGACTTGCTCGATAGTCTTGTTGTAACTAAACTCCGCATGTGGCAAACATTTATCCCAAGTCGTTGTATATGCTAACTCACAGGCTCTTAACATATCTTCTAGTATCTGGTTGACTCTTTCAGTCTGCCCATCCGCTTATGGTGATATCAGATCAAGTTCAAGCGGTGCTCAAAGGTCAATGCAATTTATCCCAAAATCTTGAGGTAAATTGTGTACCTCTGTCCGATACTATCTTCCTTGGCACTCCATGCAAGCAGACGATTCTTGCCATGTATAGCTCTGCTAACTTATCTCCCGAATAGGTTGTCTTTGCCGGTATGAAGTGCGCGACTTTTGTCCATCGATCCACGATAACCCATAAGTGCCTCAAATAATTTAAATGAATATTCAGAATTATTTTTATTCAAAAAATGATTAAAATTTGATGAACGATGTTGGTCGAGCCCACTCATCGCGCTCCACGCAAAACCCTAGCGTCGCCGTTTCGTTTCACCGTGTGATATTGATCGTATGGTCACGAATCGCCCGCATCGTTTCGTTCCTTGTGCCATTGGATTTCCATCCGACACACGGGAGGAGGCCACGTCGCTTGCTCGAGAACATGAACGCCGCCGCCACAGGCGTTCGATTCAGAATCATCGCCATTACCGCCGCCATGATCACTCCGTCGTTTCATTAGCTAGCGTACGATATAAAGCACCCTTTTCCGCACCTGTTGAGCCCTTTCACACATCCCAAGGTTCACCACAGAGCTCTCATTCGCACGCCGTAGTCCGAAGCATTTCTGCCACGTTTTGCACCCTCTCCGGTCACTCTCCATCGCAGCCAAGGCCACCGGAGTAAATCTCGCGTCAAGCCGCACCCAAAGGGCTACTTCTTCTCGCCGGAATCACACCGAACGCCATCGAAGGCCGTTT
This sequence comes from Guadua angustifolia, assembly GCA_036346375.1. Lineage (NCBI taxonomy): Eukaryota > Viridiplantae > Streptophyta > Magnoliopsida > Poales > Poaceae > Guadua > Guadua angustifolia. Next base: position 116,111 of record JAYEVE010002035.1, read on the forward strand.
CCCTAACTCCGGCCATCGCCGCCGTCGTGTTTTCGCGAACTCGCGATCAACGCGACCATCGGATTCGCAGATCCAACGATCGAGGTGAGTCCACGATTCTCTCGTGTTAGAGACCGTAATAATGTCGCTTTAGATCTCAGCCGTAGAATTCGAAATGGATTGTTAGGATTAGTGCCACGTGCCCAAGGAAGGGACTGCCCACGTGTGCATAAAAATTTATAGCCATTGATTCATATCGAACGATCTCGATTAAACCACGAGTCATCTAATAAAGGAACCTCATCTTCAACTATTGGCCGTTAGATCTTGATCGTGTGGTTGAGATGCAGCCACGTAGCTCATTTTACTGTAGCCTTTAATTTGAGATAATTAAGTGTTAAATTCGAAGAAATCCGAGCCATTGATTTTGAATCGAATGGACTGGATTTCGCCGCACCAAGGGTTAATTCGTGCATGACGCGTGTTGCGCGAATGCTGAGGCATCAGCGTCAGTGCTGACTGTCGACATCACCTGGATTAACGTTAGCCGTTAGATCTTGATCCGTCGGTTGAGATTGAGCCACGTGTCAGCACCGTGGTGACGCTCAAAAGTGTCGGTGCAATCCTGGTCGTTGATTCTATCGCATGAATCTTGACTCATGACCGGATTATTTGAATCATTATTTGGTTTAATGTTCGCCGTTAGATTGTGATCCGAGGGCTGACATTGCGCCACGTGTCGCCACCGTAGTAACCGAGCCGAACCGACGTTCTGATCGTAGCCGTTCGTTTGAAATCGGACGGTTGATATTGATTTGAGCTCTCGGGTGATACTTCGTTGCCACATGTCGCGACCGAATCAAGCCACGTCACCAAGTGGGACCCACCTGTCAGTCCTCACACAGTGCAGGGTCATGCTGACGTCATAAATAGCGATGTTGACATCATAAATAAGTTTTAAATAATAAAAATAAATAAATTTATTCGGTAGAAAATGGTTTCGGTGCTGACATCATTAATCACCATGCTGACGTCATAATTTCGGGATTTCCCGTATAAAAATAAATAGAGAAATTCGGTTTATTCTTTTTGATTTATTTTCAAACTTCAAACGTTTATATCTTTTGCGTTTTAACTCCGATTTGAGTGATTCCAATTTCTAAAAATTTGTAAAATCAAGATCTATTTATTGGTGAATTTTTTGAAATTTTCAAAGTTGATTTTTCTCTCTAGAAAATATATTTATTGTGTGTATGTATATGATTTGGTAGACGTTGATTTGTCAAAGAACTTCGAGGGGGAATTTTTAGAGCAAGATCAAGCCTCAGACCAGAATCAACAACTCTTTGAAGGCAAGTTATGCTTTGACCATGTTGCTCCTAATTTTTGAAATATACTTTGTTTTAAACTATGCTTGCTAATTCAACTAAAAATGGCTTTAATTATTTTGGGTGAATTAGCTATCCAACCAAATTGTTTATGCCACCTTGATATCATTTGTATGCCATGATTCCTTGATAACTTAAGTTGGGTAAATTTAGTTAGTTGATGATATTGTGCCAACACGGAGGCTAGACCGTGAATAGTTGCTTAGCCATGCATGTAACGTGAACCATTCTATTTGGATTACAAAATCAACACTGACTAAAGAATAGTGAATGCTTTTTAATGAAATGTGGAATGATGTTGGTATTAACATTGGAATGTAGAGACCTTTGTGGTTCTACTTGAAAGATGAATATGAGCATGTGTTGCACTGTTAACAACTTGGGGTGGAATTGATTTAGATTAGGGCAAGTGGACCGAGGCTTCATGCCAGGTGGGCCTGTGTGGCAAATGGGGGATGGGTTGAGTGTTGTGAGGGCTGTGTGCTAAATTGAGAGAAGGATATCTTGCCTTGGTCAGTTAAGGACCTTACCTTGCAAGCCTTTGAACTGAGTCTCTCGTACAACCACATGTCTGAATGGGAAGACCTAGTTTAGTAGGATTCTGATATCTTACCTTTGATACCTCTGAGTGGCAATTACATGGGGTAATCAGAGGGAGGAGCGTGCTCACGTATACGGCTTGGTACTCATCCAACGATGTTGTCGGTCCTATACTTGACTCGAGTGAGGGAAGTGATAGTGAAGGCAACACGGAGAGGTTCTTAGGCTAAGATAGAAGTTTCAAAAGCTTTGTTACTTAATCGCTTTTGTGGTGTGCGATCAGATCTTGTGGGTAAACTGCATAACCTCTACAAAGGTGTTAAAACTGTTCGAATAGCCAAGTCCACGGTACTAGACAATGCTCGGGAATTATAGTCAAGGGGTAGTGTTTGAAAATAAAATGGGGTGGTTGGCTGTGTGCCAAAGTAATTGATGAATGTGGACTAGGAACTGTGTGTCCAAAACAATGTGGAAAACAACTTGAGAAGTATAATGGTTATATGACTTTGATGCTTTCTAATCTAAATAGATAATAATTTAAAATGTGGTTGCAAAAGCAAAATAACCAGAAAAGCCTTTCCTTTGTAATAAGCCATGTATGTAGTAAATAGAATTGCATTTTGTGCATGACTTGTTGAGTACGGTGTGTACTCACCCTTGCGGACAAACTTACCAGAAGAAGAGACTACACCTGCTTACGAGGAAGAGTTCGTTGAAGAGCCGTGGAACTAAGGAAGCAAGCCTCAGTCGGGGCGTCTGTGGGAGAAGATAGAGCACCACGAAGACTTGTTTTATTCCGCTGTTGAACTTTGTTATTTGATTATTGTAAGCCCTGTGTGGCGTACTATTGTAAGGGACCATAAGGTCACACAACTCGTTTAAATATATGTTTGCAATACTTATTTGATATTCCGCTGTGTATGATGTGATATTATACCCTGTGAAACCTGTGTGTACTAGCGCAATCCTGGACTAGTACAGAATACACAGAGTGTCTGGATTTGCAAATTCGGGGCACGACAGTTATGATCCCCGTATCATGCATGAACTCCTATGACCACCGGGTGTGTTCGAGTAGGTCTTCTCGTATCAGGAGAATGATCAGAGCTTTCCCTGCATGGGGATATTCTTTCCGCGTATATCTTATCTCACTGGTTCGGGCTAGAGATATGCACAATATCCTAGTACTAATAAGATGTTCAAAGTGAGATTTTTGACTTTACGACACATGCTCATATCCCATATTTAGATATTTGACAATAGCCCCCGAACTTCACTCAGCGGAGGACCCATTTGAGTGCTTGGTTGATTACTACCAAACTCGGTTTGGTCAAGTAATGCCTCGCCTGCCCCTGGTCGAGCACTTTGAGCGAGTTAGGATTCGCTAAGTATCGAGTAGGTTGTGCGGCGTCGAGCGCCCTGCTGCAAGCCTTGCTCTAATGCTTAGTGTAGCCTTACGCTGCTTGATGTTGGCCAGTCAATCCGACTCTGGGCGAAGTTGGAACCGTCGTCAGAAATTCTAAATGTTGAGTAGTTGGAGCATTTATTGCTCACGTCATGGTGAATACGGTGCCATCATTCCACTTTTTGCGGCAACTGATGTGTCGTTCAGCGGGAAATGAACCGTTGTGCCTAGGCACCTTTTGGCTTATAAATCTTTGGATTTGGAACTGTAGCTTTTCCATACCTTTGCCCTCAGCCTTCCTCTCAATGCCTCCATCTTGTTTCTTTGAGCCCTTGCATTTCTGCATCTTAGGAAATTCTCACCTCATCATTTTGTGCCAATGGCTTCTAGTTCTTCCGCTAACCCAAAGGCTACCGTGCAGCCGAAGAAGGAGACCGTAGTGATGCTTGTCAAGTGGTCGGCCTTCAGTGACGAGACCTATCGGCAAGTGTGGCAGATATCTATCATGACGGAGAAGCGTCTCGCGGAGCTGAAAAAGGGTGGCCTTATTCCTTCTCAAGCATTCTTCTATTGGAGGCCTTCTGCCGGTGAGGACTATCTGACTCCTAAGGATGAAGATGAAACTGTAGTTTTCAAATCTTTTTTCCGCTGCAGCCTTAGCTTTCCCTCTTCTGCTTTTTTGCTGGCTGTTTTGGACTTCTACAGAATCTAGATTTTTCACTTGAGCCCCAATTCCATTACAATGCTCAACATTTTTGCCCATCTCTATGAGGCCTTCCTGGGAATTAGGCCCAGTCTCAATCTATTTCACCACTTCTACCATTTGAAGAGGTCACCCAAAAATGAGGTTGTTGGGGGTGCTGGCTTCCATCTCCACAGCGTGCTGCCAGTGTATATATGCCTGTGCCGGTGACTTCTTCTTGGCAATCGTACTGAAAGATGCGGTGGTTCTATATCACCTCGCTGGATACAATTAACTTTCCTTTGTCTTACCAACCTTCTTTCCCGGTTTCTATCGACCTCTAGACGAAAGCCCCTCCATCGACAGCGCGAAATGCGTGCTACGTCAAGAAGATCGAGGAGCTAAGAAGGAGGGGTCTCTCCAGGTGGCATGTCGCTCGAGACTTCTTGACGTGGCAGTCGAGTCCGCTGAAGTGCTAGGATCATCTGGCCTGGGAGTACTCTAGGGTCGATGATGCGACCAGAAACAACTCCAAAGGTAGATAACAGTGATCTCTGTTATTGTCCTCTTTCTTCATCATGACTGGTTGCTGACGGACCGCTTTACTGACTAACAGTTTTGTCATATGTGAATATTTCTGCACGATTGAGTAAAATCTTCCATTGGTCAAATCCTGGCCCCTGCAATGTGGAGCCTTACTCTCTAGCCAATCCTCAATCAAAGGTATACATCGAGTACTTACCACTGCTACCGGATCAGGGCATACATCGTGGCTTAACTCTTTCTACCCTTTTAGGAGGTCGAGCACGACGAGCACAGTGAGCTGCTCGAGGGAGTGACCAACCTAGAGGATCGCAAACATGCAAAGTCTGGCTGCTGCTTTGCAGGCATCTCCCCAAGAAGATCCTCCATTGACCAAGATAGTTGAAGAGGTGAAGTGACTAATTGGTTACCTTTACTTGTAACCCAAGTCATTGTTAATATTCATCTTATGTGAACAGGCTGCTACTTCGGTTATTGGCTCGCCAGCGCCGCCGCTGCTCTGACCAGTTGGGCTGATCAAGATGGCATCCACTGGGGCCAAGTTGATTCTGAAGAAAGCATCTGGCTCACAAGAAGGCATGCGGGTGAAGTGGAAATCCACGAGGTAGGGTTCACCTATTTAGTTACTCTCCTGCACCTTCGTCTCCTCTGAAAGACGTCATATGGGAGCTTCCTGTAGGAAGGGCACGTCTAGTGGCGTGGTTGAGGACACCATTTCTGGCTCCTTGCCAACCCCAGTTAGCGTTGCAGCTACCCCGAACAGCTCCTTGCCCTCGGTGGACGTGGAGGCATCCATGTCGACTGACGCCCTGCCTTCGTCAAGTGTAGGCACAATCGTTTTGGCCTTCGAGACACCGGCCACGGTTATGACTTCACTTCATCCGCCTCCTCTAGCACCCCTCGAACACTGGTCACTCTTGGAGCCAGATCTACAGGTGTGTACGCGAACACGCTTATTCACTTTTTAGCCTCAGGCTGGTTTTTCCCTACCGCCTTAACTTCCTCCAAATACCTTTTGACAGCGTGCTTCGGAGACTTTGCAGCTCGGTAAAACATTCTGCAAGCAAGCCAAGTAGCAAAACGCCCGACTCGCCGCTTCCTAGTAGCAAATCACTCAAATGAAAGATGCCGAGCTGGCGGGACTTCGAGCAGAGCTGGAAGCCGCCAGGACCAAGGACGATGCAAAGGTGAAGGAGCTGTGGGAAGCTCTCGCCAAGTCTAAGGCGAGGGAACAGAAGCTGATAGCAGAGGCGAAGACACTTAAAGCTAGGAACTCTTCTCTGGACACCACATGCGCTAAGGCCAAGATCGACCTAGCTAAAGCAAAGGCGGACTAGAAGGTGGTCGAGGGAGAGAAGGCGTGATGAGGCACGACTTTTTAGCGCTCTGCGAGAGAGGACTCTCCACCACATGACCACTTCGGCTCATCTTGCATCGTTGTCCTTGCTTGGCATGATCAATTCCCATTACCCGGACTTGGACCTCACGTGCTTGGAGGATGGTTTTGCTTGTGAGGATAGCAAAATCGCTGACATTGTCGAGTCCTTCAGAGATAGGCTGAGAGGTTTGTGGACGGATTGGAACTATCCCTTGATAGCGAGCCTGAGTGAAGCCCTTAAGCTTCTTGATGTAATGGACCTTGCGCCGGTTCTTCAACCTTTTTTATAAAACTACTAACTGTCCTGCTTGTCCATGCGTGTCTCACCTTTTGGTTCCTTGTCGATGAAACAAAGGAGACACGAGTGGATGCAAATTCGACTAGTAGTCGTAGGCCTACGCTCACACTTTGACTGTTCCTGCACACACGAGAAAACTCTTATTAGATTCCCGAGCCCCCGAGCTTGCGCCCGGAGAGGTTGTGCATAACCTTTGTGCCGTGTAGTCAACACTAGGAATTACACGGTTCTTTGCCTGCCTTCACTGACTGTATGGCTTAGACTGTGTAGCAGACTTGAGCTTTGTCGGGCAACGCATGTAGAACTAACTAGAGGCCTCGTCTCCTGCTAGCCGCTGAGCGTTAGATGTCTAACAATCTAGTGCTCATTTGTGCGCAGGATAGAATTGCTTGTCATCGGGTTCAGGCATGGCCGCTCTTTGGCTTTGTTCGCTGACCGGTTAAGCACAAAGTCGAGTAAATATGAACAAAGTAATTCATGTTTATTTAAACTGATAATAATAATTCTTGCCTATAGTGTGCTCCACTCGATAGCCGTATCGAGCAGGGGAAAATTAACAAAGGGCAAAAATTTAGACAAGCTATCAAGTTACCTATGTACCATTTCTTGAGTTACATGTAGCCCCCGACTCCCTACTCGATGAGATTGTTGGGTGGGGAGTAGAGTGTAGTCAGCATCATGCTGCGATTCTGCTCTCGGCCTCTACGCGATAGCTGGATCGAGGTGTCAGCGGAGCGTTAGTCTTGCGCAACTATCATTACTCTTGGTCCCTTACTCGATGAGTGTCTCGACTTGAGGATGGGGCTAAGCAAAGGTGAGAGTTTGAGTGGCGCCAATCTTCGACCTCTTATTGGTTAGTTGCAATGAGTAGACATAGATGTCTTCAAAAATAACCCTCAACCATACGCCTCGGTGGTCAAGCCCCTGGGCGTACTTGGTGGAGTTTCATGCTTAGCGGGAACATGACGTGGCCCCTGACATTCCGCTCATTTATGCCATCGAGGAGGCAGTTGGGCGTAAGCGTCATGTCCAGCGTCCTTTGGATGTACGCACTGATAAGGCTTAGCTCTGCTTTAATTACTAAGGACTACTGCAGCCATCGCATCCTTTGGCCTTCGTGCTGTCTGTCATCCCTTGGTGTCTCTTCATCTTCTGCATTTTTACGAGGATACAGGGGAACGCCTCATAAATCGGAACCGATGCGAACTCCCATTGGTTCGCGACGTCTGGCCTAGCTCGCTCCTCGGCCTATAAATAGGTGGGAGTTCGCGCTTACTTTACATCACCTTCATCTAGCTTTGGCCTAGCAACACCTTCATCTTTTTGTGAAACACCTTCATGGCTTCCTCACCGCCTCCTTCTCCCTCTTTGGAGATCCTCGAGGGGCCTCCTACTCGGGAGGTTTCCCCTGGGATCTCTCCTGCGCCTCCTACCATGGGGCCCTCACCGCCCACCATCATCATCCTTTCCAAGGATGGGGATGATGAGATCGACTGGGAGACAGTCGAGAAGGAGGTTTGGCCTGAGGAGGAAGAGGAGAAAATCGACTGGACGGCCATTGAGAGGGAGGTGTGGCCCAAAGAAGAAGAGGAGGTGACGAGCAAGCTGCATGTCACTTCCCCACAAGACCATGTGGCCTCCGCTTCCTCTGCAAGGGTCGCTGCCTCCTCCAACACCAGAGGAGAAAGAGACGAGGCCACTGGCGCCAGCGGTGGAGGTGAAGCTCAAAGCGGCTTCATCGGTCCGGCGCTTGCACGCCCTTCAACCCATCACGATGGTGGCCACATGCATTTGGTGGCATGGGGGTGGGTTTGTTCCCACCAACTGGTCGGCGCCCGCCCGCCTTCTCTTCTAGCCTACACCGGCGAGGCTGCTAGCCCATTCTGGGGACCATCAGCTGCTTGCCCATGAGCGAGGAAAAGAGGAGGCGAGACACCTTCGACGGCGAGACACATTCTGTAAAATGTAATAGAAACTTTTTATTAGTACTATAAATAAAACGATGTTTACATACCTGGTGTCTTTTGTTTTGTTTGATCTTTGTCTATGCAATGTATTTCTTTTTATGCGTGAAATTTTCCTAACTGATTGATGTTCCACGAGTTCTCAAGTATCACGCCATCTGCTGTAGATAGCCACACTGATCCTGACCAAGTAGCCTCGACTACAACGTAGGGACCTTTCCACTTGGGCGATAACTTATTGCGATTATCTTGCTTTTGTACCTTTCGTAGTACTAAGTCCCCAACATCAAGTTCCCTTCCTTGGATCTTTGCACTGTGGTATCTTCACAAGGCCTGTTGATACTTAGCTGCTCGAATGGATGCTCGATCTCTATACTCTTCGAGTAGATTTATATCGCTTGCTCTTTCTTGCTCTTGTTCCTTTTCAGAGTAGTTCTCTACTCAAGGTGACAGAACGTTAACTCAGTCGGGAGCACTGCTTCTGCTCCACAGACCAGGAAAAACGGGGCCTCACCGGTGGCTCGACTAGTCGATGTTCGAACGGCCCATAGCACCGAGGGAAGTTCCTTTGCCCATTGAGTCGAGTAAGCTTTTAGCCTATCGAATACGCAGGCCTTAATTCCCTACAAGATCATGCCATTATCCCACTCGACCTGACCGTTACTCTGAGGATGAGCGACAGAGGTGAAGCAGAGTTTGATTCCCAATTCCTCGTAAAAGACCGTAAAGGCACTGCTCTTGAACTGGCTACCGTTATCGATAATTACTCGATTCGGGATGCCAAATTGAGTAACAATACTCCTCATGAACCTCTTGGATGCTTCTGAGGTGATGTTCCTGACGTGTTCGGCCTCGATCCACTTGGTGAACGTGTCGATTGCCACGAACAGGAACTTATAACCTCCTTGGGCACTCGGGAACGGTCCCAAGATGTCCAAACCCCAGACAAAGAAGGGCCAAGATAGAGGAATAGTTTGCAGGGCTTGGGCTGGTCGGGTGGTTTGCTTACCATAGAATTGGATGCTTTCGCACTTTCTCACCAGCTCACAAGCATCCTAGAGGGCAGTTGGCCAGTAGAACCGTTGCTGAAAAACCTTTTGAAGGATCGAGATGGCGAACAGAGGGGGGTGAATGGTCGCAATGAAATTTTTCCCACACACAGTATTCCAAAAGACTAACACAAAAGATCGCCCAAAAAGGTGGAGGTTCTTGAGAGGGAAAGCTGGTAGTACCCTTCAGGAGTAGGTGAGAGTACTAGACCCAAAAGTCCCTCACGAACAGATACCTCAACCTAGAACAAGAATCACAAGAACTTTTGATCGACTAAACAAAACTCGTAGAGATTTGGTAGATGAGATCTTGGTTCACAGAGAAACTTGACTCCCGAACCGATCACTGAGATTGATCTCAAAGATTTGACCTTTCTGTCCGAGAAGAAAGAACACTTTAAGAAAAGCAAAAAGAATAGGGAATTCGGTGTAAGGCTTGCTCCTGATTTAGAAAAACGAAAAGATTTGGGAAGTTTAAACACAGCAATCTAGAGGCGCACATAAATGAAATACAAGATCAAGCAACTCAAGAACACAAAGACGCAAGAGAGAAAGAATGCAGACGGAGAAGATCAACTTGTGTGAAGTAAATTTGCGTAACTTAAATTGCAGAAAGTAACTTGCATAAAGTAAATGATAGAAGGAAAAATGCAAGTATTGAAATCTTTGATATGTATCTTGTATTCTTAGAAGGGAGGTTACACAGCCACACACACAAAAGTGGGTAAAGCTCAATAGAGCACTTAAAAACCTCTAAAACCCTTCTGGGATCCTTCCACCTCCCTTTGTTGGGGGAGGCACCCCTCCATATTTATACAACTCTCGGGCCACCTACCACCATTAGATACAGCTCTCAACCCTAGAGACTCTTCTAAGGGCTAGGAAGAGCATACTACTAGACCCGCTACACCTATCAACTAGACCATACTCCAACAGTCCTCATTGATCCTCGCAACATCTAGCTAGTATCTGATCCTTTCCTTGCCTTCTAGGCTTGCCCGAACTCCATCTCCGGTCATCTTTTAGCGATCTCCCGATCGTTCTAGACCTCCGACGCACCTCGCCTAGTCCTAGTCAACTTGCGCCTCACCATGACCCAGCATCGTCGTTCTGCAACCATCCAAGACAAGGAAACCTTTCACATAGCAATGCCCACAATCATATTTGCTAATTATCTCAAAATAGTCAAACACAACTTAACCACAACCAATCGGTAAACCCATATACTCAAGCCCACTCGGCTGAAATGCTTGGCTAGCCACATGGCTAATTCACCTAGCTAATCACCTTGTTAACCACTCGGCTAACCACCTGGCTAACCACCAAATGCCCTAAGAACGATTGCCACTGCCCCAAAGATTTTGACAGAGAACTCTTTGGAAACTTAGACATAGGAACTCTACTGAGTCCTTGGCAAACCTCTTGCCTACAACAGAGTACTCAAACAAGAAGGAAACCTATCGAGAAGCTAAAAACCACGCAGCAAGGACTGGTAGCACTCGGCACTCGGCCTTCACCAAAGGAAGAAAATCAGCCAAAAAAGCTAGACGCACTTAGCAAAGACAGGAACCACTCGGAACACAGTACTTAGCAAGGAGACTAGTCGGAAAGCTAGAGGAACTTAGCAAAGACTGGCAGCACTCGGCATTTAGAAAAGAAAACTAGTCGAGAAGCTTGAAGCACTCAGCAAGGAAACACGACTTGGTTGAGAACTTATCAAAATGCTTCCAAGACAAATTTAACTCGGATCAACCTTTCAATCTAGTCAGCTACTCATCAGATCAACCTCTAATCTAGTCAATTACTCATCACACAAAGGTATAGACCTCCACATGGTCTTTCAATCTCCCCCTTGATGAGTATATTGACAAACACACAGAAAAGGTATAAGATGAGTTTGAGCAAAGAAACCATTTTGATTACAGGACTGAAACTTGGAAGAAAGTGAAAACAACATATTATAACCAAGTCAGTAACAAAAACTCCAACACCATATTGAGGATTCCAAGATGCCTTTTTGGATAACTTCTCTCCCCCTTTTGTCAATATAGGCATCAAGATAGCATTTGCTATTCTCTCCCTTTTTGATTTTATGCAAGAAATGCAGCCTAAGGGAGCTTTGAGTATTATCCGAGTGACCAGCAAGACAAGTTATGACACCAAGCTAAGTTATGACAAAAATTGACTAAGCTAAAGCATGTTCAAGTGCCAATAAACATTTTGCTAGCAAGATTTAATTGAAACCATGTCATTTTTAGCAAGATTGAACATGAGCAACACATGTCATTAGTTTCAAAACTAGAAGCAAAGCCATTTAAAGGATCACATGGAAAACCTAGAATTCAACCTACTTAACACTTTAGGGAATCTAGAAGTTCATACAAAGTCCTTCGAGCTTTTTTTTTATGGTATGCAATTTTTTTTCTTTGAATTTTTGAAAGACATAGCGGGGTGCAAATGTTTGACATTATTTGCATTCTTTACCCACATATTTTTTTTGCATTTTAAAGCAATTTACTCAAGCCATATTCGATCGTCTCAAGAGAGAGTTTTTAGAGAATGATCTTGGTCATACACAAGACATTCTAAGTTCATCTCAAGTGAAATGGGAAGCCGTCTTGTGAATGTGAGGTGTTGAGTCTAATGCGCACAAAAAGAGTCAATTTTGCTTCATTTTTATTTTAGCATTTTCATTGTTAAGCTAGTGAAGGACTCAAGTATGGATCAAATAAAATTCACCCAAGTTGCTATAGGGACTCTAGAGAATTCTAGAATTCCACAAATCATGGCAAATACACCGAGAAAAGAAACTTAGCAAGTAAACGCAACTTGTTTTATCAAGTTTTTCTTTTAAAGCTTATTTTTTTAATTTTGATTTTGCAAGCTTAGCAAGATAAATGAACGTGGACATATCTAAGCAAGTAATTTGGTTCATAATATAGCATGGTGTATAAAATAAAACATGGATCATTTGCATAATAGACAAAACTCATAAAATAAAAAATGAAGTCTATATGCAATACATGAAACAGATTTTTAAACTCCCCCTCAACATGTGATTCCATTTTAAGCACAAATCTGGTTCAAATTGAGTTATTAGAAAGATTAAGCTCAAGAAAGATATTAATTTAAGGAATCAGAGCTAACTCAATGAAAAGACCAGAAACTTAGAGTAGGAAGGAGAAGATAAGAAACTGACGTCTGGGAAGCAAAGCAGAAGAGAACTCAAGATAATGCAAGAAAAACCAACAAGCACCCAGCGGACGAAGACGGAGAAAGGAATGACTGAAATAAGATATAATACACAGATCAACTCCCCCTCACAGCAGGCCGTAAGGGCACACAACTCCAAGCTCACTCCTCAAGGCAACAAACCTAGAGCTATCCAAAGGCTTGGTAAAGATATCGGCCAACTGGTGGTCACTCTCCACAAACTGAAGCACTATGTCTCCTTTCTCCACATGCTCTCTAAGGAAGTAATATCTAACATCAATGTGCTTAGTCCAGGAGTGCTGCACTGGGTTCTTGCAATGCAAATAGCAGAAGTGTTATCATAAAAAAGTGAAACACTCTCTATCTTTAACCCAAAATCTCAGAAGGTCGAATCGATCCAGTACTTGGCTACAAAGAATCGGCTGTGAGAACATACTCGACCTCGGCGCAGGATCAGTGCGACTCAGCATCGCTTCTTAGAAGACCAAGAAACAAGAGAAGTGCCAATGAATTGGCAAGTGCCAGAAGTGCTCTTCCTATCTATCCTACAGTCGGCAAAGTCTGCATCAGAAAAGGCTCTAAGGGATAGACAAGAAGAAGAACAGTACCAATACTATAATCAATGGTAGCTCGAAGGTACTTGAAGATGCGCTTCACCGCTTGGCGATGAGAGGCACGAGGAGAAGCCGGAAAGAGAGCGCACATACACATGGCAAAGTGTTTGTCTGGCCGAGAGGCAGTGGGATATAAGAGAGAACCAATCATGCTTTGGAACACATTTAGATCAGCAGGCACACCATCCTCATTGGGCTCGAGGACAACAGTGGTGGCCATAGGAGTCATCACAGGCTTTCCATCAGACATATGAAGCCGTCTCAGGAGGTCCCGAATATACTTACCTTAGTGCAGGAAAGTACCCTCCCGAGTCTGCTTGATTTGGAAGCCGAGAAAGTAGATCAACTCACCCATCATACTCATCTCAAATTCTGTGCTCATCACATCAAAGAAATGAGACACAAGAGATTGAGATGAGCCACCAAAGATAATATCGTCCACATAAATCTAGACGAGAAGGAAATGAGAATTCTTGTGTCTGATGAATAGAGTTTTGTCTACTATACCCATTTTGTCGGTGTGTTTGTGCCAGACAGTATTAGTTCGAGTGTATAACTGAGTTTGAAGAGGAGGGTCTTCTATACCAAGGCCACTCTCGGCTCTCTTATCTACTCTCTTCGTGTGATGAGCGGATGTAAAGCTCAAGAACACACAAGGATTTACCTAGGTTCGCCCCCAATGCGTAATGCCCCTACGCCCCGCCTCAAGCTCATGTTGCTCTAGTATTCGCTTGTTTTAGTTCGCCTCGATCTTTCTATCGCTCGAGCTAGGATTTCCTCCCTATTGTAAATCGACGATCGAATCGACCTCCCTCTTGCCTCATACACACTAGATCTCTTATATACTCCTCGACTAGCTAGGGCAGTGCAGAGGGAGGGTTGTCGGATATTCTACACCGGGTACTCTCTCCACCGTTGTCAGGTGGGACCGCTAGCGCAAGATACAAAAAAAGAAGGTCATGTGCAAAGGACTCAACCTGCTGAAGAAAGGCTTAGCGGACGACTAGATCCTAGCCCCGTGCGACCATGACATGTGGCCGCCCGGTGGGCAGTTGGACGACCAGGTCCCAGCCCCGGGTGACCAGATCACAACCACGGAAGACCGGGACACGTGGCTGCCCGACGAGCAGTTGGGCGACCAGGCCACGTGGCTGCCCGACGAGCAGGTGAGCCCATTGTCAGCCATCTGTGCAGATAGAGCTGGGAGGCTTCCGCCCGAAGCATTCGCCAGGATCACAACATATCATCTCCATTAGATGCGCATGGGAGCCATTCAATGTGTGGGGAGCCGTTACAGTGCGCCTGTCTCTCCGACTGAGCCAGCTTCACCAACTCCCGTTCCATCTACAACGCCCTAGGCAAGACGGGGTGACACGTGTACCAAGCGTTCATCACACAGCGTCCGAACCCCTCCTCTCGGGCTGTCCGAAGATAGGCGGCGTCAAGCAACGGTGTGGACAAAGAGGCTCCGAGGGACAGTAGCAACAGGACTACACACAGTCGATGTAATTAATGTAAAACCACTCCCTCTGCCTGCCCTAGCTAGTCCCAGGAGTATATAAGGGAGCTAGTGTGCATGAGGCGGGGAAGGTCGGTCAGTCGATCAATTCACAACAAAGAGCAAGCAGAATGCTAGAGCAACACGAGCTTGAGTAGGACGTAGGGCTATTACCCGCATTGGGGGCCCGAACCTGGGTAAATCCTGTGTGTTCCTTGTGTGCTCCCTATGTGTTATTGAGCTTCCTGTCCTGCTCATCATGCGAAAAGAGTAGAGAAGAGAGTCTAGAGTGACGCAACTGCAAAGACCCCCCTACCAAAACTCGGTTATACACTTGAACCAATACTGTCTGGCACAAACACGTCGACAGGGCACGCCAGGTAGGGGTGGTAGTAGTTGTTTCACCCGTTGCATTCTTCAGCAGATCATCAAGCACCGGCTGAGAAGATGGAGGCTTCACGCTCCTATCTGGTGGGGGATCATCCGACACCTTCCGTAGACTAGTAGCACACATCATTTAGCAAAGAAAACCAATCGAGAAGCTTGAAGCACTCAGTAAAGAAACACAACTTGGTTGAGAACTTACCAAAATGCTTCCAAGACAAATTTAACTCGAATCAACCTTTCAATCTAGTTAGCTACTCATCAGATCAACCTCTAATCTAGTCAATTACTCATCACACAACTGTATAGACCTCTGCATGTTCTTTCACCTTTCTGACTAGAGTGCGATAAGACGCATGCTTGCCATAGATGCCTGCATGAACATCAAGCAATATTTTATTGCTCTTGACGAATACTTATACCAGGGGTACCCCACAGCGAGGTATACACCAACTTCATGATCATTTTTCTCTCAGTCACACGGGCATGGCGGCAAGGTCGGTGACGACGCAGAACGCTAGAGAAGGGATTACCAAAGTCTCCATCCCTCACAGATGGGTTTATCATTGAATATTAATCGGTACATCAAACGATCCGCCTTGGGCCCAGCTCACTGGTCCTGTGGGGTCAGCAGAGGTCTCGGCCTCGCTCAGTTCGCCGTGGGCAATCCGACTTGCCTCAGTCCTGACGCCATCGAAAAACTCCAACCAAATAAGAAGTCGGACGCCCTCGCAGGCTTCGACCAGGCCTCAAGTCGGATCCTTGGTGAATCCTGACTCGGCATCCCCAGTCAGACCAACGAGATCTTCGCCAGGCCCCGAGCGCCAGATCATCGTCAGCCAGCTCCAGATCGGCCACCTACCCCGTGATCATGACGCCCATGATGGGACAGGTGGCTCCTTCGCAAGGTGGTCAGGAGACCGCCGAAGTCAAGCACCCGTCCCTTCACCCCGTCCTGTGCGGTGGAGAGACGCGCTCCGTCCCAAGGTGGCACTAGAGCGCAGCACAGACAATGTCAGCACCTGACAAGCGCTCAGAGGCAGGCATGCACCTTCCCGATGAAATGCCATCCGTTGTGTCTACCAACCCGACGTGGGATGAACAACAACCTGTCTGCTGTCAAAACCGAAGATCGGGACTCCCGGGCGTAGCATACCCCTACCATTTTCTCTCCAAACTCCCGTGTAACCTGTCCCCTCCGCCTATATAAAGGGAGGTAGGGCCCTCCGAGAAGGGCGAACCCTACGCATTCGATTCATTTCAATCCTCATCCGCATCCCATTCCACCACGGTCGGCCATCCTGCATTCGACCCGATCCGACCCAGATAAACACTCCCGAGCCCCTCCACTTGGACAAACGCTGAGGGTTTGTCCTTAGCCTTCTCTTGTAATCCCGTGTAGCCTGCTGCACCGTGAGCAATACAATCCACCACCACAAACTGGATGTAGGGATATTCAGCCCGAACCAGTATACATCCTGGACTCCCGTAGTCTAACCATTCAAGGAGAGGGAGCGCGCGGCCCCTATAACTTACAAATTTACTTACAGGTTATACGAAACACCGACAGCTCTCTTCTTGAGTGATACACTTTATCAAGATTCTGTTACTCTCTTTCCGATAGAGCTTGCCATCTACCAATGCATATAGTTTGAACTTACGTGCAATTTCTCGGCTGAGGCATCATCGTCAAGGATCTCTCGACCTTTGAGATAGGTTCATAATGGTGTCATCCACGTCAGCTCGCGTTCGAGTAGTGCAACTTTCGTGTCTGCAAGTTCTGCCTCGTTGATTCGATCAGGCTGTTGGTCGAGTTGGGTAGCATCTACTTCTCACGGAAAGGAGACAGATGGATTGGGGAGTTTCTCAATGAAGACTCCCAAGGGTGCAGGCGAACGGGACGAAGTGAGCCTGGCAAGTTCATCGGCAATAGCGTTATCACTTCACCGAATGCACCTTACCTCGAGGCCTTCAAACTTGTGCTTCAGCTTGCGGACCTCATTCAAGTGCGTTGTCATGTTGTCATCCGAGCACTGGTATTCTTTCTGCACTTGGTTTACGACTAGCTGTGACTCCTTTTTCATGAGTAATCGCTTGATTCCTAGTGCTGCGGCTATCCGAAGCCTATTGACCAGTCCCTCGTATTCTGCAATGTTATTTGAAGCTTGGAAATTGAGCTGGATGACATATTTAAGTTCCTCACCAGTAGGGGATTTGAGCACGATGCCCGTCCCCAGGCCTTGAAACGTGAGCGAGCCATTAAAGAACATCGTCCAGTGATCCTCTGGCATACTAGCTTCTTTTCCTAGACGTGGGTCCATTGTGCGATGAAGTCTGCCAGAATTCCTGATTTGACGCTGGTCTTCGGTGCAAAATCGACTTTGAACTCGTTGAGCTCGACTGCCCATTGCGCGATTCGCCCTGTTGCCTCTCGGTTGCACAGCGCAGTACATCTTTGATTAGATACGTGGTCATCGCTAGGATCTTGTGCTTTGGAAGTAGTGCTACAACTTTCAGGAAGTCATCAAGACAACATATATCATCTTCTGTATATGAGGATATCGCAATTTGGCGCCATGCAGGACTTCGCTCACGTAATACATCGGCTTCTAGATCTTGGTCTTTTCCTCGGGGCAATCCCGCTCGACCACTAGGATCGTGCTTACTACTTGAGGGGTAGCTGCAATGTAAAGAAAGGGCTCCTCTTTTTCGTTAGGTGAAACCAAAATTAACAGAGACGATAAATACCTTTTTAGATCTTGAATGGCTTCTTCGGCCTCCTTGATCTACTTGAAATTGTCGTGCTTCTTGAGTAGCTTGAAGAAAGGTAGCCCTCGTTCGCCCATTCAGGAGATGAATCGACTAAGGGCTACAATGTATCCTGTAAGATTTTGTACCTCTCTTAGCATTCGTGGAGGGCACATCTGATTTACCGCCTCGATCTTGTGCGGGTTGGCCCTGATGCCTCGACTAGACACCACAAAACTGAGAAGTTTGCTAGACAGGGCACTAAACGTGCACTTCTCGGGGTTAAGCATCATCCAATACCTCCTGAGGTTGTCGAATACTTCGCCGAGGTTGCCGATTAGAGTACTCCTGGTTTTCGATTTTACTACGATGTTGTCAACGTATGCTTCTATATTACGCCCAATTTGGGACTTCAAGTAGTTTTGAATACAACATTGATACGTTGCGCCAACGCATTTCAAATCAAAAGGCATTTTTACATAGCAGAATACACCGGAAGGTGTAGTAAAGGCGGTTTTCTCTTCGTCCTCCGCGAACATGCTAATTTGGTGATACCCCGAATAGGCAACTAGAAAACTTAGTAATTCACAACCTACGGTGGAGTCCACTATCTGGTCGATGCAAGGGAGAGGGAAATGGTCCTTAGAACATGCCTTGTTGAGGTCGGTGTAGTCGACGCACATCCTCCACTTGCCGTTGGCCTTCTTTACAAGGACTGGGTTTGCAAGCCAGGTTGGGTGACGGACCTCTCGGATGAAACCAGCCTTTAGGAGTTTGCCGACCTCCTCTTGTATGGCTTGCTTTCGGTCCTCTGTGAATCTGCACTACTTCTGCACCACAGGTTTGGCGCTTGGTTCCACAGCCAATCGATGCTCGATCACCTTCTTGGGGACCCCGGGCATATCGGACGGTTGCCATGCAAATACGTCATGGTTTGCCAGAAGGAAAGTGACGAGCTCGAGTTCCTGTTTGGGGTCGAGGTTGATGCCTACCTTGACCGTCTTGGATGGCTCTGTCGGGTTGAGGGGGATCACCTTGACATCTCCACAGGTCTTCTTGCCCATCTTGTTATCGTCAACTTGGTTGTCTACGGCACTGTTGGACGTGGAAGCCTGATCATTGCCTCTGGATTTCTTATGCTTAGCTTTCTCATCACCGGCACTAGCTACCAGTCTACTGAGATGCTCGGCCATCCCTAGGCTTTTCTTGTCTTTTGACCACCGTATACGTCTCCCTTTATCATGAGGAATCCCTTTGGCGCTGATATCTTGACTGTTTGGTACACGTAATGCACCACCACCATGAATTTGGCTAGCATTGGGCGGCCCAGGATCACATTGTACGCGGTCTGGAAATCCGCTATGTCGAAGAGGATCTTCTCAGTACGGAAATTGTCCAGCGTGCCGAACGTGACTGGCAGCTCGATCTGGCCCAGCGTTATCAATGATGAGCGTGGAGTCATGCCATGAAACATCTTGGCTTTGGTTTTTATCTCAGTCCGGGGAATTCCCATATTATCCAGTGTCTTTGCGAAGATGAGGTTCAATGAGCTCTCTCCATCGACTAAGGTCCAGGCAACCTTGACGTTCACGATGGTGGGCTCAACCACCATGAGGTATCGACCTGGATACGGGATCGTGGTCAGATGATCCGACTGGTCGAAGGTGATCGGCACCTCTGACCATTTGAGAAATCGAGGGAGAGATGTCATGGCCAGGTTGACCTCCCTCTCGACTGCCTTGTATTGTCTCTTGGACTCGTATGTGGCAGACCCCCCAAAGATGTGTGCCAACTTATGTTCAGCCCCCGATATTCAGGCTCATCGTCTTCGAGCTTGTCTTTAGTCTGCTCGATACCGCGCTCAGCGAGAAAGGCCTTGAGCTTTTCTTGGACCTTCTTGTTGATCACCTGGCATTCGTCGAAGTCGTGCTTGTTCGAGTGATGGACGGAGCAGTATTTGTTTCCCCCACGGCTTTGGCCTTTGTTGTCACCTAGATTGCGTGCTTTGCCCCTCTCGAGTGCAGCTACGGTGGAGTCGCCTTTGCGCTTCTCTCCGCGGCACTTGTTCCTCTTAGCCCCTTGCTTGGGTGACTCAGGCTTGTCGCTACCAGGCTTCGGGTTGTCGAGGTGGTCTCGGGCTTTGGCGCGGATGGCATACATATCCACCAACTCGAAGAGCTCCTTAGTAGTTCTGATCTTCCGAGTGGCGAGCTTCCCGTTCAGATCTCCATCCTTAACCCCGTTCTCGAAGGCAACGATCACTGCCTCATCTGAGATATCGGGGATCAAGTTTTGTTTATCACTGAACCATCGAATGAAACTGCGCAGCGACTCTCCTGGCTTCTACACCAGCCGATGCAAGTCACTGCGTGTTCCAGGGCGTTCATACGTGCCTTGAAAATTGGGGATAAACTGGGCCCGCAACTCAGCCCATGACGATATTGATTGAGGCAGAAGGTTGAGTAGCCAGGACCTGGCTGCCCCATCAAGAGTGGTGAGAAGGTAGTTGGCCATAACCTTCTCATTGCTTCTGGATGCTCTCATAACTATAGTATAGATCTGCAGCCATTCAACAGGGTTAATTTTCCCTAAGTACTTCTGGATCGGACCAGGCTTGACTTTGTTTGGCCATCTGACTGCGCGCAGTGCTGGGATGAACGCCTTGCACCCCTCATCGATGTGTTCCGGGGTTATTTGGCATTGTTCTCTATGCACATCTTGCCAAGGGGGGAACCTGTGTCTCGGCGGCGAGCGGTCCCTTAAGGGTGGAGATTCGCCTCGGTGTGCATGTCACACCGGAGATTAACCTCTTGAGGACGAGGACCCGTTGTCCCACCTCTCGCTGTCTTCATGATCTCATTCTTCCCTTCGATATCTCAGAACATCGTGCAAATCTCATCGATCGTGTGGGATTCGTTCTTGGAGATCTCCCCGATATCCTTGGCGGGGGTTCGAACAGATCGTTCCGAGTTGTGATGAACAAAACTAGCCACCGCTGATCGTGCTGCCCGAAGACTGTCATGAGACGATCCTGACAAATGGCTCCGGGTGCCTTGTCGACTTGGCTGCCCGAACCTCGAGTTGGGTGCTCGAGCAGTCTGAGCCTATGCCGCATCGAGTAGTGTCTTCATCTGGTTGAACATCGACATCATAGGGTTATCCAGGTCCAACAGTGGGAGAGACTTCAATAGCATGTGAGCGCACTAGACGTTAGCCTTAGGAGTACTGAAGACGTCGTTGGAGTGGCTCTGATGTGATGCTGTTGCCAAGACACAGCCAGGTGCACCATTGCAATCAAGGTTAAAATGTTCATTGTTCTTTGGAACCACGGCACTGCGGATGAGGTGTTGTTGCATTGTCAAGGTTGAGATGCTTGGACAATTTGGTCTCAATCCCTGCAGCGGCTGCGGCTGTTGGGTCACGGCGATGGTCTGCCATACTAGGAGCGACTTCAACCACGGTTGCAAGCACCATGGTAGTTGCTACGCCCTGATCTCAGGGTGTGCTAGGCAGGACGCGGTGCCCCTGGCCGCCTGTGGCTTCTACTCTTGAGTCCCACTCTTGGGAACTTCCTACAGCAGTGCCTTTATTAGCCCTAGCCATGAACATGTGTCAATCAGACGATCGCTACATCGATCGCTAAGGTCATCGCTGTCATTGCCGCTATCCCTCTCTGTGTCAACGCACTTGAAAACACTGGGCTCCAGTGCGTCAAACTCGATGAAGCACACTTCACGACATGGGTCCTCAGAATAGGACTCGATGAAGCCAATTTGCTCGAGGCTACTAGATGATCCCCATCAAGACAAAGATGGTTTCAAGGCGATCTAAGATCCCAATGGCAGGGCTTGGCGGATGTCGAGACTTCCAGCGTGGTCGTGCACCAAAGACATGTTTAATCTGCAAAAATAGTTGAAGGCCCCTACCTGGCGCGCCAGCTGCTGAAGGTTAGTGATCGACAACACACTTATATTCGGGTACCTTCGAGATATGCAGGATCAAGCACGCAATCAAGAACACGCAATGTAGACAGGTTCAGGTCTCGTCGTCGAGTAATACCCTACTCCTGTGTTGGCGATGATTGAGATCAATGAAGAGATTACAGATCAACGGGGGTATCCATAATTACAAGGAAGAACTACCAATTTGAGGGATGGTTCGACTACGGCTTATGGATGATCTCAGATGAAAGTTTGCGCTCTACGCTGGTTTGATGTGGGTTGCAGTTGGCTTCTTCTGGCTTGTTCTCACTTCCGATTGGCTTCCCCTCTTGATGACGTCCTCTCTAGTCCTTATATAGTGGGTTGGAGTATCGAATCATAGTCGATGAGTAATCCTTCTGCCGTTATGATCCCCGTATCATGTCTGAACTCCCATAACCACCGGGTGTGTCTGAGTAGGTCTTGTCATATCAGGAGAATGATTGAAGCTTTTCCTGCATGGGGATCTCCTTTCCGCGTATATCTTATCCCGCTAGTTCGGGCTAGAGATATGCACAATATCTTGGTACTGACAAGATGTTCATAGCAAGATTTTCGAATTTACGGTGCATGCCCATATCCCATATTTAGATATTCGACAAACCTTCCTTCCAAAAATGCAAATCCTTTTCCTTCAATGCTTATTTACTTTACACATTTATATTATGTCTTAAATTCTACATTTAAATTCTTGCAATTTACATTCTTGCAATTCGGATTTGCCTCCCCTCCTACCTGCTTTTGGTTCTTATGCCAAGGATGACGGTTAATGGGTGAATCTTCTTTAGACCATATCCCAATCATCTAGATAACTCCATTCTCTTGCAAGAAATCGATTTTGTGTTCTTGGGTGAATCATTCCTCAAAATCGCCTTTATGGAGTTTTTGCCTTGAGTTCTTGCTTGCCTTGATGTGTGGGAGACCATCCAAGATCATCTTGATCATCAAAAACCCCACGAGAAATATCAAGATCAGGTTTTGAGTGTTTGTTACAACTTGAGGTGTTCTACCTTCAAATCAAAAAAGGTCAAAACTTTGCTGTCAATCCTTGCGATTGAAAGTGGAAATAAATTTCTAACATCCATAGGAAGACATCTACCAAGTTTCATGAGTTCTTGTTCATCCTATTAAAAGATGAATCATTTTTTTGAAGTTTGTGCTAATTTTTCTTGCTATTCTTGAGCCCAGTCATACCACACCACCTCCGGTCATTCCGGAGACCCTATGGTCATACCGGCCATACAGATCTAATAGCTCATTCTTGTTTGCTTCTTTTATTTGATTTGTTTGGGGGCTTGTTTCGTATTATTTTGAGCATGGGAAATTTTAATTGGGATCATTCACCCCCCTCTGATCGCCATCTTGATCGTTCAATTAGTATCAGAGCCGGTTTTGCTCTTCCATAGATCTTGACCTATCTCGAGAGCCATGGCGATGGATAAATATTCTACTAAGCCTCCCATCTTTTCTGGAGTCAATTTTCCTTTTTGAAAGTCTCATATGGAGTCGTACATCACTGCCCAGGGCTTCCTGATTTGGCAGAAGGTGAAGCTCCTGTATGAGGTTCCTACCGATGAGCACGTCACGGCCGGCAATATGGCTGACATTGAGGCAAATACTAAGGCAAGAAACATACTCATACAGGGTCTTAGGCACAATAAGTATGATAGGATTTCTCACCTGTAATTCACTCATGAGATTTGGGTGACCCTCGATGCTTACCAAGAGAGCATTACTCAAATCAAGACCTTGAGGCAGGATCCGTACAAGCGAGAATACAACAAATTTGAACAACACATAGGTGAGAGTCTTGACGAGTGCTTTGGTCGTTTTACGAAGATTTTGAGAGACCTCTGAGCAGTCAGTTTGGGAGATCAAAGTGACCACCATCAAGGACAGTACCGACTTATCGATTCTAAGTCTTGACGGGCTTTATTCCCGACTCAAGGCTCATGAGATCAATGTTGTCTCTCGCAAGATAAAATCTCAGTCGATGGCCTTGGTCACTGATCCCACTAGATCGTCCCTTGATTTTTCTGTTAGATTCTCTCTCTCTCTCTCTCCGCCCATTGCAAGCTAAGTGATGATCAACTGGAAAAAATTCCAGAAATTGAGCTTTATTTTTAGCTCGTAAATTCTCATGCATACATGACAGTACGAGAGAGGAAGAGAGGTGGTGTGGTCACCTGCTTTGAATGTGGTGGCCCTAACCACATTTGAGCGAACTGTCCCAAGTCAAGAAGGGCAAGAATAACTCCGGTGGTTTGGGAAAGAACGATTACACTGATAAAAACCGCAACAAGAAGCCCGCAGCTCGCGAGCCAGCATGTGAGAAGAAGTACTATAACTTCTCGAAGAACAAGAAGGTCTTCCACCATGTTCTTGCCACCCTTGACGACATCAGCCTCTCCGACATGGAAACGTGGAGCAAAGAAGGCAAGAATGATCCGCAAGAGAAGAAAAGCAGCGATGAGTTCTATGGCATGTGCTTCATGGCGGACGCCAACGACATCAGCGACTCGGACGCGGTACCCTCCTATGAGTAGGTCAATGAAGCTTTTTGCAAACTAGAAAAATTTCATGCTAGAGCTAGAGGTAGGCATACGAAGCTTGAGAAGGAAGTAGGTGCTTTGACTCAGGAGTTAGCTTCTCTTAGAACTTCTCCCTCCCAAGTCACTGATGACTGTTCTTTGTGTGATGCCTTGCTTGTAAAGTTAGGGAACCTAAAGACTATGCATGATAGTGTGTTGTCTGAACTAGATAGTATCAGATTGAAGAATGCTAGCAATAAATCTTCTAATGCCATATCTTTAGATGCTAGTTTTATTCTTGCTCACTCTACTCCATCATGTGAAAACTGCCCTAAATTGCTTGCCGAAATTGATGCCATGAGCACTCACCTTAGAAAGCTTTCTGCTAAAAATGATGAACTTGAAATACATGCTTCTAAGGACCCAATCAACTAAAGTGAGGGCTATGAGCAACTAAATCTTGATAATGAATCCTTAAATATCAAGTGTGCTAAACTTGTTGTGGACTTACTAGATAAGTCGCAAGAAAGTTGCTTGCAATGTTCTATGATTGAGGGGGACTTGGATAAAATCCAAATCAAACTTAGGAGGAAGTTAGAAGACCAAACCCTTAGGATTAAAGATGCTCCTTGCTTTTCTTGTAAGGCCTTCAAAATTGAGGGAGTCGTGCTGAGGGAAAAAATACACGTCTTGGTAGATCTTCCCTTCCTACTTCTTCTCCTTCCACTCATCCCTGTTCTTCTTGTGCCTCTCTCTTTTTGGAGTGTAAGTATCTCATGAGCACTCTTGAAAAGTTTATAGGAGACAAGAAGAAGCTCAATTTCGTTCTAGACCAATCCAAGATTAGCAAATTTAATCAGGGTCTAGAATTTGACTACTTGGAGCACGTTAGGACTCATTCTCCTACCATTGTGTGTGGTTCTAAGACTAGTGAGATCGTGGTAGCACCCAGATTGAGTACAACTATTTTAGCTCTGCTGGAGTTGTTCATAGGACATCTGACTAGAAGGTTGCAACTCCTGTCTCTATTAAGGTGAAGTACTCATGCACCTTCTGTCAAAAGGATGATCACCTAGTAGATTTCTGTTTCAGGTGCGTCAAGATCATGAGGCATGAGCATGCTGCTGCTCTTGGGGTATTCAGGGTCATCCCCAGACTTTGAGTGCTTCTAAGGCGCGCACTACTTCTAGACAGGTTAGAGAGTTGCCTGTGTTTGGGTAGCATCCAGGACTCGATTATCATGTTGTTCAGTCAAGTTTTAGTCCTGGAGTTGCTCGCAATCAGTCTTTCCAATGTCCTCTTCATATTTCTTATTTTTTTCCATCGAGGTGGATATCAGTAGCGTGAGGGCTTTTCTGATAGGAGATTCAACCAGCCTCATTGGGATGGCCTGACCTTTGCATCACAGTGAGCCAACCCAGTTTAAGCTCTTAGATCTTCTGCTACTTTTGATCTTGTGAGAGTTGAGCGTCAGAGAGACACTAGAGTCCAATCTTCTTCCTCTGTGGCTGGTACTTTGAAGCATCATGTGGTTCAGTATTGGGTTCCTAGGTCTTCACTTTATCACGGTACTGAGTCTTCTCTCTCTTTTGGCTTGATCAGATTCGTTGGATGAGAAAGGGAAATATTTGGATTATTGACTCTAGTTGTTCTCACCATATGACTAGAGATTCTTGTTGGTTTTCTTCCCTAGTCTGTGCCCACAGTGATGAGTTGATCACTTTTGGGAATACTTTATTAGGTAGAGTCATTGTTGAAGGTTCCATTTGCATTAATGAAAATTTTATTCTTAAGGATGTTGCCTTAGTGAGTAAGCTGCAATATAATTTGCTCTCTGTTTCTCAACTTATCGATGACTATTTCGAGGTAAGCTTCAAGAGTAATGCCCGTAGAATTCTTGATTCATGAAGAGGGTTAGTTTGCAGGATTTCTAGATTTGGGAGAGTCTTTTATGCTGACTTTTCTGTTTCTTCTGGAGACTCTCTTCATTGTTTGATTGCTTCTAAGTCCCATGATCTCTCCTTCTAGCATAGGAAACTTGGTCACATTAGATTTATCATTTGACATGAGTTAGTAGCCAAGACCACATTCATGGTCTGCCTAAACTCAAGATGGTCAAAGACTTAGTTTGTTCTCCTCGCTGACATGGCAAGATGGTTTTTGCTTCTTATCCCCTAGTCACTGTTGTGATAACTAATGCACTAGGATAGCTTTTACATGTGGACACTGTTGGTCCAGTTAGAGTGTAGTCAGCATGAGGGAAGTGGTATGTTCTTGTCATTATTGATAATTTTTTGTGGTATTCTTGGGTATTTTTCATCGCCTCAAAAGATGAGACTCTTTCTCACTTCAAGGGTTTTATCAGTAGGTTGTCTATTGAGCTCCCAAGTGCCTTACAAGCTATACGCAGTGATAATGGCACAGAGTTCAAGAATTCTTACTTTAAGAGTTTATGTATGGAGTCTGGTTTAGAGCATCATTTCTCCTCTCCCTACGCTCCTCAGCAAAATGGCATAGCGGAAAGGAAAAACAGGACCCTAGCTAAGATGGCTAGGATGATGCTAGATGAGTATAGTTACTTTTAGAAAGTTTTGGGCTAAGGCTATATCTACTGATTGCCATGTTTCTAATTGTGTTTTCTTGATAGCACATTTGCACCACACTTCTTATGAGTTGAGGCATGGGCAAAATCCCAGTGTTTCTCATTTTCGTATATTTGGTTGCAAGTGCTTTATCTTGAAGTCTAGTAACCTAGATAAGTTTGAGTCTCATTCTTCTGATGGTATTTTTCTAGATTACTTGACTTTGTATTGTATCTATAGGGTTTGGAATTGTGATGCGAATAGGATAATAAAGATCTGTGACGTGACCTTTGATAAGGCTAGCCCAAGAGCTAAACCTGATATTTCAGACTCTTTTTATCGCTTCGAAACCATCTTCGTAGAGGATGAGGATGATGGAGATGACGGTGTGCCACTTGATCCAGTCCCCTCTATATCTGAGGTTCCCCTTGTTTCCATTTTTGCACCTTAGGGAGATCAGCCCTTGCCTTCAGACCCTCCTTTACGAGTGGCTCTATTCCTATCTCTTCTGCTCAAGAGGTAGAAGCCACTTCTACTTCTGGACCTCCTAGCCATATTCAGAAAATTCATCCCCTAATCAAATCATTAGTGATCTATTTGAGTGAGTTACTCACTCAAAATTAGATTTATTCAGTTTCTACCTTCATTCAGCCTTTGTTGCCTCGTTTGAGCTGAAGGATGTTTCCCATGCATTATTCAATGAGTCGTGGATCAATGCTATGCATGAGGAACTTGTAAACTTCGAGAGGAATAAGGTATGGCAGCTTGTTGAACCCCATCTGGTCATAATGTCACTAGGACTAAGTGGGTGTTCAAAAACAAGCAGAGTGGGGATGGGATTATCATTAGGAACAAGGCTAGATTAGTTGCACAGAGCTTCACTGAGGTTGAGGGTCTTGACTTTGAGGAGACTTTTGCTCCTGTAGCTAGACTAGAGGCTATCCAGATCCTTCTTACATTCTATGCATCCTAAGGCTTCAAACTCTATCAAATAGATGTCAAGAGTGCATTCTTCAATAGCTATATTGAGGAAGAGATTTATGTCAAGCAACCTAGATTTTAGAACCCCAAATATCCAAGTCATGTCTACAAACCTACCAAAGCTTTGTATGGACTAAAGCAGACCCCTAAAGCATGCTATGGGAGGCTTAAATCCTATCTTTTCAGCCATGGTTTTTAAATGGATATTGTAGGCAAGAGTTTGTTCATTAGACACTAGGTTCTCACTTTCTTCTCGTCTAGATTTATGTGGACGATATTATCTTTGGTGGCTCTTCTCATTCTCTTGTGTGTCAGTATTCTAAGTTGATGAGTACAGAGTTTGAGATGAGTATGATGGGCAAGTTGAGCTACTTCTTCGGCTTCCAAATCAAGTAGACTCAAGAGGGTACTTTCCTGCACTAAGGTAAGTACACTCAGGACCTCCTATGGCCACCACAGCTGTCCTCGAGCGCGACGAGGATGGTGCGCCTGCTGATCAAAAAGAGTTCAAGAAAATGATTGGCTCCCTCTTGTATCTCACTTCCTCGCGACCAAACATACAATTTGCCGTGTGTATGTGCGCTCCTTTTTAGGCTTCTCCTCGCGTCTCTCATCGCTAGGCGGTGAAGCGTATTTTCAGGTACCTTTTGAGCTACCATTGATTATAGTATTTGGTACTCTTCCTCTTCGTATCTATCCCTTAGAGCCTTTTCCAATGCAGACTTTACTAGCTATAGGATATATAGGAAGAGCACTTCGATTACTTGCCAATTCATTGGCATTTCTCCTATTTCTTCGTCTTCTAGGAAACAGTCTAGAGTTGCACAGTCTACCACCGAGGCTGTGTATGTTGCTGCAGCTAGTTGCTATAGCCAGGTACTTTGGATGAGATCAATCTTACGGGACTTTGGATTAGAGATAGAGAGTTTTTCACTTTTCTGTGATAACACTTTTGCTATCTGCATTGCTAAGAACCTAGTGCAACACTCCAGGATCAAGCATATTGATGTTAAATATCACTTTCATAGAGACCATGTAGAGAATAGAGACATAATGCTTCAGTTTGTGGAGAGTGATCACCAGTTGACCAATATATTTACTAAGCCTTTTGATAGCTCTAGGTTTGTTGCCTTAAGGAGTGAGCTTGAAATCGTGTACCCTTACAGCCTATTGTGAGGGGGAGCTGGTTTGTATATATATATATATATATATATATATATATATATATATATATTCTCTTCTAGTTTTTCCTTCCTTTTGTTTTGTTTTGGGTGTCTATGTGGCTTATTCTCTAGAGTTATGAGTTCAGTTCACTGCACTTAGTATGCATTGCATGGACCTCTTATCTTGTGCTTTAGGTTGTTATCATGCTTAATTAGCTGTTCTCTCTAGGTTGAGTTCCCTCACAGTCTTATAAATCTAGCAGGTGTTGGGCTCCATGGGTAGATAGGGTCTATGTGCACTCCTTAGCTTGATATCTAGGGGCAGCTTCCCTATGTCAATCATTAGGGAAGATGAGAATGAGTTTAAAACTTAGTGTTCGCTACTATTTTTTCTATACTCGATAGCCACCCAGTTTGCAAATTCTTGACTTCTTCTCTTCATTCTATGATTCTAGTTTCATTTTAGTTTTTTTTGTTCTTTGAACCTAATTCTGCTAAAAACTTAACTAAAATCATATTTGTGTTTAAAATTAACTCATATGTTCAGAGGGAGTTTTAAGAATATGCATCATGCATTGCATATAGACTTTATTTTCTATTTAATGAGCTTTGTCTATTATGTAAATGATCTATTTTAACATGATATACACCATGCTACATGATATGAAAAAAATTACTAACTTAGATATGTCTAAGCCCATTTATCTTGCAAAGCCTGCTAAAACTTGAAAAATGAGCTTTAAGAGAAAAACTAGAAGGAACATGTTGCTTTTATTTGCTATGTTTCTTCTCTAGGTGTATTTACCATGATTTGTGAAATTTTAGAGTTCTCTAGAGTCCTTATAGCAATTTGGGTGAAACTTGTTTGATCCATACTTGGGTCCTTCACTTGCTTATAAATCAATGTGCTAAAATGAAAATTATGCAAAATTGACTCTATTTAAGCACATTAGACTCGACACCTCGAATTCACAAGACAGCTTCTCTTTGCACTTGAGATGAACTTGGAATGTGTTGTGTATGACCAAGACCATTCTCTTAAGAGTTCTTCTTGAGATGGTCAAATATGGTTTGAGTCAATTAAAAATACAAATTAAAAACATATGTGGGTAAAAAATACAAATAATATCAAACATTTGCACCCCACTATGTCTTTTGAGATCATAAAAAATATTTGCATTAAATGAAAAATGAGCTCGAAGGACCTTGTATGCACTTCTAGATTCCCTAAAGTGTTGAGTGGGTTGAACTCTAGGTTTTCCATTTGATCCTTTGAGTGGCTTTGCTTCTAGTTTTAAAACTAATACTAAGTGTTGTACATGTCAAACCTTGCTAAAAATGATATTTTCAAAACTAAACTTGTTAGCAAAATGTGTTATTTGCACTTGGACATATCTTAGTTTAGTCCAATCTGTCATTAACTAGCTTGGTGTCATATTGTCTTTGTAGTCACTTGGATAATTTTCAAAGCTCTTTTAGAATACATTCCATGCATACATATCAGGGGGGGAGAAAATGCCATCTTGATATCTATATTGCCAAAAGGGGGAGAAAACATAGAAAAGGCATCATTTAAACATAAAAAATGTGAATGCATATTTGATTCTTATGATCTTGGTAAAACTTTGTTATCTCTTAAGGATCTTAGCCATATTTGAACTTTTGGGAGATTTCTATTGGACATTTAGAATTTCTTTGTGCAAAACTTGCTCTTTGTAATGTTTAGCTCTAAAACCCTTCTCGCCAACTTGGTCATGATCTCATTTTTATTTTCCTAAAAACAAGTTTGGATCTGCATTCAAAATGCTTTCTTTTTTTTCAAACTCATTTTTTTTGCAATTTCATGTGTTTGTCAATATACTCATCAAGGGGGAGATTGAAAAACCATGTGGAGCCCTTCATGTGTTTGTGATGAGTTATTGATAACATTTAAAGCTATTAGTGCTTGAGTTTGAAGTGAATTTGAGGTTTGAATCAAAATTTGAAGAATTTTGAATCTTTGTCGATCGAAGGCAGATGACCGAATCGTGGTCAGTCATTCGGTCATGGCGCCATCGGTAGGTGCTCGGTCATACTGGGCATGAGCGGTTGCACCAACCCTAGGCCGGTGTGTGTTTTCCAGAGAGGGGTTTCTTGGGTCTTTGGAGGCTGGTCATACCAGCCAGGGGCAGTATGATCGGTCAGTGGTGCTATCAGGCTGAATTCATGAGTAAGAGTGAATTTCAATTTATGATTTTTTGATGAATTTGATTGAATATCTTTATGGTCATTTCTATATGATGTGTTTCCTTGTCTTTGATGGTTGCAAGACAACGGTGCTAAGTCATGGTGAGGCGAAAGATGACCGGGACTAGACGAGGAGCGTCGGAGGTCCAGACGGTCGAGGATCACTAGAAGATGATTAGAGACAGAATCCGTGCAAGTCTAGAAGACAATGAACGGATGAGATGCTAGCTAGACGCTGCTCGAATAGATGAGGGCTGTCGGATTGTGGTCTAGTTGATAGAGTAGCGGGTCTAGGTAGTGTGCTTTGAAAACCGTGCAAGAAAACCCATTATGTGTGGGTTTTGGGTGAGCCCTTCCATGGCTGTATGAGTGGGTTAATTCTAGCCCTTGATGGAGTGCTCTAGGGTTGAGAGACTCATCCAAGGGTGGTAGGTGGTGGAAGAGTAGTATAAATAGAGGTGTAGGGGTTGCCTTCCCTCACTTGAAGGTTTTAGAGGTTTTGTGCTCCTGTGAGCTTTTGCCCACTTTGTTGTAAGGCTTTGTAAACCTCCCTTCTAAAAATGCAAATCCTTTTCCTTCAATACTTATTTACTTTACGTATTTACATTATGTCTTAAATTCTACATTTAAATTTTTGCAATTTACATTCTTGCAATTTGGATTTGCCTCCCCTCCTTCTACTTGCTTTTGGTTTTTGCACCAAGGATGATGATTGATGGGTCAATCTTCTTCAAATCATATCCTAATCATCTAGGTAACTCCATTCTCTTGCAAGAAACCGGTTTTGTGTTCTTGAGTGAATTATTCCTCAAAATCACGTTTGCGAAGTTTTTGCCTTGAGGTCTTGCTTGCTTTGATGTGTGGGAGACAATCCAAGATCATCTTTATCATCAGAAACCCCACGAGTAAGATCAAGATCAGGTTTTGAGTTTTTGTTCCAACTTGAGGTGTTTTTCCTTCAAATTGAAAAAGGTCAAAACTTTGATGTCAATCCTTGCGATTGAAAGTGGAAATAAGTTTCTAACATCCTTAGGAAGACATCTACCAAGTTTCATGAGTTCTTGTTCATGCTATTAAAAGATGGATCATTTTTGCTTTGAAGTTTGTGCTGATTTTCCCTACTGTCCTTGAACCCTATCATACCGCACCTTCTCTGGTCATACTGATCATCGGTCATACCGGAGACCTTGCGGTTATACCGGCCATACAGGTCAAATAACTCATTCTTATTTGTTTCTTTTATTTGATTTGTTTGGGGGCTTGTTTTAGAATATTTTGATTGGGGAGGAAATTTTAATTGGGATCATTCACCCCCCTGATCGCCATCTCGATCCTTCAAATATTTAAGGTCGATAAGGCACTTTCTACTATTGCAATTGCAATAGGCAGAATAAATGACAATTCAATTAGGTGACATACCAATAGAAAAATTATGTATCTATTACATCAAGTTTAATTCAATCTATTAATCCTTAATTGGCTAATTTGAAATGTGGGTAATGCAACGTGAAAAAGTAAGGATTAAGAGATAATCATCTAGAGTTGACAATGATGTCATGGATCACTTTAGGAGAGTGTAGGTGGAGGGCTTGCTATCTCGAGCCTATGCTATCATTGCACCTCAGCCCTTAGCGCTCATCTTGTCCACAAGAGGGAGGTAGAGAAAGAGAAGGCTAATCTTGATAGCCGATAGGGTTCTCAGCTCTCAACTTTGTGGCATGTGCGATATCACGGACAGTAGTACGCTACTGTGTTGGCTTAGTATGTTAGGGAGGGAGGGAATATGGGCTGCTAAACTGGACATCTTAGGTAAGGGCTTGTGGGCTGAAACTTTCTTTATATATATATAGAGGGTTTTCTACTGGTTGTAAGAGCAAGCCTCAGGCCATTCCCCTGCCGGCCCAAGGCCTATCTGCACCCCAGACTAACACTAAGATTTCATGTTCCTTGATACAAGAAATTATCTGTTGTTACTTACTTTATGTGATTTTCTCATTTGTACTTTTGTTCATGTTTTTACTTTTTTAAAAAATTTCTTTACATGATCGGGATTTTTTATCCCTATCGTTTCCAAATAGGGATTTTGTTCCCAAGAGAAAAGATTTCCCCAGGGTTGATGGGGATTTCATGTGCCATCAAAATCCCTTATAGGGATTTTTCCCTTGGGTTTCCTACCAAACAAGCCCATAAAGTGGAAGGAATTGTTGGATACTAGGTGGCTTCACGTCAGCATTTTTTGTAATATCTCAAATAATTTTTGCTATTGTGGTCTGAAATTTGGGATTTTTGGCTCTTTGTTGGCTTTTGGAGGCTGGTTAGTTGTTGTGGGCTGTTTTGGGCCTAGTGTGGTTGTTCATGGGCTTTTAGTCGTGGGTTTGACAGATCGGTTTTTTGGATTGAATTTGAGGGATTTGTTGTAGTCATTAAAAATGATGGGTAACCAGAATATTATTGGTATTATTGTGTAGTTTTTGTAAAGTTAATGAGTTTCTAGTTTTGGGGTCTTGGACTGAATTTATGGTATTCTAACTGTTAGGACAACAAGGGGTAAATTGATTGCTAAGAGTGATAGTTTATTCCAAGGATGGTACATAGTTGTGTTATTGTCATTTTTTGTGTATGTACTGTTATGGCATGTTTTTCATGAGGTGTGTTTGCTGTAGGTGGTGTGACTAAAAGTGTGGCCTCAAGCTCATGCCCCTTCTCTACGCGTGATAAAGAGGCAAATATATCATACAATTGAGGATGGCTCAAAATGAGATATGGTGTTTATTGTAAAATTTACTATCATGATAATTTATATAAGTTATTGTAATTGTTGGTATTATTTGTGCTCCATCCTTGTGATGATGATACATGGCAAATATAAAATTGAGATATTATGTGGTCATATGACTAATCCAAAGTGCTCCGTTGAATGATCTATCAAGTAGTCCTATCCATGGGGATTGATGGGAGTGAGACCTATTTGTAGGCCCCTACACTGGGATGGTAGGAAAAGAAAGGGTGCGACATCGATGGGTGTGCACTTAAGCTATACCAATATAGGCTATGAATGGTGCATTCTTGAGCATAAAAGCATTGTGCATTGCATATGGGACTAAAAATATGATTCTAACTGTTGAAGATTCACTAATTGTATGGATGAGGTCGTATGTTGCTATTGAATAACTTAGCGGCTTTTATCCTTGTATGATATACTTTATTGAGTTTTTAGACTCACGCTTATTTATTTAATGTTTTAGGTACTTTAAGGAAGTCATGGAGGGATGAGATTTAGCATCAACATGTCATATATTCGTGCCATTCATAATAATTAGCTTTTGAGCAATTTCACCTTAAAGAGCCATTTATTTGTTAAACCATGGATATGTTCTATTTGGTCTTGTTGATTAAATACTATTTGGTCAAATGTGGAACTATGTTTCTTGTTGAGCCTAATTGTTGAGCTAGTTCTATGATGTTATTATTGCTAAAATTATTTGCTAGAATGCTTTTCTAGTTGTTATTATGTATGGGATTAATGTTATGTGATTGCCTTTTTATTTATACCCATGTTTGTGGTCATGGCTTATTATAGTTGTGAAATTTTTCTTTAGGTTGCTTACTGAAATTTTTGTATAATTGGAGCATTTGTTATTATTTGTGGTTGTTGTGGTGATATTCTGGGCATGTGTTGTGTTGGGGTGTTACATTTTTGCCAAAAGGCTCCCGTGAATTCTAGAATTGTGTCGAGACCAACCCTCATTGTTCTGAAGTTTTTTTGGGTTCTGAATCCCTTTTTAGAGAAAAAGTCCATACATTTTTCATAATTTTGTTCTGATTTGCACTTTTTCTAAAAAAAACCTTGTGGTTCTAAAAATTCCTCTCAAATCCTAAATTCCTATTTTGCAAAAAAGCCTATAAATTTTCCAAAATCTTGTTCTGGCTTACCTTTTCTGTGGCAAGGCCCCTGCAAATTCTGAAATTGTGATTGTTTTGGTTTTTCTTATATTTTTTACTTTTTTGCCAAAGGCAAAATAACATCCACTATGGATGTTGGTTTTATCATCTAAGCTCTCTATCGAAATTCACCTAGTGCAGGGTAGCACGAGGATGTGCCTAGAAATAACATGAGGTGGTTAGCCTGTTGCATGCCGGCCCACCCATACCACATGGCGGTAGCACGTGAAGGGCCCCGCGACCATGTTAGGCGCCACGCACACGTGCAGCCCACCGCATGTCTATCGATGCATGTGGTTCTCCGCAATTGCAACAAAGTGCTTCTACAAGACCCTATTAGGTCGCTCCTAGCTGTGGTTGTTGTCTTGTTGAAGGCACTACCACCTAACAGTCTAATGATTAGGAGTGGGCATTCAGTTTATATAGTAATATCGGTTTGGATTATAGGGTAATAAAATATTTTAGTTTTTAAAAGTTGGTTACCGAATTTACCAAACTAAAATAAGGAGTCAAACCTAATTAACTGAATTAATTCAGTTTAGTTTATTTGGTATTATTTCGGTATACCAAATTTGCTCCAATAGATGAGGAAGATGACTCTTTGGATTAGATAGATCTAGATCACATCGATTGGATGGCAATTGATAATAGTAGATTTTCACTCTATCGCCGCTTTAACGCCTTGTTGACGACGGGTGAGCTCGATGCGATGGGATTGAAGTCGGCTATGGAGGATGCCTTGAGTCGAGCTTTTGCTGCTTGTGTGCCTTGCCAATGGCGTAACTCGGCCATGGACGCTGGCGCAATTGGCGGGATGGACTGGCACGGATGTCTTTGGCGGGGCAAAGGATCGGTGGAGCTAGCATGCGTGATGGCACAAATGATGGCGATCGACGGGATGGCCGCAGGCAACCGCGCGAGCAACGGTGGCTATGGTTGGGAATTTGGGGACGAGTTCACTACTACGGAAAGGGCATTTAGTCCCGGTCCAAAACTGCATTTAGTAATCGGTTTTGAATCGGCATAGTTATCCGGATCGATGCTCAAGGGCATCGGCCCCGTTCACTCACCCGATCGATAGAGTATTAGTACCGGTTCGACCACACGTGGCAGCGCTGGGAACCTCGAGACCTCATCAGCACGGTTGGTGTCTCCAACCGCATCGATGAGGTTTCGATCAAGACTGCTGGTTTCTCCAACCCAGCATCGATGTTTTGTATATATACGGTCTATTTCTCTAGTAGCTATTATATATGTTTGTGTGTTAAATCACAACTAATTAAAAGCACATGATAATCAATCAAGCACTTTGCCCGATAATTAAATCATGAACATTCATTAACAAATTTAATTACATCTAATGTATTAAAATATGTACACATATTTGTTCTTCTCGCTCATCGCCTAATGTATCAATATATATGTACACAACTTTAATTACAACTTGAGTATTTTTTCCTTCGCTCATCGGGATCTTTTACGCGCATTGCTCTTGCTAGCCGTAGATGTCTAACTCGACGCTCATCGGTCCTTATAGAAGGGCACCACCTGTTAAAATTTCGTTCGTGAAACTCGCCTTTTGGATTTACGACCTCATCGTAAATAAAGCCGACGAGTTATTCTTGGATTGCTCTCACTCGTGCCGGCGAGAGTTCCAAACCTTGTTCCGCCAAATGTTGAGGCACCTATCGTTAAGTCATTAACTAATCAATACTTGAACTTGTACAAGATATAAGGAGTACCTATACATCATTAAAGCTAGTAATTATATTTACTCACCCCTTGTTGCCTTTTAGCACGCGTCGGCTCGGTTTGGGTGTGCATAAACTCAAGATACATAGTAGCCGATAAATTGTTACCCGCCGTGAGTCAAGA
Organism: Guadua angustifolia; assembly: GCA_036346375.1. NCBI lineage: Eukaryota > Viridiplantae > Streptophyta > Magnoliopsida > Poales > Poaceae > Guadua > Guadua angustifolia. The sequence goes on from JAYEVE010002035.1 coordinate 153,074, forward strand.
TCTGCAGTGAAAAAGTTGAAAGCGTGAAATGGATGCAAGGAAATTAAGTTAACTAACTAAAAAGCTAGCATTATGATATACGCATACGAGAGGCAATTGTAATGTCAAATTTCTCCTTGAATACGCATACGCTTTTAGCACGGAACCGTGTGAATGCACTACACATGTGATTACTGAATTGTACATGATTAGAATTTGTTTCAAATTGAAGGAAATAGAGCTAGTACGATAATAAAAGGAACAAGAATTAATACCGGTCGAGCATGTCGATAAAGTTTTGATACTTTTCAACTGGTCTCCTTTATGAGTCTGATAATTGTGATCGAGCTACGATCTAGCTCGATCATAAGAAGAATCCAAATGAAAACTATACATAGATGTGTCAACATAGATAACTAATTAGTTCTAACATCGTGTTATGAAAAAGGAGTAGAATGAGGTGGTGCGAAAACACGACTCAAATGAGTAGGCTAGATATATCTTTGACTTATATCTTTGACCCATTAGCGCATTGAATACGTTAGTCTCTCGCTTCGCTTGGGTGGTCTCTAACGGTTGTCTCGTTGATAACTCATCGGGTCCATGAAGCCTATGTCGAAAATACGATCCTTTGGCATCTTTGTATCTCCATGCTACATAAGAAATTAGTTAGGCTTGCAAGTTAGTATAGTACAAGGAAGTGCACGATAGTTTTTTGTAAATAATTAAGACACTTACAGAGTCCAGCAACCCATCAAGCTCACGCTGAGGGCGTCTGTCTGGTATAGATCATATATGTAGTCCCAGTCGACAACAAATTGACCTTCACCGCGAAAAAAATCTTGTTGCTTAAACTTGACAAAGGAACATCTCTAGACCATGCTTGGTTGCGCCCAAGTACCATTCATGAAATTGCCGATCTTTGTCGTTAGTCGGGCAGCTCCTCATGCCCCACCAATGACCCACCCATTTTAAATAACCATTTTACTTGGGCAACCTCAATCTTTTCCGTGCCTAATATTTGATTTGCAGAAGGCCGCTTTTCAAGAATTTTTGCATCTCCTTACTCTTCCCTCGGTGACATCTTCTTCTTGGGGCATTCCTTACTCAATGTGCTTCGTAGTTTGATTGGCGAGGCATTTCTTTTTATCCTTCAAATTTTTAATAGTCATTAAGCCTTTATAAAATTCTTACGTGCTGTGTTGAACCTTCTTCTCTGGTGACTTGGGTTTAAGAAATTTAGTTACCTCTCCTTTTACCACCTTCTTGATCTCCTCATCGCTCATATCATACGACCGCCCGGAAGTTCACCAACTTCTTGGATTGGGTGGAGGACCCGCCTTCTTGGGAGCCACTTGCCGAGCTGGCTTCATTCCTTGGTCGGCGCCTTCTTGGGAGGAGACGGGTTCTTGTGGCGCTTATGTCGCGGGAGGTGGTGTAGGAGTCGGCGCCTTCTTGGGAGGAGACAGGCTTTTTTCGGGCTTATATGTGCAGGAGATGGTGTAGGAGATGGGCTTCTTGTCGGGCTTATATGCGCAGGAGGTGGTGTAGGAGTCGATGTGTTCTTGGGAGGAGACGGGTTTCTTCTCGGGCTTCTTCGCGGAGAGGACAAGTCCATGTTATCTCGAAAAATTATGTACCGTTACGCCACAGATGAAATTGTGTATCGCTCTCCTAGCTTCAGAGTCCCGTCACCTCTAGGAATTTCGAGGTCAAGGTCCTCGCACTCAAGCGCACCTCCTCCACCGAGACCTTGGAGTATCCTAACGGTATCTGTTGGCCATGGATAAGCTGCCCGGCTCTAATGGGTGAGCCATACCATCGCCGCCTTTGAAGGTAAGGTTCGCGCTTGGATATGCAGCTCACAAGGTGTCCGTTGCCGATGTCATCTATGGATACTTGTCCAAGTCCGCTTCGCCACCACCGAAGCCAGCAATGCTTCGCTGCCGGAGGGGCTAATGATGTCTGGATTACTTGGAGGTTCTTGTCTGCCTCGTATTGTTGGCTCAAGGCTAGCTGCACCGCTCTTCGGATCTCTTCTTGCATTCTCTCATTTGTTTGATTCAGCGTTCTTCAAGCGCACTAAGTCGTTGAATCTGCCGAGCCTTACTCCTCCCCGACTCCTATAGCTCCGTGTGTCCCGAAGCGAAACCAACCTTCCACGGGACAACGCCGACGCCCGTGTACGCCCAGTGGTGCTCGATTTTGCAAGGCCCTTGTTAGCTGTCGTTCTCCTGTTTGGCACAAAGCTACCTTGGGAAGTCTCCTCGATGGACTGTACAAGCCTTCGCCACATCTCTTAGCACCTCCCCAAACACAAAGATTGCCGTTATCATCAAGGGCGCCGCCATGAGCATAGAACCAATGCTTTGCTCATAATAATCCGTTGTTAGTGGTGCGATACCCTTCGCTAGCAGGTGTCCTGTTCCCTCTTCTCCCATTTTGGTATTGCATGGCGGTAACCACCGTACGAGTCGGTGGTGACAATTCTTCTTCTCAGGCATTCACTTATTCTTCTCACTCAAACTTTGACCTTCATCCAAGTCTTGTATTTCACAAACGATCCCGCTGATCTTGCAACTTTGGGTGCTTGTTGAAGTCGAGCGCTCGATTCTTCTTGATATACTCGTGCTCACTTCTTTTTGTAAGTCCGAATGCGACCGCCATCTTCTTGAGAGTGTAACTCTTCACCTTCTTTTCGGTCCCTTGGGGAAGGTGAATGTCTCCTTCACATCGCTCCAAAGCATGTTCTTCAGATCTTGAGGACCTGATCCCATTTTGCTATGCTAATTGCCACGTGGTCCCTAACGTGGACGCCGCGATGCCGAATTGAACGCCCAAGCGCCCGAGGGTGCAAGAGGTCGGCCGCCCTCGCCGACTTCGGTGATAACATGTCTTGCCTTCTTCTTCTTGCTTGGACCTCGCCGACATGATTGCTCGCTCGTTGACCGATCTGAAAGCATGGTACAATCATGAACGGGTCGATGTTGGCTTAGCATGGTAGTGGAACCGACAATCATGAACGTGATCGATTGTTACCTCGCCGCCTCAACGTGCTCTCGCAGCCTCATCGTGCTCTCGCAGCCTCATCGTGCTCGCAGCCTCATTGGCCTCGGTGGCGGTGCAAGCTCCGCCGCCTCATGACCATCACTCCCGCAATCAAACTTAACATAAATGCTTCATCGCCCATCGCCGCTTCTTAGGCTAGAAGCAGCGAAAATTAACGAAAATAGATTTCATTTCATGTAAAGTGATGGTACTACTCTAAAACGGCGTGGAAGACGGTAGAGAGAGGATGGCGCGACGCCAAGATGTTCCTAATGTAAATCGGCCAAATACTATACATCTCGAAATGAAAAAATAATATGAAAAAAATTCATATATTCTTAAGAAACCATCGTCTATAGGCTTACTCCCGCCTCCTTTTCAAAGGAGCGGAGTAAGCAAGTTCAAAAGCATGGATGCTGGTTCAAGAAGACAAAAACAAGTCCATGATAAGCGAGCCTCGCCTCCTCATGGCTTCGCCTTGTACCTGACGCCTCCTCACATCCATGCTTCTTGAACTTGCAGGGCTTTTTTTTCAAATCATTTTAGTGTGGAATAAGAATTATTCATTATTTTTATTAAGCAAATATATTCTTAAGAATATATGAATTTTTTCATATTATTTTGTACAATTAGATCAAATTATTATATCTGAGAGTTAAAAAGAGAAAATTCGGACAAGTTTAAGATCTTTAAACTTGTCGAATTTTCTTTTTGTAATTCTGATATAATGAATCAACTTAGAATAATTCACATGATACATATTCATTTGACATGATACATATACATTTCAAACTTCCATATACATAGAAATCTCACACATACATAGAAATCTCACATATACATAGAAACCGATCAATAGAAATAGAAATTTCAAAATTCACGAGAAATTAGAATAATTCACATGATACATATTCATTTCACATGATACATATACATTTCAAATTCACATATACATAGAAATCTCACACATACATAGAAATGTCACATATACATAGAAACCGATCAATAGAAATAGAAATTTCAAAATTCACGTAAATTAGAATAATTCACATGATACATATTCATTTCACATGATACATATATATTTCAAACTTCACATATACATATAAATCTCACACATACATAAGTATTTGAAGATTTGCCTAATAATGACAAGTAAAAGGGACATCACAACTAGCATAGTGCTCAAGTTGTCAATTTTGTATTGTTCTCGATAACGGGTTGCCTTAAAGACCGCCCTCGTCAAGGGACAAAGATCATTGACCAATTTGTGACAACATTACTTTAGTGAAAATGAAACAACTTTTCCAAAGACTTGACAACTTAGAATAATTCATATGATACATATTCATTTCACATATACATAGAAATCTCACACATACATAGAAATCTCACACATACATAGAAATCTCACAATGTCATTTAAGCTTTGAGCAATGAGACAAGTTCCCAATTTAGGTACCGAGTATAACTAATCAAAGCCAACTTTTTAATGTAATCAGACCGATCAAGTTCAAAAGTAGCCAAACAATAATTATAAGCGAACCACCGTAAGTCTATAAACCAATACTCAATTCTATCATTTGAATATAGACAAGAAGATGCTAATCAATAATCTGTCCTACTAGCTGAATATAGATATGAAGAAACGACATCAAATGTTCTACCTTCGAACAAAGAAAAGACTACAAATCGCAAGCAATTGCGATCATCAATGAGAATCAGCAAATATGTTCTAATCAATAGAAGATAAAAGTGTTTGCTATGTTCAGATTTAACAGATAACAAATCGTAATCAATATCAACCATACTATCAGTTCTTTCAATACTCAAATTAGAAACTTAACATTGATGAAGCACATATACCAACCGAACAAGTTGAGGATTGATTATATCAATGAGCGATAAACAAACTTCCTAGCATGTATATCTACCGGTTCAAGGCCCAGATCACGTATAAATGTTGTACTCATATAAACCCTAGATCATCACCGAGCAATACCTCCCTAAATGTCAAGTACTAGATCATCAAAGACACGACACAATTGATCTAACAACTAAATGTCAAGTATCGAAAATTGTTGTTGTCACAAATGGTCTCAATACGCCCAATCTTCATCGAACAATAATCCCACTCTTGCAAGGTCCCCAACCACCGACATCTCAAACGCAAGAACGCAACCAAAACCAATCACTCGGGCACCAATGAGGAGGGCGCAAACCCTAGGGTTGGCGAAGGCCGGAGGGGAACAATGGCGAGGCAAGGCGCGGAGGCAAGGCTTGGAGGCGAGGACGGCGGTGGGGTCGTCGGAGACAGGAGGACGGCGTGGTGGGGGTCGCTGGAGGCGCCCCTGGTCGTCGGAGGTCTTTGCAAACGAGCGGAGGAGGAGGAGATTGGGGAACAATGGCGGAGTAGAAAAATTGGGGATGAGGAGGCGGGATGGGTTTATAGGTGCACCATCGGTCCGGTTGGTGTATTCAATCGATCGATGTCTCACATCGATCTGGTTGGATACTCCAACCGTATCGATGAGACATCGACCCGCTGAATACACCAACCGGGATCGATGGTCACCTTCCACATGAGGGAGGGAGCCTAGGCACCATCGGTCCTGTTGAAAACACCAACCGATGATGTTAAAAGACTCAAAACAATTTAGCGCCCATACTAATCGACAAGAATTCTTCCTCCCCTTGGCTGGCGTGGCGCTTGAGTTCGAGGGCTCTCCCGATCGATCAGTGAGGTCTCGGGTTCGAGCCCGCTTCGTGCCCCCTAGCTCTTCTTTTATTTCTTTTTCTTTTATTTGTTGTTTAACTCTTGTTTCATGAAATAATTTTTAAAAATGCTTTAACCACTTTAGATTCATTTAGTCTTTTTTTAAGATTTCTTTTTTGAATCTACTGTTTAACTATTGTTTTATTAAATAATTTTAAAAATGCTTTTACCACTTTAGATTCATTTAGCCTTTTTGTAAGATTTCTTTTTTAAATGTACTGCTTAACTATTATTTCATTAAATAATTTTTAAAAATGCTTTTACAATTTTAGATTCATTTAGCCTTTTTTTAAGATTTCTTTTTTGAATCTACTGCTTAAGTATCTTGTTTCATTAAATAATTTTTAAATATGTACTATTTAAAGTTATTCTTTACAATATTTTTTCCAACCATGTAATATAAATTAACATTATAGAAAATTGTAAGAAATAAAGTAATATTTGCACTCTTATAATTCCATTGCAAATCGTCACCTTGTTATATTAGTACAGAGGGACTTTGAACAATATTGTTAGTCAAATATTAGTACAATTTGAACAAAAATACAGAAAACCACTAGAGGAATGAGAAACTAGTATGTTAGTAGTCTATTACACCAAAAGCAATCCTTATTTGCTAACATACTTTGCTTTTACAAGTGATCCTTCATTATGATCGTGGCGCACGTAGGGAGATTCCTCTCAGATCATTCAAGACACTAATGTCTCGCCCACCGTGAAAGGAGGCAGCTCGTCGAATCGATTATACTCTTCTTCGTCCGTGACGCCTCAACTCCAAACAATCCTTCTTTTACGGAAGAACCACGTGGCGCCTTGGCCGATCGCTATCGCTAGTCTTCCTTCTTTTTGGTTTGTTGTCCATGTCCATCACATAGAATACTGTGTCACATCATTAGCGAAAGCACGAACGGTTCGTCCCTATAGGCCACTTGCTTGAGGTCCACAGTTGTCATACCGCACTTATCGATATCCACTGTCGGTTTGACCCATTGGCACCAAACAGAGGGACTTTTAATGGCCCGTACTCCGGCTCTCAGATCTCCTCTATGAAACCATAGTAGGTGTCCATCTTTCCATTTTTGTCCAAGGCATCTATACGGACGCCCATCGCTTTTGGTTGGTGCTCTTGTTATCCCGGGTTGTCGTGTAAAATGTGTACCCATTTATCTCATACCCTTGAAATGATATGATTGTTGTGGACGGTCCTCGAGCCAAGAGTTTCAATTGTTCATCGCTGCATGCTTGCCCAACAATTGCTTTTGTAACCAATCGCCGAAATGATCCATTTGCTCCATCGCGATCCACTTATCCGACTTCTCTGGGTATTGGCGCCAGAGACTCATCTCGTGATCATAGATATACTGAGCCACTACAGCTTGCTTGTTTCAATACCGTGAAATGTGCTTGTTTAAATGCAAGTAGATCGTCGTTATAGGATTCTTTTCTCCCTAAAGTCCCTTTCCTCGTAGCCTCCCCTCATGGCGTGATACAGGATGCCAATCGATTCAGATCATCCATGTAACTAACACAAAACTCGATCACCTCCTCTCAGGTCGACACCTGCGCAATGCAGCCTTCTCAGGCGAGACCGTTTCTTAACATACTTCTTTAGGATACCCATGTACCTCTCGAAAGGGAACATATTGTGGAGGAACACAGTCCGAGAATTTCTATCTCTTTAACAATGTGGACCATGAGATGGACCATAATATCAAAGAAGGATGGAGGAAAGATCATCTCAAGGCTAACCAGATCATTGACCATGTCATCATGCGAGACTAGATAACTTATTCGCTCGATGACCTTCTGCGACACCGCGTTGAAGAACGAACACGGCTTTATGATTGTCCTCGTACCCTATCTCGCGAATACCTCGCACCGCCATCGAGAAATCAGGTCATCAACACATGACAATCATGAGATTTTATGTGTACGATTTTATTCTCTTTCATGTTTATGAGTCTCCTTATGTTCGAGGAGTATCCACAAGGGACCTTCACATTGCTCAAGAAACTTAATCATGTTTTTTCTCTTCCTTGCTCAAAGTGTAGCTCATGGGTGGAGGTAATGTTGTCCTTTCTCTCTCTTTTCCGGATGTAGGTCGTTCCTCGAGTCCCAATAGTCAGAGGTCCTTTCGTGCTTGAAGTGTATCTTTTGACTTACTGTACATATCTAGGAAACCTAGCAGTTCACGCAGACATTCTTCGTGATATGCATGAAGTCTAGTGAGTGGCGGACCTCTAAGTCTTTCCAAGAAGGTAAGTCCCAAAATATTGACTACTTCTTCCAAATGGCCTTCGTGTGATCTTGTTCGGTAGGACAGTTTGCTACCGTGACCTTTTCCAAATACTACTTTCAGATCCTTTACCAAAGAAAATACAAGCGCCCCATCGCGATGCATGGGCTTCTTACGCTTTCTTCCGTCCCATCAAAATTCTCACCCTTCCTCCGTGAACGGGTCTTTCATATGGAGGAACCTACGGTGGCCCATGTACACAACCTTTCGAGAGTTTTTAGGTACTTGTCTGTCCGTATCCTCTAAGCAAAGGAATCTGGGGCTTTATATCCTTTGATAGATAGGCCCGATAGATTACCAAGTGCAGGCGACCGTTGATGGTTACGAATAGCAATGCACGTAAAGTGAAGTGCTCTCTTTTGTACTCATCCCATACACGTACACCATCGTTCTACAAGTGTTAACAGATCTTCAACCGACGGTTTGAGGTACACATCAATGTCGTTTCTGTGTTGCTTCGGCCTTGGATAAGCAATGGCATCATAATGTACTTCCGCTTCATACACGGCCAAGGAGGAAGGTTGTAGATACATAGAGTCACGGGCCAAGTGTCAGGATCGCCGCTCATATCGCCGAACAGGTTCATCCCATCCGTACTCAACCCAAACCTTATGTTCCTTGCATCCTCAAAGAAAGTCCGGGTATGTTCTATCGACTTTCCTCCACCGAGCCATCAAGAACGTGCCTTAGCCTTCCGTCGTCCTTACGGTCTTCCTTGTGCCAAGCATCATCCGGCATGCGCTTTGTTCGCAAATAAACGCTTCAACCGGGGATTACAGGAAATACCACACCACCTTAGCAGAGGTCTCTTCTTCTTGCGCCGCCTCTACCTCACCGGGTCATCACGCTGGTCTTATACCGCAAGTTTTGCACACCGGACAAGCTTAGAATCCTCATACTCATTGCGATAAAGGATACAATCATTACGGCATGCATGTATCTTCAGACCTCCAACCCCAAAGGGCGCATAACTTGTTTGGCATCGACGTAGTTTCGGGCGGTGTGTTCCCTCGAAGTAACTTCTTTATGAGGCATAACAACTCGTCGAATCCCTTATCGGACAATCCATTGGTCGCCTTCCATTGCATCGCTTCTAGTGTGGTACGCAACTTTTTATGGCCTCGTCGACGGTTTGGGTACAACAGTGTTCCGTGGTCCTCCCATAGGCGCCGAACTTTTCGTAATGTCTTTCATCGATGTATTCTCCTCTCCATCATGCAAAGATCTCGGTCTAGGTCATCATCACCACACTCCCCAATGTATCTTCGAAGAACCATGTTGACCCGGCGTCCAGGGATATTGTTGTCTACCTCTTCTTCTTCACCGCCTTCCTCAGATAATCTCTTCTTCACCGTGCTTGGTCCAAAGCAGTATAGTTTGACATGAAACCTCTTGTGAGCAAATGAAAGTGAAGGTGGCTGGATTTTGGCCACTCCTTCTCATTCTTGCAGTCTATGCATGGACAAGATATGTAGCCCGACGTCGTGTGTGCATCGGCCAAGACGAAGAAAATCTTGCAAACCCCGCAAGAACTCCGGGAGCGCCGATCCATGTACATCCATCGCCGGTCCATCTACATTATGTTACATCAAGATAATCTGTTACCTCATTTTGCAATAATGAATTGTTGAACCAAAACCTAAATATTAGCTAGATCCACACCTTCAATCCGAGCTAAATAATAATCCAAGCAAAATATAAACCCACACAACAAGTTTTTGCAACCTACAAAAAGAATTGGTCGATCAGTCTCGGATTCAAAATTCAACAAAATTCATGACTGACTTTGTTTGCAAATTCTGTTGAAATTGTAACAACCTAAAATTTCTAAATTATTGTTCAATCATTTATTTTTATTTTTTCTAAATCTCTAGCACTTAATTAATGATGTTTTCAAAAATAATTTGTTGATGAAAATTAAAACCAAAATTATACTAGAAGTAATTTTCTAAGTTTAAAATATTCCAAAGTATTTTTGAAAACTTTTCTCAAATATTGAACACATTTTATATTTTCTATAAAGCCATTCATATTTCTCGATATTATTTTAATTCGCAAATGAATTTAAATTTCTTCTTTCCACATAACCATTGCCATTTGAAGATCCCAAACTCCATGATTTCCATGCACCATTCTCCCCGACTCACGCAACCAAACCTCATTCTTCATCGATCGATGGAACTAAAACCTAAATTTAAGCTAGATCCACACATTAAAGGCGAGCTACATTATAATCCAAGCAAATTCTAAGCTTACACAACAAGTTTTTGTATCCTATTTGAAAAGATCAAGCTAGATCTCTACATTCATATTAATCTTTCATCAATCATGGGAAAAGATCAAATTTTTTCATAATTCAAGCAAAAAAAAGGCTCCATTTAACACCAAATGATGTGAGGAATGATGTTACTAACCTTAGTTACCTTGGTTGCGAGTAAAATGACCAAAATTTTGAAATTTGGGCAGCACCTCCTCTACATTCATAATCTTTGATCAATCATGGGAAAAGATCAAATTTTCTTCATAATTCAAGCAAAAAAAGGCTCCATTTAACACCAAATGAAGTGAGGAATGATATTACTAACCTTAGCTACCTTGGTTGTGAGTAAAATGACCAAAATTTTGAAATTTTGGGCAGCACCTCCCTCCTTTCAAGCTCTTGGTCAAGCTCCACCGTTCTTTTCATGGATTTGGAATGATCTGGTCCGCAGAGAGCGGAGGAGGAAGAAGTTTAATTGGGACTCGAGACGGTTGAAGACACGAACCGACATCGATGATATAACATCGATCGGTTGGTGTAACGAACCGTACTATTTAGTGGTGCTAAATAGTACGGTTCGTGAAACCAACCGCATCGAAGTTATCTCATCGCACCGTTCGTGTCTTCAACCGTACTAATCACTCCCCGCAGCTCGTGAGCCGTTGAACCGGGACTGATCTAAATATCAGTCCCGGTTCGCACTCTAACCGGCATTGATGGGCGATCGCGAACTATCTGGTGAAGTAATCACTAGTGCTTGAGTTGAGCAGTTCTGCGGTGGGCAACTTGGCTTTATTGGGCTGAGCAGTTGAGTGGAACGGGAGGGCCTGGATGGATACATGTGTATGTTGGTGAAAAATCCAAAAATTAGATGGCTTCCATTTTACAAAAGACAATCACCGTTATAATTAAAGTGTCCCCCCAAATATACCACACGCCGTATATATAAAAGAGGGACTCATCCAGGATAACACATGCACAAATCGCAATAAAAAACATTAATGTTAAAGATGGTTATAATGATGGTTCAATTACAAGTTTACAATAGTTCTGCCATTGAGTTGTGTGTTGTTTAAGTATCAATATATGGCCATATTTCACTTTTAAGATTTTAGAAGGACTGATTGGTACATGAAACTCTATATGGTATATTAGAGACATGAGCTCAGAAGTTAAAGATTTGGCTGGTGCAATTTTAGTAAAAATAATTGAAGATTACTTTGAACCTATGTCAGAGCCCTAGAGAAGGCTAGACTAAGGTGAGGGGGACTACAGTTAACATATGTGATATTGTGCATTTTTCTCTAACAACTTTTTGGATGGACTGAATCAGGGTGCAACTCAATGTGTTCAATCTAAGAACAGACCTGGAGGCCCATGAGCCGGTTATAAGTAGCCGTGGAGAGCGTGAGTGACGCCATGGTACAATCGTGGCCCTTATAATCCTATTTATTATTTCTCCTGCAATCTTATTATGTCAAGAGCGGGGTGATATCAGCAGAAAAGGAGCATTTTTTTGAGAATGCTGAAAATAGCGCACCATATCATACTATTATTATATGAATGCGCCTGTTTTTACAGCGTCCGTGCACCCGTGAATCTGGCGGCGGCAATCAACAGATGCTAGCGGTGGAACAACGCAGTGGAGCATGGACTGTCGCCGCGTCGTTGGACCACGTCGTTGCTTCGGTGCCTCGCTGACTCGTCGGAGCTGTCAAAAGTATCGTGGGAGGCTCACCGGAGTATCCATATTCGGTCTTATCTTTTTTTTTTAAGGTGTGTTTGATAAGACTTTAGCTTCATTAGATCTGTGGATCTGGATCTGATGGAGCTGGGTTTTGGTAGGGCTCTAGCTTTATTAGATCCGTGAATCTAGTGGATCTAGGTATTCCTAACTCTACCAGATCTGTTGAGCTAGACCTGTGAGTACATTAAGAGTGTTTAGATAGATCATCTTGTTTACATTTTAGACAAAAAAAATATAAACTTAATTCACTTTATTTTAGTATACAAGTTTCAGATCTCAGATAAAATTGGGATCTGAAGCTCTACCAAACAGGCTCTTAGTATGCTACATTTTACAAGATCCAGTCTCCTGTGGTTTGGTTTAATAGAGAAGCAAATTTTAACACCTGGAAAGAGACAAAAAATTAAAGGGAAATTCAAGATATATTACTCTATTTGGTGACATTTCAAAAAATACTCCTCATTATTTCAATGACATATGGCTCCTAAATTTTTTTAATGGGATACTATTGCGGAGTCTGTAACCTAACCAAGTTATTTCAGGCCACGATTGCACCTGAAATCCTAGGCTCCTGTCGTGATTTGGGTCATCAAAACAAGGCCTAAATACTTCAACGGAATGATCTGTATTAGGACGTCCGAAATTTTCAAACGCACTGTAACATTTTTTTCTTCACGTGCAATATTTTGTTATAACGCGTGCAACATTTTCCTTCGACAAACTGTAAAATTCGCTACAGTAAACGGATGTTACAGGCGTTAAAAAAAATATTTCACGTGTTGACAGAAAATGTTGTAAACGTAGAAAAAATGTTGTAAGAGGCGTCCAATGGGATAAACAAAAATCAGACGTCTGAGCGCTAGTTTCTCCCAAATCTTCAATGATGCCTAAATGCATTTGTTCCCCTGTTTGTCAGTTGTGGCAGAGTAATGCGGCTGCTTTTCCGCACTGCCGTTTTCTGGATGTGTGTTAATTCAGCTTACAGTGTATTTCAGTTTCATGAATAAAAATTGGACAGGGTCTTCCTGGCCTGTGTTCATCTAAAAATGTATATTCCATGTAATCGATTCAAATTCACTTTCCGTTTGTAAACAGAACTTAATTCGAACAGAGATGGCGTCAATTAAATGATATATATTTTTCGCAATATGAACTCCAAGCAAGTAAATCGATCAGCAAGAGGTAGCATCTAAAAAAACCGATCGGCAAGTATAATAAATTAAGATGGGTGATGATGAAATAAGCGACCAATCAAGGATTTGGCATTGATCATGTCCTTGCAAAACAGGGACGGCGCACATATACAACAAATGTTGCCAACACATACGTACCAAATCTATCCACAACACAACCATGGGCGTCATCAGAGCAACAAGTTTTCGACGTTCTGTTAGTATGTACAGTCGGATGTACAACTGTTATGGAAGAGCGGTTACATCGCTCAGCTGGAGTGCCTCACTGAACAAGCCACTACTTGAGCCCAGTGCCTAAGCCTTGTCTTCACAAGCTGAGGGTTATCGCCTATTGCATCACGGAAATTAAAAAGAAAAAGAAGACATAAGCCACAACTTAAAACCAAAGGAATGGAAACAGATAGAAATAGAACGAATATAAATGGTGTTATTTACCTGGGCTGCAAATCTTCCATGTGTCCATGAGGGAGGGATGCGCGCTAGGGCTGCCCGGGCTCGGCGTGCCGCAGAGCGTGGACGAAGATGACGTCGCCGACGACAGGGACGGAAACGAGCTGGTAGACGCCCGCAGCTTGGGTTCCGTGAGCTGCCGGTTGACGGCGAAGTAGAGGTCGAGGGCGGGGAGCGTGTCGCAGAGGTCCTGGCCGCCGTTCTCCTCGTCGAAACCGAACCCTAGTTCCATGGATCCCCTCAGCTCGTCGAGGTCCTCGTCGGTCAGGCCCTTGTGCACTCGCTCCGAGCTCGAACATGCTTCGCCGTCGGTGGCGGCGTCAATGTTTGTAGAGCCCTCGTCTTCGGCGTCCTGCGTGCCCAAGCTGCTCCTCTGCCTCTGTATCTGCCGGCGCCTCTTCTCCCACTTGACCTCCCGGGTCGTCTCCTTCATGGATAGCTGCTTTGACAGCAGCCTCTTCTTGTTGTTGCCGGAGGCGACGAACGGGTGCGTCCTTGTCACCGGCGGCTGCCCGTTCATGGCGGCCTCTTCTTGCTCCCTGTCGATGTAAAGCGACAGAGGCGGTGGGCGTGGAACGCCGCACCTGTGCTCTCTGCCATTGTTGCCCATGGCTTCTGCGTCTGTTTCTCTATTACGATCTAATGTGTCAAAGCAGGTGTAGGCGATCGAATGTGCCGCCGTTGCCTTTCCTCCTCCAAAATGATGGCGTGAAGAGCTCGCAGCAGCTGCCGTATCACGACAGCTGCTGCAGGAGGAAGGAGAGGAGATGTTTGGAAGAAGAGGAGGGAGGTGATGCTCCTCGATCTCTAATATCATGGAGAGAAGGAAGAAGACGATGCCAAAAATAGGAGAGGGGAACGATTAGGTTATTCCTAACAATAAGCAATCCCTGCCACTCATAGCTGGAATGCTTAAATTAGGTTGTAGGCAACATCGGCATCGACCAAGAGATTATTAATTTAGGAAAGTTTGGAATTAGATGCATGGACCGGAACCCCATTATCCAAGAGAAGAACTACATAACCCTATACGGGTCCAACTGTATAGGGCGGAGCCGTCCGATTGGATCTAACGCTCCTTCCCATTTGTACGTATCAAAGGCCTCAAATCATCTCCTCAATCTCACCTCTCCAACTCTCCAGACTCCATGTGACCATCAACCTTCATGTTGGCAGAGACCAACGGCATAGGAGACTGGTAGGCAATGACCAACAACATGGAGGTTGTGAGGCAGCAGAGGAGGGCAGCTACCAGCATGGCAGAGGCAGCATATGGTTAGAGGTGGATGCTGGTGAAGGCATCCACCAGATTTGACCATCTTCCTCATCGCGGCGATGAGATTCGTCAGACCCGTGACTCTCCTAGCACCTCATCTGCATAATAGAGACGTCATCTTTCGGAGGCTGGCTAGTGGCGATTGGCAGTACAGAGATGACACGGCGGGTAGAGGAGGGTGGACACTAGCATGGCAGGAGAAGGACACCAGCGACAGAATCCACTAGATCCTGCATTGTAATATGAGACACTGAGTGGTCAACGCCAACTCTGCTCACGTCGCCTCATAGTTCCACTTCGTTGTCATGCACATCACAGGAGACTGCGAGCTCTAGCTTCACCCCTTGGGTGAGTAGGAGAGGATGGTGGAGTAGCGAGTGGGAAGGGCAGGGTGGTGGCCTTAGGTAAGCATACCTAGGAACTTTTTGCTCTCTTTTTGTTTTTATGATGAAATTTGTTGAAACTTGATGAAAATTGTTGAAACTTGATGAAATTTGTTGAATCTTTTGGGGTTTAAACTTGATGAAACATACTCAAACACCATAGTAACTTTTTGGGTTTAAACTTGATGAAGCCTTTTGAAACTTGTTTAAACTTCTTAAAACTCTTTGGCTTAATTAAATTTTCAAAACTTGAGTTCAAAAATCTGAAACTTGTTGGAACTTGGTCTTCAAACTTTCTCATAATTAATCTTCTAGAAACTTCTAGAAATATGTCAAACTAATCGAAATCTAAAACTTTTTCAAATGTTTTAACGGAACCTTCTAAAATTTGGTGGAATGTGTTACCATACAGCTGCAACAGTATATCGTTCTCTAGTGGATCCCACAAGGGGTGTGAACTCAAAGAGCTACGAAATTTAGCATGTAATCTGATGGTAATTCTGGATAAAGTAGATCTGAATACATGAATATACAATTTTTTATGACCTGACTAACAATATGGAAAACGGAAGCACTATACATCTTTTACATGGAATTTTTTAGTGAATTTTGTACGCCATTTGATACTGATATGATACATCTATTATTTTCTACTTTTATATCTTAATTAAATGGAAAAATTACTAAGCTGTATCTAATATTAATAGGTGAATCTTTTCCTTAAACAATCTTCATTATATTTACACGAGAATTATATATTCCCTAACACTACTATAGAATGGTATAGTACTATCGCTTCATCTGGGTTGGTTCATAAATTTTTAGAAAAAATCGATTGTGATAGATAATTTAGGAGGGGGTGTTAATAATAATCACAATCAGTTCTCAGGTTAAAACCGATTGTGATGCAGCACTGGAAACATCACAGTTGGTTCTTATGTAAGAACCGATTGTTATGTGCATGTGCATATTACAATCGGTTCTCATCTCAGAACCAATTGTGATGTGCACATACATCGCTAGATTATTTATACCCTCAGGCTCAACTCTCCTCTATTGTTGTTCGAGAGGCTAAAAATCGACACCATCCAAAAAACACCACATATGCTAGTTGGAAGCAATACTTTCGTGAGAAAATTTGAAATCCTCGAGGTTGGGTTTTAAGAGGTTGAAGTTAAAACCCTAACTTGAGGAGACTTTCCCTCAATTTTTTCTTATTTATGGTTTTCTTTAAAATATGAGTATTCCTTCAAATCCCCTTTAATTTTAATTTTACACTAGGTAATTTTGATATGTTGCAAAAAGAGTTTAAGTTCCACTAAAATTGTGTGTATTCTATCAGATTTCACACCATTTATTTGACTAGCACTGATGGGGACGGGGATCCCGATCTTTCGGTGAGATGATGATACGTCGATTTGGGGGTGTGTTGGCACCGAATCTAGGGCTTCCAACCAACGGGTCGGGAACTTCACAATCGCAATAACAAATCCACACAGATACACGATCCAATGATCAGTAGCTCCTGCAAGAGATCGAGAACCCGCAAGAACAAAGTATGAAGCAATCTGGAAGATGGTATTGAAATCAAAAGAGACAAGTTGAGGTTCTATTTTCTCGGCTCGGGCGGTCTAGTCGACACGCGCAAACACGAGGAGGGACACACACGGGGTCTACCAAACACAAACAAAACCTAAATGACAACGCATTTGGTGAGGCATTATATAGGGTGGAGACCAGACTTGGGGCGCCCAAATTAGGGTAGGCCACCACCCTAGGGTCGGCCACCATGCAACCCTAACCATACATGGGCCATGGGCCCAAAAATAAGGTGGCGCAGCACCTGGAATTTCTGTCCCGTGATATTATTCTTTGAATTTCCATCGCTCCAGGAGGAATTTGGCCTTGGGACCAGATCCATTGGAAAGGTTATCTCGATACCTTTCAAACGGGTGGTCGCACACTGAAAACGGAGTCCGAGAGCCCAAGTTATGTCCGTTTGAAGTACTGCTGCTCCTGGATGGCCGAACCGGACTTGTCGACGAGTTGGGCTCGATCTTGGGCCTTCCTTGGTGCATGGGCTGTCCTCGGTGGATGTCCTTGATGTGCTGGTCCAGCAAATATAGATGAAAAGGCATTGCTTCTGGATTAAGTCCTCTAGGCGTCGTGGACGAAGTAGCGGTCGTAGGGGAAGAAGAGGCAACGGTTGTATCCTTGGTTGGGATGTCCTCGTCAAGCACACATCCATTTAATTATCTTTGTAGTACTCTTGTGTTAATCTAAAATTATTGTTTCCGTAATATGATGAATGTTAGAGTTTAGGATGTGTAACCTACATCTCCCATTCGAGGAAGCTTGTTTATAAATATGTTGAAATAGCATATTTGTAAGCATGCAGTTTGGTGCAGTGCATGCAATAGGATTAGCATTAACTTTGTAGGAGCTTGAATTTTGGTTGATTGTCTTCTCTATATCTTTCTTTCAGTGTCTCGTGAAAGATTAAGTAAACATGAAAAAGAATTGAATTCTTTACAAGATATCATGATCTGAATGTCGAAATCTAGTCCAAAATAAAAGTTATTTATGCAAGTCTTTTCGGTCTCTTCTAACCCCGAACACAAAGATATATGCTGAAATTCTTGGTAGTACTCATCCACTGTTTTACTACCTTGTTTTAGATGTTGCAATTCATTTCGTAATTGACGATCAACATATGAAGGGATAAATCTAGCTCTCAGAATTTTTTTCAATTTTGTCCATGTGCTAGGAATGTCCTAATTTTTACTCATATAATCATTCCACCAAAGAGTAGCAAATTCAGAGAATCCACTAGTAACAACCCTAACCTTATCATACTCAGAATTTCATGTTTATCAAATAATTGTTCAACAAAGGAGAAATGAGGAGGTAGAGGAGAAAGAGAGGAGAAGGTTACTCACCTCGGGACCACCGGAGAAGAGCTCATGGGCGCCGGCGAGAGGAGACCTCGCGCCGAACTCGCAAGGAGGAGCCAGCGAACGCCAAGAGCGAAGATGACCACGGATCTAGGCGATGGTGCGGAGCAGCAGGGCTAGCCTCGGCCGAGGCGAGGATGCGGCGACGCGCGATGGAAGCATGGCGCAGAGAGGCGACGCCATGGGGAGAAGCGGCGGCGATCGGCCGAGAGGCGCAGGAGGCGGTGGCTTGAGGTAGAACCGCGGCGGGTGGCAGCCCGAGGTTAGCTCAGGAAAAACGTGAGGGAAAGAGGAGGGATTAGGTGCTGCGCCGGGAGGATGGGGCGGGTGGGGGCGAGGGTTGGGCGGTGGCGTGGCAAGGGGGCGGGCGGGCCGACTGGGTGAGAGGCGCCGACGAGCGAAGAGGGAGCTAGGTCAGGGAGACGCGAAGAGAGAGAGAGAGAGCGCTGGTCAAGTTGTTAAATTAAATTGTGGCTACACGCCCATTTAATTTAATTAAATTCATGGGTATTTACGTAAACCGACGAATTTAAATTATAAATTCATGGGTATTTTTTGGGCCCACGAATTTAATTAAATACGTGGGTTTTTTGTAAACCGACGAATTTGAATATATAAATTCGTGGTTATTTTTTTGGCCCACGAATTTAAAAAAACCCACAAATTTTTCACTGTTTCTTGTAGTGAGCACACAACCAAGACTCACATGAGAAGCATCAGAATAAATGGTGAAGCGCTCTCCTGGCTTAGGAAGGGTAAGAACAGGAGCAATCACTAGCTTGTCCTTTAAGGTGCATAAACTACGCCTACAATTAGTAGTCCACTGGAATTTTACCTCCTTCTGAGTCAACTGGGATAGTGGTTTGGCAATAATTGAGTAGTGTTGAAATAAACGCTAGTAGTAACCAGCCAACCCAAGGAAACTGTGCACTTCTTTGACATTACAAGGTCACTCCCACTCCACAACTGTAGAGATTTTACTAGGATCAATAGAAATGCCTTCTTGGTTAATGATATGACCAAGAAAACCACTTCTGAAATTCAAAACTCACACTTCTTTAGCTTGGCAAAGAATTGATTCTCCCTTAAAGTACCTAACACAAGCCTCAGATGATGCTCGTGCTCAACCTCTAACTTGGAATAAATCAAAATGTTGTCGATAAACACTACCACAAAATCATCAAGATATCTGTGCAGCAAACTGTTCATTGTCTCCATAAAAATAGCAGAGGCATTGGTTAGTCCAAAAAACATAACCTTAAATTCATAATGACTATATTGAGTGGAGAAAGCTGTCTTTTCAATATCCTGTTCCCTCACATGAATCTGTTTATAACATGAATGGAGATCTCTTAGATAACACCTTTTCTCCCTTCAATTGGTCAAACAGATCTTCAATACGAGGTAAAGGATACTTGTTCTTGATGGTCACCAAATTAAGAGCGTGATAGTAAATGCTGGCGCCAACCACCATCTTTCTTAGCAACAAAAAGAACGGGTGCTCCCTAAGGTGACACACTACAATGGATGAACCCTTAGATAATAGATCATCCAATTGCCTTTTCAACTCATCTCGAAAGGGTGAGCCGAACGGCAAGAAGACATAAAGATAGGTCGAATTATCTAGAACAAGATCAATTCGAAATTCCACATCCCTTTTGGTGGCAAATCAGCAACTCATCGAGAATAAATCGGCAAATTCCTTCACCACAGGAATCTCCTCAATATTTACCGAAGTACTTGGCTTTTCTGAAATAGCCAAAAGTGTCCCAATCTCAACATACGATGGCCAGGAAATAAATTGGTTAGCACGAAGAGAGAGCTTGATGGTACACTACCCTGGAAGACCAACTCCACTCCTGACGGAGCCTGCAAAGTAATTGTCTTCTAGTAACAACATATTTTAGCATGGTACTGATGTAGTCAATCCATACCCAAGATGACATCAAACGGGGCCAACTGAATAACCATCAGATTAGCAAAGAAATACTCATCATCAATGGTAATGGTGCAACCTGTGCATACCATCGAACTTGAAATAAGTCTATCCAGAGAACTGACTATCATAGGCTTAGCCATACACTGCATCCCCAACTTGAGCAAACTCAATCGACGCAAAGGAATAGGAAGCTCATGAATCAGAGAGAACAAAAGCATCAAATGAATCCACAAGTAAGATACCTGATACCACATCTAGACGTCCGGCTCACTCAGCTGTCGACAAAGTGTAAACTCCTGGTGGAGCTGGGGCAACGGGAGCCCCGACAACCTACTAGGGTAGCACCAAAACTGGAGGCAATGTAGCAAACTGTGGGGGAGCTGACGGCTGTGTATGCTAGAAAGCCACAGGTGGCACCCATGCGAAGGACTACGGAAGAACAGGAGCCACAGCTAACATTTGGACTGACCCTCTAGACGAGGCAGTCAGAGTCAGATTAGATGGCACTGGCTCCCACTTGATGATGCTATTGGGATTCAATTGGCAAACACCCCATATGGCCAGGTCGGCTACAATGATGGCACTCCCCTAACCACGAACACTCCACAACGCGATGCCCACTGCTGCACTTGAAGCAAATCATGCCTTGCCCCGGGACGGGACAAAAGGCCAACCGTTGGGAGGACAATGAAGACGACCAAGGCTGCTTTGCCTTGGCTCCCGAGGAGGAACACTATCCCCCCTTGAACTTCTTGGAAGTAGGTCACTGAAAAGACCCACCAAAACCCGTCTTCTGGCCACCACCAGAAGCTACAGAAACTCTCGAAGCACCAGAGTTGAACTTATCTTTGGAAAGGTCCAATTCAAGCTCCATGCCCTTAGCCTGCTCCACCACAGAGGCGAAGTCACGGGGGACAATGGCCCCATGACAACTCTGAACTCTTGGTTGAGGCCCCTACGGAACCTCTGAGCCTTTTCATGATCATCAGAGGACACGGCTAGTACGAAGCAGACAATATTGTTGAACTCTGCCTCATACTCAGCCACAGACTTCCTCCCTTGGGAGAGGGTAGTCAAAAAATGCTCCATCCTCTCCACAAAGGACTCTGGGTAGAACTTTGCCCGAAAGTCCTCTATGAAAACCTCCCAAGTGACCGGTCCATGGGTGGGGTTCCTCGCAGCAAGTACTCCCTCCCACCAGATTTTCGTTTGGCCCTTCAGCTGAAAGGCCATGAATCAAGCCTTCTCGAGAGAAGTCATCTCCAAGACTCTAAATTGCCTCTCCATATAACGCAGCCAGTCTACTAACTGGACTGGCATACCCGCTCCACCGAAGGTGTCGAGTCAGAGAGTCAACCACTCCCGCAGACTCATCCTAGAATCTGACTCATCTAGGGCAGCTGCGGGAACCACTGCAAGTAGAGGCACGGCAGCAGGAGCTACCTGAACTTGCTGTCGTAGCTCCTGGACCTCCCTCTGCAGTGCCTACAGCAATGACATAGTGACAACCTCTACCCCTGCCCTAGATTGCTTAGCCGGGTCACCATGTTGGACTGACTGATGGGCCTAAGGCATGATTTTATTGAATGACCCAAACCAGGTTTCTTGGTTTTTCCAAGTCAAATTTTTTAGTTCACTCTAAGATCATTTACTAGGTTCAAGCACTATGGACCTAATGCCTGCTTTGATACCAACTATAACACCACGGCACCCATGTGCCCCGGACGTTACACCCATGAGGATCAACAATCAACTGAACTACCAAATTTCTAAAAAAAATTCAGCATGACCTCTACGCACTTCGAGCAAATTCAATAATAGATATATCATCACAAGCCATAGGAAATGACATTGCACAACTAAGAGAGCATATATCGAGAGATAAAGTAAAGCATAGCAACAAACTTAGACCATAACTACATCAACCATAACCATATCATCCAAAAGCATAAGCCACCACTTTACAGCTAAACTATGAGACATGAGCTTAACAAAACATAACCACGATTCAACCTTATACTCCACACAAGGTAGCTAGATCAAAAGCAAGGACTTAACAACTAAAGTGATCACTAATGAAACAAAATACATCGCCTTTTTAACTACTCAGAAATCTGGGGCATGTGATAATGAGTGAATGAAGTAATGCTTTGCCTTCTCCCAAAATGCCGCTCTAGAGGTGCCCAAAAATAAAAACAACACAAAACAAGTGTGATTTCATACAAGCTCAGCAAAGTGTGTCATAATAATGCAAATAACTTAAAACAAGAGATTAAAATAATTATAACATGGTAAGACTCTTGCACATGAGAACAACATCATAACTTAACATTGATTTCTCTTTAATCATGCAATGCAACATGCATGCTCATATTGCCCATTTCATAACTAATACCGGTATTACTATGTGGTCACCTGTCAGTGTACACCCTCTCATTCCCATCCAGCCCGTGGAGGGGCCTACCAAAATAGGACTTTCATGTCTCACTACATGTGAGACATAGAGGCTCACTCGGGACACCTCTTCTGTTGTGAATGTACAAATGCAAATGAAATGAATTAAACTACAAATTGCATTCTCATCACCATAACATATCCATAAGCATTGACATATTCTTTAAATTCATACACTTAGCATTTGCATCACCATAAGCGACCTCATAATCATAAGCATAATCATACTCACAAATATCAACACAATTGAGATCACTATCAAAGCAAGCCACAAATCCTTCTAGCATTTAATCTACATGATAAAATTGCCTCTAACCGCGAGGAGCGGAGTGGTGTAACATTGAGGCCACTCCCAATGATACTCCACCTGAAATAACAATTGCATGCATTCAAACATAAACAATCACCGCATAAGCCAATAACAATGCAACCACGCTTCTACGACCAACCCAAAAAACCAAACGATGGATGGAATGAACTATAGGTGAGCTACCCAAGTTTTACCACTAATCTCTACTTGCTCAACTGGCCCCATGACTCCATCAAGCAAAACAAGTCTAGCCCCAAATTTCGGCATGCTGCAAAATAGGACAGCTACCTTCCATCTAGCATAACTTCTAACATATCACTTCAAATTTAGTAAACAAAGTCATTTTTGGAATCTACAGGAAATATCCTAACCTTCTCTAGTTATATGAATAATTTAATTTGGCTCCTAACTAGCCTGAAATAGCATAAAACTATGGCTACTACTAGCAAGAATAAATTTTGAACAGTAAGTACAAAAAAATCATATCTCCTAAATGGCTGAATCAAAAATCATGTTCTTAGTCTCTAATTAAAAGTGAGATGATGATCTACAATTTATTCTACAACCAACCCTCTAGCAAATGCATCTAAATAGCCCTAAACAACACAAATCTGATGCTTCTACCAGCAGTAGTAAACTCTGAACATCAGACATTCAAACTCTGAACAGCAGACAAAAATAACTCCTAAATTGTTGAAC
Organism: Guadua angustifolia; assembly: GCA_036346375.1. NCBI lineage: Eukaryota > Viridiplantae > Streptophyta > Magnoliopsida > Poales > Poaceae > Guadua > Guadua angustifolia. The sequence continues at coordinate 176,838 of JAYEVE010002035.1, forward strand.
CAAAGTTCCTGTTCTTGGTCTCTAATTAAAAGTGAGATAACGATCTATAATTTCTTCTACAGCCAACCCTCCAGGAAATGCCTCTAAATAGCCCTGAACAACATAAATCCGAAGCTTTTGCTAGCAATAGCAAACGCTGAACAGCTGACACAAAAATGACCATGACTCCAAAATGGCTATAACTAAGTTTGTGTTCTTAGTCTCTAATTAAACTTGAGATGATGATACACAATTTATTCTATAGCCAACCTCTCAGGAAATGCCTCTAGGAACCTCAAATCGCAGCTCAAAAATAGGGGTTTGCTCAGCTTGAACCCTCACAGAACTACTCCCACTTTAGATCCACTTTTCCCTCCCAAAATCCCCAACCCTAGAAATCCCAAATCTAGCAGGGCTCCTCCAAAAATAGCATCAAACCCTAGAAATCAATACCCCCACTTACCTTCCAAGGACGAACAAGAGGAAGGAAGAGCTTGGCTTGGGAAGGAGCAGCAAGGAGGGGCTTCGATTGGGAGGAGGAGGCAACTGGGAGGAGCTTCAGCTGGGAAGGAGCAGCAGAGAGTGCTCGGTTGGGGGAGGAAGAATGGTGATGAGGTGCCTGGGAGAGCTCGGTTGGGAGGAGAGCCTAGAAAATAAAAATGAATGTGGGGTTAGGGGGATTAGGTGGGGGAAGAAAAATAGGTGGGAAATCCCCTCACAAGAGCTAAAAGTCACCTACTGTAGCCCATAGACAGGCCCACAAGACTTCATCTGAAATTTCCTTAAACTAAAAAGATAAGCGATATTACACTTTTGATGAGGCACTACTACAGACTGCGTCATCCGCGACCCCCCATCACTGCCGGGTAGGCCCGAGCCAGCTGTGATAATATTATCACTGCCGGTTCTAACTTCAACCGGCAGTGATAAGAATAGTATAATTTTCCCACAAGAATGGAGGCAATATCATTGTCGGGTAGAGACCCGGCAGTGATAATAAAATATCACTGCGGTTTATATAAAAAAACCGGTAGTGATTTATCATTGCCGGTTTTTGTTTTTAACCGGCGGTGATAAGACCATTTTCACTGCCAGTTGTCGGCGTATTCCACCTGACAGGCCCGGAGCCTACAGACCGGGTTTGGTTCGATAGGAGGGCGTCTTCGTGGCTGGCTAACCTAGAGGGTGAAAACCCTAGGAACTCCCACACGGCGGGATCCGGTGCTCTATGAACTAGGAAGAACGCAAAGATTTTTACCCAGGTTCAGGCCCCCTTGTGAGAAGGGTAATAGCCTTACGTCCTGCTAAATTTCTTATGAAGTCTCTCGAGCCAGTACAAAGTTCTTGGGTTACAAGTTCTTCTGCTAGCATTCTCTTTTTCGGTCGGATCCGATCCCCCTTCCCCATGCACCCGGGAGCCCTTATATAGGCCAGCCTAACAAGAGTTGGTAGAAGGAGGGTCATCATGTTGATCTAAATACATTTAATGCTCCTTCCCGTGTTGTCCCGTTCCTCCAGCCTCATTAAATGCCTACGCGTGCCTTTGCCCGGTCCGCCGGATGGGACCCCTTCGCGACAAGTAGGTGAGAGGCGTCAGAGGAATGGGCTTTGTCGTAGAAATCCTTGCAGCTGATAAGCCTGCCATGGTAGTCCTGCCATTCTGACATGGTACGGTAGTGGAAGGAGACTTCGAGGCAAAGCCACCGCGCCCACCTTTTGCTGGCGGTGGGGCGGCGAGCGTATGCCTCGCCACTGCCGCCGACCACCACGTGGATCGGCACACGGCGGCAGGCGTGTTTCGCCACTCGCCGGGCGCCACGTGGACCGACACTGCCGGCGGGCGTGATCGCCGCCGATTGCCGTGCCGCCATGTGGATCGGGAGGCGGCGAAGGGACGTGCTTTCGCCACTCGCCGCCGGGCGACACGTGGATCGACGCTGGCGGCGGGCGTGATCGCCGCCGATTGCTAGGCCGCCACGTGACTAGGCGCTGGTGAGCGGGCGTGCTTCGCCACTCGCCGGGCGCCACGTGGACCGACGCTGGCCGGCGGGCGTGATCGCCGCCGATTGCCGTGCCGCCACGTGGATCGGGCATCGGGAGTAGGGCGTGCTTCGCCACACTGCCGGGCGCCACGTGGACCGACGCCGCCGGCGGAGCGTGATCGCCGCCCGATTGCCGTGCCGCCACGTGGATCGGGCGCCGGCGGCAGTGTGCGTTTCGCCCACCTGCTCGTCGGGCGCCACGTGGGCCACTTTTATGCGGCGGAGAGGGTACCCTAGCGTAGAGTACGCTGATAGTAGCCCCCGAGCCCGCCCTAGAGTGCAGGCCTAGAGCTCCTTTTTTAGAACCTTCATTTAATGCACTTTAATGCTTAGTGCGCTCTCAGGCGGGGCCACCACTCATGAGGATACAACCGCGGTTCAGTAGCAGATCCCGCAGCTTTTTCCTTGGGACCAAAGCAAGGCGATGATTTTGTCTCTTCACGAACCGTCGACGTGGGTGACGCATATATAGATGCATCTGTATCGAGCGGTTTACGCCTTCTGCTTCCTTGCGCACTTTGCCTCTTGTTTCTTCACCTTCCTTGCTTGAAGCTCTTTGCCTTCTTCAATGCCATGGTAAATCCCATCCCCGCTTCCACTGCTGACTCCGCCACCGTGAGAAGGATGGGGATCCTCGCGCCGGAGGGCACTTTCCGCTTCCGAGCGGGGACCGCCACGCCCCTGTGCCTCTCTGATGAGATCGTCCTCCACACCTGGGCAATGATGGCGGGCCTTCTTCCGCCTTTTTCTGACTTTTTTCTCACCGTCCTCCACTTCTATGAAATCCACCATCTTCACCTCACCCGCAACTCCATTGTTTTCCTCGCCATCTTCGCACACCTTCAGAAATGTTCATGGGGGTGATGCGAATCTTCCTCTTTTCCGCTACTTTCTTCATCGCCGCGCACAAACGCATTTACGAGGTAGTGGGGAGTTGCTACTTCGCCTTTCAGACGGGATGGCCTCCGCCACATCGCCTTCCGGCCAGATCCAATCGGAGGGCATGGCGCAGCGATCGCAGTACATCAACGATGACAATGTGAGTCGACTTTGAGGTGCTCACGAGCGGCGTTAGTTTCGAGAACCGGAACTCGCCGGCCGAGGAGACGGCGGAGCTCGCGGCAATGGCGCCCGCATCCACGCATCGGGACGCCGGATCGACTGGGGGCTGGTGGCCGGACTACACGCCCGGAGGATCAGCCTCTTCGCCGACGTGTCCGCCGTGCATGGCGATGTACGGCGACGACGACCGACGCAAGACGCGTGTCTTGGACGTAAGCCCTTGTTTTCGTCTAGCTTCTTTTGTGCACATGTTTTTTCTGCGGCTTCCTACCAACTGACCGCAATTCTTTAACTTTCGCCAGGCGCGGGAAACTTCGAGGAGCCAGTCCTTGGCAGGTGGTTCGCCTTGTTGATGCAGCCGATCCCCAGCGGTGCGGTTTTTCCGGCGGAGGCCCGACCGCTCGCCGACTTGGAGCATGCGGAGCGCGTGCGTGTCGTCAGGCTGCTTCCGCCGATGGACTCCACGGGGCCGGCCGTGGCCCCACCCTGCGGCCCGCTGGTGATCAGGGATGCACCCATCACCGGCGATCGGGCCACGGGCAAGCGACCAAACTCCCCAGACGCCACGGGCTCGGACCCCAAGAGGGTCCGTGCCACGGATCAAAGCATCGCCGCCGCTGACCTGGCGTGGCGACTACTACAAAACAAAGACATAGGTGACGCCCTATTTGTGGCGGTTCTTTTGGAATCGCCACAAATACATGTATCGCTGGCGGTTCTATATGGAAATTGGCGGAGGACCATTTGTGGCGGTTTCATCCAAAACCGCCACAGATAATACATTTTCGTGACGGTTTTATTTGAAACCGCCATCGATAACGCCGGGACTATTTGTGGCGGTTGGTAGATGGAACCGTCACTAATAATACATTTTCTGTGATGTTTGGTTTTAGAACCGCCACTAATAATGTTTTCTATAAATATCCGCTGTTCTCGTTGATGGTCATCTTCCTCCCCGAGAACAAAACTCAGCTTTTTGATTTCAGATTTTGTTTGGCCAAGATCTTGTGCTTCTACTTCTTAGAATTTTTCCAAGGTGTGTAAAATATGTCTCCTTTCTTCATTTGTCTTGTAAAATTGCCACTAAAGGTTTATTCCTAGCTTAATTAAGGTTTAGATGCAAGGTCTACATTTAGTTTGTTTTTATTTACCTAGCAATTTGTAGATGATGAATTTATTACCTTGTTGTGTTAGATTAAGCTCTCTACCTTATTTAGATGATGAATTTTTGTCAAGCATATGTCAAATTTATGTATTTACGATTATTGGATATTAATGAAAAATAAATTATAGTTAATATGATAGGTGTGTGATCATGAAGTTAATTGCCTTGCATTTTGAGATGAGGAAATTTATTATGTTGCTCTTCCGAAGGATATGTATAAAAATTACGTAGTTAATATTTTTTTTCTTTTTTTTTGTTAGCGCGTGCATATACATCTTGCTCCATTAGTGGGTATTGTTAGTGAATTTTTACGAAGCATATAAACCCAATTTATGTAATTAAGATTGTTGGATGTGAATGATAAATAAATTTTAGTTAATATAGTAGTTGGGTGATCATGAAATTTTGAGGTGAGGAATTTATTATGTTGATCTTCCGGAGGATATATATAATTTTTGGTTACGTTTGAGTATATATTAAAATTAATTAATTAAGTTTGCAACATTTACTTAGTATTAATGTTGTCCCGTTAGTGGATATTGTTGAATATTCGAATAACAATTTATTTAATTAAGATTTTTGGATATTAATAAATTACTTAAATTAATGAACTGTAGATGGACCGGAGATGGATGTACGATGCGAACCGTTGCAGCCAAGAATATATCGACGGTGTATCTGTTTTCTAAGGGCAAATGAGGAGAACGACTTGCAAAAGAAGACGGAGTACATACACTGTCCATGCATTGATTGCAAGAATGAGAAGATGTTTTCAAACAAAAACCATATCCATTTGCACTTGATCCGGAGGGGTTTTGTACCTGGCTATACATGTTGGACAAGGCACGGTGAAGAGGAGATCATACTTCAACGTGATAACGTCGACGACGATGGAGCCGGCAATGTGGCAGCTGACATCAGTTATGGATCCGATGAGGATAGGTTGGTCGTCGATGACGACATTAATCTGGCTCAAATGTTGCGCGATGCAGAAGAGAACTACACTAGTCAGAGAGAGTTTAATCAATTCAAGGGTTTGATAGAGGATTCGGAGAAACCTTTGTTCCCGGGTTGTAAGGAGGAATACACAAAGTTGCACATTGTGCTCTCGCTGCTGAAATTGAAGGCAACCAATGGTTGGTCCGACAAGAGTTTCACGGCGTTGTTACATCTCTTAGCGGACATACTGCCTGAGAGAAATGTGTTGCCTAAAACCACGTATCTAGCTAAGAAGGTTGTATGTCCCTTGGGATTGGAAGTAGAAAGAATACATGCTTGTCCAAACGACTGTATACTCTATCGCAAAGACTATGCAGACATTCATGTATGTCCGGTGTGCAAAGCATCGCGATACAAGCGTAAGGGCGATGACAGCGAAGCTATCGAGGTGAAGAAAGGAGCTCCCGCAAAAGTGGTGTGGTATTTGCCAGTAATACCTCGTTTGAAGCGTTTATTTGGAAACAAAAAGCACGCCAAATTGATGCGATGGCACTCGAAAGACCGTAAGAGGGATGGAAAACTGAGACACCCGGCTGATTCTGCCCAGTGGAGAACCATCGATAGACTCTTCAGGGAGAACTTCGGAAATGAACTGAGGAATGTAAGGTTTGGCTTGAGTACGGATGGAATGAATCCTTTCGGTAACATGAGCAGCATTCATAGCACTTGGCCTGTGACTCTGTGTATATACAACCTTCCACCTTGGTTGTGTATGAAGCGAAAGTACATTATGATGTCACTGCTTATCCAAGGGCCGAGACAACCTGGCAATGATATTGATGTATACCTACAACCATTGGTGGAAGATCTTGTGATACTGTGGAACGAAGGTGTGCAGGTATGGGACGAATACAAATGAGAGTACTTCACTCTCACGCGCATTGTTGTTCTCGCACCATCAATGATTTTCTGCGCTTGGTAACCTGTCCGCCGCATTATAAAAGGAGCCAAAGCATGCCCCGGTGCATGGATGAAACCGCTAGTGTGTGGCTCAACAACTCGAGGAAAAGCAGTGTACATGCGCCACCGGAGGTTCCTTCAGAGGAATCATCCGCACGCAATATGAAGAAACAATTCGACGGGACAAAGGAGGACGGTTTAGCTCCAAGGCGTCTTCATGGGGAAGAGGTGTATGATATGGTTAGGGATCTTAATGTTGTACTTGGAAAGTATCTTGGTAATACATCTCGGTCCCATCTCGAGAAGACCATGTGGAAGAAGAGATCCATCTTTTGGGACTTACCCCTTTGGAAGGACTTGAAAGTTCGACATTGCATTGACGTCATGCATGTAGAGAAGAATGTATGTGACAGCGTGGTTGGTCTTTTACTGAATATTCCTAGCAAAATAAAGGATGGATCAAGGCACGAAGGATCTGGAAGACATGAAAATCGAGCCGAGCTACATCCTCAAGACACCGGAAAGGCCGGCTTTACCTTCCCCCAGCTTGCTACACTTTGAGTAAGAAAGAGAAAACAGAACTCTGCAAGTGCCTGCATGGTGTGAAAGTTCCGTCCGGTTACTCCGCAAACATCAAGAAACTGGTATCGATGAAAGATTTGAAGTTAACTAGCATGAAGTCTCATGATTGTCATGTGATGATGACACAAATGCTCCCTGTTGCAATTAGAGGTGTTTTGCCTGACAAGGTCCGAGAGGCAATCACGAGGTTGTGTTCCTTCTTCAACACGATTTCATAGAAGGTCATCGATCCCGTTGGACTTTATGAACTTTAGGCTGATGTGGTAAAGACTCTGTGCCAGCTAGAGATGTATTTTCCCCCATCATTTTTTGATATCATGGTTCATCTCATTGTTCACCTTGTCAATGAGATAAATATTTGCGGCCCCGTATTCCTGCATCGATGTACCCATTTGAAAGGTATATGGGTGTTTCAAGAAATATGTACGAATCGATCTCGTACGGAAGGCTCAATTGTAGAAGGTTATGCAACCGAGGAGGTTATTGAGTTCGTGTGGTCGATTACATGGAGGAGGTCGAACCGGTAGGAGTGCTCAGATCTCGCCATGAGGGTAGGCTAGGTGGGAAAGGTGTAATAGGAAAGAAATCTACAAATTCTTACGATAATATTTTGTTCGAACAAGCCTATTTCACAGTATTGCAACAGTCACTTGAGGTGTGCCCGTATATGGACATACACAAGGGTAAGCTAAGGAGGAAAACCGAGGAAAGTCGAGATTTGGATAACAAAAGAGCACAATCGTTTGTTCACCATTGGTTGAGGAGCACATGTCCGGTGAAGAAACGAGTGTTACATTGAGGTGGTTGGCAAAAGGGCCTTCAGTACAATCACGACATGGCAAGGATATGACATCAATGGATATACATTTTACACGAGAGCTCGGGATAGCAAGAGCACTTACCAAAACAGTGGTGTCCGTGATAGATGCCTCACGACAACATAGGCGTCTGAAGAGCATCTACTACGGGTTCATAGAGGAGATTTGGGAGCCGGACTCTGCATTTTCAAGATCCGGTGTTTGATGTCATTGGGTACGACTCCTAATGGTGTCAAGGTGGACAAGTACGGCTTTACTACTGTGGACATCGAACATGTCGGATACAGAGACGAACCATTCGTACTTGCGAATCAAGTAGCACAAGTATTCTACATAATCGACCCGGCAGATAAGAAGCGCCATGTAGTTCTGCAACGAAAAAGAAGGATCGTTGGAGTTGAGAATGTCGTGGAAGAGGAAGAGTACAACCAGTTTGATGAGTTGCCTCCTTCCGCAGGCGACAGCATCAGGCCCGAGGAAGAAACCACTCAAGAAGTTACCTATCATCGCGATGATCACAACGAAGGCCAAATTGTGAAAGAAAATAATTAGCTAGGAGTAATGGCAACATGTCGCCATTTATATGGAGTAATGGAAATGTGATGTAAGAAATGTACATTTCTGTGGAATTAATAGGAAATAAATCTGCATGATTTTGATGAGAAAACTTTGAAACTTCGAAGTCTCGACTAGGCGATGGTGGAGTTTTTTTCTAGGATGTAAACATTTAAATGCTTGTAGGACTTATATAAACATTTAAATGCTTGTAGGACTTATGTTATACATGCTTCATATGTATTAATGTATGGAAGAAAAAAATCATGTATTGTCATATGCAATATGGCTTATTATGATTTCGCAGCTTTTAGAGTTATGCATGCTTCGGAGTTTATTATGATTGTCATTCGTATCTATGGCGTGGGAGGGAGTATCTGTGGCGGTTAAGAACAATAACAAATCACAGATAACGATTATTCTGTGGCGGTTAAGAACAATAATCGTCACAGATAAACGTTATCTGTGACGTTATTGTTCTTAACCGCCACAGATAACGCTTATCTGTGACGGTTATTGTTCTTAACCACCACAGATACTGATCTCTACATAACACCGAGCATGGCCTCGCACTTCGCGCCTTCTACACTTCGATCGAAATTTCCCTCCTTTGTTGCCCTAGCTCCCTTGACGGCCACCGCCCCCTCGGCGTCGCTGCCCGCGCGCTTGCCACCGGTGCCGCCCCCTCGGCGTCGCGCCGTCCGCGCCCTCCCCCGTGGCGCCCCCAAGCGCCCTCCCACCGTCCACGCCCCTCCAACGCCCCCCACGCAGCCCCTTTAACCCTACCTAGGTAAGCCCTTCTCTTCACATTGCATCAATGGTTTAATTAGTGATGGTAGAATTTGTTAAAGAATCAATGGTTTAATTAGTGTTGAATATATCTCGTGAATACAACAATGTGTGGTCGGTTGAGATGGTTTCTGGAAGATAGAGTTTCAGTGTTTTGCTGCTGGGCATTGCAGTTTTGTGAAGATGGCTTGGTTCACTGTTGTTGGTCTGAAAATGCTCAAATAGTAGTAGTTTTGTGAAGATAGTTTTATGTTTTGAGCTCTGGTTCATTTATGACACCATATGTTAGGCATACCTGCTTATAGTCATTCACAAAGTAACAATGAGGAAGGTGGACAAGCTTTTCTGAGTATATATGTGAATACTTCAAAGGAGAGACAAACTGTCATCAGTAATGAAATAATCAATGTAACTTGCACCAGTGGTTCCAGGAATCTTGAAAGTAATACTTGTCCTGTTGGTGCTTTGTGAGTATTTCTGTCATCTGTGATTACTCAATTTCTATATTGTGCAAAGAGGCTAGTCAATCAACTTGGGTACCAATTTTGGGGCCAGTTGATTGTTTGGGGACTTTGCTTGTGGGGAGACTGTTGTTCTGTGTGGAATTGGGTTAAGGTAGATTGTTTGTGACAACGAAATTAACTTTCATAGATTACAATACTTGGTAGATCATTTGATTGATAACTGTGAGTGGTAGATTCATACATAGGCTGTTCAATAGTCTTGTTGCAGTTCTGTTTTCTTTTCGTTGGTAGTAGTCTCAGTTCTGTCATGCAATTGTCGTTGCCTTCTGTCCAATAAGCATTGATCAAGTTCTAAAACTGCCAAGTATATAAACTGTTTTGTGGTAAGATTGTCACAAACAAATCTATATCTTGCCCTAGTGGCGAGGATGGCCTTTAAAGGCAACCCAACATCTGAGAACAATTCAAATGAAATCAATTTGAGTATTATTGCTAGTTGTATGTGTCCATTATGGTTGATTGTTATGCATCTCGCCAAGATACTTGTTTATGAGCTCATCTATTATGATGTTGTCATATATCTGTAACTTGTACTCAATCAACAATGAACTGTCATGGTTGTTTAATTGGCTTGGAATTAATGTCTTCACAATATTGCTAATAATGCAATTATTTCAACAAGTTCTATCTTATCTATGTCATTCTTGTTATTCTTTGGATTATGTATTCTCAACTAGAATAACATGCTCATATCTCCTCCCTATGTTGCTAAATTTTTGTTTGGTATCCATGGACTTGGATGGTTTTATACCTACACTAGTTGAGTATATGAAAATATGACATCTCTTCACTGTAATTAATTATCTTTGTAATTGTACTTATCTTTTCTTGTTCCTGAATACTATAGAAAAATAGTAAACAAATACGAGGTTTGAAGGAATGAAATACAAACGATTGATAAGAATTTCTATTTTTGTTGGGAAGTACATTGTGGATGCCCTTAACATTGTGGATGCATTATACTACTGCTGCTATTACTTGTTGCCTTACTTGTCTTACTTGTTGCCTTCGGGTCAGACGTGGGTGATGCTCTGTGATGAACCTGGGTACTAGAATGATCAGAACCTTTATTTATGTGGTTTAGGCCTTGAACTATAGACTTAAATGCTTGAAAGAATTGCTTATCATTGCTATTACTTGTTGCCTTACTTGTCTTACTTGTTGCCTTCGGTCGACGTGGGTGATGCTCTCGTGATGAACCCGGGTACTAGAATGATCGTAACCTTTATTTATGTGGTTTAGGCCTTGAACTATAGACTTAAATGCTTGAAAGAATTGCTTACTTGTCTTACTTGAAAGAACTACGCACTGTTTGATATCCCGTTATTGATCGAGTTCTATTTCACAAGATTACTCATTTGACTGTGGAATTCTTTACTGTGCATTTTAAGGTGGTAAGAAATGTACATTTCTATGGAATTAATAGGAAATAATAAGAAATAAACATATCTAGACAGTAGAATTCTTTACTGTGCATTTTAAGGTGGTAAGAGTTCAAGGCCTATTTCATTGAATAAAGTGTTAGCCCATTTGTGATTGTGGTGAAGATCCTTATCTTCATCCATACCCAAATCTGAGAGCACATTAAATTAATTCTCTTTGAGATATAAGGCATAATTCATATTAATGGATGACTTCAAATTGCTAAGTTCTATCTTATCTATGTCATTCTTGTTATTAGTGGATTACTCCATTTGTGACTTGAAATGAGCCATAGACAGGCACTTTAAGGATCTAATATAGTCCTCGCTAGTACATCTTCTATCTTATTCCTCGCTAGTACATATTTTCCTCAAGGTGCTAATTCAATATGATACACTTAGTTATTCTATCGGTTAGTACATATTTTCTTTCCCTCTCTGAAATATCTCCTTTCTATTGAGTAGTTCTAATGGAGCCCAAACCGAGCCTATAATGGAGGAGAGCCCGGCAGGTACCTTACCCTCCACCCAACCACGAAGTTGCCGAGGCCTCCACCGCATGCTGCGAGGCCTCGACCGCTGTTCCCGAGGCCTCCACTTCATTGCAACACGCCGAGGACGAGGGAAGACTAAGAAGCTCAAGGTCGGTACACCATCACGGAGGTCTCAGATATCGGGTCCCTGTTGCAATCAAAAAGGCAGCAGACAAAATCTGTGTCAACACACGGGTACATCGTGGGAGAAAGTGCCAATCACCTATTCGGATTGGCATAAAGTGCCCTAAGCTACCAAAGCGGATCGTGGATGAGCTCAAAGGAACCTTCGTGATTCCCGAAGGAGTCGAAGAACTCGTGCGCCGCGATGCATTGATGACCATGGATGCGCGTGGAGAAACTTCAAGGCGAGGTGAACGTAAATTATGTGAAGCAAAACGGTCACCGTCGAGACTACCCAAGATTACACCCATTGGGATGAGTTCATGGCGATGAAGTAACTGAAGCGCAAGGAAGTCTAGTGAGGACCACATTAGCATCGCAAGAAGGAATACTCACCCCCACGGACTTGGCACGAGTGGGTACACTGCAAAATTGCTCAATGGGAGAGGCAGAATTACAAGTGATCCAACAGATGGCGCAAGTCCTTGGTCGGACTACAGATCGAGTCAAGCACTATGTGCTAGCGAGGGCAGATCTCTTGTTCATCGAGTTTATCATTCAAGAGCAGCGAAGACGAAGCAATGACGCAAAGAGTTCATCGCTTTTACGCCCTACCACCCAAGGATCCTTCCACCCAAACAGGAGAAAGACGATCTATCGCGCCCTCGAAAACAAAGAGCACCCGGCCGAACACGAGGCGTCGGGGTCAAGGTTCCATGGAAGATGGGATTCCCTGAGCACGAAGACTCTTATAGGAGTCGGAAGAGAGTTAAAGAAGAGCGGGCTGAGCAGGAAATGGAAAGTATGAAGGAAAGGTTTCTGCGAGAATTACAACCCACCATTCACGAACAAGTTCAACGACAAGTACAAGAAGCCTTGAGCATGGCGTGGTATCTGCCTGTAATTCCCAGTTTGAAGCGTTTATTTGCCAACACAAACAAGACTTTTGTGGCACTCAGATGTTGGGACCCGAATTTGCAAAACCAGATCCTCTGTGTATTCCGCACTAGTCCAGGATTGCACTAGTGCACAAAAACTCAATATAGATGATTATCACACTTATACTCAGCGATAACATAATAAAGGCCTCATCAAATTAAATATAACTATTAGATGACCTTATGGTCCACCTTACATCAGTACACCTCGCAGGGGTAATACTGAAAAGTAAATAAACTGTAGCAAAAAAATGAACTTATTCGTAAATAAACCCTTTAATTTGCCACAGGCAACTGACAAGATTCGAACCATAGTTATTCACCACTTCCTGGTACTCCTCAAAAGTAGACGTGGCTTCTTCTCCCACTGATGATGTTTTGTTGCAAGGGGTGAGTACATTAAGCACTCAACAAGTTGTGCACAGAATGCAAGTCTAATATACTATATGCATAGCTTATTATAAAGAATGGCTAATATGGTTAATTTGCATAAAACAATATTTATAAAGGAATAGCATAAATAGATTGAACGGCAGTAAAACAAATAATAGCAACAATAAATTTCTTATTTGTTTTTCCAATGACCGACGCATGACCTTAATCCATATTCCAACATCCAAACCCACATTTGTTTTGATAAAATTTAACCCTTGACTATAATCACCGAGCAATGCTCAATACCACGAGCACGAATATTCGAATAGATTTTACACTCTGCGGAGGATATACACTTTACCCACAAGATACAATCATACACCACAAAGGCGAGTAATTATGATAAAGCCTTTCCAATGCTTGTCTAAGCTCGATACTACTTGTTAAGGTATCAACACTAATGGGACTGGTTACCACATCCAGGGCCCCCCTCTTGCTGCATGTGAGCCCACCCCTGCGAGGACTGGTAACCACAATCTGGGTCTCACACTACCACTAATGGCACCAAAGCTTAGACACAATAATTTAATCAGCTAGGTCTGTCCCAAACAAGACTTGTGGTTGCATGAATGACTCAGTTCATATTCTTGCAAGATTAAGTCCTTAATTGACCATGGCAAGACTAACTAAAAGTCATCATAACCATGAACCAATAGCTATCACAAAAAACAATGTGACCGCTCAAGTGCCACATTAGCCCACTACAAATTCTTGTCACTTGCCTCAGTCTAAATCATTTTACCACCCCGGTTGATTTACCATGCACCATGTCATCTATTAATAACAAACTAATAATGAACTATCATAGGGTGACAAATAATCATGGCATACAAATAATAAGGTAGGGTATAATCCAATTGTATTGAATAACTAGATCCCAAACTATTTTGAAACAGTTCTACACATGAAATATCATGTAGTAGATTGAAACAATATAGCATTTAATAAAATTAGGTTCAACATGATCAAAAGCACAACTTGCCTTGGAAAAAGTCCTTGTTTTGAGCTTGATCTTGAATCAACACTTCACTCTCGTACGATCTCGAGTGATTCAAAGATCTACGTGAATCGAGAAAATACCAAACAAATACCAAACTAGAAAGAAAATAAACTCTAAAAATCAAATAAAATTAATCATTAAATAGATAATAATTTTACAAAATTATAAAAATTTAAATCGCCTCAATTAGAGCTCAATGAGAAAGAACAGGCTCCTAGAATATTTGAATAAAAGAAAATTACTAAAAATAAGAAATTTATTTATTTCTAAATTATTTTTCTACTAAAAATCCATTTATGATGTCATGCTGACATTAGCCCTATTTTACCTGAAATAAAATAAATCAAAAAACCTTGCAGTCATCGACAGGTGGGATCAGATCTATGGACCCGGCCCACAGATTGATGTAGGTCTACCATGGACTTGGTCCATGCAGCAGCTAGACTAACATCAACACTGATGTTACGCAGCGATGTCATGCTAACACAACCAATGATGCAAACTAGATGTGGGAATAACATGTGGCAAGATGCGGAGCTAGCAACGTGTCACTCATCTTGCGAGCCTCATTGGATCAGATGGCCAAGGTTGTGGTGAGAAACGTGGCGATGGTTCACAATAGCGCTACACTAGACTTGAGGATGAAGGCTCACCCGACGACACAACGACGATGAATTACTTTCGAGCTTGGACAGATCTAGAGCGGCATGACGTGATAGATACGAATCTAGACTTGAACATGGTGGAGGAGCTTCAACTGTGTTAGAAACGATGAAATAATTCAGTGGCTCACCAATCTGCTACGACAAGCTCAATATTCCTGACCACAATGTCTCGAGCGAATCTTCACGGTGAAAGTTGCGCAAGGACACAGCGATTCTTCGGATTGAATAGACAAAATCAGAGTGCTACATTGAGTGTTACATTGAATGATCAAGATGGTGTGCACTTAAGTGCTACATTGACAGACAACTACACGAGCCTCATGTCTCATCGCCTACTTAGTGCACTAGTGGAGCATGCCAATGACGCAACAAATTATTCCAAACTAAGTTTGTTGTGCAAGAACGCGTGGTACATGTCATCATTGATGGAGGAAACTGTAGCAACCTCGCTAGTCTACACATGGTCGAGAAGCTTGGCTTGACCACGACTCCACTTCGGCAACCTTACTCAATGGAATGGTTCAACTCAAGTGGTAAGGTTCAGGTAACACAAACTGTGTGAGTTCCTGTCTCCATTGGTTCATACCATGATCATGTTTATTGTGATGTTGTACCTATGGAATCATGTTCACTTTTATTAGGTAGACCTTGGTTATATGATGTTGATGCTATTCACTATGGTAGAACCAATCAATATACTTTCTTCTTTAATAGGAAAAAAATTAATTTTGAATCCAATGACTCTTGCTGAGCTAGCCAAAATTAATGCAAAAAGAACTAATGGTAAAGAACATGAGGATGACAAAATTGTTAGCGATGTACAACAATCTGAACCAATGTTAAAGAAAGTAATTCTTTTAGATAAGACTGTTTTCTCACATGATATTGCTTTGCAGACATCTGTTTCTTTGCCTCCTGTTGCCACTAACCTTTTGCAGTATCATGAGAAGGAGTCGAGGACGACTCCAATTCAAGAAGGGGAGGATGATGAGGACATCACCAGCATGGATATGACCAGCGTGACCGCTGCCTCTCCTTCCTCTCCAGCCGCTCCAACGACTACCGACGCTGCTCCATCTTCGTCACATACGATCGACGCTGCGGCATCTTCGTCGCTGAGAGGCCTTAATCCAAAAGCTCAGCTATTCAAGCCCACATCAACAGACAAGGGCCTCAAGCACACACCCCGAGAACAGTCCACGCATCAAGAAAGACCCATATGGAAGCCCAAGATACCAAAAAGCCCGGTTCGGCCATCCAACAGCACGCCAACTTCAAACGGGCATAACTCGGGCTTCCGGACTCCGTTTTCAGCGTGCGACCACCCGTTTGAAAGCCAAGGAGATATGCTTTCCAATGGATCCAGCCCCACTTCCAAATTCACTCCAGAACGACGGGAAAATGTGGAACAATATCACGGACCAGAAATTCAGGGTGCTGCATCACCTCACTTTTGGGCCTATGGCCCATGTATCTTAGGGTTTTGGTGGCCACCACTATTTTGGCTGCCCTACACCTCCTGGCTGCCACTATATATATGGCTGCCAGCGTTCTTCTATGCTTAGGTTTTGTTGTGTTTTGGTAGACCCCTTGTGCATCCCTCCTCGTGTTCACGTGTGTCGACTAGACCACCCGTGTCGAGAAACAGAACCTCAACTTATTGGTGAGATTACCCATTTACTATCAACTTGTTATTGCTTGCTCTCGATTGCTAGCAGGTTCAAGGATCGATCGTGTTTGGCTCGGTTGATCGCCTCGTGTGGTGACTTTGCGATTGTTCGGTTGCTGATCTCGTGGATTGGTAGCGTCGTCACTACACCAAATCGACGTATCGTTCTCATCAGAAGATCGGGCCGACCCCCGTGTGCATCATATGGTTGTACAAGTGAGCCAATCCTAGCCCTAGATATGTTCCTTAGGGTTGAAGGAACTCATCTAAGGGTGTAGGATGGCTCAAGAGTAGTATAAATAAAGGGGTAAGGGTAGCTCTCCCCTCTTTGAAGGTTTTGAGATTGTTGTGCTCCTTTGAGCATTGCCCACTTTATTGTGTGGCTTTGTAAACCTCCCGTTCAAAAGTAAAAGTTTAAATTCCTCAAGTCTGAATTTATTTTTTGCATTTACATTATGCTTTAAATTCAGTATTTAAATTCCACACTTACTTTCTTACAATTTACTTTCTACACATTTGGGTTTGCCTCCCCTCCTCCTACTTGTTTGTACTTCTTATGCCAAGCATGCATGATTGAAGGTTGAATCTTCTTCAAATTATATCTCAATCATCTAGGCAAATCTTGTGTTCTTCCTTGTAAGAAACAAATCTTTTCCTCTTTAGAGGATCATTCTGGGAAGATCGGGTTTTTCGTGTTCTTCTCTTGTATTCTAGTTGCTAAGATATGTGGGAAACCATCTAGGATCATTGTGATCATCAAGAACCCACGAGCTAGCTGAGGGCCAAGTTTTTGTTTTTGAACCTATTCTTGTGCACTCTTTCTTAAATTGGAAAAAGGCTAGAACTTTGATGTCAATCCTTACAATTGAAGGTTAGAATAGGTTCCTGACATCCATAGGAAAATGTATACAAAGTTTCACAAGGTTTGGATCAGCCGATCAAAAGATTCATTAATTTTCTTTTTGAAGTCGTACTTATTTACTATTCACCATACTTATTTTACTGTGCGAAGGTACTGTTCATCCAAAGTACCGAGGTTGATTTATGGTAGTGCCGCCCTTGCTAAAAATTTTTGGAATTGGATTTGCTACTCTTTGCTTTGATGAAGCGAGGTCTTTGGTTGGATCTTCTTGAGTGGGAAAAAATTTATTTAGGATAATTCACCCCCCTCTGATCGCCTTCTCGATCCTTCAATTGGTATTAGAGTCCAGTTTCTCTTCCATAGATCTTGACCAGCCTCTAGAGCCATAGTGACGGACAAATATTCCATCAAGGCTCCCATCTTTTATGGAGTTGATTTTCCTTTCTACAAGTCAAGAATAGAGTCGTATATCACTGCCCAAGGCTTCCTAATTTGGAAGAAAGTGAAGCTCTCATATGAGGTTCCTACCGATGAAAATGTCACGGTCAGTAATATGGCTAACATTGAGGCAAATACTAAGGTAAGAAACATCCTTATACAGGGCCTTAGCTGCAGTGAGTACGACAGGATATCTAACTTACGACTTGCTCATCAGATATGGGTAACCCTCGATGCTTACCATGAGGGTACCACCCAGATCAAGATGGTGAGATAAGATTAATACAAGCGTGACTACAAAAAATTTTAGTAGCACGCTGGTGAGACCTTTGATGAGTGTTTTGGTCGCTTTACAAGGATTTTGAGCAATCTTCGTGCAGTTGGCTGCACATACCCTGACTCAGAGAACGCTCGATACTTCTTGACCACATTTGATCTTTAGGTTTGGGAGATGAAGGTGACCACCATTAGGACACCACAGACTTATCGATCTTGACTCCTGACGAGTTTTACTCTCGGTTCAAGACTCATGAGATCCACGTTGTCTCTTAAAGGCAAAGTCACAGTCGATAACCTTGGTCACCAATCTCAATAGATCCACTCATGAGACTTCAGTTGGCCAGATTTTGATAGCCATATGAGTGGATGGCAACAATCAGGTTCTTCCCATAGCAGTGGCATTTGTGCAGAGTGAGAACACCAATAGTTGGCTTCGGTTTCTAAGGAACATTAAAGCCGAAGTCATCGATGAGCGGCCTAGAATATGTATCATACACGATTGGTATTTCGGGTTGTTGAAGGCGATCATAAAGTTGTAGCAAGGGTCAGATGAGCCATATTCATGACCTAATTTGTAAAGTAGGTGGTGCAAACGCTAGCACTTCTACAAGCAGTTCAGAAACAAATAGCTGATGAAGCTATTCAAGAGATTATGTAATCATAACCAACAGAGAAAGTTTGACACACTATGGAAGACGTTAGACAGCTGACAACAAGGCATACAGTGGAGAAGGCAATGCCTGCAATAGAAGAGTCCCCAGTTGCTCTTAAAGAGTTACCCACAAACCCTCCGCAGTTGGTTCGGAGTAATAGACATAGCACTAAATGCTTCTCCGAGTGGATAGAGTATGAGTGTAGGGAGAAGTGATCTCTACTTTTTTTGACAGAAAAGTGATCTCTACTTTATGACACCAATGGTGCTAGGTATGGGGTCATAATGACAAACCTAGCTAAGGCATACAATTGGGTCATGAGAGTCTGAGGCCCCTTCCCTTGATAGCTTTAGTGGAGGGAGTTCTTCGTGAGATCACGAAGTACTTTGTGGATTGACATGCCAAGGTGTTGGTCTACGTGAATGATCCTACTATCAAATACTCCAAGATGATCATTGCACACATGGAACAGAAAGGCAACAAGTGGGAGATACACAGAGTAGTGAAGATGGGGACAAGGGAGCTTCATTTTGAGGTATTGTGTAGGGACAAAACTGACCGTGGGACAAACAGAAGAATAGTTGTTTAGGAGTACATTATTCAGAGGCAAACATGTTCCTACATATGCAACAAGCCCCGTCTATTACACAGACCATACGCATATGTTATGGCAACCTGCTCAATAGTGCGTATAGACTCAGGTGTATTCATGTTATAATAATTCACAAAGGAAGTGATGACGATAACTTAGAGTGGAGAAATGTATGGGTTTTGTGTGGGCGGTTCATTCATGGAGTATCACAGTTGGGAGGACACAAGGCGGGTTTCTAACATGGAGAGACTAAAGGGCATTGGGCGTCTGTAGACAGGCATACCAAGAACGACATGGACACAATAGAATGTAGGCATTGAGTCAAGAAATGTTCGCTTTGTAAGGAGACAGACCACAATTTCAAGAATTGCCCAACAGTGTAGAAAACCACAAAAGGTGTTATGGGTGTAATGCAGTTTGTATGTAAAATTGTTTATACCTTCCCTATGTAAAACTGATGTGCAGAATTTAATTGTTTTACACATTTTATTGTTTTGAACAATGGCATTTCTATGTTGAATTATTATACTCAATTATTGTATTTGTACGTCAACTTATTGCATTCGTCTAACAACACACATCGCCCTCGATTTCTCATTGCGAAGTGACAACACCCTATTTATTGCTTTGTCACCGATTTAACAACGAATACAACCCCCCGCTTTTTGACAAAATTGACAACACACTACTCATTGCTTTGTCAACATGATTTGATAACACGTTACCCCTCCACTTTGTTAGACAAAATTGACAACACACTGTCCATTACTGTTGTCAGCCTGATTTGACAACATGTTGCCCCTCCCTTCTCAGACAAAATTGATAACACACTCACATCTCCCATACCGCAATAGATTTGTAGGTATACACTGCCTATAAAACTAGTGACCACCCAGGCAACACTTCTTGACTAGCTCAACCTCGACCGCGAACACTCCATCTGTGCCAGCGCCACACCCAACACTCCCCTATGTTGTTGGGGCTGCTAATATCTGACTATGTAGAGATTCTTCGAAAGCGGTAGCCTACCCTAATAGTTCTTGCAAGGATATACATGTGCCCCTAGAGTTTCCTGGCCAAACTACGATTACGGTCTTCCGACATGGATCATGTAGTCTAGCCATGTAGACACCGCCAGCCGCACTTTCTACAAGTGTAGTGAACTCATTGTAAGTTAACGACAAGTATATTCCGTAATGCATGTTGTGTTCCTCTGAGCTCTAACTTTATCCACACATAATCCTAGCAAGAGGCCAGTTGCTACTTCTTCCGGTGGATTGATGGGCCTAACAAGTACGATAGGGCGTTCTACGAACGCATTGAGTTCATATGCCACCTAGTAGAGCCTGAGCGATATAAATATTGGAAGCCTAAGCCTCAGACCATGGAAGACAAAGCAAACCCACCGCACCCCTGCCCTAATGAAGCACACTTCTAAAAGGCACAGGATGAGCATTAGCACATCGGAAGAAAATGAAGGAGAAAGCCAATGAGGCATATGCATGTGTGTGGAAGGAGGGTAAAATCATGCGTGAAGACTATTATTGAAAGAAAGTCAAGGCACCAAGCCTCGCAAAATCAAAGGCACTAAGCCTCGCAAAATCAAAGGGGAATGCATCGATAGATCCTTCCATATAGAGTTTACGACAAGTATGACTTTTTTTCCAATTCAAAAGGTGAGTATGTACCTTGGCTGTAGTTTCCGTTCATAGTACGTTCGTGTCGTCGTGCTATGTCTCCTTTATTATTTTCTATGTCAAGCTATGTCCATAATGTTATTTTCTATGTCATGTTATTATCATACTTTTCTTTATTAATTTTTGTTGTCATTTCTTTCTAGCTTGTTACCAATGTTGTTAACCTTTTCATTTCCCATTTATCACTAGCTTCACCGCACTGAAGTGACATTACGCTACAACAATTCCACCGTCAATCAGCAAAACCGGTAGGAATTTTTTTTCATGCTCTTTTTGAACGTCAGCATTGTCCTCCTCTAATGCATTGTACGTCAATATTTTTATACAAATTTCTATTTAAAAAAACACTCTTCCTCCATTTTAAATGGAACAGAAATAAAATTTGTATAAATAATATGTTGACAATTCTGAGCAAGAAAGAATTGCATAAATAATTTATAGCAAAAAAATGACAAAAATACCTATCGCCATTTCATTTGGCAACATAACTCTGCCACCAAATGAAATGGGGATGAATCCTACACTACTGGCGATAGGTAGGTATTTTATCATTTTTTGTTTCCGTGTATTATTTCTACAAATATTATTAAAAAATTCATTTTTCTTAACATATGAAACTTCTTTAAAGCAAACCTACAAAACCAAAACACCCCTCGTAGGATTTTTTTTTGCATTAAATTTCTCCATTTTCTTTTTTCCTTTGAATTGAATTTTTCCATTTGTCCTTTGAAATTTTTCAAGAGACCCTTAATTAAGAGATCACATTCTAGGTCAAAATGTTCACTTCCACAAGTTTAACGGCCTTCGTTATGAGCTCTACCGATTAATTATCCTATGAATTCCAAATGTTGTAAAACATTGTCGTTCACTCGCACAAATCGACAGCTTGCAAACAGGAACACACGAAACTAGAACGGAGCACACAGAATATAGGGATGGAAATCTCTCTCTTTTATTAGATTCATTGAATACAATGAGGAACACTCAATATATATAGGACAAGAAGAGAAAAGTTCGGATACGCCCACACAAATAAGAGATAGAGTTATAACCGAATACGGTTAGACTCTCTTATCTCATAATACTCCCCCTTGGGCGAATACCGCGTGATGCACATGTCTCGTTAAAAACTCCACTCAAAACCAAGTGGGAAAAAGGAGATAGAGAAAAGAGTACATTGCACTCGCATTTTATGTTGTACTAATTGCCTCATTAAAACATTCATGTGAGAAACTTCAAGAAAACTCACAAAGGAAAAAAGTACAACTTATAATCTTCAGGATTTACATTAGGATCTTCAGGATCACAATAAGAGTTATGGTTCAAGGGTTTTCTCCCCCTGAACTTTGCATCTCTCTAAGTCTTCACATTCCAATGCCTTTAACACATTTTTGAAATGTGGATTTGGGCAAGGACTTAGTGAATAAATCTACAAGATTTTCACATGACTTAGTTTGTAAGATCTTTATCTCACCGCTCTTCTAGAGTTCATGAGGATAGAATAACTTAGGAGCAATATGCTTCGTGATGTTGCTTTTCACATAACCCAATTGCATTTATACAACACAAACAATATTATTTTTATAGATAATTATGGGGGTATCGATGGTGTTAAGGCCACATGACTTCTGGATATAGTTAATCACATGTCGTAGCAAAACACATTCATGTGAGGCTTCATACAAAGCTATAATCTCTAAGTGGTTGGTAGAGGTTGTTACCAAGGTCTGCTTACAAGACCGCCAAGAAACAGCTATACCACCACAAAGAAACATAAAACCAGTCTACGATTTGGTACTGTGAGGATCAGACAAATAGCCAGCATCCTTATATCCCATCATGGTCAGGTCTTGGTTTTTCTGAAAAAATAATCCAAGATCTTGAGTACCTTGGAGGTATCTAAGTAAAGCCTTGACACCAGCCCAATGTCTTCTAGTTGGGGCTGAACTGTGTCTTACTAGCAAATTCACTCGAATGCAATATAAAGCCTTGTGCAATTCGCAAGATACACAGTTGCTCCAATGGTACTTAAATATAGGACTTCCGGTCCTAAGACTTCCTTATTTTCCATTCTCGGTTTGAAAGGGTCTTTATCCACTTCGAGGGATCTTACGACCATGGGGGTTTTCGAAGGATGTGATTTATCTATATTAAACCTCTCAAATACCTTCTGGGTATAGGAAAACTGGTGAACAAGGATTCCTTCTAGGAAATACTCTAGCTATAGGCCTAAGCAAAATTTGGTCTTACCCAAATCTTTCATCTCAAAACTCCGTCATGAAGTAAGCATTTGCTTTCTCTATCTCCTCTGCGGTTTTGATGATATTTAGATCATTGACATAAAACTGAGATGATACCGAATCCATTCTGGATTTCTTTATGAACACACAGGGACAATCATCATTATTTAAGTATCCCTTCCTCAAGAGGAATTCACTAAGCCGGTTATATCACATTCTTCCCGACAGTTTTAATCCGTATAGCGATCTCTTCAGTCTGATGCTATACATGTTGCGATTATTAGAATCCAGAACTTTGACTCCTTCAGGGACTCTCATATAAATATCCGAATCCAGTGACCCATCTATATATGCGGTCACTACATCCATCAACTGCATTTTTAAATTTAAGCTTGCTGCCATTAATATTAAATTTTGGAACGTTATTCCACTCTTTACAGGAGAATAGGTTTCATCGTAATCGATGCCGGGTCTCTGCGTAAACCCTTGTGCTACAAGCCTCGCTTTTATATCTCATCACCTGGGTATTTTCATTTCTCTTCTGGATAAAAAACTCATTTGATCCTACAGGAAACACATTAGGAAACGTTTAGTCAACAGGATCAAAAAAACTTTCCTCTTATTAAGCGAGTGCTGCCTCAATTGCTTCTTTTTGTTTGACCCTATTTGAGCGCTTCTAGCACTTTGCTATGGACTTTGGTTCTGAATCCAGCTTTTCGTAATTTTAAAGGCAAATATATGTCGATAATTATATTCTTTCTTTTATTCATTTCCCCTGCATCACTTCATGGATATATCTATATTAATTTCTTCCAGCTCCTCGTGATTTCCCACAATGATGGAGTCTGGGTGTTCCGATTTCCCAGCGTGGAATTGTACACGCAATATACACTAGGGTTATCATCTTTAGGATGGATCATTTCAGGGATGTTACCATCTTCCAGATGCCTCACTTCAGGGATTTTCTCAACATCAGGTTGAGTTTCTTCCACTGTCATAGGTAGTGTTCTCATTTATTCGGTTCTCTACTGCTGCGAGCGTCTCGCATGAATTGAGTCCGTGCACCTAGAGACCTTCCCTCTTCTTATCATGAGGGTCAAGAGTGGGTTCAATATCCTTCTAAGGCATTTCCACTCTTTCAGGTGCATATACTGCAAGTATATGAGATCTTTCACTCCCTTATGTCAAGTGAAGGCATTTGGCAGATTATTAGCTTATTTATTACAGATTTATTATCCTTCGAACTTCAAGTTCAGTCTCTCTAGTGTATGGATCTAAGGACTCAGTGTTCTCTAATGTGGTACATATCTCCATCTAATGCTGAGAAATGTCCTTAATACAATCAGCGTATCGAGCCGTGTACAGATCCCTTGTCATAGGCTCTAGGTATTTTAACACATAATGGAGATTCATAACCTACATGGATCCTCAACTTCTGGTGAGGTCCTATGGTTGTACGTTGTGGTGGAGAAATTGCCATGCATACAGCACAGCCAGATTTTCGCAAATGGAAAATACTTAATTGTTTTCCACGCACTATCTGCAACGGGGAAATTTCGTAATGTGCAGTTAGACTAAGTTGAATTATTATCGTAGTATACAGTGCGTGGCCCCAACAACTGGTAGGAAGCCAACTATTCTGTAAGAGTGGCCAAGCAATATAATAAGTTTTGTTCTTTTAATATAATGACTCTGCAAGGCCATTTTGAGAGTGGATATTAGGTACAATATGCTCTACATTAATTCTCGGAGCCATATAATAATCATTAAATGCTTTGAGATAAACTCACCAGTATTGCCTATTCAAATGGACTTGATCCTTTCTTCTAGAAAGTAGGCTCTTAACTTAATAATTTGGACAATTAATTTTGGTAGAAGCATGGTTCCTAGTAGATAAGAGACCTCCATAGGACCATCTAGTAGAAGCATCCATTAGTACCATAAAAATTTCTTAGAAGGGGCTTGACAGGGGCTGAATAGGTCCACAGATATCACTTTGAATTTTCTCTAATAAATTCAGTGATTCTTCCCTAACATTTTAGGTAAGAAGATCTAAGTATGAGCTTTCCTTTAGCAAAACCAGAGCATAAGAAACTTCAGATCGAGGAAAGTCTTTATGCTATGGCCAGCAAGATTATAATTATTCTTCTCATAATATTTAACTCAAGATATCGATCAATCTGCTAGATCTTAAATATTTATGGGTTTTCATCATAACACAAACTTGGGTTTTATATGTGCATAATATAACCCGAAGGAGAATGAATGAAGTTTTCCACCACACGTTAATTACACCCATTAAACTTAATCATGAGTAGGTATTTTGTGCCATCCTCATTCTTTGTCTCTGTAAGGAAACAATTCAGATCAATATTTTTAAAACTTAAGAGAGTGCGACTGAACACAAGGTATAATATGGCATTCTAACAGTACCAACTATGAGGGTATCGCTTCTGGCAATAGTCATAATAATTCCAATTCACTTAGTGTGGTACAACTATCTTCCAGACATATTTTCTCCTCCCTTATTGGATTATACTTTATTCTATGTTAGAAGTATGATTTATTGATCAAAGAATTATTGCATTAGGAATAAATTGTAGAATATAGATCAAACATAGCACAATTAAACAAATATCTAGGAAATATCAATTTATTCAATTTTAAATGATAATCGCTCAATAGAAGCGTAGACCAAATGTTCATTCAGGAACTAGGCTAAACTGATAAGGAGACTTATAAGAAATATGTGACATCGACTAACAAAGTGAAGGAATACTTAGGAGATTTATCCAGGTCTCCATATGAGTCACATATATCCTTCTGGGACTCCTCGAACTTTATAATTTCAAGAATCATATTATCACACTTCTCAACACTCGTGTCAACAACAGGTTGAATGGTGAAATATGATTCAACATTATTTACCCCGGATCTTATTTACCTTTCCAGTGGATTTTGTGTAAAGGTCTACCACATACTTCGGGATGCAATAATTGCATGACCAATGGTCAATGCACTCATACCTAAACCAAGGTTATTCAAGGTTTGCGGCCATACTTCTGGAAGTCCCTGACCCTTTATCTTTACTTTTCCACTATGAATTGCCTCTTCCCCTTATCCCCTTTATTCCATTTTCCCTTTCTGCAACCACAGCTATTGCTAGCTTACTGAGCATTGCATGTACTTTGGGCACTGCAAGATTCCCATTAGGAATTATGTGGTAATTCTTCACCAGGAGTTCATCATGTTTTCTGCTTTTAGCAAAATACATATAAGCTTAAAGTACTTCTAGTACTGAGCATAGCGATACCATTATAGCAGTATCCTCATATTGGGGTGGAAGGTGCATAATACTTGTCAATCTTTTTAGTATTGGTAACTTTCTGGTCACATAATGTTAGATCAGTGACAAGCTTGTATGACAAAATTATATGCTGCCATAGTCTTTATAATCCTGAAGGCACAGGAGGATCCATTCGCACTGTGCTTCTGGCAACAGGATAAATATTTGCTGGTTATGTATTTTCCTTCAGGGAATTCAAAAATACTAGTTAGTCATCTTCCATCAATTATTTGGCTTTCAGGTCCGTATGAAGATGGTGCCTCAGGAAGAGTAGAGGGTACCAGTTTTAGGCTGGGGAAACAATTGCTCTAAAGATGGTGCCTCAGGAAGAGTATTCATTGACCGGGTAAGGTAATTGTTGCCATTTAGGACAAACTTGATAAATTTTCTCTTTGCGATGTCCAACATGTCATATTTCTATTTATGCAAAATGACTTTTACAACTGGTAAAGTCATTATATTGCATGCTCACTCTTCAATCAGTAAAGCTTGATCTATATCTATTCAGTAGATAATTATCTAAAAGTTTTCAGAATCTTCCTAGCAATTTTCATGGCTTCCTGCTAATTATTCAGCAATTTTTCAAAATTTACCATGTAACACAAAAATAAATTTCAACATGAATTAATCATGGCATAATGCTAAGAATATTAATTCAGAGACTTTAAAGGTCTCATATGCGATCTAATTTTTTTTTGAATTTTCCTAGCATTTTTCATGTTTTTCTGTTAATTACCAAATAATTTTTAGAATTACTGAATAACAAGAAATTATATGTCCAGCACATAAAAACATAAAAAAAACATGCTAAGAAAATTAATCTAGCAATATGACAGAGAGCAATGAGTCATACATATTTTTTCATAATTTTCTAGTGTTTTCTGTTAATTACTAAGCAATTTTTAGAATTACTTAAATAACAGAAAAAAAATTCAGCGCATATAAAACATGGCATAAAGCTAGAAAATAAACCCAAAGTATGAAACTTCCAAAGATATGCTAAAAACTAATTTATCAAAAATATGGAAGTCAATATACCTAGAAAATCTAATTCTAGGGTTATATATATATATATATATATATATATATATATCAATTTTCTGAATTAATAACATTTTTCTGAAAACAGTGGGGCATGACCCATCTACCTATGGCCTAGGCAGCCTGTTCGACTCATGTGCACAGACACAGCGTGCGCGTGGCCCCAAGCGAGACGCGTAGCTAATTGCGACGCGACGACGCGTGCAAGAGATCTTGATACTGACGCATGCGAGCATTGCACTACGCCCAAATGCGTGTGGCCCACGTGGTGCTAAGCGCCTGAATCTTGTGATGGCAGGAAAAAACCCTAGCATCAGTTGTTGTCGACGATCAGGATCGCCTGACCGTAAATGTGAAACGGGGTTAGTGTGAATGAGTGACCCAAAACGAGCTGCGCTCAACGGAGGAACGGATGTTGGTCGGGGCGAAATGACAACGAGCGAGACACAGTGGATTATACTGGTTCGAGCCCCCGTGAGGGTAATAGCTCTACTCCAGTCTTCTCCTGAGGCGGAGGAATTCACTATCCTTGAGTACAGAGGTGGTTTACAGCTCGAGCTTGAGCCCTCTAGCTATGGATACTATCCTATTGCTTCTGTGTTGATCTCGTGTCATTTGTCGATCTGCTTCAAGGGATTTTATACTCCCTCGGCCGTTACGAAGCGGCGGGAGAGATTCCGGAGTAGTGCATAGTGCGCGTGAGGGCGTCTTTGCAACCGTCCCGGATCTCACACCCACGTCCGCCTTAACTCTGGGATTCCCGATCTTGGTAACTGTCGAGTAAGTGCACACCTCTAAACCAAGGTCGAGGTCGTGCGGGAGTTGAATCCCCACTCCCCAAGCTCGAGGTCGTGCGGGGATCACACGGTTTAGGTCATGGTCGAAGTCCCATGCTGCTCAGTCCCAAGCTAGGGATCCTGTTGACTGCGCGTTGACCTGTCAGAGATTCCTCAATCCCCGACAACCGTGATTGCTTTCCCATCACCGCCATCAACACATAGGAGCGAGGCGACACAAGGCGTGGGTTGTCGGTAGTGAGCTCTGAGCACTCGGGCACAATCTCGCTTCGCTATCCCGCTACTCGTTGATTCGATCGAGGATGGAAGCCATCGAGCCACCGACTTTCGGTGGCGCGCGAGCACTTCGGGTTGCGCCAACTAGGCGGTGCGATCTTGCGGTTGTTCTTTGCGACGACAATGGCTACATAGTGGGCGTGAAGGCACACCCGGTGTTGGTGTGCATTCATCGGCGAACAAAAGCGGCCGCGGAGAAGCCGAACGTCGGCAACCGTAGAAAGAGGCCGAGGCGGCAAACACGGCGGCGACTTCACGGAGGCGATCAGCAGTTCGAACTTACGAAGGCTTAATGTAGGTTGATCACATGATCACGGGATGAATTTCAATGCTGTGTCGATTGTCGTAGGTAGACGATCACGATCGGTCTCGGTAGAGTTTCGTGCTGATAAAGTATTGTAAAACGTAGCCGTTCACCCGCACAAATCGACAACAATACAACAAGAACACATGAAACAAGAACGGAGCACATAGAATATAGGGGTGGAAATCTCTCTCTTTTATTAGATTCATTGAATACAATGAGGAACACCCAATATATAAAGGACAGCGAGAGAGGAGTTCGGATTCGCTCACACAAATAAGAGATAGAGTTATAACCAAATACTATTAGACTCTTTTATCTCATAACACCAAAATATTTATAAATCTTTTTCTTTGGTTGGTTGTTCCAAACACACCTCAATTAATATGACTCCCTACGATCACAAATATGGCCCTGTTTGGAAGCAATGTATTTCAAAACTATGGTTTTAGTATAGTATGATTTGCAATTGTTTTGTTATGAAAACCATGGTTTTACTAAACTCCTTTAAAACCATGGTATTTCTTGGAACTACCAATTGTTTGGATGCAACATCACAAACCATGGTATTTGAGTGGAAATAGACAAGAAGCTAGCCAAAACACTACAACACGTCGGCCAGGGTTCTCTCTATTTATGGCGTTTACAAGCACCGAGGTTTTATCTAGCATGACGCTTATAAGCGCCGGGGATCCCTCTATTCGTGGCATTTAAAATTATAAGTGCACAATGACTTCCCAGGAGGTCACCCATCTTATTACTACTCTTGTCCAAGCACGCTTAACTTCGGAGTTTTATAAGATCTAGTACTTTAGTGGTGGTATGATCACATCGATATATAATCGTCCCTCCTCCCTTAACCCGTTAAACACCGAACACCGATTTTCAATTATTTCAAATTAGTAAACTATTGAGGTAATTAGCAAAATAATCATACGATAAGATCTTCAATTATATTCTTTTGGGCACCAATTCTAATTTGCAAATCTGAAATCCGAGCATATTTCTTAAAATAGACATAACTTTTGACTTCATTACCTCCAATCAAGGCGTTCTTTGGCTCATTGGAAAGATAACAAAAAGCATCATCTGAAATTGATAAGTGTCACAAAATCAGATGGTCGAAAAAATTTGAATTTTCAAACAAAATATCAACGAAAAATTGAATTTTAGGACAAAATTTAAAATTTTAAACAAAATATTATCGAAAATGAAATATTTGGACAGTAAATTATTGCAAATGGAATATTAGTTTCAATTATTTCAAATATAATATTATTTAATTTCAATTCTTTCAAATTCTCGATTGTGGTATTCACGTTTATAAGCGGCGTGGTAGAGTCTACCAAGCTTATACCGTAGAATTTCCCTCTACACCGGCGTTTATAAGCGTAGAGAAGACTCTAACCCGGCGTTTATACGCCGATATATAGTGGAATTCGGCGTTTATAAGCGCGTGGAAAAACTGTTGTCGGCGTATTCACGAACAGGCCCGTGATCTGATGCCGGGTTTTGTTCAGAGGGAGGCGTCTTGTGTACGGCTAATCGAGAGGGAAAACCCTAGAGGACTCCCCGCGAGGGTTTGGCCTATGAACTAAGGAGAACAAGCCATTTTTACCTGTGTTCGAGGCCCCTTGTAAGAAGGGTAATAACCTTACGTCTGCTAGATTTAGTATATAATGCTTTGAACTAGTCAGAGTTCGTGTTACAAGCGCATCATGACTTTCTCTAGTATTGCTTGGTCGGTGATCTAGGATCCGATCCCCTTCCCCATGCAGGGCCCTTATATAGGCAAAGCTAACGGGGGTAGGTACAAGGAGGGCCATCATCTTGATCTAAATACATTTAATGCTTTCTCTCGTCTTTGTCCTGTTCCTCGGCCTCATTAAATGCCTCACGCGTGCCCTTGCCCGGTCATGGGATGGGACCCCTTGTGAGTAGGTGAGGCGTCGGAGGAATGGGCTTGTTGCGTAAACCCTTACTCTTGATAAGTCTCTCTGGCGTTCTGCTGTTCGACACTCAGGCGGTGGAAGGAGCCTTCGAGGCAAAGCCACCGTGTGCCCACCTTCTTGCCTTCTTGGCCGGGCGAGAGGCGTCCTCGCCAATCGCCGCCACCGCCACGTGATGGCGCCGGGCGGCGAGGCGTGCTTCGCCACTGCCGCTTGGAGCGCCGTGGGACCGACTTTGGTGGCGGGCGCGATCGCCGCTGATGGCGGCGCCCACGTGGGGTGGCGCCGGGGCGAAAGCGTGCGTTACCCACCGCCGCCGGGCGCCCACGGACTAACGCGGCGGCGCGGCGTGATCGCCGCCGATGGTTCGGCCGCCACGTGGTTGGGCGGGCGCGGCGGCGTGCTTTCGCCCACTGCTTCGCCGGTGCCACGTGGACCGACGCTGGCGGCGGGCCGTGATCGCCGCCCGACGGCCGCCACGTGGCCGTGGCGGCGGCGGCGTGCTTCGCCACTGCTGCCGGGCGCCACGTGGACCGGACGCTGGCGGCGGGCGTGATCGCCGCCCGGCGGCGGCCGCCACGTGGACCGTGACTTATATGCGGTGGAGGGTACCCTAGCGTATATCTACCGACAGTAGCCTGCCTGCCCTAGAGCGCTTGAGCCTCGACTCCTTTTTAGAACCTTCACTTAATGCACTTCAATGCTTGGTGCGCTCTTGGGCGAGGCCACCACTCATGAGGATCTGACCAGCCGGTCCCAGCGTATCTGCGGTTTCCTTAGGACCAAAGCGGCGATAATTTTGTCCCTTCGTGAACCGTCGATGTGGGGTACGCATATATAGATGCATCTGCATTGAGCGGTTCACGCCTTCTGTTTTCTTGCGCACTTTGCTTTCTTGCTCCTTCGCCTTTTTTTCCCAAAGCTCTTCGTCTTCTTCGACTCGCCATGGTGAATCCCATCCCAGCCTCCACTGTCGACTCCATTACCGTGAACCGGATGGGGATTATCGCGCCGGAAGGCACCTTCCGCTACCGACCGGGGACCGCCACGCCCGTGTGCCTCTCGGATGAGATCGTCCTGCACACCTGGGCCATGATGGCGGGCCTTCTTCCGCCTTTTTCCGAATTCTTTCTCACCGTCTTCCATTTCTACGAAATCCACCACCTTCATCTCACCCCCAACTCCATCATCTTCCTCGCCATCTTCGCGCACCTCTGTGAAATGTTCATGGGGGTGATGCCGAACCTTCCTCTCTTTCGCCATTTCTTCATTCTGCGCTCCACCAACGACGACGAAATAGTGGGGAGTTGCTACTTCCGCCTCCGGGGCAGATGGCCTCCGCCACATTTCTTCCAAAGACAGTCCAATCGAGGACATGGCGCTTGTGATTGGTCAGTACATCCGGGATGAGCAGCGGGATCGGACGCTAGGGGTGCCACGGGGCCAGAGACGCCATCGAGAGGCTGGAGCTCGTCTTCGAAGAGACGGCGAGCTCCGGTAATGGCGACCCGCGTGGCGGAGTTCTTGCCGGACGCCGGGATGAACGGAGGGTGGTAGCGGGACTACACGGCGGAGGATCAGCCCTCTTGGCACGTCCGCCCCTCGTGGCGAGACAGGCGATAACGACCGACGCAAGACGTGGTCGGGACGTAAGCCCTTGTATTCTTCTAGCTTCCTTTATGCACATGTTTCTCCTGCGGCTTCCTACCAACCGACCGCCATTTTTTTCCTTTCTTCTGCGAAAGAGGGCAACTTTGAGGAGCCAAACTGGGCGGTGGCTTGTCAGACCGATCTTGCCGGTCCCAACCAACACACCTTTTTCCGACGGAGGCCCGGCTCGCCGACGACGGAGCACGCGGAGCGCCTGCGGGTTGTTAGGCTACTCCCGCCGATGGACTCCACGGACGGCCGTGATCCGCCGCTGCCCCGTGATCGGGGACGCGCTCGCCGCCGGCGATCGTCATGAACAGCGGCCGTCGCCGCCGACACCACTTGCCGGACCTAAGAGGGCTCGGACACGACGGAGCACCGCCACCACCGGCCCGGCTGCGTGGCGTACCCCTTCAAGCGCGGGGCACAGACGCGCCCGCCATGATTTACCTCGGCGCCCGCCTTCCATGCGCTCCGGCGCCCGAACCTTCACCGGCGCCTTTCCTCGGCGCCGACGATCAAGGCTGGCCGACAACCCTCCGCGCGGAGCTCAGCACCGCTGCCAGGCGGCCTCACGCCCCGACGGCCGGTTGAGCCCGAGGTGCCACCAGGGCGCCTCGAACGCGCCAAGGTGCCAACACCTGGCGCCCACCGAGACGGCGGAGGCCTTCTGGCGCGCTCGCCGCCACCGCCGCCAGGTCGGAGACGTGCAGCACCAGCGCCGGAGTTCTTGCCCCTCGCGCCGCCATCGCCGCCCGGCAAGCCGTCGAACTCTTCACCAGTAACGAGACGCAGCACTAGGCACCATTCTTGCTGCCGCTTCGTGCATGGTGCCAGACGGGCAACAAATTTTGCCTCGATGGAAGGCGAAGCGAGAGGCGGAGAGGGCGGCGGAATCGACGCGGAGAGGGCTAACACGACCGCAATGCTTGTGGCGGAACGGGCCGAGACACAGGCGAGAGAGAGGCGGCGGAACCTCGACACTTGAATCCTTCCGCCGGCGCAACCTCGCGACCATCTTTGAAGAAGGCGTTCGAGCGCACTCAAGAGGTGCTCGAACCCTTGGGCGTGAAGTGAGTCGCCCTGGAGGACTCGGCGCTTCAATTCGCCCCATCGCGACCAACCAGCAGCGGAGGCATTCGAGGACTTCGCCGCCCTAGCCGCTTCCGCCACGGAAGGACGCCTTGGTCGCGATCATGGTCAAACCTCTACGTGGCCTTTCTTGGCCACCGCAACGCCGCTTTTGATCCCATGGCGGTGGTGACGGCGATGTCGGGGAGACGCGAGCAGCGGCTTTCGAGGCGGGCGGTGCTGCACGCGCCATGAATACGTGGGCGAATCTTTGCGGGTGGAGCAACGGTCATGGACGTCTCCACCCCTAGTTGTCGGTTACGCCGACGAAGAACTTCGACTTGGCGAGGACGAGGAGTGAAGGCGGGCGGCTTTCGCTTCCCCTTTTTTGTTGCTTTTGTTGATGAACTGCGCCCGAAAACCCTTGGACAACTTTTGGATGAATGTTAGATGTTTAATCGTTATTCATGCGTTTGCTCATTTTTGCATGCTTGAATTCACCACATTCGCTTGTTAGAAACACCTAATTTAGGGTAGCGTTTCTAAGTCCTGCCAAGTGATTTCATGCGCCCGCTGTGATCGCGAGCATAGATTATGCGGACCACATAAAATGTAGGTGAAAAAATGCCCTTAACTCGAACAAGGAACGCGGAACGCAAGACATAGCGAGGTCTTAGCGTCGAATTTCCGCGCGAGATCATCGCAGGTTTCAACCTTCCGGAACTTATACCCACGATGATCGCTTAAAATATGCTCTACGGTAGCGGCGTAAACAACAAGTTCTCGGAAGTGCTATTAGGCGAAACACTCAGCTGAGACGACCGGCGGTGCTTGATGAGCCAACCCGAGGCGTACGAGCCGTGTAGGAGTGCTGTGTCTAACTGACACTCTGATGACTTGGTCTCGACGGACGTTAACATTTAGCACATTTTCTCTTATCATGAGGAGCCGTTGGGTTTCAACATTTGCGATAACCATGCACATCTTGACCTAACTCAGGATATGATCGCAAGAGAATGGCCAAAGAACGCGGTATAAAGTGCTTATCTTATTTCGCATGCCGCAGGATGAGCGACTTTGACGCTTTGGAAAGCACGATGGGTATTTAGGCGGCGGCTCGAGGCAAGGCGGCGACCCGAGCCATTGGGCGACCAACAACCGTAGCCGGGTGAGCCGACGGAAGGCTGGCGAGCAGCTCGGGGCACTGGGCGAGCAACCCGAGCCATGGGCGACCAAATAAGACGCAGGCCTTTCGAGGAAGTAAGCCGACATCGTTATGCTTACCTCGCTGTCTGAGCTGACTCTGAGAAGGTGAGTAGGCATCCGGAGAGGTATACATAAGGTAAGCTTTAAAACATTCTAAGCCCCTGACATGAAGTGTCTGGCTCATACTGTTTGGACCCTAAGTCCTTGTGAAATACCAGAATTCGATCCGGTGGCGCCATGTGCTCAAGCGGCGAGTTTCTGGGTGGCATTAGGTCGACGGCGCTCAAGTGACGACCAGCGGTGCCGAGGAGCCAACCCGAGGCGTCGAGCAGCGTCGAGCAATGCAGACCTAGCCAGCCCCTGATCGCCCAAGCCAAGTATACCCAAAGGTCGAGGATCGTTATGGATTCCACAAAGGAATTAGCAAGCGACGGAACCAGCGACATTCATGCGCATATTCGCCACTCAAGGCACAATTGAAGAGGAATAATAATGGTGAAGCAAAAGAGTTTTTGAGCAACATGACCTTCTTGATCGCTGTATCGTGCGATCACCAGAGAGGGCGTACCTCAAAGGTGGCAAGCAAAGCTAATTGTTACTTACAATTCCCTAAGGGTAGAACTTCCGACAGTACTCGATGTTGTAGGAGTTCGCCGACTCTCGCCGTCTCGGTGGCTAACCGTATGCTTGGGGCCGAGATCTTGAGACCACCTTGAAGGGGCCTCCCACCGGGAGACGGCTTATGTAACCCTAAGATGCGTCTAATGCGCCAAGAAGACCAGTCACCCACCGCCCGGTGTTCTCTCGGAGACCCGGGTGGCGTGGTACCGCTGAGGCTCTTTGGTAGCGGGCGGCGCGAGAGCGGCACGATCCCGCACTCCTCGAAGGTTGACATCTTCGCCGGAGATCCTCTTGGTCCTCTTCGTTGAAGCGGAGGCGCGCGAGCGCCGAACGACTCGGAGGGGAGAAAGACCTCGGCGCCATACACCAAGAAGAAGGGTGTCTCACGGTCGCCTGTTGGGCGTGGTACGGCGACCCGCGAAAGATGTGCCGGAGTTCTTCCGTCCATCTTGCACCCGCTTGTGGAGTCGATCAAACGCCCTTGTCTTGAGGCCCTTGGCACTAAGCGATTGGCGCGTTCCGCTGACCGTTGCTCATGGGATGGGCTACCGCGGCGAAACATACCTTGGTGCCCATTTCTTCCACGTAACTCCGGAAAGCGTATTTGGTGAACTGGTGCCGTTGTCGGTGATGATATGGTTGGCAACTCCAAAGCGGGTGAAGATCCGCAAGATGAACTTATCAACGGCGGCGGCCGTGATGGCTCAAGCGCCTCGGCCGACCCACTTGGTGAACTTGTCGATGGCGGCGAAGAGGTGGGTGAAGCCCGTGTTCGCGGAGCGGACCAGGATATCCGGCCCCGGACGCGAACGGCCAAGATAGCGAGATGGTTTGCAGAGCTTGGGTGGTCGGTGGGTTTGCTGGCGAAGAACCGACAAGCCGCCGCCCTCACCGGCTTCGCAAGCATCACGGAGGCGGTGAGGCCAATAAAATCTTGGCGAAACGCCTTGCCGACTAGAGTCGTGGGACATATGGCTCCCGCGCCGCCCATGGATATCGAGAGCAAAAGCTCCCCTCTTCCAGTGATGCACTTCAAGATGAACTCCGTTTACGCTCTGGCGATATAGGTCCCCACCTACCGAGTATAGCACTTGGCCTTCGTGCAATCTTCTCGGTGAGGCATCATCGTCGGGATCACTTGGTCACGCAGAAGGCGAGGATAGGGTCCATCCACGATCCTCCTGCCTAAGGGCGGCGACCACTCGGTGCTCGCTGGGTACTCACTGGCCGAGCTTTTCCTGGTCGCCTCAAGAAGACCGCTGGTCTTCCTCCGGACCGGGGCCGAGGCGGCGACCGCCTTCCCTCCCTGGATTGGAGGTCGTGGCGGTGGCATCGCCTTCCCACCGAGCCGGAGGTCGCGGCAACCTTGCTTGTCGTCACGACTGGGGGGGGCGCGCAATGACACCATCATCCCCACAGAATTGTGGGCGGCGGCGGGCGGTCGCGTTAGTCTTTCCTCGAAGACCCGGCCGAAGCAGAGCCCTTGAGGATGCAAGCCGGGACGGCCCGTCCATAAGGTGATCACGTCCGAGGGATATGAATATACCCCAAACCTTCAAAATAGCGTTCCATTCTTGGGACCTCTGCCAGTGCGCCCGTCATGGTGGGGTCGGAACATTGGAACTCCTTAGAGCTTGATTAATGACCCAGAGGAATCTCCCTTGACTTGAGACGCCTAATGCCCGGCCAGCGAAGCGAGCGCGCACCGCCAATGACCTTCATACTCGGCAATATTGTTGGTGGCCTTGAATTCGAGGGCGACCACGTCTTGGAGGTGTCACCGGTCGAGAGACCAGGACAACTCCAGCCCGCGCCTTCGGCTGAAAGACCCATCAAGAATAACGCCCGGGGAAGGCAGGCGCTTCTTCGGCTTAAGGAGTGGCGGAGTCCACTCGGCATTTAATTCCGCCAACTTTTGACTCTTGATGGCGGTCACGGGGCACAAACTTGATGTTAAATTCCCCCAGCTCCACCGAC
This sequence comes from Guadua angustifolia, assembly GCA_036346375.1. Classification (NCBI taxonomy): domain Eukaryota; kingdom Viridiplantae; phylum Streptophyta; class Magnoliopsida; order Poales; family Poaceae; genus Guadua; species Guadua angustifolia. The sequence goes on from JAYEVE010002035.1 coordinate 214,036, forward strand.
CATTTAGCAATTCGCCCCTCTGCTTCACGGTTATGGAGAATCTCGTGCAAAGGGTAGGCTATGACGACGGTAATTTCCCGCCCTTGGAAATAATGCCGCAGCTTCTGGGCGCCACTAGGATACAGCATACAACATCTTTTGAACTGCGGATACCGGTCTCTGCTTCATGCAATACTTTCTTGATGTAGTAGGCGGCCTCTGACGCCTTCACTCTCTGCGATCAACACGGCGCTCACCACCTCGGGGTGGCGGCAATATCTGAAGCAAAGGCTCACCGTGGCGAAACCAGACCAGGGGAGAGGAGGTATCGCTTCAAATCTTCAAATGCCTTCTGCGCCTCATCCGTCCCTCGAAGTAATTAGTCTTTTTCATAGCTTTGAGCAGAGGCAAGCTTTTTCTCCCAATCGCAATGAACCGCCTCAGGAGGCCAAAGCGCAAGCCAAACATTGGACTTGCTTGAGTCGCTATTTGGCGGCTTCATGTGCTCGATGGCGATATCTTGTCGATTGGCCTCAATGCCCATTGGACACGAAAACCCTTGATTTCTGTCGGAGGGCACACCGAACACGATTTTTCGGGTTGAGCTTTAGGTGATTCATCAGGAGGTTAGCAAAGGTCTCCTCCGGTCTTGGATCATTTCTTCGCTCTTTTAATTTTCACCACCGGTCATCAACATAAACTTCAAGGTTCCGCCCTATCTGGGCGGAAGGTAATATGCATAGCTTGGTAAGTAGAACACGCATTCTTTAAACCAAAAGCCATCCTTACATAACAAAGTATACAGGTTGGGGTTACAAAGCGATCTTTTCTTCGTCTTCAGCGCCATGCTAACTGGTGGTACGGGTATGCATCAAAAGCACATCAATTCACACCGTAGTGGAGTCCACGATGAGGTCGACTCGTGGCGAGGATAAGGATCTTTCGGGCGAGCTTTGTTGAGGTCGGTGAAATCGACACACATCGCCACTTCCGTTGGATTTCTTGGCGAGCACGGGTTGGCAAGCCACCGGGGTGGGAGACCTCCTGACTATTCCCACGCTTCAGGCTTTTCTACCTCCTCTCGAATGGCATCTCGCCGCTCCCTACCGCCTCCGGACCTTCCGGATCGGGCGCCGCTTGGGGCGTTGTTAATCGGTGCTCGATCACCTCTGGGACCCCAAATCATGTCGGACGGTTGCCGAGCTAACACGCTCTGCGTTTGGATGGAGGAAGGTGACGGCGCGTCTTCCTATTGGCGCTAAGGTTGGCGCCAATGCCGTGATCTTCGGGGTTCGCCCCACTCAGGCGACCACCTTTACTTCACCGGCGAGCGAGTGAAGCACTGGTCCGGCTGAGGGCTCCTCGAAGTGGCGTCGGCGCTGCCGACGCAAGTGGCACCGCCGGATCCCAAGCCCGCTTGTGGCGGCGCAGGCTTGAACCTATCCACGTTGAAAACAATGGGGCGGCGGGCCCCAGCATCTTCACCACCATGTAAGCGTAGTGGGTAGCGCCATGAACTTGACCACGGCGGCCCGACCAAGTGAGGCGTTGTATGGGAGGTAATCTGCGACCTCGAAATCCACCATCTCGGTGCGGTAGTTATCCTTCTCCCCAAAAGTGACGGGAGGCAAACTTGACCCAAGGAACAAGCCCGCATCTGGGGCCACCTCAAGAACGGTGGTCGGGCGAGCAGAGTCGGGCGAGATCTGCGGCGCCATGAATGCCGACAGCAGACGGGGAGGTTGAGGAGCTACCTCCATCCATCAAGCGCCCCACCAAGACATTTAGGACCGTGGGTGCGACCACGATCGGGAGAGGCCCTAGGTGAGGGTGCATTGAGGTGGTCGGCCCGGCGAAGGTGATCGCTTGCTCGACCACTTCAAGTGTCCGACCCGCCCTCGAAGCTCGGCGCCGTGGCGACACCTCCCTTTTCACCGCTTACAAAGCGGTGTTGGAGAATGGTGGATGAACCACCATAGATGTGCATACGATGTGATCCGCTTTCTTTGAAAAGCGGTGGGGCGGGATCTTCATCTTGATCATCATCGGCGGCGCTCGCTGAGCCGCTTCTCCACCATCACACGACCGGCGGTTGTCTCAGGTCATGGGTATTGGTTTTATGTATCGCAAGAGGGCTCGCCCTCCTTTGATCGCGGCGGTCGTTTCTCTGATCGCTGGCGGTCATCGCGCCGATCCGGCGATCGTCACGCCCGTCACGACGGTCGTCGCGCCGCTTCATGGCGGTCATCACGCCCGATCGGGCGGTTGCGCTCTGGAGGCGCTGGGTCTTCTTCGTCGTCGCGCTCGGCGGCAAGACTACTGGGCTCCCGCCTCGCGCTTCGCGCCTTCTTGTGCATGGCGGGACCTTCGATGTCCGGCCTCGTCCTGCCTTAGCAACCCTTGGGGCGGCCTGGCGCCCTGCCTCCGCGGCCGCGCGACTTATGTGCGAGGAGAAAAGCTTCGGAGGTGGAGCCGATGGTACGGGTGGCCATCTTCTCCTTCATCTTCGCGATCGCGTCGCCCCTCTGAAAGCGATGACGATCGATTGCTCGGAGATGTGGGGATGGTGTTGCGGCAAATGATGTAAGCCGGGATGAAGTCGCGGCGACTCCCCTTTCTTGTTCGAGGCGTGGAGGTCATCCTCCCACACCGCCGCGCTAAGGAGCCTGAAAATTAGCGACAAAAATGTCGCTGGCTGTCCCCACGAGCGCGCAAACCCTCGGGAGATTCAAGCGGCAGGCGAGCGCGAATGCGTCAAGGCGTTGGGAGGTAGTTGGCCATGACCTTTTCAGATCCGCCGGTGCCGCACCATCGTCGTGTAGATTTGGAGAACTCCTCGGGTTGGTGGTGCCATCATATTTCTCTATGGTCACGGGCGAAACTGTCCGGCGAACCACGCGGGCCTTGCCGGAGAAGGCCCTGCACCTGGCGCCAGAGAGAGGCCGAGCCGCTCATCGAAGCCGGTCGGGGACGCGCGCATGGGAGCACGAGGCGGCTCTTCAAGGAGTCGGAGGTGGACCTCCTCCGGTCTGGCGAAAACCACGAGGGGACTCTCATTGTCGCCGCCACACACTTGCCATGGCGACGCTCTGGTCCGGATGGCGCGGCAGCGATCGCGAAAGTCATCACCAGCTGCCGGCGGCTTTCGTCGAGATGAGCGAAGGTCCCCACGGTTCCTCGAGGCCGGGCGAGATGGCGCGCCCATTCCTTGACCCGGCCCACGGCGAGGCCCTTCTCGTTAAGGCGACTTCGAGGCTGAGAGCGCTGCATGGCGCCATAGCGCCGAGGTGCCTTCGATTCGATCGTCGCGAAACCCTACCCGGCGGGCGATCCACGAGGCGGCAATGCCGCTTCGACCACGGAGGGCCGGAGAATCTCGCGAACTCCACCGGCGGGTGGTCCGGCGGAACGCGGCGGTGCAAGTTCTGGCGGGGTGGCGCCTCCATGGCAGCCTTCGACGACGGGCTGCTCCACCGCTTCGGGAGCGGCGGCCGACCGCAGCAGGCGGGGCACGGCGGTTCCTCGACCGGCGACGACGGCCGAGGCGCCTTGGTTGTCGCTTCGCCCGCGAGATCTGGTGCTGCGGATCCGCCATCTTCGATCGCGAGCTCGTCAATCGCGAACACAAGTCTGCGCCGGAGTTAGCCGAAAAGCCAACCACTAGCCCCCTACGGCGCGCCTTGCCGGCAGTATTCCACGTGACAGGCCCGTGATCTCTGAGCCGGGTTTTGTTCTACAGAGGGCGTCTTCGTGACGGCTAATCGAGAGGCGAAAACCTAGAGGACTCCCACGCGGAGGTTTGGCGCTACTTATGAACTAAGGAGAACAAGCCATTTTACCTGTGTTCGTGCCCCTTGTAAGAAGGGTAATAACCTTACGATCTGCTAGATTTCAGATATGATGCTTTGAACTAGTCTGAGTTCCGTGTTACAAAGCGCATCCTTGACTTTCTCTAGTATTGCTTGGTCGTGATCTGGGATCCGATCCCCTTCCCCATGCACCCGAGGGCCCTTATATAGGCGGGCAAAGCAGGGGTAGGTACAAGGAGGGCCATCATCTTGATCTAAATACATTTAATGCTTTCTCTCGTCTTTCCCGTTCCTCGGCCTCATTAAATGCCTCGCGCGTTCTTGCGGTCCACGGATGGGACCCCTTGTGACAGTAGGTGAGGCGTCGGAGGAATGGGCTTGTTGCGTAAACCCTTACTCTTGATAAGTGCCTTCTGGCAGGTCTCGCTGTTCGACCGCGATGCGGCGGTGGAAGGAGCCTTCGAGGCGAAGCCACCGTGTGCCCACCTTCTTGCCTTGCGGCGGGGCGAGCAGGGCGTCCTCGCCAATCGCCGCCACCGCCACGCGATCGGGCGCCGGGCGGCGGCGTCTTCGCCCACTTGCCGCCAGCGCCACGTGGACCGACGCCTGGTGGCGGGCGCGATCGCCGCCGATGCTCCGGCCGCCACGTGGTTGGCGCCGGCGAAAGCGGCGTGCGTCTTCGCCCACGCTCGCCGGCGCCACGTGGATAACGCTGGTCGTGGCGAGCCGTGATCGCCGCCCGATGGCTCATACGCCACGAAATTTGGCGGCCGCGAAAGGCGGCGTCTTCGCCCACCTTTCGCCGGGCGCCCGTGGACCGACGCTGGCGGCGGGCCGTGATCGCCGCCCGACGGCCGCCGCCACGCGGTTGGCGCCGGCGAAGCGGCGGCGTTTCGCCACCTGTCGCCGGCGCCACGTGGACCGGCGCTGGCCGTGCGGGCCGTGATCGCCGCCGACGACGGCGACCGCCACGTGGACCGTGACTTTATGCGGTGGAAGGGTACCTAGCGTATGTCTGGCCGACAAGCAGTAACTCGCGTTTATAAGCGATGGTATAGAGTGGAATTATTTGGCGTTTATAAGCGTAGCTGAAGATCAGTAACCAGCGTTTATAAACGCCGGTATAAGTCAAATTGCCGTTTATAAGCGCGTGGAAGATTTCTAACCCGTTTATAAACACGGTATAGAGTGAAATTCTCTGGTATTTATAAGCGCCGTGGTAGACTCTAACCGGCGTTTATAAACGCCGGGGAATTAAATGCCTCGAATGATAAAAAATATCGGCTTTAGCCTTATTAGGGGCGTTTAGATTAAACGCCGGGTAAAATAAACGCCGGGAAATCCATGTTATCTTGTAGTGAAACCAAGAAAACTTTGGGTTGGAGTGGAGTTTCAAATACTCCAAAAATACCATGGTATCTACCAAACCATGGTTTTTAATACAGAGCTTTTGGCATAGTAACCAAACACCTCTTGGTATTCTTAGAAACCATAGTATTATCTAGAAACTATGAAAATACATTGCTTCCAAACATAGCCTAATTGTTGTTTTGGACATCGACACGGTCTTCAAAACTCAATTTTGATTACTATTTTATATTATAATATATTTAAAAAATCTAATAAAATTATTATACTACTTAATTTATATTATAATATATTTAAAAATCTAATAAAATTATTATATTATAAAAATATGTTTTGAGATGAATCTATACATATGATTTTCATACATCCGATCTAAATATGTAAAAAGATATCAATATTTAAAGTTTCAAAGTTTAACTGTATATTATCCCAAATCGACGAGTTTTGTGAACTGAATATATCATTCTAGCTACCATATATACTTAAACAAAAACAGTTCAGTCCCTTAACATAAAAGTAAGCGCCAATTATCACAGAAATTAAGTTTGCCTTCTTGAATCAGATCATTTCATCAACTCAAAAATAGAGGAGCAGAAGCACCATATATATGTAGCTGGAAATTAACTATAAACCCTTGCTTATTAGTATTCGTTCGCCTAGTTACACAGGAACACCAAGCAACCAAACACCCAGCCCAAACTACTAGTCGTTTCAGGCTCCGACCGACGGCGGCGCCGTCCGATCGGCCACAGACGCTGGCGGCCACGGCTCAGCGCGGGAAGGCGGCGATCTCAACTCCCTTGTTGCCGAGCGAGGGCACGGGCGCCTCGTAGGCGCTGAAGAGGCGGTAGGAGGAGATGAGCGAGAGGAGGATGTAGCAGACTACGGAACCGAAGGTGATGACCACCGACGTCCGGGCCTGCCGGCAGAAGCTGCCGAAGACACCGCACGCCTCGCTCCACGTCACCTCCTTGTCGCCGTTGTACGCCAGGTAGAGCAGCTCCGCCGACGCCGCGCCGGCGGCCAGGATCAGATAGGTGAACACCTGTATCCATACGTCTTGCACGTTAACACACCATGTTCTATCGCTCAACCTTGTCACACAAAGCAAGAAAGCAAGAATCTGATAGTACTACTATTAACAAACAGAATGAATTAAGTATGTGTGCACAAATCATCTCTATTCCGATGCGTTAATTTCACTGCTCCCTAAACTCTAATCCTAAAAGCAAAATCACACGAATTTTACAGGAATTTTGTAAACTAAATAACCAAGAATTAGCAAGAAAAATTACCATGAATTTTAGTGATCTAAAAAAGGACACTTAACACGAACTAATTAGGCTTCTACTAGTTAATCAAACCATAATATTGAAGACAGAAATTAGTGAAGAACCTGGTCGAGGAGGAAGACGACCCAGGAGCGGGACAGCGTCGCCGGCCGCGGCATGGCGGTGTAGAACGCCGAGACCACCGAGTAGGCCGCGCACAGACCGTTGGCGTACACCAGGTACCTTCCATTTTTTTCGCCACAAAAAACCAAAAGAATTAAACGAGGCTAAGAACTAGACGATCGGAGGCGACGGACGGATTAGCCAGCGTACTTGAATCCGCCGAGGTCGGAGTAGGAGACGACGCCGTACTCGTTGCTCTGCGAGTTGCGGAGCATGACGGCCATGGCGGCAACGCAGAGCCCCAGCGGCGCCGCGCGCAGCAGCGTCTCCACGGGCCGCACCCGCGCCGCCGCCACAGCCTGGTCCCCCGCCTGCAGGCCGCCCTCCCCTCCCCCGCTCGCCGGCGCCGCCATCACCTTATCCTCCGCCATCTTCGACATCTCGACCAACAGCCAAGAACCGCGTAGGCACAGCACAGCTCCCAACCACCCGGTCCCTCTTTCCCTATCTCCTCTCTCTTCGAAGGGAAGGGGATGATGGGGACGAGAGGGGAGGCGAGCATTTAACGCGGGGGAGGAGGTAGTTGGGCGCAGCCGGGCGGCTTGAATGCGCGCAGTTAATGGCGCGGTGGCAGTACCGTATGGTATGGGCGAGCCAAGTCCAGTGCAGTGCAGTCGAGAATCGACACGATTTGTCCCCGATCGAGGCCAGCGATTGGGCCACGCGCCCACGCATCGCATTTGTGTGCGCTTGCAGCGGCCGCGTCACGCGTGTGCTTCATCATGCGCCGGGGGCGGGCGCCGGGCGCCCCCTGTTCCTGCTTTGATCCGGACGGGATCGTGAGTGGTATTGTCGACCGAGGCCTGAGGGCACGCATGCACAAGAATTTTATAGATAATTCTTAGAAACTGTACAGAAAATGCTACGATTTCTATCAAATTTAGATAAAATACATTCAATTATAAAATATGTCCAACTGTCGAAGGATGAAATACTGTATCACAAGAAGTGCAACGACAAAACGGTCGATGTTTGATTAGAAAGATTACCGGGGGCAATCTGTCGAGAGTTCTATGTAGTAGTGCCGTAGTGGGTGATCTGACGATAGCCCGCCAGGATTTGTCGCAGATGTGCTGGATTAATGGAGCGTGATTTGGCTAGATTAGTTGAATAAATGAATTTCTGAATGACTGAATCATTCTTTGCATCTGATGCAGCCCTCCCCTAGAGCTCCGGTTGGTGCACAGTGTGCCTGCACGGCTGCATACCCCTGGCCCTGGCGTACTCGCGTGCACAGTGCGCTATTCTAGCCATATGTTCTTGCACGATCGCAAGGGATTTCGAGCGGTGCTACGAAAAACAGTCTTCAAAGCTAATTAGGCATCTAATTAATTGCTGTCCAAAGGCAAAGCGACCACTGTTTTTGTTCAGGAGGCCTTGACTCTCGAATGGTTAGCCAGTCGAATGTTTTATTAGTCGGCCATCTTTTATATTTTGAACGATACAAGGTAAGGATGGCAATTATATATACCCGTGTGTCCGCTGACAATTACCTAATGAAGATAGGTTATATGTCTCTTTCTTTGCCTACGGATCTAGAAATAGAAATAATTCTTAGCCCATCAGATAAAGGGCACAAGTATAGGTGAGATTTACCTGTTTCCGCTTCGCCTATTTACCCGTCTCATACACTCTGACAAGTGGCTCAAGCTATAATATCTAAACCTCTCGAGTCTCGACCTCTCCTCCTGTTCTCAAGCCGGATGCCCTCCCAATCCTATACCTCCTGTCCTCCCCTGCTCCACCACGGTCCAGTTGCGTCCACCTACTTGCGTGGGCTAGCCAGCACAATCCCACACCGCTTCGTCCGTACTCTCCCATCCCCCAAATCAGCCATTTGCCTGCTCCCTCGTCTGTCCTCCCGGCCGGCAACACCGTCAAGGCAGCAGGCCACTGCCAACCGGTGGGTGCCTAGTAGATCAGCTCAAAGGTGTCCCTTTTGGTTCCCGTCTTCCCGATTCATAGAAAAATTGACTAGAGCTTGTTTCTTGCCTTGTTTGCTATCCTCTGATTTGTTTCTCTCACTTGAGCAACTTCTTTCTCTCTTTCTCTCTGATTTGTTCGTTCTTATATGATTTCTCTCTGATTTATTGCTACTCTTGTTATTTTGTCAGATCCGACTTCTTGCAAGCCTTAATACCTCATGTAATCAGGAAGTTGAATCTGAAATATGAAGCCAATCCTCATGCTCAAGAACGAACTGAGATGTAAACTATGTCTTTGTTTACTCTTTTTAGTACTGAACCATGTCCGATTTGTGAAATCATTCATTGTATTTTTGTGTTCTTGATGTACTTATGCAAGAGATAGCTAGCAAACGAACATGCCCGTGGGTAGCAGGCACCCGTCGGGGATGGGGGACGAACTTAGCCCGTCACGGGTGGTGAGCATGGGCAGATAGAAAAATCTTGGTTGGTATGGGTAGGGATGAAAATGGGTCAGATATCGCTCGTCCGATTTGGGACCGGATCCGGTCAGGACTGGATCGAGAATCCGATTTTACTATTCGGTCGGATCCGGGACCGAATCTGGATATTTGAATCCGGATTCAGGATTGGATCTGGAGTATTTAATATCTGATAAATAGATGACAGAATCCGAATATTTGGATTTTTCCTATTTGGATATCCAAATTTTTCTTATTCAGATATCGGATCAGATATTTGGATTTTTCCTATTCAGATATTAGTAAGGCCTAGCCTATTTTCATCATATTTTTTCCATATCAGCCCATTTATATTAACAATTAGTTTATTCTATTGATCCTCAAGTAGTATATTCTTTCTACGACGTTTATTGAGTTTGATTGATATATAATTTGTTACTATAGTCATATACTGATATGCTTTTAATTCAATATATATTACTCTATATATACGTGCATTATCCGTATATCTTTATCCGTTTTCGACCTGAATCCTCACATATCCGTCTCATAACCGTATCCTTAATAATCCGAATCCATATCTGTATCCAGCTAGCCATATCTGGTTCCAAATCTATAAAAAAAATATGGGTTAGGATACAGGAAGAGCAATATCCGCCTACATTTAATCCGTTTTCACCCCTAGGTATGAGTATGGGTGAGCATCACACGTGTCCATTGCACCCGATTGCCATCCCTTGTACAAGGCGGGCACACACAATCACCACACTCATGTACCACAAACACGCACGTATCCTTTACATATGCTAAGACAATCATCGGAGACGTAGGAACGTGCTGTCCTACTTAGCGTGCATGCATTTGTGCACCTGTTTTTAATTATTCAGTTGAAAAATGCTGAGTTTGATCACAAAGGGAAGAGCACTCTCGTATCCTCCCAGTAACCAATCGCTCAAGTCTCGTCGGCCATTTTTATCTGATCACTGCCATTCCCTCGGATGTCGCTTTTGTTAGCATATAAGAGCCTCAAAAAACTATTTAATGGCAATTAGGCGCACATATAGAGCAAGTTCTCACCATGTTTTTTTTCTAAAATTGACATAGTTTGATTTATTATCATTTTATTTATAGTTTGGATGCATTTTAGAACCAAGCTGGTGAGTTGAGCCAAGGCAAACAAAAGCAAAATCCAATTTCAATAAAATCGATTAATGTTAATGTTTAACCAATTAATAAGTGTAATTAAGGTAATTTTCAATCAAGCTAAGGGCATGTACAATAAAAGACTAGCTCAGCTTACTCTTAGCATGTCAACATCAGCTTTGTCTTATATAAAAGAGTGAGAAAGGAGGAGAGAAAAGAGCTAGCTCTTATTTAGTACTACGTATTGCACGAGAACATATGTAGTTTAGTTATGTACAAAAGAGAAGAGATGGTTATTACATAGCATCCAAATCGAACCTTTAGAGATAGCTATCATATAAACTAGAACAATAAAGCGCGCGCGCCCAAGGCGTGAAAAAAACAAATTTATGTTTTTTCGGGAAAAGCGGATCACGAAAACAAATTTTACGCGCAGACATGAACGAAAAAACAAATTTGCGTTTTCTCGAGAAAAAAGCGGACCCATTTTTTTTTGAAAAAGCGAGGAAAGCGGACCACGAAAACATTTTTTTCGAAAAAGCGAACATGAAAATATTTTTCCGGAAAGAGCGGAGGGAACTCGAGAGAAAAAGCGGACCACGGAATTTTTTTGAAAAAGCGAGGAAAAACGGAGCACGAAAATATTTTTTTGGGAAAAACGGAGCATGAAAATATTTTTTCCGGAAAGAACGGAGGGGAAAAGTCTAGAGATAGAGATGAACAAATTTCTCAGGTGGCGAAAACATTTTTCCCCGCGAAAAATGGAGAAAGGACCTAGACGTAAAGAGCAAGGACCTGAATGTTATGTTTTTGGACCTATTCGCTATCCTAAAAAATTAGAAAAGGGCTTGTTCGCGATTTGAATTTAACGGGAGGTTTTTTTCGTAAAACGGCGCATGAGGGACCTAAACGAGATTAATAAAAGGAAAATTTTCCCTCACAAAAAATTACAGAGGACCTATTCGTAATTTGCAGAGACCTATCTGTGATTTCAAGAAACAGAGGGGGTTTTTCGTAAAATGGCCTAGGGGGTGACGTGGCGCGTCCTCCTCTCAGGAACTTTGCAAGCTTTAATAGGGGGATAGATTAGTTTTAGTATTTACTCTAAATAATATGAATAAGATATGGAGGAAGTAGTAGACTTTATTATTGTATTTACTCAAAGAGTTCCAGTGATGCGCTTTTGTTATAGTGAGAGTTAGGGCATGTACAAAGGTTGAGCCCGACTCAATCTCCTAGGCAGTCCACATCAGTAAGAGTCAGTTCGCATACAAAGGGCTGTCTATAAAGCAATCTCTTCATTAAATGCCTGATAATTAATTTTCTGCATGCGCCTCTTTTACAGTCGGAGATGTTAGGGCCGACTGGCTCTCCAACAGACAGCTTTAGCGTCGTTGGTTTTTGACCCCGCGCCAAGAGTCGTTGTTTCACGAAACAACGTTGTTTCTCTCTCCTTCCCATCTCTCTCCTCCACGTCAGCTTTCCTACCTATATGGCAATTTTTAGGGCAAGCAATTAATGCCTATTGTACATGCCCTTAGCCACCCACGATTTCACGGCGCATCGGGATGCTGCCCATGTTGTCTAGGCTCCTTTCTTGATCACCAAATTCAATTATAGGAGCCAAACAGTGCGTGTGAATACTCGATGTTAGTTGCATATCCAAATCAGGGTTCACTTTATCGTGAAAACAAACTCGAAAAATGACTGTATTGAGCCGGTTTGGAACCCTAAACTAATCAGTGAACCGTCAAATTCAAAAACAAAATTAAAAATTTTAAAATTTATGTCACGTAAATCGACCAAAAATCGGTGAAAATCGAGCGATTTTTGTTCGATTTTTCGACAAAACCAACAAAAATCGCTCAAAAAATCGGACGTGAAAAAATCGGTTTGCCAATCGATTTTCGATTTGTTAAAATGTTTCCAAACTGTTTGATTTCGAAATCCTTCGGTTTTTGACAATTTTTACTCAATTTTCATAATAAACCGGAAACACCGGGACTTCGATTTTCAACCTGAAAATAGTTTGGTGTTAATGCTGATTCCAATCCACATGTCTGGCCCTCGGCCCCAATTAAGCTTAGGAGTTGGGACCAATGACAACGTGACATGCATGGTTAGGGTATTATAATGCTACTCCCCTGATCAAGCCATCAAGAAAGTGATGTCCATAAATGGAATTTATTCCCGGCTATAGTTCCCGGTCCTAACATTAGTGGCTGATTTACGAGGCAGCTGTATCATGTTCTTATGCTGGGTCCTGTGCACCAGCCACCAGGCTCCTAGGGCACTCCCAATAGTTAAGAATGCTTGATACTATAGCTATGTCACTTAAGAATTTTTAATGAGGTGAGAGAGAGAGGGGGGAAAGAGAGAGAGACTGAGTTTAGCACTCATGCAACTATCAAAACATTTTTGGAAGCCAAGAAGATAGTATTGGCAGATTGTGCATTAGGATTTGATACTAATCTTGTATTGGAAGGGCCAACTGCATGAAACAAATAAATCATTTTGGGGCACATTAGTTGTGACGGACCACCCTTTTCAGGGGGTTGCGTATAAATACCGTACAACTACCCAGGAGTTTAGCTGTTGGTAACCAAGAGTACATTGCCAGGTAGAAAGCGAAATTCAACAGTTGATATTGAAATATTAAGCCTGACAGCTAAGGTTTTTACAAAATGGCGCGACATGCGCTTAAGTACAATACCAAAACAAGCCCACAAGAAACGGCTCGAGCAGCAGATCAACAGCTTCAGATCCAAACACCGTCGTCATCTACGGAGTCTTGAAATTCTCCGGCTTCAAGAAAGTCTATTGGAGGGCGTAGGAAGCAAGGGTGAGTACTAGACAGTACTCAACAAAACCACACAGGGATATTCTGAATATTATATGCATGGATTCACAAAAGGTTGGTACAGGTTCATAATTGTTGTGGATGCAGTTTTAAAGATCAATTTTCATTACATTTGAAACACAACCCATAAGATAGCTAGTACATGGGGGTTTCTGCAATAATCCAGCATTTCGACTAGTTTTATTATTAAGACTAATTTGAGCTCAGATTCGGGTATCACCCCATATTAACTAAGCTTCATTAACCAGAAGCTCGGCGTAACCGATTACAGTTTGAATGACTCTGCAGAGCTGCTCAGCTTTACCCACAAGATATCTACGGCCTTTAGTGCCACGCGATTAACATGCAAGTCATATGCATGCGGCCGGACCGAGATGATCGTAGCCGTTTGTTGAGCTTCCCCTTTTTAGCTCCTACCCAGTAGGCTATCCAAGATCCGCAATATTCAGGACCCACTGGTCGTCGTGGGAGACGCAATCTAAATATTGTGGATACCCACTGTTGCGTGAACCGCCGAATGGCCTCTCCATTCCAGTTCCGCCCCGGTCGCTACGCGATCCATTGCCTTACTAGCACATGGGAGCTACTTCCTTTAGGTATTAAAAAGTGAAGTGCAATGTACTAAGCTACGTTAGAGAGGGTCAACATAGTTGACAGTCCCAACCTGCGGTTGAGCGATTACTAAAGTTATTTACTTTGCCCAAAGTGGTTAGTCCTTAATGCCAAAGACCAAGTCTACACCCACATCATATCCATGGTACCCATGGTACCACCACCATCTCATCCATAGACTTGTCATCGGTTGGGGGTCATACCCGTAGCCACCTCTCGTGGGGAGTCCAACACTGTCCCCCTAACCGTAGTAGTTTTTAAAGATCGTCCGAACCAACCTTCGGAGATTAAGCATTTGTCTAAAAGTAATAATTGTATGAATTGCTACATCTACGAGGGTTCAATATTTTATATCCTAGGGTTGAAAAGGAATTAAGGCATAACAATGAGTCTAGCATTGGGTGATATTAAATCATGTCATTCGAAACTACCATGTTTCATAGTTTCTAAAATACCAGTAAATAATGCAGTACAGAAGATATATATATATACTGTAATGGAACTGGGTTCAACATGTTCAAGGGGTGTGGCTTGCCTTGCGAAGTTGAAGGTTCTCCTAGAGAATAGTAGCCGACGTCCTGCGGTGTCCCGAACGGCTCCTGCTCATCGTACGGCTCGGTGTATTGCTCCGGCTCCAAGTACTGCTCCGAGTATGGTGCTGGCGTCGAATCTAGCGTGTAAAAGCAAGTACAGTAAATAAACGAATAAAACAAATAAAGGAGAAGAAAAATCGGAAAAGAAAACGGATCGGGGAGTTGAAAGCAGTGAGAAAGGGTATTTTTGGAATTTATGGGACTTATTTTGGTAGGACGGAGACCGTATTTGGACTCAGTGGCTCGAAACAGACAAGAAAAATGTATTTTTGGGTATTTGTGGATTTTTGGGATTTTTCTGGTATTTTTGGAGGTTTTTCTAAATTTTTATTCAGTTTTCGGATTTTAAAATAAAATTTAAATCCGAAAAAGAAATAAAAATCTGAAAGCGGTTTTTTAGGCTGCACAGTTGTCTCGGCAAGATCGCAGCCAGACAAAGACTAGCCACCGGCCCTGGCATGGCCCAAAGTAGCTGCAGCCTTGACCAGTAGCGTCTTGAAGGGTGACCATTAGCCTTGTGCCCGAGGAAGCAAGGGTGGCAAGCTGGCCCGGGATGGCGTGAGAGGGAGAGAGTGACTAATTGGTGGGGGCGAGCTGTCGGTGAGAGAGTGATCTTGTGGCGAGAAAAGTGGCCGGAGCTGGGGAAGACAAAGGGCGAAGCGGCGAACTAGCTCGCGGGAGGAGGAATGGAGTGGCGAGGGAGAATGAAGAGCTTAAGGCGAACCCGGGGTGGTGGAGAAATGGGAGAGGGAGCGAACGGAGAGGCACGGCGACAGAGAACAACCGGAGGTGGAGAAGATGCACGGCGTGGCGGCGGAGCGGAGGGCCTGGGGGAAAATGGAGTGGGGAAAAAGGTTGAGCACAACGCAGGTAGCTCAGAGGTGGGGAAATGGTGGTGCTCCGGGGTTTATATAGCGTGCGCGCGAGGAGGGTGAAAGAGCAGACGGGGGAAGAGAGATGGGGCACGGTGGCGGTGATCGCGGAGAAACCGAGGCGTCAGGCATGAATCTGATCTTGGCGGGCGCACGTGGCAGCCTGAGGTGTGAGGAGAGTAGAGGGTGGCGGTGTCGTGGCCGGTGGGATCGTGTTCATGGGAGGTGGTGGCGCATAGAGTCGGGCACAAGGGCGTGGTGGAAGAAGACCAGGCGAGGCGGGCGTGGGGTGGGCTGGAGCACGGAGCGGGCGAACGTGACAGAGTCGGGCAGAAGCGAGGCCAATGAGGAGGTGGAGGCGGCTCGGCCAAAGGCATGCGCAAAAGAAAACCAGGAAGACCAGAATGGAAAGCGGAAAGGGTGAGGGAATTTCCAGAAATGGAAAGATTCACAATAAATTGAAGTAAATGCGAAATAAATTTGGATAAAATCAAATAAAATCAAAAAAGGGCCAAAGAAAACCATTTTTGAAATTTTGAGAGGTGTTTCAACCTACCCCACTTAAAATAATTCTCGTCCCCGAGATTTACTCCTTCTGGGGAAATAGGTTGGGAAATTGCTACTGCAGTTCTGATTCCTTTTCCCAGGTTGTTTCATCCATTGTGTGGTTCTTCCACAATACTCGACAAAATCTGACATTCTTGTTTCTGAATTCTCTCTCAACTGTCTCAATGATCTTGACTGGTTCCTCCATGTATGTCAAATCATTCTGCAAGTTGATCCCTTCCAAGGGTACTTGGTCTGTCGGCTGGCGGAGGCACTTCCTTAATTGCGACACGTGAAACACGTTGTGCACTCTCAACAATTCTGTGCTCAGCTGTAACTTGTTGGCTACTTCTCCAACTCTGCTTAGGATCTGATACGGTCCAATATATCTTGGTGCCAATTTTCCCCTAATCTGAAATCTGCGCACGGGTTTGAAAGGTGTCACTTTCAGGTAGACGTAGTCCCCTACTTGATAACTGATGTCTTTGCGCTAGTTGTCTGCGTAGCTCTTCTGACGTTCTTGGGCAGCCTTTAAATTTCCTGAGATGATCTTGATGTGTGCTCTGCATCATGAGCAATCTGAGGTCCTAGGAGTTGTCTTTCTCCTACTTTGGTCCAGTTCAGTGGGGTTCTACATTTCCTTCCATAAAGAGTCTCAAAGGGTGCCATATTCAAACTGGTTTGGTAACTGTTGTTATAGGAAAATTCCGCAAATGGTAGGCAGGTGGCCCAAGAAGCTCCATAAGTTATAGCACAAGCTCTTAACATGTCCTCTAGTATCTGATTGGCTCTCTCTGTCTGTCCATCTGTTTGTGGATGATATGCTGTACTGAATGTCAGGTCTGTTCCCATGGCTTTGTGTAAGCTTTCCTAGAATTTTGATGTGAACTGGGCTCCTCGATCTGACACAATCTTCTTGGGGACTCCATGTAGTCTTACTATCTATGTTAAGTATAGCTCTGCCAGCTTGTCTTTTCCATAGCTTTGCTTAACTGGTATGAAGTGGGCGACTTTGGTTAATCTGTCAATTATTACCCAAATGGCATCATATCCCTGTTGGGTCTTGGGCATTCCTGTGATGAAGTCCATTCCAATTTCATCCCATTTCCACTCTGGGATTGAGAGCGGTTGTAACAATCCAGCGGTTTTCTGGTGGTCTATCTTAACTTTCCGACACACGTCACAGCATAAGACATGTTTGGCTATGTCTTTCTTCATGCCTGGCCACCAGTATTCCTGTTTCAAATCTTGGTACATCTTAGTGCTTCCAGGATGTATTGAGAGTTGGGAGGAGTGGGCTTCTGTCAAAATCACTCCTCTTATATCCTTGTCATCAGGGACACATACACGGTTGTGGAACCGGAATATGCCTTGTTGATCTTCAGAGAATTCTGAGGGGCTGACTTTCTCTATTTCTTTTCTGAGTTGTTGAATCCCTTCATCCTTCTGCTGAGCTGTCTTGATCTGGTCCAATAAATTGGGTTGAATCTCGAGAGCATAAACAAATCCTGCCTTTACTATTTGTAGGTTCGATCTTTTCATATCTGCTTGTAGCTCTTTGGGACTTCCACTATCTGGGCTATGTGATGACATGCCTTCCTGCTCAAAGCGTCTGCTACTACGTTAGCCTTTTCTGGGTGGTATTGGATATCGAGGTCATAGTCATTTATTAATTGCAACCACCTTCTCTATCGAATGTTTAGGTTCGGTTGGGTGAAGACATATTTTAGACTCTTGTGATCTGTGAACACTTCACATCGGTTCCCTAGCAAGTAGTGTCTCCAAATCTTCAGGGCGTGTACCACTGCTGCTAGCTCCAGGTCATAGGTTGGGTAATTTTCCTCATGTTGCCTTAACTGTCGTGAGGCGTAGGCAACTACTTTTCTGTTATGCATTAACACGCATCCAAGGCCTCGTTTTGAAGCATCACAGTATATTTGAAATTCCTTGTCTGGTTCTGGAAGTACTAGCACTGGTGCGGATGTCAATTTAGTTTTAAGTTCTTGGAAACTTTCTTCGCACTTCTCGGACCATTGGTAAGATTGATCTTTCTTGAGTAGCTGTGTTAAGGGCTTTGAGATTTTGGAGAATCCTTCAATGAATCCCCTGTAATATCCAGCTAATCCTAGAAAACTTCTGACTTCTGTCACCGATGTGGGTTGTTTCCATTCCATTACTGCCCTTACTTTCTCAGGATCTACTTTAACTCCCTCCTGGGTGATTATGTGTCATAGAAATGCAATTTCACTCATCCAAAAGTCGCATTTAGAGAATTTGGCATACAGCTGGTGATCTCTGAGTTTCTGCAATATAAGTCGTAGATGCTCTTGATGATCTTCCTCGCTTTTTGAGTAGATCAGGATGTCATCGATGAATATCACCACAAACTGGTCCAGATAATCCTTGCAAACTTGATTCATCAAATTCATAAAATATGCCGGTGCATTGGTGAGTCCAAATGGGATAACTGTAAACTCGAAAAGTCCATATCTTGTGGTGAATGCCGCCTTTTCTCTGTCTTGTTCCCTGACCTTTAGCTGGTGGTAGCCTGTTCTCAGATCTATCTTCGAGAATATTTTGGCTCCCTGAAGCTGATCAAACAGATCATCTATTCTTGGCAGGGGATACTTGTTTTTGATTGTCACCGCATTTAATGCTCGATAGTCTACACAGAGTCTTTGACTTCCATCTTTCTTCTTGACAAACAAGACCGGCGACGCCCAAGGTGAGACAGTTGGTCTGATAAATTCTTTGTCCAACAGCTCATCTAACTGCTTTCTTAATTCTTTCAATTCTGTTGCTGACATCTGATACTGATGCTAGGTGATGGGTTTGGTCCCTGGTACCAATTCTATTGTTAGCTCAATACTCCTGTCCGGGGGTCTTCCGGGCAGCTCTTCTGGGAAGACATTGGGGTATTCCTGAACTACTGGCACCTTGGTAACTTCCGGCACTAGGGCATTGATAACTTGCCTTTTCACTGATACCAACTTGGGGTCCGTTATCACTATCACTTGCCGATCCTTGTCATTCGTGAGTACTATCGTTTTCCTTTCACAATCTAATCTGGCTTTATGCTGAGCTAGCCAATCCATTCCCAAAATGACATCCAAACCCTCCATTTCCAGCATTAACAGACTAGCTTTGAACTTAACACATTGAATGATTAATTCCAGGTTCTCACACTTGAACCGAGTCATTAGTCGGCTTCCTAGTGTTTGGAACGTACATGGGGCGGGCAAGGAAAAATGGAGAAAACCATGCTTGCAAGCAAAAGCCAAAGAAATGAAGGAGTGGGTGGCGCCTGGATCAAAAAGAATCAAAGCAAGTTGAGACTGGACTTGGAACTTACCGATGATCACATCTGTTGCCCTTGCAGCTGCTTCGGCAGACACGTGGTTGATTCTCCCCTGGAATCCTCGGGAGGTGTTCTGACTCCTACCGTGGGAATTCTGTTCAGTCTTCACGGGCGGTCGCCCTTGTAACATCCCTTGTTGTTACGAGGGTTGGTATGATATGACCTGACGGTTGGTAGCAGTTGTATAGGAAGAAGCTTGTGCCTTGGCCACTTCGGAGGGTAGGCTCTTGCGTGGACAATGAAGTCTGATGTGTCCTGGCTGGCCGCAGTGGAAACATTCTGTAGCTTTCTTGGGGCAGTCACTGGCATAGTGATTCCCACTGCAGACGAAGCATTTGATGGCCCTAGGTTGAGTAGGGGTGGGGGCCGGTCTTGATTCACCTATTGCTTGCTTTTTTGCCGGAAACCCCGGGGTAGGTACTGGTATTCTTCCTTTGAACGGTCCTTGACCCTGGATCCTCTGTTGTTGGGCCTTTCTTTTGCGGGTGTCTTCCAGGTCGTTCCTAGCTTCTTCAGTGATGATTAACTTATCAACCATTGTTGCAAAATCCTTGAAATCCATTGCGGCTATGTGGAATTTGAGGTTCTTTTGCAGACCTTCAAGGAACCTTTCCATCTTTTTGGCCTCAGTATCCACTTCTCCTGGGGTGTACCTAGCCAAAGAGTTGAACTGGTGGAGGTATTCCAGCATAGTCCTCCCCCCTTGGCGGAGAGCCAAGAATTCCCTTCTTTTGGAAGCCATTAGTCCAGCGGGTATGTGCATTTTCCTGAATGCCCCTTCGAATTCCGGCTAGGTTATATCCTGGTCATTTCTCTGCGCTTGATAATTCATCCACCAGGCTGCGGCCTGTCCTTGTAGTTGGTGCGATGCATACAGGACTTGCTCCTTCTCGGAACACTGTAGGAGATCTAGCTTCCTTCGGATATCTCGGATCCAGTCATCTGCTGCCAGCGGTTCGGTTGAGCTAGAAAAGGTTGGTGGCCTGGTCTTCTGAAAATCAGACCACCTGTCTCTGCCATTGTTCCCTTCTGGGTGGTAGTATGGTCCTTGTGGCACTCCTTGGGGTCTAGCGGCTAGCTGTTCCAGTATCCTTTCCATAAGCTATGCCTGATGTCTCTCTTCCGGGTACCTTTTCCTTTCCATCATTGCTAAGACTTGAGCCAAAGCAGGTGCGTTGCCGGCGGATTCTGCTTCATCATTGTCGTCGTGGCGGGATCTGGTTTCAACCATGGCTGTTGATTTCTTTCTAGTCCTGCCGTAGGTTTTGGAAATTTAGAAGGTGAGTGAGAGTTAGAAGCATGGGTAAGAGTAGAGTGAATCTAGTTGAGAGGCTTAGACGAATAGAAGGAGTAGTTTGAGTTGGTTAGGTTATACAGGTATTGCAAGCCAAACAAAATAGTTAAGATAGGAAACATATATTTTAATTAGTGGATGGTTCATACACAATACCGTTTAAAGGTCCGGTACGACCCATTTTACATTACCAAAAGAAAGCATAAACCAAAAAGGGTACAACACTATAACTACCGCCTAACTACAGCGGTGCGAAACAGGGCGGAACGGCAAGAAACTCCTCCTCAAACTCGACCTCCTCTGGGTCCTCCTTCTCGTGCCCCTCCATCGGCTCATACTCTGGCTCTGGTGCGTAGTCTGGCTCCATCGGCTCGTCGAGATCAGAGTCCACCACCATAGGTTGAGGTGCGGGTGGAGGGTCAAAGACTCCTGATGGACCGTCAACTGATGACTCCTCCATCGGTGCCTCCTGGGGAACAGCTGCTCCAGCTCCTCATGGAGATCACGGATGTCATCCCAGGTGTGGTGAAGCTGGTCGCGCTCACGAACAAGGTGACTATAGAGTAGATCCATCTCAAGAAGGTGATCAGCTACCTCTGAGATGTACGGGTCAAGGTCGGCGGTGGAGAAGGAGATAGTCAAGCTACCGGGCTCGTCCGCCTCCTGCGGAAGGAGCCGGAAGGGACTGAGGGCGAACTCTGCCTGGTAGTAGTCGCGAAGATAGTGTACTGCCCTCCTGGCAGCATCCTGGATGGTGTCGTACTCCCGGGCACGGCGCGCAACAAAACGGCGAAGTGTGTCGGGACGAAGTGGTAGAGAATACAGGATCACGGAAGCTCTGAACTAACACCGGATGGCTCCGTGGAACTCCTCATCGGTGGAGAACATGGGGCAAAACTCCAAACCGACACGTAGGTGCTGCAGTATCCTCCAAAGGAGTGAAGCCTAGGCTCCGAGGGTGTCGGGGTTGGGATACTGGTGCTGCACCATCTGCAACCACGAAAATTTTGAAGTTAGTTGAGAATCGAAAATCTCAAGACAATTTTTGGGAAATAGAATTTTCGACAAGGAGGATGGAGGTGAGCACAAGAAGTAAGTAGCAGATATGCTTATATATTTTGCAATGTGTTTTGTTAATGTTTAAATAACCTTTTTGGAAAAGACTTCCTAAGCCACCTTAAGGTCTTGATCTACTGGTCAAACCTCGGCTCTGATACCACTTGTGACGAATTTGCCCTTTTTCGAGTGCGTATAAATACCATCTGACTACCGGGAGTTTAGTCGTTGGTAACCAAAAGTACATTGCCGGGAAAGCGAAATTCAACAGTTGATATTGAAATATTAAGCCCGACAGCTAAGGTTTTTACAAAATGGCGCGACATGCGCTTAAGTACAATACCAAAACAAGCCCACGAGAAACGGCTCGGCGGCGCAGATCAACACCTTCGAACCAAACACCATCGTCATCTCTGAGTCTTGAAATTCTCCGGCTTCAAGAAAGTCTATTGGAGGTGGTAGGAAGCAAGGGTGAATACTAGACAGTACTCAACAAACCACACAGGGATATTCTGAATATTATATGTATGGATTCACAAAAGGTTGGTACAGGTTCATAATTGTTGTGGATGCAGTTTTAAAGATCAATTTTCATTACGTTTGAAACACAAACCATAAGATAGCTAGTACATGGGGGTTTCTGCAATAATCTAGCATTTCGACCAGTTTTATTATTAAGACTAATTTGAGCTCAGATTTGGGTATCACCCCATATTAACTTAGCTTCATTAACGAGCTTCGGCGTGTCGATTCTTGTTTGAATGACTTCTGCAGAGCTCGACTTTACCCACAAGATATCTACGGCCTTTAGTGCCACGCGATTAACATGCAACTCATATGCATGTGGCCGGATCGAGATGATCGTAGCCGTTTGTTGAACTTCCCCTTTTTAGCTCCTACCCATTAGGTTATCCAAGATCCACAATATTCAGGACCCACTGGCCGTCGTGGGAGACGCGATTTGAACATTGTGGATACCCACTGTTGCGTGAACCGCCGAATGGCCTCTCCATTCCCGTTCCGCCCCGATCGTTGCGCGATCCATTGCCTTACTAGCACATGGGAGCTACTTCCTGTAGGTATTAAAAAGGGAAGTGCAATGTACTAAGCTACGTTGGGAGGGTCAACATAGTTGACCATCCCAACCTGCGGTTGAGCGATTGTTGAAGTTATTTACTTTGCCCAAAGTGGTTAGTCCTTAATGCCAGTGACCAAGTCTACACCCACATCATATCCATGGTATCCATGGTACCACCACCATCTCATCCATAGACTTGTCATCGGTTGGGGGTCGGACCCGTAGCCACCTCTCGTGGGGAGTCCAACACTGTCCCCCTAACCGTAGCAGTTTTTAAAGATCGTCCGAACCAACCTTCGGAGATTAAGCATTTGTCTAAAAGTAATAATTGTATGAATTGCTACATCTACGAGGGTTTAATATTTTATATCCTAGGGTTGAAAAGGAATTAAGGCATAACAATGAGTCTAGCATTGGGTGATATTAAATCATGTCATTCGAAACTACCATGTTTCATAGTTTCTAAAATACCAGTAAATAATGCAAGATGAAGATATATATATCTTGTAATGGGCTGGGTTCAACATGTTCAAGGGGTGTGGCTTACCTTGCGAAGTTAAAGGTTCTCTTAGAGAATAGTAGCCGACGTCTGCTGATTGTCGCTGACGCTCCTCTGCTCCTCGAGCAGCTCGGCGTGTTGCTCGGCTCAAAATCTTGCTCCGAGTATGGTGCTGGCATCGAATCTAGCATGTAAAAGCAAGTACAATAAATAAATGAATAAAACAAATAGCGGAGAAGAAAAATCAGAAAAGAAAACGGATCAGGGAGTCGAAAGCAGCGAGAATCGGTATTTTTGGAATTTTTGGGATTTATTTTGGCAGGATGGAGACGTATTTGGACTCAATGGCTCGAAACGGACAAGAAAATGTATTTTCGGCGATTTGTGGATTTTTGGGATTTTTCTGGTATTTTTGGAGGTTTTTCTGAATTTTTATTCGGTTTTCGGATTTTAAAATAAAATTTAAATCCGAGAAAGAAATAAAAATCCGAAACTGGTTTTTAAGGTGCCTGACGTCTACGCCAGACAAAGATCGCCCACACGCCATGCCCTACAGGTAGCTGGCCTGGCAAAGTGAAGGCAGCCTTGACCAGTCTTGGCGTCTTGAAATCGGCGCTGGGGTTTGTGGGAGCGCCAGAGGCTGCGGCAAGCATGGCCCGGATGGCAGCGAGAGGGAGAGCGGCCTGATTGGTGGGGCGAGCTGTCGGTGAGAGAGTGATGCGGCGGCGAGTAAAGTGGCCGGAGCTGGGGAAGACAAAGGGCGAACCGGCGAACTAGCTCGCGGGAGAAGGAATGGAGTGGCAAGGGAGAATGAAGAGCTTAAGGCGAACCTAGGGAGGTGGAGAAATGGGAGAGGGAGTGAATGGAGAGGCACGGCGACGGAGAACAACCGGAGGTGGGGAAGATGCACGGCGTGGCGGCGGAGTGGAGGGCCGAGGGAAAAATGGAATGGGGAAAAGGTTGAGCGTGACGCAGGGAGCTCAGAGGTGGGGAAATGGCGGTGCTTCGGGGTTTGTATAGCGTGCGCGCGAGGAGGGAGAAAGAGCACACGAGGGAAGAGAGATGGGGCACGGTGGCGGCGGGCGCGGAGAGAAACCGGGAGCGTGCATCACGGATCTGATGTGGCGGCACACGGAGGCGACCTGAGGTGACGGGAGGCCGAGGGTGGCGGTGTCGTGGCAAGCAGGATCGTGTTCATGAGGCGGTGGCGCGGAGCCGGGCTCGAGGCGACGGTATGGGAAGAAGACCAGAGCGGTGACGCGGGTGGGCTCGGGCCACAGAGCTTGGGCGAGCAGGAGTTGGGCCGGGGAAAAGCGAGGCCCAGCGGGGAGGTGGAGGCGGCTCGGGCCGAAGACGCCAGTGCAAAAGAAAAACGGGAAGACCAGAATGGAAAGCGGAAAGGGCGAGGGAATTTCCAGAAATGGAAAGATTCACAATAAATTCAAATAAATGCAAAATAAATTCGGATAAAATCAAATAAAATCAAAAAAGGGCCAAAGAAAACCATTTTTGAAATTTTGAGAAGTGTTTCATTAGTACCAAACTTAAGCAACAAACTATTGAGGTGCTTGTTCCTAAAATGCCATCTACCACTCTTTAATTTCTTTAGTATCAAGGCCTAGTGGCACTGTGGCAAGGCTAATGATGGAATGATCGTACCAATCAAGCACTGACATGCACCAGCAAGTGACTGGCCTATCTGTTCCGAAAACTGATGGAGACTTGCAATTGCTGCCCCATTTCCATATTGTAGTCACTATAGTTGGGGAGATATTAATTGCAAAGTAATAGTTAGGCGCAGTACGTACCATCCAATATACGATCTGTACGTAGTTGCAACGATTGATATGTGTATAATTAATGTTTTTTAGTGTGAAAAGACAACTTATGTAGGTTTAACTTATGTATGGTGTGTTTGGTAGGACTTCAGCTCTATTAGATCTGTGGAATTGGTGGGGCTGGATATTCCTAGTTCCACCGATCCGTAGAGCTAGAGCTGTAAGTACATTAAAAGTGTTTAAATTGATCATCTTGTTTACATTTTAGACCAAAAATAGAAACTTAACTCACTTTATTTTAGCATATAAGTTTCAGATCTTAGGTGAAGCTGGGATCTGGAACTCTACCAAACAGGCTCTTAATTTGATCATTTACCTGACAAAATCTTACATATTTTGCTAAGAGGGTAGTAGATTATCATGTTAGACTTAGGTTTAACATGACTTGATAATATGAAGAGGGAGTATTATGCTGATCCTAGAGTTATGTTTATAGCTGGTTTATTTTATACAGGTTTCCGATGAATTTCCTCCCGGAGAGGTACTTTGGTAACAATATGTATAAAAAGGTTTATTAAAAAAAGCATATAGCAAGGAACCACATTTTGGTGGAGTAGTGGAGCTATATATATAGATGTGTAACTCAGCCCACCAGGATTCAGATACTGATACCCACCTTTATACACATATTCGCTTCAACTAGATGTGTGCTAGAAGAGCACACCCATATGTGTATGTGTAGTGGTATGTGCATGTACATCTTTTTGTAATTGAAAAAAAAGATCGCAAAATCAAATAAACTATAAATACAAAAAGGAATTAAGTTTGCTCAAAAAAACATTCTTAGACTTGGCTCCTATATTTTTGGTCCGGTCGTGGCTTTTGAACACATTATTATTTATTAAATAGTTGCATCATATCAGCATATCACTCCAGATATGGCTCACGAAAGTTCTCTTACACACGTACAAAGCGTGCAATCTATCTCATCGTCATTAAAATCCATATTTTTTTATCCATACTCACAAACGGCCGTATTCTTGTCGTATTGCGAACCGCGCATCCATACATGCGTGGCTAGAGATGGGCACTGGATCAGGCTATTTTGGATTGGTATGAGACACGCTCGACTCAGTTCGATCCCCGGTCCGACACGAAGCTGTTCTAAACGGGCCGGATCGGCGCAACATGGTTGTTCGAGCCGTGTCGGCCCTACCAATCGGGCACGATAGGCGGTCCAGTCCGACACGACACTACTACAGAAAACATCATCACAGACGGTTCGCAAACGTCATCAGAGACGGTTTTGTGAACCGTCAGTAACAATAAGTCTGTGATGAAGGAGCTCATCGAGACGGTTTTACCCGCTCGAGAAAATATATATGCATTGACGGTTTATTAATACAACCGCTGCGTGAAATTAAACTATCACGCAGCGGTTATGATTTGAAACCGCTCTGTGATAATTAAATATCACGCACGGTTTCAAATCATAACCGTCGGATATGAACTCATCATGATGGCTTCAAATAAGAACCGCCTGCGTGATGACTTTTTTCTACACCCCCCAGAACCTCCATTACTTATGGTGTTGTTGAAATTTCCATCAATATTTCTACTTGATATTTATAAGGCACAACCAGTTATAGATGTTGTAATTGAATATCTGCACTTTCTATATGCATTGAGGCAGCGGTTTGTCCGTCGGGATAGACTTAAAATATAAATATTTGTAGCGCTTTTTCTCCGTTGTTATGATAATGTTGATGGAACTCGACTAATAAATCAACTAAGACCCATGACGGCATGGAGAAAGCTGACGGCGGTCTTCTCCATCGAGCAGGACACACTAGAGTGTGTGATTTGCTTCATGCCATCTCCTGAAGTGGCTGCTTGAGGTCACCGTAGTGCCACGGTCTTGATGGCCGGACGGCATGCTCTTCTTGAGGTCACCGTCGTGCCGCAGTGGGAGATCCAACATGGTACTTTGGTAAAATTGTAGATGTACTTGATAGATTACTTTAGGTAGGGTAATTAAAGATTGAACAAATGTGATTGCAAGTCGGGTCTTCCTGCTTGGGAAGGATTTTGAAACACCCAACTTGAATGGATAAGAAGGCTGGAGTAAGCCTATGGACGATGGTTAAGAAGAAAGACTTTTATCTATAACCAAGGTTGTCTTCTTCCGCTGCACTCACCTGCTCCATCGGCTTCTCCCGCTTCCTCTTCTCCATTCAAGTTGGTGTTCCAAAGTCCTTCCCGCAAGGAAGACCCGACTTGCAATCGATTTGTTCAATCTTTAATTACCCTACCTAAAGTAATCTATCAAGTACATCTACAATTTTTACCAAAGTACCATGTTCGATCTCCCACTGCGGCACGACGGGACCTCAAGACAAGAGCATGCCGCTCGGCTACTCAAGACCGTGGCACTACGGTGACCTCACAGAAAGCCACTTCATATGGCATGAAGCAAATCACACACTCTAGTGTGACCGGCTCGATGGAGAAGACCGTGGCCGCCGCTTCCATGTCGCCGCCGGTCTTGGTTGATTTATTAGTCGAGTTCCATCAACTTTATCATAACAACGGAGAAAAAGCTACAAATGTTTATATTTTAAGTCTATCCCGATCGGACAAACTGCCTCAATGCATATATGAAGTGCGATATTCAATTACAACATCTATAACTCGCCGTGTCTCAAATATTGATGCAGAATACCTAAGTAGATGGAAATTTCAACAACAACCCATAAATAATGGAGGTTCTCACGAGGGTGTAGGGAAAACATCTAGTTCCAACAAGCAAGACATTGTTAAGTTGTTGCATTCAAGATGAGCAAATATTTATTAAGGATAATATCATGTGACAATACAATGCATCGTACAAACAAGAATAACCGCAAGTTTTTGACATATTTTCCGAATTAATGAATACCATTTGACAATTGTACAACTCCAGAACTTATAAGGCTGCGTGGAACGCGCCATTTTTATTTATTACTTCGATGAGCAGGAAGAAACAAACTCTCCCTCTAATGTTGCTCAAATCGGCTTGACTCAACGCAGATTTTAATCAGATTGCTACTTTCTTTAGCTTATTTATGGTTTGCATGTTGTAGCAAACATAAAATCCACATAGGTTATTTCCGGACCTTGCCGGTGGCATCGCAAATAAAACCTACGTTTAGTTCTAGAGTCACTATTACGAGGTTTGATATAGAATTGTTGTGTATAGCGGATCTGGAAAGTTCAAATCATGTCAGTAGTTTAGTCCAATCTTTCACGTGTTTGAACGCTCTACAAGATTGCAAAAGGTTAGCCTAAGCCATTCCAATAGCAATATAAACCTGGAACAACTTACACGACCATATACGTAGGAAACGTGATTACCTGGTGAGTAATTTTGCGATAGATACCAAGTCGTGGTTTCCGCCACGTCCGGAATCAAGATACTTAACCGGTTTGTTATGCGGTTCAATTACAATGAGAACCCGTGATACCTACGGGTATATCACAATGGACAATGAACAAAAGCGAGTTGTGTGCACAAAGATGAGACTAAAGTATAGCATGTGGTAGCACTTACCCCGGGTTATGGGGTATAAGTATGAATTCTTTATCTTTTTGTGCTAGCAATGCCTCTATCACGTATTTCTCGACCATGTTTATATCATCATCCATTGTTTGCTTTGAGACTATATGTGGGTCGAGGAAACCGATCGATAGTTTCTTCTGTGTCGCTTCAAGTTGCATGTATCTATATATACAAAGGCGAATTATATATATATTGGAGGACATTTATCACTATTAGACTTAATGTAGACTGTGATAGCACACACTTACAAGGTCCAAAGATCTTATGAGTGCGGCCGATGGCGCCGAGGTTGTAGAGATGGAACAAGTCCAGAAATCGACCGTGAAGAAGCCCCCACCGAGTCGTTGAATAGATGTTCATACTTGAACTTAACGCGATACTTGTTGTATGCGCTCACGCCTCGCTTTCCAGCTTCTTGGGTGTACCACTTATGCAATTGTTGGCAAGATATACCAAGTGAAGTTACACCGCTTTCGTTAGTAACGGCTCTCCTAGCTTGTATTGTTTAGCCAACTCAGCAGTGGATAGTCAACTTGTTCTTGCCGCTTCTTTCTTCTTTTTGCCCTTGCCTTTCTTTATTTTGTATGAACCCTTCACGGAGAGGAATGGGCAGGAAAGAGGTCAACATTATGTACATCAAGTGGAGTCCGCTTACGATCGCTGATTTGGTAGCCAATCGATCGACGGCGATACAATAGGCGAATCAGATCGTCGCGGTTGTTGCATGATGTAAGGGCCGACCGAGGAGATGTCATTTGCTAGGCCATTGGATGAATGTGCCAATGGCATCCCCAAGTTTCACGATCTCGCTGATTCGGCTTCAGAGATCGACAATTTTGAAACTATCAAACACCCCGCCCACATTGACCTTGGTGAAACCGGCGCTATGATGGTACTGCACCATGGTCCCTTTGGGGATGGATCGCCATGCCCCAAGCAGCCGTCGGAGGAATGGTGCCATTGCTAATTCTCACTTGGAGATTGCACTGCGTGGCCACCTTAATGTCACATACAAGATAAGTCCGCTATGTTCATCTATGTCACTTGGAGGAACGGATGCACAATTGCTCTTCACAGGCGGTGGGGCTGACTTTATGACATACTACAGGGCTTGTGTAGTATTTCTTTCTTGATTGGTGAGTCTTTCCTCAAGGATTCTTATCCTTTTATGAAATTCTTCTCTCGGTTCTCCCTCAACTCTTCTCTCAACTCTCCTCTCAACTTGTCCTCCAAATTCTTTATAAGATTTGACTCGCGCTCGGCTCTAGTTCTCTTCTTATTTCGTATATGTGGAAGTAAATGCAGGAATCCAGTTTTCCATGGAACAAAAACCCATTTGCCTCTTGTACGACCGAGGGTGTTCCTTGTTTCCCAAGGCTATGGATGGTGCATCTTTCTCTGTTCGGGAAAAAGAGCCATCGCATACGATTGTGTACTCAACGCTACCGCAAGATCCGGACAAGTTATTTCACTTATGAAGTCATGGACTAATTATGTAAAATTGGTAGTTCGATTTATATATTACGTGCGTTGGCGGACTTCCTCGTCCATGGGTTTCTGAAGGAGACGGCTCGCGGAGGACATGGCATCCGACTCGCTCTCGCTCTTAGCCGATCTCGCACGCTCATCTGTGATCGGCGGAAATGGCGCGATACCCTCCTCGCCCTCCTCCTGTCCCATTGCTCTCTCTTCCCGCAGAGCGCGGTCTTGAGTCCGTGGGGGTGAGTGTTCCTTGCTTGCAAGGCCTTGTTTGCTTTCATCGTGGCGCATGCGAATCGCCTCGTGGTCTTCATCCCAACAAAGCGCCTCCACGTGTCCTCATCAATGAACCCATACTTCGAGTATGGAACCAGATCCTTCTTGACGTAGTCTACGAAGCGATGCTTAAAGGTCTTCCATGCCTTTCGCCGCTATAATTGCATACCGTCGCACTAGGGGAGCGGATTCTTCCGAATGTTGAATGATGAAAATATTTCCGTTAGCAAGGCATTGCGAGCCTCAATAGTCACCAACCTCCGGGAAGATAGCGTGATCGAACCCGTTCGACCTACTATCCCACACATATTCAAATGCATTCGCGCTTTTTTGGCTTTCTAGGGGCCCCATCATTTGGATCGATCTCGTAATGGTATATCGGTCTGCTGGCCTTTTGTTTGGTCCTTCTTGCGTGTGGGTCGATCCTTCTTTTGAGGGCACATCATGTCCTTCGACGATGGATTAGAGGACTACATCTTCTTTACAAGTTAAAATAGTTTCAAAGTAACTAAAAGTGAAGAACAAATAAAATCACATTAGAGTGAATGAGTTTGTTATACTTGCATCTAAAAGAACTAGCCTAAATGGCTTGTTATTAGCCTTTTAAAAGAACTAGCCTAGATGGCTTGTTATTAGCCTTCTAGCAAAAAAGTTTAACTAGGAGGTTGCCGAACTTAATAAAAATTTCGCAAAGACCTCCCCTAAAACTAGGACATCCACACAACAGAGATAAGGAAAAATACATATGGATTCAACCATTTGACAGCTTAACAGAATAATTGAGCGAAGCTCGGGATCTCACATATGAACATATGCAGATATTACGAATAAAGCAATTAGCATAAAGCTCATATTGATTGTTTGAATGTTCTCGAGATGTCGGGTTGCCTTAAAAGGCCCTCCTCGCCACAATGGACAAGTAATAGACTAGATTGTGACAACTTTATCTCAATAATGATTTAATACTTGACAAAGTTAAGTATAAATCTACTCAATTGGTTATCTTATATGCATATTCACTAACTAAGCATATAAAGACAGGTTTGCAATAGAGCTAATCAAATATATATATATATATTTTAGATCAAAAGGTTTCCCTGTTTTATTCGGGACCATGTACAACCACAACATGTACAACCACAGCACCATCTCACATATGAACATGTACAACCACAAAGACCATCGCTCCTATCCAACCAGAACAAAGACATTTTAACTAGTTACTGGCTACTGTGCTCTAAACAACCAGAAAACAAACATCACTGCCGAACTCACACTAATCAAATATATATATATATATGAAAGTGAAATTGACTGCTAAGATTTGTTGTCACAATTAGTCTATTCCATCCCCTAAATCATCACTGAACATTAAGCCCACACGCAAGGTCCCCAAGCCGCAGATCGACCGCCCTTTGCAAGTCCGAGAATAATCACGAAAGTGTCCCGAGAACTCACTAACTAGCGAGCAACACGAAAAATAGAGCAAATGGCCAGGCGGTGCCTCCAGATCGAGAAACGCCTCTAGCTCGATGGCTAGTCCCCGAAATACTCACGGTTGAAGCCCGGGCAGGGAGGATGCCGAGGGGAGGAGGCCGCGGCCGGGAGGACGCCGAGGGGGAGGACGCCAGGCCGGGAGGACGCCAGGGGATCGAGGACGCCGAGGCCGGGAGGCGGGGAGGACGCCGAGGCAGGGGAGGACGCCGAGGAGGGAGGACGCCAAGGCCGGGACGCCGGGGAGGGAGGACGCCGAGGAGGCCATGGGAGAGGCAAAAACGTCTCAAAGGTTTAGGGTTTGGCCTTGTGAATGAGATCTGCTGCGGAGATATATAGAAGAAATAATATCACGACGGTTCTATAATATAACGGTTCATGATGATATATCCTGACGGTTCTATAATAGAACGATGCAGTGATGTTTAGATATTACGACGGTTTTATAATAGAACCAAATGCATGATGTTGGTAACATCACGGACGGTTCTATAATAGAACCGTCATCATGTTAATGACATCACGGGACGGTTATATAGTAGAACCGTCTCGATGTTGAAATATCACTGAGCGGTTAGGTAACATAACCGTCATGACAAATCTTTATCCTGCATCGTTATGTTAAAGAACCGTCTGTGATATATACTGTTCATGACATTCACTTGTCGGTTGATTCGATTGACTCTTATGCATGCCACTTTGTTGTATCTTCTAGAAAAGTTGTCTTTAATAGAATATAGGATCTTTGTGGTTGAAGTGGAGATTCTAATCCTCAATTCAAACCCTAAAATCTGAGAGCAATCACATACAACTATTTCCATATTGCCAAAGTAGACATGATTACATTCTTGTCATCAATTATGTACGAATGGCCATCTTTGAATCGTATATTTGGAATCATATTGATATTAACGAATAAATCGTGCTCTTATACTTGCATCTTTTCCATCAATCTAGATGCTTCACAAGCTACTTACAAAGATCATCACAATCATATATACATAATTAGGATGCTTCAAGCTACTTACAAAGATCATCACAATCATATGTACAAAGCATGATGGGTCGTATCATCTTTACAATAGCATTAATGTAATATTATTACACATGAAAATTAGTAAGCATGATGACAATGCACCCTTCTCATAACTCGCCACCACATGCTTATTCTTTTGTATGAAAATTAGCCCTTCATGATGATCGACGTGTGTAGCTTGCTTCCTCATGTTGTTCTTCCGGGACCAGGATGTCATTTCGATAGGTGGCAACTCATCAAATTGATTGTACTCTTCCTCATCTACTACATTCTCAACTCCGACAATTCTCCTTTTTCCTGAAGAACTACGTGGCGCTTCTTGTTGGACGAATTGGTTACATAGAAGACTTGAACAACTTGGTTAGCAATCTGAATGGTTCGTCTTGGTATCCAAACACGTTCGAGGTCCACGATGAGTGATGCCATTCTGTCGACCTTCACGTCCGGAGGTGGACCCAATGACACCAAATAGGGAATCTTGAAAAGAAACGTGGTCGAGCTCCCATATCTCCTCTATGAACCCATAGTAGGAGCTCCTCGTCAACCCAATGGTATTATTGAATGCATCTATCACGGACACCACTATTACGGTTTGTGCTCTTCATATCCCGATCTCTCGTGTAAAATGTGTACCCATTTAAGTCATATCCTTTCCATGTGACAAGCTGTAAAAGTTGGTCCTTTTGCCAACCATGTCGGCGTGTCATCGACGAGCTCCAAGTGATAGGTCGCTCCTTCAACCATTTGTTGGGCTGAAGGTTATCTTGTCTCGTGATCCAAGACTCTGCCAGTCTTTGGATTCTCTTGCCTTAGCCATTGCTTGTGCTCGGCGATATAGGCGGACACTACAGACCATGTGTTGCAAAACCGTGAAATGGGCTCGAGCATAATCAACCGAATCAGCGTGATTGCTTTCCTTAGATGGTCCCCATACCTCGAGCCTCCCTCATGGCGAGATCGAGGCACACCTATTGGTTCGACACAGGCCATGTAATCGGCCTGAACTCGACGGCCTCTTCATTGCATAACCTTCGACAATGCTACCCTCCGGACGAGATCGATTCCAGACGAAGACTTGAGAATTCCCATGTACCTCTCGAGCGGGTACATGCTACGAGGAACACTTGGCCGCATATCTTTATCTCTCACAAGGTGAACAATGAGATGGACCATGATATCGAAAAATGATGGAGGAAAATACATCTCAAGATTACATAGAGTCATCACCACCTCGGCTTGCGAGCATCTAGTCGCCGGGATCGATGACCTTACGGCGATTGTGTTAAAGAAATAACACACCTAGTGATTGTCTCCACGGACCTTGGCCGCAAAATACTTCTAATTGCGATAGGAGCATCGTGTCATCGACACATGACAATCATGAGACTTCATGCCGATTAATTTCAAATCTTCCAACGAAACAAGTCTCTTCATGTTGGAGGAGTGCAGGACGGAACTTTCACACCATGCAAGCATCGCACGATTCAGTTCTTTCGGCCTTTGATGAGTATAACAAGCGGTG
This sequence comes from Guadua angustifolia, assembly GCA_036346375.1. Lineage (NCBI taxonomy): Eukaryota > Viridiplantae > Streptophyta > Magnoliopsida > Poales > Poaceae > Guadua > Guadua angustifolia. Next base: position 248,126 of record JAYEVE010002035.1, read on the forward strand.
TTCCAAATGCGTCACGGCCTTTATCGGTCTCTTTCGGTGCTAACTTTCGGGTCTTATGCCCATATCGACCAAGTCAAGCCGTGCGTTGATACCATCCTTTGTTTTACCCTTAATGTTGAGTAAGAGACCAATCACGCTGTCACGGACATTCTTCTCTCGTGCATGACATCGATCGATGGCGAACTTCTAGGTGCTCCCGAGAAGGTAGGTCCCGAATATTGATCTCTTCTTCCACATGCTCTTTTCACGGGTACTTGATTTCGCCCCTTTCCATCGCAACATCCAAATCCTTAACAATGTCATGAACATCTCTCCGCTCAAAGCGCCTTGGAGCTGGACCATTTTCGTTCCTTCCGTCGAAAAGTTCCTTCATCTTGCGATATGGGTGATTCCTTCGAAGAAACCTACGGTGACGCATTTACACGATTTTGCGGGAGTGATTCGGCCATAAACTCTCGGTATCATCTAAGCAGTGAGTGCAGGCTTTGGTTCCTTTTGTACTCTGGCCTGACAGGTTAGCAAGGGCAGGGTAATCATTTATGGTGCAGAACAACAAGCAGTGCAAACTAAAGTTCTCTCGTTTGTACGCATCCCATACGTGTACCCGGTAACCCACAAAGTGTTTTTAGATCTTCCACCAATGGAGCTAGGTACACATCAATATCGTTCCCGTGTTGTTTCGGTCCTTGGATAAGCCTGAGACAACATAATGTACTTCCGCTTCATACACAACCAAGGAGGAAGGTTGTAGATATCTGATTCTGGGCCAAGTGCTATGCGGTTGCTCATGTTACCGAAAGGATTCATTCCATCATACTCAATCCAAACCTTATATTTCTCGGATCCGCACCGAATTCTTGAAAGCTCCTGTCGATGTTTCTCCTTTGGATGGAATCAGAGGTGCCTTAGCATTTCATCATTCTTACGCTCCTCAAAGTGTCAACGCAGCAGTTTGCCTCCTTTGGGTTCGCAAACAAAGCGCTTCAAACGGGGAATTCAGCAGATACCATGCCACCTTAGCGAGTACCTTTTTCACCTCAATGCTCTCGCCATCATCATCTGAATAACTCTTACGCTTGTAGGGATCGTTGCACACGGACATATATGCAAGTTTGTGTACTCTTTGCGATCACAGGATCTGATCGTTTGGACATGCATGTATTCTTTCTACTTCCATTCCCAAGGGACAAAGAACACGCTTGGCTTTGTAGGTGCTTGTCGGAACTCGTTTCCCTCTGGAAGCATGTCCGCCAATAGGCGAATGCTTATTTGTGAAACTCTTGTCGGATCAACCGTTGCTTGCCTTCAATTTGAGTAGTTGAAGCACGGATGACAACCTTGTGTATTTCAACTTGCACCCTGCGAACAAAGGTTTCTCCGAGTCCTCCATTAAGCCCTAGAACTGTCCATATTCCCTGTCATCAAGGTTTCCTTCTGCATCGCGTAGCATCTGATCCAAATTGTCATCGTGCAACCTGTCCTCATCGGAAGCACAATCGATATGATCATCCGACATATCATTGACATCGTCGACGATATTAACACTACTTGCTGCTTCCTGTATATTATGCTCTTCGCCATGACTGGTCCAACATGTATAGCCCCTTTTGAAACCCCTTCGAATCAAGTGTGCTTCGATCTGCGCTGAGTTTCGAAACATCTTCAGATTTTCGCAATCAATGCACGGACATGACATGAATTGCACCCCTTATTAAACATATCCTCCTCTTGACTCTTTTGAAAGTGGAAGCGCCATTAAGGTACTCGGCACTCGTCATGCGGTTCTCGTACATCCGACTTCGATCCATCTCGCTACACATGTAACACTTAGTGTTAAATATTAAGTGCACGGTGTAGTGCGTATGCACACATTCTTAAACTAATTATGCAATTACATACCTTAATTACATCACAAAGAAATAATTAACAAAATTCAAATTAATCTTCAATATAATAATGAAATTAGAACCCATTACTAATCTTAGATCACCAAAAGACTTGAATTGATCTATAAGCTAGATCTAAACAATCATTAAATTCTATCCTTAACAAGCTAGCTAGCTACATCATGATCGAATATTATATTATGCAAATAGAACCATTACTAGCTAACCTTATTCATCAAAAAACCAACACATGGTTCTACAAGCGAGATCTAAAAAAATCATCAAATTCCTTCCTTATCAAGCTAGATGTTGAATATAATGCAATTAAAACACATTACTAACCAAATATCTCAAACAACATATGGATCCACTACAATTAAGCTAGATCTAACCAAACAATCTTTAAATTAATTCTCTCTAACCAACCTAGATATATATTGAATTGGATGCATGCAATTAGAGAACTCATTACTAACCTTAGATCACCAAAATCAAATGAATCTAATATCACCCTTCGAAATCAATGGCTTTCTTCTAAAAAATCGCATCACTTCCGCAGCCGCCACTTAGGATAGAAACGAAACCCTACCAACAAAGTGGATGGAGCGAGGCTCTGTTTTTACGGCCTCGGAAGGTTTTATCACGAGCGGTTTTATATTACGGTAAATGCGTGATGCAAAAATATCATGAGCGGTTTCTAAATATAACCGCTCGTAATGACTCTTGTAGATATTACGAGGCGGTTGTGTTATATAACCGTCAGGAAATCCTGACGGTTTTACTTTGAAACCGAAATGCGTAATGAATCTTGTAGCCATCACAGAGCGGTTATATTTTGACACCGTCTCGTGTGATAGTTATTACATCACGACGGCTATAATATAAAACCGCTCGTGATATTATCACCGACGGTTTGAGTACATAACCGCTCGTGATATTCCATATTACGACGGTTTTTCAAAACCGTTTGTGATCGTAAGGCGTCGATATAAGCCTCATTTGTAGTAGTGCGACAGTCCGGGCCGTGCTTTCGGACGCACGCCCGACAGAACGCACTGTGTTATATGTGTGGGTGAGCAAATCAAGAAGCAATGAAAGAAAACTCTGGATAGACTAGAGAAAAAGAAGGGAATGCATCAATGCATTGTATGTGTGTGTAAGCAAATCAAGGAGTAAATGCATGGCTACATCCATGTGACTAAAAGGAGCAACTGCATCAAGGAAATCGAGAAAAATAAACACAATAGGATTTTGTTTCGACCAGAAAAAAGGAAGTCCTAGACAGATAAAGAAAGAAATCAACTCGTGATCATTTTCTCTCGTAGTAATAGTATAAATGGGTCGGACCTGGGCCGGTACGGCACGAAACGCAAATGGATCATGCCCGCTCGCCGAAGACGAGCTGGGCTAGCCCGGTCCGGTACAGCGAGCACGATAAGCCGTTGCGGCCCGGCATGATTTAGACCCAAAACATGATAGACTAGTGTCAAGCCGATCCGACCTGGCACGACGCTAACCTCTATGCGTGGCCAAAATCTAGTTCTATTGAAGAATTAATAAGCTTATCGTAAATTGTTTTGTTTGCCTCGTAAGAAAAACTTTGTGTAGCATGGCAACATGTTACGTACGGGTACGGCCGTTGCTATCTGATGTACGAAGTTACGCGGTTGTTACTACTTTTACTGCCCCTTACAATATGCTCGAGCCTCGAGGGGTGCGTGATTTTTTTTTTCTGCTGTCCATTGCGAAGCGCCGCCGACGCAAAGTTACACGGTTGTTACTACTTTTACTGCCCCTTACAATAATGCCACCAGTGGCAGATGCTCGAGGGGTGCCGGGTGCGTGATTTCTTGCTGCTGTCCATGGTGAAGCACCAGCTGTTGGCGGCGGCGTGGCACAAGAAACAGGAGTGAGAGTGAGGTTGGAGGTTGAAGAGGAGGGTGAAGTGTTGGGCTGATGGGAAGCAAGAAGTAGACCTATTCTACTATTTCATGTATTTGGTTGGGTGACCAGCTTAGCTTAGCTCAATAGGAAAGATTTGAGTCTAACTTGAACCCATCTCAATCCCCAATTCCCTATTCCTCAATCTCTACTCCTCAAATCATTAATTGAAGAGAGTGATTAACTGATTCCTGTGCGTAGCACATGGGGCGGTTGGCAAGGGTTGTGCGGTGCACCAGAGACGATGTGGGCGGGGGGCCTCTCGGGCGGTGACGAAAGAGGAGCCCCTTGTACAACAAGCCAATGACGGAGGGGGCAAAGTGCGGGAGGCGTGCTGCAAGGCCGGTAGGCAGCGAACTGCTGCCTTGCCGAGCTATAGAATATAGAGGAGGTGAGTAGCCACCCAGCGCGGTGGTGCCCATGGAGGTCCTCTCAGTGACTTGGTCATACTAAGAGGCGAGACGAGGTGACCGCGAGAGGATAATCAGGGGCGATCTAGTGAGCAAGGGGACATAGGCACTATCAGCTAGGGGGTTAGGGCCTTGAGTCTATATGTGAGGTAAGATTATTTGTTTATGTTAATTATTTATTGAAATGATTTGTAAATTGTAAAAATATTAAATGTCACTATATAGAAGCAAAAAATAATTATGCTTTTAATATAGTCTCAACTTCTTATATATTCTATAAAATTTATTATAGATAAGTAAAAGATGGGCAAATGAACTTTGCATATGCATAGCTATTTCTTGAACAATCTAAGTGCAAGTAATCCTCAAACCAACGAGGGTACTACTCAACCAAAGAAACCTTAAATTGATTTTAATCTAGATGATATCATTAACGATCCAGCGTGTAGTGTAATAATTAAACATTATTCTAATGAAATTACATATTGTGAGATCCAGATTTACCATCCTAATCTCCTGCGTATAACCGCATTTAGTCCTCGATCATTGTTAGTACACACAAAGGAAGCAAAGGATAATCATAACGTAACATTGTATTAAACGATAATAAAAAAATGAAGTACTGATCATATGATCACTTATTACAACCGCAGATCAGAAGACCTGCAGTACCACACAGCGGAAAACATAAAATAAAAAGGCCAACTCGTTCACCACAGGCAGACGACTGGGAACGCACTCCTACTCTTCAGGCTCGCCCTCCTCGAAGCCACAAGCGAAGAATTCCTCTCCTTCAGCGGTATCTTCAAACAGCTCTTAAGAGGTTAAATTGTAGCACGTGAGTACAAACGTACTCCACAAGTCTGGGAAATTATGACATGCAGGGCTTTCCAAAGAAAGGCTTATATGGTTCACTTTGCATAAAGCAAATTTTATTAAACAGTACATGTATAATTTTTGTTAAGCAGTTTTATCAATTATTTGTAACATTTGAATTTATCAATATGTATAGCGACGGTTCTTACCACCATCACTTAGTATACAGGCTCTATCCGCATAATTTAAAAGATTAAGGTAATCCAACTCATGACTCCATCCGTCATGTTCAAAACAGGTTCCCTCCACCTGATTGGCTCAATCCGCCAAATAAATATCCAAGAGTTCTAACCACTCCCGAATTCCCCAAATCCACAATTTTCAAAATTAAAAACCAAATCTACCAATATGAAAGCATTCTTTGCCCGCTCTTGACCGTGAGCACGGCTATTCGAATAGTTTATTTACTCGCGAGTTTGTACACTTTACCCACATGACATGATCAACCCTTGGTGCCATGCAATTAACACACTTCCTTTGGTGTGTCGTGCAGAGCGATCATGACAAGGCTTTTACAGTATAATAATCTAACCCCGCTAAGGTTTCACCGCTGAAGGGTTCCATCCACCAGTCGAAGCCCCTCTTACGCCGTGTGGGAATAAACCATTCGCCTCCATCCCAAGACCCACATCCAACCATCCATGAGTCTAAGTTAAATTACTACAAATTAATTCGGCCAGGTCGTACCCATTTCGGACATGTGGTTGTACTGTTTTGCTTTAAATGGACAATCACAAACGTCGGTCCTTAATCAACTTGAGCGGCACTTGCACAAAACCAAACGACAGTGCTCCATCCGCACCCGCCGATCGGACCGATCCGCTCAAGGCAAAATCATTTTTATTTTCATTTTATTTTGCAAATACAGCAGCAAATACATTGCTACCACCTTTATAAATACGCTTTCATAATAATTTCTAATTCATTTTTTCCAATAGGCGTTTTAATCAATTTTGCACCTAAGCATTGATCTCTAGCTCTAGTCAAGGAAATCATTATATAAAGGATAACAAGAATTAAACTAGGGTTACAAAGGCATGAAGAACAATCAGCAAGGGATTATCAACAAGTTGGATTAACTAAACAACCTATTCACTTAAATATCGATTTACTCAAATTAGCCATGCATTTGATAAAATCTTGAAAAGACTTTTAAAGAAAATCATAGGAGCAAAGTGCACCAAGGAGACTTGCCTCCTCTGGTCGCAAGGTTGTCGTCGCACTGAAATTCTTCAGGATTGTCGGCGGCGACGGCGGAATCTTCGGCTACGCGCAAAACGAGACAACAAATAAAATAATAGAAAATAAATAAAATCTAAAAATTATAATAAAAATACTGCCAGATAGAGGATGATTTTAGACGAATTTAGCAATTTGATTCACTTGATTCAGAGTTCGGATGATAAAGATATAAATGTTTGAATTTGCTCGGATTGAAAAATAAAAAACGAAGAATATTCTCAGCATCTTTTTGGCTGAATCGTTTTCTTGACTTCAATGACCAGTGGGGCCCAGCTGTCATCCTCTTGAGCTTCTTCTACCTCCAGCCTTTTCCCCCTGGAACGAAAAGCTTCTGGCCTCCTCATGGCGCCGGTGATTGAGGTCATGGCGGACGATGGCGTACAACAAAATGGGATGGCATCGCGATGGGGAAGTGAGGACACCCGGCGGCAGGGAGCGGCGCGGCCACATGCGGCGCGCGTGGGACCCGCAAGGGATGGCTGCGGAGCTGGTCGGCACGCCGGCGAAGGAGAAGCAACGGCGACCGGCGGAGGGGCGCATGAGGGGCGGCGGGGTCCGGGGAAGCTGATGGGAGGGTCGGCTACTGGCGGGAGTGGCCGAGACGGTGTGCCCACGGCGGCCATGGCCGGCGCGGGTAGGCGTGCGCGGAGACGGCGAACGGCGGCGAGGCGGCGGCCGGCGAGGGCAAGGAAGAGAGCGGTGGGGGCAGCCAAAGGGGATGCGCGCACAGGAAGTGACCGGAGAGCCCTCAGGCGGCGGCGACCCGAGCTTGAATCGGCAACAATGGAGGTTGCACAGTAACGGGAAGAACAGACATTTGGGGAAAACGCTAATTCGCGACGTTTTGCAAAATTGATGAGTGGGATTGATAGAACATGATAAAATGAATATAAGCACGCGAGGAATTGAATTGAAGATTACCGATTCGTATGAAATCGACGAAGAACGGCAGATCCGCTGATGATGAACAAACGTTAAATCGGAGACCGAAACTGCAACGAAGATGAAATCTTTTTGAGGGCTTTTGATCTACGGGATAAAAGACACGATATGATACGGTCGATTCATAGATTGACTCACCGGGATGAGAGTTGGTTCGACGACGATGGCGACGAACGTTGGACGTAGATTCTCGCTCAAAATCGAAGGCCGAAACGACTATGGAACGAAGGAGCAACTGAAGCACTGCGAAGGGAATGTTGAGACGAACAAATCGGCTACTCAAGCATGCGAAAAGACCAAGAAACGGCCGAGATATGGAAGGTGCAAGGATTCGCGGATAGAGGATGTTTGTGGCTGTTTCGGGAGAGGAAAAGGCGAGTTATCAACGGGATTTGATTCTCCTGGCCCTTGCCATTCCAACGCTTCGGTTTTCCCTTTGATTGGTGGATTATTTAGGCTTGATTGGGTTTGGAAAGTGGGAAGGAAAGAGGAACAGCCATGGATGGCTTTGAGCTGGCTGACTGCTCGATTCCAGCACACGCGCAAGGAGGAAGATAGGGAGGAGAGAGAAAATAAGGATTTTTGGATTTTGAGCCTAGCAAATGGATTTCGGCCCAAAAGAAAAATAGCTAAAAATTAGAGACGGATTTAGAATTGAATTTTGGATTGAATGACTGCGATGGCGAATTTGAATTTGATTCGAATTTTGAATTTAAATTTAGATTTGATTTGAAGCGGATTTAGAATTTGCGGATGAATTTTGGAATAAATTCCGATTTCGGGCGGAACGGATGCCAGGATAAATATTTAAACCAAATAAACTCCAGATCTTTAAATTAATTATTTTAAATTGAATTTTTAACAAAAGCCGAAAACGGGAATGTTACAAACCTACCCCCCTTAGAGAGAATCTCGTCCCCGAGATTCGGACAAAGAAGGAAAAAGATCGGGAAATTCTGCTCTTAGATCCTCTTCTCACTCCCAGGTGGCTTCCTTTTCGGAATGGTTGCTCCACTGGACTTTGCAGAATTTGATCACACGACTTCGGGTACGACGCTCTGCTTCATCCAAAATTCTAACAGGAAACTCTGGATATGAAAGATCTTCTTTTAAATCCAGTTTCTCAAAAGGCATCTGTTCTTCTGGGACTCTGAGGCATTTCTTTAACTGAGACACGTGAAAAACGTCATGCACATCAGACAACTGCGTAGGAAGTTTCAACTTATATGCAACTTCTCCTCTTCCGGCAATTATTGGAAACAAACCAATGTAGTGAGGCGCGAGCTTCCCACTGACTCTAAATCGGCGCATTCCTTTGAGAGGTGACACCTTCAAATACACATGATCACCGGGTACAAAACTCAAATCCCTTCGACGATTATCTGCATAACTTTTCTGCCTTGACTGAGCTGTCTTAAGATTTTCCCGGATTGTTCTGACTTGCTCTTCTGCTTCTTTTAAAATATCAGGTCCAATAATTTGTCCATCTCCTGATTCTTTCCAATACAGAGGTGTCTGACATTTCCTTCCGTAGAGAGCTTCAAACGGTGACATCTTCAGACTTGATTGATAGCTGTTATTGTACGAGAATTCTGCATACGGCAAATTCTGATCCCAAGATGAACTGTATGTTAAAGCACAAGCTCTCAGCATATCCTCGAGGATTTGATTCACTCTCTCGGTCTGACCATCCGTTTGAGGATGATATGCAGTGCTGAAATTCAGATTGGTGCCTAGAATCTCATGCAACTTCTGCCAAAATCTTGAAGTGAACTGGGATCCTCGATCTGACACTATTTTCTTTGGCACTCTGTGCAAACACACAATCTTAGCCATATATATTTCTGCCAACTTATCACCAGAATATGTTGTCTTCACAGGAATGAAATGGGCCACTTTTGTCAACCGATCAACAATAACCCAGATAGAATCATAACCGGATTTGGTTCTAGGGAGTCCGGTAATGAAATCCATTCCAATCTCTTCCCATTTCCAAACAGGAATCTGCAACAGCTGTAACAATCCGGCTGGTCTCTAATGTTCTGCTTTTACTAGCTGGAAGATATCACAAAGAGCCACAAATTTTGCTACTTCTCTTTTCATATTTGGCCACCAATATCTCTCTTTCAAATCCAAGTACATTTTTGTACTTCCCGGATGAATTGAGTACACCGAGTCATGAGCTTCTTTTAAAACCAAATCTTTTATTTCTTGCTGATTCGGTACTACAATTCTTTTTTCAAACCAAACAGTTCCTTTCTCATCCTCAGAAAATTCAGAAGATTTTCCTTTCTTCAGATCATTCTTAATTTCTAAAATACCACTGTCTTCCTTTTGAGCATTTCTGATTTGATCTTCCAAAGTTGAGTGTATCTCCAAATTATACACACAACCTTCTTTTACTAATTCTAGATTGAGGCGTTGGAATTCTTTATGAAGTTTCGCCGATATTTCGAACCATCGATTATTGCAATGAGCTTTTACGCTTAAAGCATCGCAACTACATTTGCTTTGGGATGATAATGGATTCGATATCATAATCCTTGATTAATTCTAACCATCTTCTCTCGCCTTTAAGTTGAGATCCAAGCGAGTGAAAATATATTTCAAACTCTTATGATCTGTGAAAATCTCACATCGATTCCCAATAAGATAATGTCTCCAAATCTTGAGAGCATGCACAACTGCGGCTAACTCTAAATCATGAGTTGGATAATTTTCTTCATGAGGCATAGAATCGCCTAGAGGCATAGGCTATAACTTTTCTTTCTGCATCAAAACACATCCAAGGCCTTGCTTCAAGCATCACAAAAACCTCAAAATCCTTACGAACATCCGCGTAACAAGCTAATCGCGCAAGTCAATCTCTTTTTCAATTCCTAAAAGCCGCGCCACACGAAGTAGTCCATTCAAATTTCTTTTCTTTCTTGAAGGTGAGTGAGGGCCTAGCAATCTTAGAAAAACCTTCAATAAATCGCCGATAATACCCAGCGAAACCAAGAAAACTTCTGACATCCGGAACAGACTTGGGTTGCTCCCAATTAAGCACGGCTTCAACCTTAGCATGATCAACTGCTACTCCTTCTGCTGAGATAACGTGACCCAAGAAAGCTACTTCCTTCAACCAAAAATCACATTTACTGAACTTGGCATAAAGCTGATGTTCTCTAAGTTTTTCCAAAACTATTCTCAAATGATCCTCATGTTCTTTCTTATTCTTGGAATAAATAAGAATGTCATCAATAAAAACGCCAACAAACTTATCTAAAAGCTCCATAAACACCTTATTCATCAAATTCATGAAATAAGACGGTGCATTAGTTAATCCAAAAGACATTACTGTAAACTCGTACAATCCATACCGGGTGGTAAAAGCTGTTTTTGGGATATCTTCCTTTCTGATTTTAAGCTGATGATACCCTGACCTTAAGTCAATTTTTGAGAATACCTTAGCTCCTTTTAACTGATCAAACAGATCATCGATCCTTGGCAATGGATACTTATTCTTAATTGTGACTTCATTCAAGGACCGGTAATCTATGCACATTCTCATACTACCATCCTTCTTCTTCACAAAGATTACAGGAGAACCCCAAGGTGACGAACTCGGTCTGACGAATCCTTTCTCTTGGAGTTCTTCAATCTATTTCTTCATCTCCGCTAGCTCATTAGCGGGCAACCGGTAAGGTCTTTTTGAAATCGGAGCTGTACCGGGTACAAGCTCAATGATGAACTCTATATCTCTGTCCGGTGGCATTCTGCAAATCCTCCGAACACATCTGGTACTCATTCACTATAGGTACATTTTTCAGAGATGTACCTTTCATACTGCTCAAAGTACTATTCTTTATTGAGGAAAGATTAAACAAGAATTCAACTCGAATTCCGTCTGGACTGGTAAGGGTAATAGACCGATTAGCACAATCTATTTGACTTTTATGCTGAGATAACCAATCCATCCCAAGGATTACCTCTATACCCTTGGTATCCAACAATATTAGGTTCGCTAGGAACTTTACCCCATTTATCAAAATATCCATTTTTGGGCAAACCGAAGTAGTCCTTAATTCCTTTCCAGGGGAGTGAACTAACAAAGGATTTTTAAGCTGAATAGATTTCCAATTATTCTTTTTAACCAAAAACTTCGAGATATGAGCGAATGCGTGGCGCGGGAATCAAACAAAAGCTGAGCAGAGGCTCAATTGACGAAGAACTTACCATACACCACATCGGTCGTCCGAACTTCTCTCTTTGTGGCGTGATTCACCGTCCTCTTCCAACGGTGCGAGGGGTACGCGAGTCTGAGGTGCTCCTCTACCTTGATCTTGAGGGCACGGTGGAGTAGATCGTGTTGAAGCGGCGGGGTCATCTGCGACGCTTCGGGGCAATTGTTGGCATAATGTCCGCTCTCTACAATTGAAACCTTGGATACTGCGATTCTTTGTGTTGTTCTTAGGAACTTGACTTCTGGATTGCTAGCGAGGGCTTGAGGAACCGACGCCGATTTGGATCGGAGTCCTAGGGGTACCAAAAGCGCCGGATGCTGCTAGATCGAGGCTAAAAAGCGTGGCCTAGAACTGCTGGCGCCACGATGAGCCTGAAAAGCCATCTTTCTTTTCCTGGATTCATAAAGCTGACTCTGGGCATCTTCTTGAACCAAAGCCTTATTCACCATATGCTGGAACAAAGGGAAGCCATTGGAGACCAGTTGAACTTTGATGTTAGGGTCAAGACCCTCCATGAAGCGCCAAATCTTTGCCTCATCAGTGGCAACATCCTCAGTAGCATAACGAGATAGCTGGGTGAACCGATTCAAATATTACGATCTGAAAGGTTTCCTTCTTTGCAACTTGTGGAATTCTCGCCTCTTCATTTCCATAATACCTTTAGGGATATGAGTGTACTAAGGCTTCAACAAATTTATCCCAATTGATGGCTTGGGCGTTCTCATGAGCAAACAACATAGTTTTCCCACCAATTAGCATTTGTTCCTTTCGGTGATGAGAGGCATATAAGACACTCTCAAATTCATCACCTCGCGCCAAGTACAACTTCCTTTCAACCTCCTTAAGCAGTCCATGACCTCAAGGGGTCAAGCGATCTCGCGAAAGTTGGGGTCTGGTCCTCATAAATTCCCGAACTTAGATCGGGAGGTGAGTGCGACTGAGCTAGGGCTGCTGAGGCGGAGTTCAGAGCATTCTGCGCTAATGCTTGCAAAATCTGAAGTTGCATGGCCATCATTTGTTCCATGCTTGGTGGTTGAGTGGCGGTGGGGTGGCGCTTGGTTAACTGCTGCTGGGCGGTGGTACTTGGTTACCTCACAGAACCGCCGCTTCCACAGAACTTCCTCTTGAATTGGCACTCTTCCACGGCCACGGCCTCGACCACGACCACGACCTCCTCTCCTTCCTCTACCACGACCTCTACCTGGGTTCTCCATCTGGAACAGGGGCAAGAATAGAACAAGGAAAGAGACAAGCAAAGATAAGAAAACAAGGAAGCTACACAACATCCCAGACAAGAACAACAGCACAAAAAGAAACACCAGCTGAAATCTTAATTAAAATAAAATAGTTTTGATATGATGGCTGCATCACAAGCGCGAAAAGCATGATACAGACCATCGCACAACTTATTCATCGTCTAATCGGCAACAAAAGGAAGGGTACTACGGCCCAAAGCCAAACAACTACTACAAACTCTAAACACTGAATGAGACATCCCCTATGCTAGAAGAACTGCTGCTGCCGCTGGGCTCCTCAGAAGAAGAAATGAGGCCCTCCAAGTTGATAGAGCTGCTGCTGCTGGACTCCTCAGAAGAAGGAATGGAGTCCTCCTCATGCACCTCCACAACACGCGTCGACTTCTTGCGGAGAGAAGTCATCTTTGAGACGGCGACGCTTGTTCAGCATGGCATCGATGAAGGCTCTGGTAATCGACCGGGTCTCTTGGTGGAGGCGAGGGGCGGCATTGGAGGAATCCCTTAAGCTTGTTCACCTCATACGTAGAGGCCAAATCCTCATGGTGCGATGAAGCTCCTCTAACATGCGCACATAAGCATTATCCTGAGCCTGGATAAAAGAACTCATGTGCCGGATAATAGGGTCATGATCACCAGCCAGAACTCGGAAGAGACTGAACAACTCTCCCTTTTCCGCATAGGGAAAATGGAGAAAAGGCGAAAAGTCCAGGTGATCAAGATAAATGTGACCCAGGCGAACAATGGCATGCCGGGCGACATCCTGAAGTGCGTCACGAACTCTCAGACGCTCCGCAGTGAAGTGGAAAGGACGAGCTTCCTCCTGCTGTCCTCTGGCGAAGATGACCACCTTCACCCTCCATATGTTCTGACCACCACAATCGATAGGATGGCAAACACTGCAGGCGATGAGCAAAAGCAGATATCTTGAAGCATAAGTGGCAACAGATCACAGAAACCACCCTCCCGCTGAGCGAACGTGGTGTAAGAAGTCATCTACAAATTTTGAAAAAGAAAAGATTAACAAACAATTTTAAAATACTTGACAGCAAAAGAAAGAACAATAACAAAGAAACTTTTAAAATTTTGTTAAGTAATTTTTATAAAATATTCGTCCATAGGGCTTTGCCATTCTAACTAGGTTACGTCCTACAGTCGTCATGCCTCTGATACCACCTCTGTGAGACCCCAGTTACCATCCAGGAATCTCACATGCATAACCGCACTAGTCTCGATCGGTTGCTAGTACACAAAGTGAAGCAGATGATAATCATAACGAGAACATTGTATTAAGCGATAATAAAAAATGAAGTCTTGATCATATGATCACTTATTACAACCACTGATCGAAGAGACTCGCAGATTACACGGCGGAAGACATAAAATAAAAGGCCAACTCATTCGCCACAGACAGACGATCGAGGAGCGACTCCTACTCTTGGGCTCGCCTCCTCGAAGCCTGGCGAAGAATTCCTCTCCTTCGGTATCTTCAAACAACTCAAGAGGTTGAATTATAGCACGTGAGTACAAACGTACTCCGCAAGTCTAGGAAATTATGACATGCAGGGCTTTCCAAAGAAAGGCTTATATGGTTCACTTTGCATAAAGCAAATTTTATTAAACAGTACATGTATAATTTTTGTTAAGCAGTTTTATCAATTATTTGTAACATTTGAATTTATCAATATGTATAGCGACGGTTCTTACCACCATCACTTAGTATCTGTGCTCTATCGCATAATTTAAAAGATTAAGGTAATCCAACTCATGACTCCATCCATCATGTTCAAAACAGGTTCCCTCCACCTGATTGGCTCAATCCGCCAAATAAATATCCAAGAGTTCTAACCACTCCCGAATTCCCCAAATCCACAATTTTCAAAATTAAAACCAAATCTACCAATATGAAAGCATTCTTTGCGGCTCTTGGCCGTGAGCACGGCTATTGAATAGTTTATTTACTCTGCAGAGTTTGTACACTTTACCCACATGACATGATCAACCCTTGGTGCCATGCAATTAACACACTTCCTTTGGTGTGTCTCAGAGCGATCATGACAAGGCTTTTACGGTGTAATAATCTAACCCGACTCGACCGCTAAGGTTTCACCATGAAGGGTTCCATCCACCGATCGAAGCCCCCTCTTGCGTCGTGTGGGAATAAACCATTCTTCCTCCATCCGGCACCCACATCCAACCATCCGGCGAGTCTAAGTTAAATTACTACAAATTAATCGGCCAGGTCGTACCCATTTCGGACATGTGGTTGTACTGTTTTGCTTAAAATGGACAATCACAAGCGTCGGTCCTTAATTAACTTGAGCGGCACTTGCACAAAACCAAACGACAGTGCTCCATCCGCACCCGCCCATCGGACCGATCCGCTCAAGTCAAAATCATTTTTATTTTCATTTTATTTTGCAAATACAGCAGCAAATACATTGCTACCACTTTTATAAATACGCTTTCATAATAATTTCTAATTCATTTTTCCCAATAGGCGTTTTAATCAATTTTGCACCTAAGCATTGATCTACCGCTCTAGTCAAGGAAATCATTATATAAAGGATAACAAGAATTAAACTAGAGTTACAAAGGCATGAAGAACAATCAGCAAGGGGATTATCAACAAGTTGGATTAACTAAACAACCTATTCACTTAAATATCGATTTACTCAAATTAGCCATGCATTTGATAAAATCTTGAAAAGACTTTTAAAGAAAATCATAGGAGCAAAGTGCATCAAGGAGACTTGCCTCCTCTGGTCGCAAGGTTGTCGTCGCACTGAAATTCTTCAGGATTGTCGGCGGCGATTTATGAATCTTGACCACGCAAAACGAGACAACAAATAAAATAATAGAAAATAAATAAAATCTAAAAATTATAATAAAAATATTGGCACATAGAGGATGATTTTATACGAATTTAGCAATTTGATTCACTTGATTCGGAGTTCGGATGACAAAGATATAAATGTTTGAAGTTGCTCGGATTGAAAAATCAAAAACGAAGAATATTCTCAGCATCTTTTTGGCTGAATCGTTTTGTTGACTTCAATGACCAGTGGGGCCCAGCTATCATCCTCTTGAGCTTCTTCTACCTCCAGCCTTTTCCCCCTGGAACGAAAAGCTTCTGGCCTCCTCATGGCGCCGGTGATTGAGGTCATGGCGGACGATGGCATACAACAAAATGGGATGGCATCGCGATGGGGAAGTGAGGACACCCGGCGGCAGGGAGCGGCGCGGCCACACGCGGCGCGCGTGGGACCCGCAAGGGACGGCTGCAGAGCTGGTCGGCACGCCGGCGAAGGAGAAGCAACGGCGACCGGCGGAGGGGCGCATGAGGGGTGACGGGGTCCGGGGAAGCTGATGGGAGGGTCGGCTACTGGCGGGAGTGGCCGAGACGGCGTGCCCACGGCGGCCATGGCCGGCGCGGGTAGGCGTGCGCGGAGACGGCGAACGGCGGCGAGGCGGCGGCCGGCGAGGGCAGGGAAGAGAGCGGTGGGGGCGGCCAAAGGGATGTGCGCACAGGAAGTGACCGGAGAGCCCTCAGGCGGCGGCGACCCGAGCTTGAATCGGCAACAATGGAGGTCGCACAGTAACGGGAAGAACAGACATTTGGGGAAATGCTAATTCGCGACGTTTTGCAAAATTGACGAGTGGGATTGATAGAACATGATAAAATGAATATAAGCACGCGAGGAATTGAATTGAAGATTACCGATTCGTATGAAATCGACGAAGAACGGCAGATCCGCTGATGATGAACAAACGTTAAATCGGAGACCGAAACTGCAACGAAGATGAAATCTTTTTGAGGGCTTTTGATCTACGGGATAAAAGACACGATATGATACGGTCGATTCATAGATTGACTCACCGGGATGAGAGTTGGTTCGACGGCGATGGCGACGAACGTTGGACGTAGATTCTCACTCAAAATCGAAGGCCGAAACGACTATGGAACGAAGGAGCAACTGAAGCACTGCGAAGGGAATGTTGAGACGAACAAATTGGCTACTCAAGCACGCGAAAAGACCAAGAAACGGCCGAGATATGGAAGGTGCAAGGATTCGCGGATAGAGGATGATTGTGGCTGTTTCGGGAGAGGAAAAGGCGAGTTATCAACGGGATTTGATTCTCCTGGCCCTTGCCATTGCAACGCTTCGGTTTCCCCTTTGATTGGTGGATTATTTAGGCTTGATTGGGTTTGGGAAGTGGGAAGGAAAGAGGAACAGCCATGGATGGCTTTGAGCTGGCTAACTGCTCGATTCCAGCACACGCGCAAGGAGGAAGATAGGGAGGAGAGAGAAAATAAGGATTTTTGGATTTTGAGCCTAGCAAATGGATTTTGGCCCAAAAGAAAAATAGCTAAAAATTAGAGACGGATTCAGAATTGAATTTCGGATTGAATGACTGCGATGGCGAATTTGAATTTGATTCGAATTTTGAATTTAAATTTAGATTTGATTTGAAGCGGATTTAGAATTTGCAGATGAATTTTGGAATAAATTCTGATTTCGGGCGGAACGGATGCCTGGATAAATATTTAAACCAAATAAACTCTAGATCTTTAAATTAATTATTTTAAATTGAATTTTTAACAAAAGCCGAAAACGGGGATGTTACACATATCAAGTGAGGAGTGCATATTTGTTGAAGGATCCAACTCGACCATTCAACCATGTTTTGCCAAAGAAAAATATAGATTGTTGGAGATCTTTTAAAGAATTAATCATAGTTCAACCTATTTGATTGGTTCAAATATAGCATGTTAAAGGACGCCGCTTTTTGTTTCTATTTATTTATTTTTAAGAGTCTATATAATATCCTAATTCTTTGCTCAAATTATTTTAATATTGATAATTGTGCTTTTTGTGATTTTTTGGTTTTTTGAATTTTCTAGAATTTATTTGGAGTTTATTTTGTATTTTGACTTATGTCTATTACGGATATTATTTTAACCTATGAAAATTTTAAATAAAATTTTATCAAAAATATTTTATTTGGGTTCTAAATGTCTCAAAATATTTATGAAAAATTTTTCTAGAATTTTTCTGGTATTTTTGCTATTTTATTTAAGCTATTTTATTATTTAGCACTATTTTAATTGGAAAAGAGTATTTTTTAAACAAGGTGTATAGGGTTGGACCAGAAGCCCTCTAGGTCCAACCGACTTGGCTATGTGGCCGAGTTTGGGTTAGTCCTTTGATCGTGACCGTTGATCTTCAATGGGTAGTTAAGATTGGTTGGAGGCCGTTGGATCTAGGTTGTTCGGGTGGCTAAGATTAAGCCACGTTGGTAGAGTTCAAGAGCCGTTTGATTTGCGGCAAGTGTCTGGTTGGGATTTCTTCTTCCATGAGAGACCGCCACCGTGTTGGAATCGAACTTCGCCGCCATGTCAGTTCGTCTTTCGGTGCTCTACACGGATGTCGAGGCTTTAAATTGGGAACTGGGACCCTGTCCGAGGTTCACCAGATCCTTGTGCAGCTTTTAATGGAGCTATTTCATCTGAGGTGCTGTCATTGAGGTGTTTAAGCTCACCGAAGTTGTTTGTGAGTGCCACCACAGAATTTGGTGTTTTTCGCCATCGTCGTTGGGTTTTGCTGGAGCTAAGGACGACGCCAGGTTCATCTTCTTCAAGGCTATGAGATCTATGCAAATGCCCAAGCCGATCTATTGTAATGTGCCATTCTTGTTGACATATTCCATCTCACTGGTGAGCATCGCCACCACACCATGATTGTTCTTGCTGATCGAGTTCTAAGCAATCAGAACCATTGGAGCTGTCTGATGCGTGCCACGTGCCCACCAAGTCATATCCGCGTATTTGTATGCATTAGTGCCATGTCACCGCCTTGTTAGCCTTCATCGCCCATGTTTCGTTGTGTTGGCTGGTAAGTTGTTGGCATACCACATGACGGCCATTGGGTCCACATGTCAGCAAGCACTATTCCATGCACTGGGACCATGGTGGACCTGATCTGGATCGTGGAATGGGTCCATGGACCAGTGGCCACGTGTCAACATATTAATTTTTTTGGGTTATTTTAATTTCATGCTGACAACAATGATGACACAATAATTAGATTTTTTTAGTATAAAATTACTTTGAGAAAATAATCTTTTTTTTTATTTTTCTAATTTTCCTTTATTTAAATATTTCGAGAGCCCGTTCTTCCTCATACGATCTCCGATTGAGGTGATTCAAATTTCTAAAAATTTGTAAAATTGAGATCTATTTAATGATTAATTTTTTTATTTCTGAAGTTTATGACCCTCTGATTTAGTATTTATTTAGTGTTTTATTTTGATTCACATAGAAGTAAACTGCCTAGAGAGTTCGAGGGTGAACCGTTGATCTTAGACCAAGGTTCAAAGTAGGAACAAGAACTATTCCAAATCAAGTCATGTCACTACTATACAAAAGCTCATCACAGATAGTTCAAAAACCTCATCACTAACGACTTTGTGAATTGTCTATAAATATGTGTCAGTGATAAGAAGGGCACATCACAAATGATTTCTGAACCGTCAGTGAAAATTAACATTAGAGATAGTTCTACCTGCGAACCATCTGTGATGAGCGAATATCACAGACAGTTCTAGGCTATAACCATCTCTAATGGTTTGTATTATTGAAGATTTTTTTAATTTTATTGGTTAGCCTTAGGAAATGTTAGCCATACCCTTTAAAATAAAACAGATTATAGAGTTTACATCATAACATATTATTATCACATACATTTAAGAAATCAACTCAGATTACATATTACACACTATGTATAGCGCATCCATGTTAGAAATCAACTTAGATATATTAAACAATTGAATCCATAACTACAACTCACAAATTTATAGCACAAGGTTCATAAATTTACCCAAGTGCTAACTAACAAATTCACAATTCATCAGGTGAGACTAAGTAGCATTAGCCTTTTGGATTTATGACCTCATGCATCAGGAAGGCATAGAGTTGTCCTCAAATTCGTAGGTCAGCCTATCCAACGCAGATTTAGTGCATTTCCAAGCCTGTCAATAGGAAGAGTAAAGTCTTATATGTATATAAATTCATAAGTGGAAACAATTATTGAAATGTTGACAAACCTTTGTGATAATGGTTTTCTTTTCACCAATGAGGATTTGCACGTTGTGGCAAACATAATGAAAGACCATGTGGAGGTCTATCCTTGTGTGTGATGAGTAATTGACGTGAGCTTGGTTTGATTTGAAATTGAGTTTGATTTGAATTGGATTTTTGATTTAAAGCAATTTGAGTGTTGGTTGCTTTTCCCAGTGCTACCGGCCTAGGGGTGGTGGCACCAGACTTTTGAGCGAAATTATGATTGATTAATGATTTTGGGATAATCATTGAATATCTTTATGGGCATTGATTGCTATGTGAAATGTTTTTCCTTGTCTTTGATGGTTGCAGGGCGACGGTGCTAGATCATGGTGAGGTGGAGGATGACCGGGACTAGACAAGGAGCGTCGGAGGTTGAAACGGTCGGGAGATCGTCGGAAGATGATCGGAGACATTGTCTGGGCAAGCCAAGAAGACAAGGAAAGGAGGAGATACTAGCTAAACACCGCGTGGATTAAGGAAAGCTGTCGGATTGCGGTCTAGTTGATAGGTTAGCGGGTCTAGGTAGCATGGTTTGAAAACCGTGCAAGAAAACTCATTATGTGTGTGTTTTGGGTTAGCCCTTGCATGGTTGTGTAAGTGCGTTAATCCTAGCCCTTAGATGAGTGCTCTAGGGTTGAGGGATTCATCCAAAGGTGGTAAGTGACCCAAGAGGAGTATAAATAGGGGTGAAGGGGTAGCCTCGTCCCCTTGAAGGTTGTAGATTCCCTTATTTATGTATAGTTTTTCTTTCGTGGAAGACCTAACCACAGTCCACAAAAGAACTCGACTCTGCAATCACAAGATGACAAGACCGAACCCTAACGTATAAAAGTTCTCCAAAACAAATTTCAAAATTTAAAACTCCCATGAAGTAAGATAGTTCCAAGGATATTTTCACAAAAGAAAAAACCAAGTGATCAAGTAATCATTTCTAGAAAAAGTCACAAAACGTAATCCACACAACTTAAGTCTTGCACCAAAAACTTCATTAATTTCTTTCAAATAGAGAGAATGACAAACACATTAAAAAGGTAAAATTCTCTACAAAGCAACCAATGATAACCAATAAAACCAATACCAGAACTACAGAAATAGCAACCTGCAAAGATTCATCACTAATCTCTTTCTCATTGTCTTTGACTATTGAAGACAAAAAGAAAGCAACCTTCTCCACATACTCTCTGATCTACAATGTAATAGAAAACAACTCTCCCCTACAAGAGGTTCCAAAACATCAGGTGGTGGTTCTACCTAACTACACCTACAACCATGGCCTCTACCACGGCTACACAGACAACGATCAAAACTCTTCGGCACATCGATTTCACTTAATCACATTCTTTTGATACACTCATTCATAATCATAGCAGCATGCATCATTATAACATCATCGTAGTCAATATACATCATCAGAGCTCAAATAAGACATTAAAACATAATACAATGATTACCTATACCCTTTTTACTGTGCAAAAGAGTATGTCAAGTTTTGAGTTAATTAACCATCCTAAATCAAATTTTAAGGTTATTGTCCTATGGAAAAATTTTATAGAATAAATACCAAAGCCATGTTTCTAAGTTCCACAAATCAAAATTTTAGTTTACTCTAGAGTAATTAACTACATTCATGCACCACGGACCTAAAACTCGCTCCGATACCAACTGTAACACCCCGGCACAACACGTGCCTAGAATATCACCACAACATCCACAAATGATAATAAATGCTCCATTTACATGCAAATTTCTGCAAGCATCCTAAGTAGAAATCTCACATTTACAATAAGTTATGAACCACAAATATGGGCACATTTAAATAAGCAGCTACAAAACTCTAATTTCATGCATATTAACGATTAGAAGGGCATGCTAGTAAATTAATTTCACCAACATCAACAGCACATAACTAGGCCAAGATTATGCTCAACAAATTTCACAATTTAATTATCAAGTCCAAATAAATCCTACTCAAATGTTAAACATTGAGCAATGGCTGTACTATCAAATTTTATTCATTAAGGTGAGATTACTCCAAAGCTATACATCACGGAAGGGCTTAAATATGAGTGACGTGGTGAGATTACTCCCATTCCCGCAAGACGTTGAAGTACCTAAAATAGTGAATAAACCAGCGTGAGTCTGTAAATCCCAAATTTTTGACTTTTATTTTAGATAATAATGTTTATTTGCAATTTATGCTTTTTACGAATTTTCTGGATTTATTTGGAATTTTTGAGATTTATTTGAATTATTTTAAATTAAAGTATATTGCCTTTTGTTAAAGATTAATTATAAATGAATAAGTTTAAAATAAAGTTCTGCCAAAAATATTTTATGTGAGTCCAGAATATCTCAAATTATTTTTGAGATTTTTCTTCGAATTTTTCTGGTATTTTTATTGCCTTAAACAAATCAAAGTATTTTCTCTAATTATATTAATTAGCAAAACCCTGAAAAATCCGTTAGGAACAGTAACGGGCCAAAGCCCATTACTATGCTCGCCCGGCCTAGTACTGTTCGGCCCAGCCAGTCTGTGATCTCCAGAGGGATTAACGGCAGCCGTTGGATCTTCATCGCACAGACTTCATCAAGCCGCGTTGTTTCCGAAACCCTAGCGCACGAGAGCCGTTGGATCTCCATCGGAGGGACTTCATCAGTTGTGTTATTTCAGAACCCTAAAGCCGAATCCGCCATTGATTCGTTCGGACGGATCCGATCGTGCCGCGTTTGGAGTCTCGCGTGGCCGCCCGATCTGGATCGCATGGTGCATCGTCGTCGTCTCGGAGTAGGACTCCAAGTCCCGTTCGAATGCGCCGCCACCGCCATATCCGTGGAAGGCTCTGACTTCCACGCCGCCTGGGGGCTATTTAAGGGGGCCAACCTGACCCTCGAGGTTCCCCGTGAGCTGCCGCATCTTTTCCTCCAAGCGTCGTCGGCCGTAGCGTCTCGTAGAGCTCGCGCGATCTCGCCGAAGTTCGAGAGCCTTGTCGAGGAGTTTCCGCTATCGCCGATGACTCTTCCGCTGATCCAATATCAGATCCGAACTCTTCGAGTCACGTCGCACCTGTTCCACCACTTCTTCATCACCGGAGAGAGCTGGAACGCCGTCGGATGTGTCATCTTCCCCAAGTCCGGCAAAGTTCTACCACCGTGCCGCCATCGCAAGGTTCGAAGGACGTCGACCGTTGGATCATCTTTGAATGGTTCAGATCAAGCCACGTTGCTTCGGTAAATAGTAAACCCATTTGTCTTCATTCGCCGTTGGATCAAGGGATAACGTTCGGACGGCGCTCGTCGATTAGGGCAACAAAGGAAGCGCATCGGTAGCTGTCAGCCGTTGGATTGGATCGGAGGGTCCCAGTTGCGCTGCGTGGCCGAGAACCGTGACCGTTGGATCTGCATCGTGCGCACTGTAGTACGAGCCAGTCAAGTTGCGACGCGCGTCGGTGATGTCAGCATGACGAAATAAAGCAGAATTTTCTTTTATAAAATAATTCGGTTAATATTTGATTTTCAATTTTCAGGTTTTTATGATTTTTGAATCATTCGAGAGCTCGTTCTCCCTCATACGAACTTCGATTGAGGTGATTCAAATCTCTAAAAATTTGTAAAATTGAGATCTATCTATTGGTGAATTTTATTTGATTTTTAGAGTTCATTTGCTCTCTGTTTTGGTATTTATTTGGCATTCTCTTTCGTTTCGCGTAGACGATAAATTGTGCGATGCAACCGGGGGAGATTCATCAACTCAAGACCAAGGTCCAGAGTATGGATAAGGGTTTTTCTAAGGAAAGTTGTGCTTTGATCATGTTGAACCCATGTTTGCAAAGTTGCTATTTTGTTTTACCTTATTGCATATTATTTCATGCGTATAAATGGTTTTAACCTAGTTTGGGATTTAGATATCTTACCCTTTGAGTTACACCCTACCTTGTCGATTGTATGCCATGATCTCACTACACCATGACACATTTTCATCAACAGTGTATCTGTCGGCAAAAGTTATGCCGACAGAAAATAACTGTCGGTAGAAGTCCTGTCGGCAAAAACATTTGCCGATGTGATATATTTTTACCGATGATGATCCGACATTGTTATAAGACTTTTGCCGAAACAGATATACTTTTTCCGATAGACATTCTTTTGCCGACAAATAGTCCGAGGGTAAGACTTTTTTGACGAGATAGTCCGAGGGTAAGACTTTTGTCGACAGATAGTCCGAGGTAAGACTTTTGCCGACCAGATAGTCCGAGGGTAAGACTTTTGCCGATGATAGTCCGAGGGTTATAGAATATTATAGATCTAACTAATAATTACTTCATATGTACACCACATTACAAGAGAAAATGATTGAATTAATGCATCTATTCAACATGATTCAACTTCATTCAACTAGAACACACAAATTTTGTCCATCAAGTAATACATCAATTCAACACAGTTCAAATTCATTCAAATAGAATAATATACAAATTTGTCCAAAAGTGTCATGGTTCGTACAATTAACCATCTATCATTTACAAAAGAGAACCCTGCAGGATCTTCAAAGCTAGGGTTAATTATCTTCTAAACCGTACAATGAACATGGCTGATTCTAAAGCAATAAAGTCATCATTGTCCGGGAAGAATAGTGATTAGTTCTACTTGCACCCATTATGTTCGGTGTCTGCAATTATTGAATTTGTCCTCCTTTTTCAACACCTTTCCCGACAGACCAACCTGGATATGTTTATGCATAAATAGGAACCCGAATAAATAAGCAACCGTAAAATTCAAAACATACTAACATAAGCATTATTCCCATCCTCTTTTCTTTTCCATACAACAAGGTATCATGTTCAATTTGTAATTGTGTCACTCATGCATGGTCAAGATATTCCTCATTTATAATCCTATGACATAGGTAGAAGAAAAAAATCTAGGGATTCTCTAGTATAAGTAGAATTTGTAAAGAATTAGTAAACAATAGACATTCTAAAAAAGTTTGAAATGAGAGATGGAACATCAAGAAATACCCGATTATGAGCAGAGCCACCCAGTTCCATCGCTCAGAAAGCTCAACTTCATCAAGTCCATAATATCTTTGGATCCCTTGATGTAACCGAGATTGTCTTTTCTAACTCATCCACCTTTCAACATAGAACAACACCACTAGATAGACCGAATAACTAATCAGACATGAATAAAGAAATAGTGAACACTATTAAGTATTAACGCAATGTAACAAAGGAACACTAAAGGTCATACAGATAATGATACATGAAGCTAAGCGTATGAAATTGTCACCCAACCAAGAGTCCATCATGTTCATGGAAATGCAAACTTGCCTCAAGCTCTCAATGTTGAAAATGAAAATTTCCAAAGAGAAGTCGGAGGTATGAAACTTGGCCACAGGATAAGCTCCAATGTGCGTGTATACTAGGTAAACTCCATGGTCACAATTCTTTGTCTGCTCAGTGTTAATGTTCACCAAGAAAGTACCCTCGTGATAACGCCCACAATCTAAAATTTTTATTAAAAAGACATAGCATATGATGCACTGTGTCTAGTTTCAAGTAAATTCATTTGAGAGACCAACAATTAAATTGCTAAACACATATATAAGACCTCACCTCTCACACAAGAGCATAGCCTCTTCCTGTGCCACCGCCTTTCATGCTCTCTGGTTCAAACATCATCTGTAGTAACAACGAAGCAAAAAATGGATTTGAACAAAACCGAACAATGCTAATAGTTGACCGAATTCTCACTAAAGATCTACTTTGTCGAAGAGAGATGCCCACACCTTGTCATGTGCATCTGGATGTCTTATCCTTCATTTGTACCCGCTAGAATTGTCCAGCAAAGGAGTAAAAAAAAGGTGATTAAATCAAGAAGGAGCAAATAGCTACACTTAATTGAGATGAGGTTAGCAAAGAATCCATACTTATCGGTGCCATGGTATAGAACATGGAAGCTCCCAATTAATTTTCAAATTGTAATATAGAAGATGGAAGCCCCAAATCAATTTTCAAATTCCAACCAAGTAGCTCACATATTAAGTTTCAATATTCAATCCATATGACCATACTACATAAATACGTCATTAACTCTACATGTTGGACTTGATTCATTACAATATTCAAACTTCTTTGCAATGCAAAAGAATCATCGTGTGGGATGCACTAGTGCCTTGACCTCAACGTACATGCACAGACGTCGAGATATATTCTCAGACCGCTTCCCCATGGCTACCATATCGAGCTCGAACTCTACAAATGAGCCTTTACGCCACCACCTCTGGTGCCTCTTCTCTGGTCAGTTTTGTCTCCACAAGATCTTGCATCGTCTTCACAACACCTCATCTACTCTTGAATTAGTGTTGTAATGACAAAAATATATTTTTATGTAGGAAAAACACATAGGCATGATTTATACCTTTTCGCTTGTAACTCATCATTCAAATTTAAAGATATGTCCGCAAATAGTTGAAATATCCTGAATAGCATCAACTTAACCTGGACATTGGAGGCATTATGGGGTGAGAAGCACACATCATTAAGTAATAATGTGATCAGGAGGCAAGAGATCGTGAAGTGAACTCAAGATGCTAATAAAATAACAATGTCCTAACAAAAATTCCAAATTGAAGCATAAAACAAAATGATATCTAGTAACCAATTACACATCAAGTATTCACTGTTCTCTTAGGCACCGCCTAGGTGCTAGGCCCTTCCTCCTCGCTAGCCACCTAGGCCGATTTATCCCGCCTAGGTGGCAATTAGGTGCTAGGCACCTGGCTCGCCACCAACTAGCGTTAGCGCCTAGGAGAACACTGCAAGTGTTAGGTCCAGTGAATAAGAAGTATCGATTAACGATTTTTTGATGTTAAAATTAGGAACTATGATATATCCTCATTCTTCTCTTGATAGTAGCACCATTCTACAAGCAATATAATTGCCGCAATTCAAACTAATGGAAAATGAACAAGAATGGAGAAGCACGCTTTGGCCTTCATCTCTGCATATGCCATTCTCGTTACATGGTGAAGAGTTTATTCTCACAGATATCCATCCTGGAAGAACCAAAGAATGATTCTGAAGTTACATCCATTTGATCGAGCTTGACGGATGGACAAGATCCTCCAGATCGACCAAAGATTTTATTGGGATAATTTGAACCGATGCTTTTGATGTTAGTATATATTCCGTGATACCGATTAGAGTAACATAAGATATGCAAAAGTACGTGCTTCCTCGTGATACAAGATACTATACTAAATTGATACACTTCAACTTCTTCTCGATTGTTATATAGGTTCAACTGCTCAATACGTCGTTATGAGGTGGTCGAGCAATTCTTGTAGTCTTTGAATCGTTTATATTTTTAAAACAAGTTAAGGCAAAAACTTGTGTTTTGTTGAGTGCAATTTCAATTGAATCAATTATAATTCAACCATATGAATTGTTATGCTTAAACTCGATCGTGCAATATTTTTACAATCACCAAAAGTATCTCGATTGTAGCTATTTCCATGTTTCATCATCCCGGAATGGCAATTTATATGTAAAGGGTATTATAATTATTTGGCTTGCATCGGTATGACAGATCAAAGCCTAAATTTCTCAATCATCTCCACAAATTCGAAGAACCCAAACCCTAGGTCCCTCAATAGCAGGGAAAACACCTCCCCTAGACCACAAAACTCATCCAGAAACTAGGGAGGCTCACCTCCACTTACCACAAGGGGAGAGGATGACGAGGAGGGCGCGCCAGGGGGAAGCAGAGAGAACTCGGCATAGGGGAGCAAAGTAGCGGCATTTGGGAAGAAGGCGCCACGCCACAGGACAAGAAGGGGTGGCGCCGCTTGGGGGACCAAGAGGAAGTCATTTGGGACGAGAGGAGCACCGACAGATAGTTGGTCAGTAATTATGTATTATTGCCGACTGATGTCTGACGCTAATTTGGTGTCATGGTGTAGTGTCTATTTGTCACCCTAGATTGGTTCACTATAGTTGGTCAATATTAGAATCAACATGGAATGGTTAGACCGGATTAGATTGCTTAGCCATGCCACGTCATCACATGTACTTGAATCATTGATAAATAATCTTGACTAATGGAATGTGGAACAATGTTATGAAATTGTGTGTCATGTGTGGTCACACGATGAGATTGAGTTGTTGTGGCGTTGGATGTCATGCAATGATATTGAATTGTTGATGACACGTGGTGCTTGGTAATCAACTGGGGTGGTTATGATTTAGATCGGAGCAAGTGGCAAGGGCAAGTGTGCCTGGGTGGGCTCGATGGGCAGAGGGTATGTGCAAGTCTTGCTTTGATCAACCTAAGGACTTAACCTTGCGAGCCTTTGACCTGAGTCAATCGTGCAACCACATGTCTGTTGTGGGGCAGCCTAGCTGATTAATTTGCAATGTCTTATCTTTAGTACTGCTTTGGTGGTGTGAGTCCGAGTTCATGGATCAACTCACATGGCGCAAGAAGGGGGCCCTGTTGTGGCAGTTCAGCCAATCAGTGTTGAAACCTCAACGGGTAGTAGTGGGTTAAGATGGTGCATTGTAAAGGCTTTGTTATGATCATTCGCCTGTGTGGTGCATGGTTGTATCATGTGGGTAAAGTGCATAACCTCTGCAGAGTGTACAATCTATTCGAATAGCCGTGCTCACGGTATTGAGCATAGCTCGGGAATTACAGTCAAGGGTTAGACTTTTGCAAAATGAAAACTTGGGATGGATGGCAGGTTGCCATGGAAAGTTGAATCTTGGCTTAGGATTGAAAACTTGGTTTACTTGAGAAACACTGAATCTATCTATTACTGTTATTTGTTTTTACTGTCTTTTCAATCTATGTACTGTACTTGTGCATAAATGCTGCTTTATTGCAAATAGCCATTGTTAGCCATTCTTTTGGAATAAGCCTTGCATATAGTTATGTCAGAATTGCATTCTGTGCACAACTTGTTGAGTGCTTTATGTACTCACCTTTGCCTACAACATCATCAGTGTTGAAGAAGGTGTACCATGAAGGGACGAATGTTTAGGGTGCGTGCCTTGTCAGTTGCCTGTGGTATACTGAGGGCTTACCTACGTCTTCATTTCCGCTGCAGTTCAATTTGTTGTTCAGCCTTGTGAGGCATTGTTATGTAAGTCGACCATAAGGTCATTCAACTAGCAATATTTAGTACATAATGTCTTTTATCTTAATCCCGCTGTGTATGATTGTGATATTCACTAATGTTGAGCCTGTGTTCACTAGCGTGATCCTGGACTAGTGCAGTATACATAGAGGGTCCGGATTTGCATATTCGGATCCCGACAGAGTCCAAAACTCAGCAAAATATATCATACATTGATGAAAGACACAAATTTTCTCAACATCAAGATATAACATGATTCCATATCCGTACAATTATTCTCATGTGCAATGCATCATACTTTCCTGCTAAAAAATGCACCTTTGATAGTCTATACCAGTATAGCTTGAGTGTACACCCATCATGTCGCACCCTTTTTTTCCCTACCATCGCAGTGGAGGGGCCTACAAGTAGGTTTTGCTCTCATCCATCCCTGGGGATGGGACTACTTAGTAGGTCTTGAAAAAGAGCACTCCGGATTAGTCATATATCCTCATATGACTTTCTCACCAACCTAGCTTGAATTCTTTTCTTGTCATGAGTGCAAATGATGCAGCATAATATCACAAATTTTACATTTACACTATAGGAATCTACACTATTTTCGTCAGCCCAAAATATTTTCATTGGTCAAAAATAGAATGATGTAAATAACTGAGTAATTTCGTCGGTCAGCTAGAACCGATAAAATTACATTATTTCGTCGGTATCCTTGACCAGGCGACGAAAATAATTGAGTCATCGCGCCCTGGGAATTCAAAATTTTTTAGACTATTTTCGTCGGTCTATGCTGATGAAAATATGACACGTGGTACGACACAGCTATTTTCGTCGACCTAAGCCGATGAAAATAGGCCACGTGGCTGGGACAAGCTATTTTCGTCAGCCCCGACCGACGTAAATAAGACACATGGCTGGTTTGTATTTTCGTCGGCCCGACCAATAGAAATAAATGTGTCTGACAAAATAGTTCCGGCCCCCAAAAGGCCTAGCTAGCCCGCTCCCCGCCCGATCGATCGAAAACCTACGCACGTCTCCTCCTCCACACCGCTCCGCCGCCCGTCCCTGCGTGGGCCTCCACCGACTGTCCCTGCGTCGCTCCGCGCCACGTCTTCCCCGCACCGTCCCCACACCGTCCCAGCGTCGCGCCGCCTCGTCGCCGCCGCACGTCCCTGAGCCACGCCGCCGCCAGCAAGTTTCTGTGTATGTGATCTGTGTCCAGTCTAATTTCATCAAAAGCATAGCCATTGCAAAACAATATTTTGTTGTGATGAATAGCTGTCTTGGTTTCTGCTGAAAGTTTTTGTATCCATTTGAAAGCTGGCTCTTCACTAAAGTCTGCATGGCTGACATTGCAAAGGAAAAACAGATAAATGATAATGCAGATCACATCAACAATAATTAAATTGTCTTTAGTGTTGATGCAGTCAAGGTGTTTGTGGTATTGCCTAGATGAGGTTACGCAGCTGTTCATTGATCAGATGCGTAACTTGTGCTTTCCTTATGTTGGGTGTCATCAATTCATGAATTTATATGATGCAAGCACAAAATTGTTTTTCTGTGGGGTGATGATTTAGGGGTGGGTGAGCTAATGAGCTCATGATATTCCTATGTGGAACTAATGAGCTAGTGACACGGTTAGCACTTGCCCAGCTTTTTGTTTAGTTCCATTTTGCTATATCTTCCTGCGCAACTGCCGTATGTTGCTAATTTTTATATTTCAATGTAGTAGTAAAAATCATTGTTCTTATAACCTGTTTCTGGCTAACCATACATTGGACATTGCCAATCACTCAAGGACTAGTAATTATCGTGTGTACGGTCAGTTCAAGTAAGGATTATTTGGTGATTTTTTTACTTCAGTACCTATACCACCCTTTTGTAAATTTACTGATGATTATTTTGCAAACTCTCTCCATGTAAGTCCTTGGTTCGGATTTTACTTTTACTTGTATACATGAAAGTCATTTTTCTAAACACACGACAGATCGTGTTGTGCTAGGTTGGGGTGAGCCACTGGAAATAATTAATGCACATATATACATGTATATAAGGTCAATATGCAATGCTTTAGCTCCGGAAGAAACAGGTGTGTAATCTAAATACTACCTTCTGTAGCAAGTAGTTATGTCAATTACTTAATTTTTCTCTATTGTAACAGCATGATGCATCTAAATACTTAAATTTTACTAAATAGTTTTATCATTATCCACCCAGTCTACCGATAATACAACTAAGAAACACCCACATAAAGCAAAAAGGCTGCTTATTTTCTGACTATACATTAAATTGTGAATTGTGTCGGTCCTGAATTGTCCACGTTTTTGGATAGCCTGAAAATGGGAGCTGATTGTGCGTGGATGTACAGTGGTTGGAGAAGTAATGAGATGCCCACAAAAGAGTGGATGGTGAATACACAAGCTTTCATAGATCTTGTATACTCCTCATCTCCAGGTGGCGGTTTGGCAAAGTGTCCATGCTCTAGGTGTCGGAATTATGCTCGGCATGTCAAGTCTGATATGGAGCATCACCTCTGCAAATATGGTTTCATGCCGGATTATCAGACATGGTATGAGCATGGTGAGGCCCCGCAAGGACATATGTCTAATCCAGTCGATGCTTTCGATGACCTAGATGATCAGATGGATGAAATGATGGGTGATTTTGTTTGGCAATTTGAGGATGAACCCGGGCCGGAGGTTAAGGAATTCTTTAGTCTTCTTTCAGCTTCAAAAGAACCTTTGCATGAGTACACGAGTGTTACACCGCTTGCTGCTGTGACACGACTAATGGCTATCAGATCAAATTACAATTTCTCTATAGGTTGTTACAATGATTTGATCGATTTGATATATGAAATTCTACCAAAGCCTCATAAGATGCCCAAGGACTTCTACAACTCCAAAAAACTTATGTCCGACCTTAGAATGCCTTACCAGAAGATTGATATGTGCATCAATAATTGTATGATGTTCTAGAAATAAAATGCAAATACAAATCACTGTACAAGCTAGTGAACGAAGAGAGAATTGTGCTGCCAACAAGAGTACAAGTCAAGGTGTTACGATACCTGCCTCTCACACTAAGGCTCCAACGGTCGTACTTATCAAAGTAAACTGCTCAGCATATGAGGTGGCATATGGAAGGTGTACGTGTCAACAAGGGTTCTATGGGTCATCCATCGGATGGAGAGGCGTGGAAGGCATTAGATAGATATGACCTAGATTTCGCTAAAGAACCTCGGAACGTGCGGATTGCGTTGGCCACTGACGGTTTCACACCTTTCAACACAAGTGCAGCCTCATACTCTTGTTGGGCCTGTCTTTGCAATTCCATACAATCTTCCTCCCTCGCTATGTATGAAGGATGAGTTTGTATTTCTAACCCTTGTCATACCAGAGCCTGATCATCCTGGAAAGCACTTATATAGATATGTTCATGCAGCCTTTGGTTGATGAGCTGAAGCAATTGTGGAATGGGGTGAGGACATATGAAATAGTAGAAAAGAGTATTTTACCATGCATGCCACATATCTTTGGTCCATATAAGATTTTCCTGCATACAACATGTTCTCGGGATAGAGCACACACAATCGGTTATGTTGTCCAATATGCATGGATGATACTAATGCATTCTATTTGAAAAATGGTGGCAAGTTCTGCTTCTTTGATTGCCATAGGCGTTTCATGCCTCATGATCACTCATTTAGAACGTAGAGAAATGCATTTTGTAAAGACACAATCATTACGAAGGGTCCACCGAAGCATCGTACCAGCTATGAGATTTTTGCTTGGCATAATCAGCTAGTCCGAACAGATGATGGGTTTGAAGGGGTTAAAGAAACACACAATTGGACCCACATATCTTCCATTTGGAATCTTCCATATGCTAAATCTCTAATTCTCTTGCATAATATTGATGTTATGCACCAAGAACGAAATGTTGCGGAGAGCATCATTAGCATTTGTTTTGACTTAAAAGATAAGACAAAAGATAATATGAAGGCACGTAAAGATATGGCCGAGATATGTGACCGCCCAACCCTAGAGGTGAGAGAAGATAAAGAAGGACATAGAGGGAAACCACGAGCTCCATATTGCCTTAAACTGGTAGAAAAGAAAGAGATATTTGTGTGGTTGAAGAATATCAAATTTCCTGATGGTTACGCATCAAACCTGAGGCGTGTGGTGAGCATTGTAACTGGAAAATATAATGGACTGAAGAGTCATGATTGCCATATTATAATAGAAAGGCTACTCTCTGTAATGTTCCGTGGTTACTTTAAAGAAGTTTGGACAATATTAGCAGAACTTAGTTTTTTCTATAGGCAGTTATGTGCCAAGAAAGTATCCACTATAATAATGAGAAATTGAAGAAGAATATGACGATGCTTGTATGCAAGATAGAGAAGGTATTCCCACTAGACTTTATGAATGCAATGAAACATCTGTTGGTGCATTTGCCATATAAAGCGGAGGTTGGCGGTCCTATGCAATACCGATGGATATACCCAATAGAATGAAATCTTAAACAAATTAAGGCAACCATCCATAACAAGGCCCGAGTTGAAGGATGTATCTAGAAACATTTTATCTCAAGGAGATATCGTACTACACAAGCACATATTTCGCTGATGAACACAACATCAATATTCATATACCACGATATCACACCTCTCAAGACATTCCTGCCAGTAACTTGAAAATATTCCAGTGAAAAGGCAAATTTGTTGGTGGAAGTTCAAATCACGCTCTACCTTCGGAGGAATGGAATGTCACGTTGTTGCATATGTATGCGAACATCGAGAAAATGGACAAGTATTTCGAGTAAGTATTAGCATTTTGTTTGGCTACTTTCTTTCTTGACCAATATTTTAACTTCAACAAATTTTCGATAGGTTGTTTGATCAACAATATTGGAGATCAACCCAACAACCTACCCCTAAACAACTGGTCAAATTACGACGTGAAGGTTTACGAGGAGGCCCTAATTTTGTCACGTGGTGTAATACTGCAAATCTTCTTTGCCTGGGTTTTCGCCAGATTTGTTTTCCACCTTTTTAATTTAAGGATCAGCCGTCGCGGGGTTATTAATTCTATGAAAGGTTTTGGGTTTTTCCGTGAAAACTTATCGGAATGGTTGTTTTCTCCGAGCCATATAGTTTTATGGCAAGTTTGTTTATCCTGGCATGTGTCATTTCGCGCCAAGGATTAAATTATTTGGTTCGCTTAAGGGTTTAAAGTTGGATTTTTGACTATTTGGAGGGTCTTCATTTATTTCCTCCTAATTTCTCTCTCCCTCTTCCTGTTTGTGGTTGAGAATGATTTTTGGGGGGCTCCTTTTCCCAGCACAGCCGATCTTTTCCCCCATCCCCTGTCGAACTCCCTGCGCCCTCTCCCCTGTCGACCCCTTCGGTCTTCCTCCCGATGCCCTGCGCTCCTCCCCTGGCGTTGCTGCCCCTGGCGCCGTTCTCCCTGGCTTCCTCCACCCGAAAGCAAAGAATGAGCGAAGCGGCAAGAAGCAAGAAGCAGCGATCGGCAGCCGTCTCCTCCCGGGCGCCACTCCTGACCTCCTCCTCAAGGCCCTGCCGCATGACCCCTCTCCTCCGGCCAACATCTCCCCCACCTCCCTCCTTCCTCCATGAGAAAGATTGAGGTAAAACCTTAGAACTTTGGGGGGATGTTATTGCTTGCATGACAGGTGCTCGATGAAATGCTTAGAAGGGTTATATTAGGGTATTACGCTGTTTCTAAGTAATGATCTATGAGTACTTGTATGACACATTTGGTTGTGAATCTTTGGTTAATGAGCACCATCCAGCGGTGTGCTGGATCCTAGTTGATTAAATATGATTGCATTGGTGTTTGTCTTTTCCCTGTTGTGATCACTAAAGACTTGTGTATGTGTTGCATATGTGGATTTGTTACTGATGCATACCAAGTATTTATGTATACCGGTATTAGATTCTTTGGGGTTCTACGTATTGTTGTTTATGGAATGATATTATATGGATATACACATATGTGAGTTATTTGTATATGAGCCCTGTAATGTCATCCTTACATTGATAATGATGGCGAACATTATGTTGTGAGCATGAGTAAAATTATGAGGTTTGATTAAGGGTAGGGTTATCTATGATTTTGTCTTTTCATTTGATTGTTGACCTAGATGTTTTTTTTTTGTTTTGAGTATTGTTGGTAGCTCGCGGGTTGTTTCTCTGAGATTCATGTTGGCATATGAACAGTTTGTTTTATGGTGCTCTTTAGTGCTTCATTTCTTGGCTCAAGAAACTCATACAGGATTATGCATAGATGTGTTGGAATCTTGAGCCTAACTTTAATGTAATTTTGAATTGGTATGCATGCAGTTATATGTATATATGTAAATATATGTATATATATATATATATACACTTGATTGATCTGAAGAGTATGAATCTGCGGATTTGGATGCTTTTATTCCAAACAGAGAATGCATGAATTGATGGTGTCTCACGCATAGCTTCTATAATATGTGTCTTATCTTGCTAGAAGTTGTGGAGTGTCCTTATGGAATTTATGTGTGTATAGTGTCTCACAAAGAAATTCATTTTGGCAGCACTTTAGTTCTCATGGCTTTTATTCATATGTGTTAGTATTTTGTTTAGCCAATTACTCGTGGATTTTGCTTGTTCCGCTTCCCCGCATAGGTTTGGAGTTGAATCACTATACCTATGTTATGCAAAAGAGTTGACCTCCTTTGTCGTTTGTGTCAAGTGCGCATAAAGTTAAGTTTGATGATTAATGTTATTTTTGCAGGGAAGGTTCTATCGGGTGTGGCCTCAATCGTATGCCACTCTATTCTCCATCGGTAAAGGCAAGTGCATTCCCTAGATCGTGGCTAGGAGGATTTATTTGCTCGTTTGCTTTAGCATACTTAATTGCCGATGAGTACGCAAGAGAAATTTGCTTATGGTGATTAACAGTAAAGGAATGGGTGCAAGTACATTGTGTTACCGAGCGTGGTTGAGTATTCATATGTGATGCTATTTAAGTTATTGTTGCTCGCTAAGTAGATGAACATTAATTGAAGATGAGCCTTAGTAAGGTTGATTATGGTAAGTATATTGTTTGAGTAAATGGGGTTGACATGAGTTGGTATTAAAATGGGTAAGTTATCTCTAGAGAATGTATATGTGAGTATTTAATTGCAAGTGCAACCCATATATACTTACCCTATGGTTGCATTTGTGTTTATAAGTACGTCTAGAAAGGTAATGGTCTTTTGATGAAAAGGGTAAGAAATCTGATACAAATGCATCGTTGTTTCAACGTGTTATGATTTGTTTGTTGAACTTTATATGCTTTGCTATCATTAAATTATGTTGCATTCCTGGCTTGAATGTTATGTGCGATGGTTAATGAATTCCGTCTAGATGCCGTGTTGACGTCTTGCTAAAACTTACTTTCATATTTACGTTCACTAGTTTGATAGGCTAGTGGGAATACTGAAGGTATGGAATTGGATCGCGACAATGGATTGATGTATGATCAAGATAGATGGAATTAGTAATTTCTCGAGTAATGGTGATGTGAGTATGAATATGAATGTTGAGGAGGTGATTATGAGTGTTGAGAATATGAATATGGAAGTTGATAATTTGGATATGATGTTGAGAATGGTAATTTATGGATGTAGTATGCAAATTTGTTTGCGTCAAATGCATTTGTGCATTCATGATGGAAGAGGCGACCCATTCTGATGTGAGCCTCTGTGCTCACATGTAGTGAGCACGAAAGTCCTACCTCGTAGTCCCATATACGTGGTTGTATGGGAGCCAGTCAAGAAGAGTAGGCACCCTCCACCACGGGTGGAAGGGGAATGAGAGGTGCACACCGACGGTGTGCACTCGGCCATACCCCAGTATGTGCTAAAAGAGGAGATGAGCATGCATGATGCATCATATGCATGGAAGTTGTGTAAACCGCATTGCATTATCAATGATGGATCATGTTTTATGCATGGGAATTGTTAATTGTTGATTGATGTGAATGAAGGCATGGTTGCGTCAAGATCGCTTAGCATTTCATTGCCCCTGATCAAGTCGTTAATTGTTGATTTATGTGAATGAAAGCATGATTGCATTGCATAGTGAATGGTAATTGTAGTTTCTGGGTTAATGGTAAGTGCAGGTTGGGGATTGAGTCGTGGACTCATCCAAAGCTGTTAATGGAGGTATGAAAGATAGATAAACTGTTTCCTGAGGTTTGAAATTTAGTTAAGCTGAGTTATGAGATAGCTGTGGGGTTATCGCTGATTTACATTTATTTTTACTTAATGATTTCAATTTAGTAATGGTTGTGTTTAATAGTGAAGTAATTGTGTTCCTGCGTTGTGGATTTATTTAAGTTCAAATTACTTCTTTTATTACGGATGTCAATTAAAGGAACTGTTGCTTTAAGTCTTGAAGTAGTTGTACCTGAGTCGGATTCCTTACTTTTCTACTTGTTGCACTTTGCTGAGTCTTGGACTCACTCTTGTTTGCTTCCTATTTTAGGTTCTTTGAAGCTGGCTCACCGGGATAGGAGTAGAGCACATACACGACTTCGGTCACCATCAAACTATTTAAATCGATTTGTAAAGCTTAGTGATATGGATTGAGGTTGTAATATGTTGTTCGTTGTGGAGTAGTTATTAATTTATATTGGATGTGAGATCGGTTAACTAAGGACCTGCTAGAATAATATCATATACCTACAATGTTTTCTGTCTGCTGAGTGGATGTCCTAGTTTCTAGGGAGGTCATGCCGAAATTTTGTAAATTTCGGTGACTTAGTCTTTAAATTGGTTTTAGAGTTTAGTGGTTGATTGTAGTCAAGTTCATAGCGGTGTTAGGTTTTTATGTCTTCTTCGGTAATTCTCGGTTTAATTGATCTTGTTGTCGAGAATTATAGTGGGTCGGTAACCCTCTGGACATGTGTGGGTCCGAGGGGTGTCGCTAGTGAAGCGAGGTTTTGGTAGCATCCGTGGTGCGTTTGGTGCCGGGGTGTTACACGTGGTTTCAACAACATGTAAACTTCTTTCAACACATACAAATAATTCATTAAGTTAAATATCTAGTTGAATGAACGCTCTATCTCTTGCAGTGTATGAGTGACAACACCGTTCATGAAGACCTATCACAGCTATCCCACGGAAGCATTACAATGAAGAGCTTTGGACACTATGATGTAAATGGATTTTGCTTTCTCTCTACAAAATTTGAAGCAACACATCTGCAATTAGCGATAACAAATAGCGGAGTTGTCACTAAAGCCTATGATGTGAATGGGCACGAAACAGAGTACTATGGTGTGATTCAAAACATAGTAGAATTCAAGTTCAGGAGAGCTAAAGACCTAAGAGTAGTCTTTTTTTTATTGCGACTGGTTTAGTACAGTACCAGGGGTAGGGATAAAGCTAACAACAAAATTGGTTTGATCGAAGTTAATCATCAATCACGTCTCACTGGCTATGATCCATTTGTGCTCGCTCACTAAGTTGAATAGGTGTATTATTTGTTGTATCCATGTACCTTGGAAAACTTGTCATCTTGGTGGATTGTTTAAAAGGTTAATCCCCCTGGTTGTTTGCCCACTCCTAGAGGTGACGACTATGGTAAAACTGAAGTTGACAACACCATTCACGAAGCATATCAAGCAGATGGTTTGCCAAGCTCCTTTCAGGTTGATACTGGGTTGGAAATTGACAAAATAGTTAGCGATACAACATATGTTATTGTTGGATGTTCGAAGCAAGAAACGCTCTCGTCATGGCTCAAGTGGCTTGCAAAATCGTCGTGGTAGTGCACAAAATATTTCCATTGAACCTCCTTAGGACGAGGACTTCTAATAAGTTTGCCTACATATTGTATTATTTATCCTTCATTTATTATTTCAATTTTCAAAATATTTTAATTTCCTTTGCTAATAATATCTTGATATATTTTTCATGCAGGATGAGGTCATTTACTCACATCAGCGGCAAGTTCCTCTCAAAAGGAAAGAAGAAAGATGGCTCTTCATCTTCGAAAGGCCAAGGTTCAGCAGGAGGTTCTCTCTTTAGAGGCTGTAGCTCTCAGCAGAGCCGGCGAAGTGTGCTTGAGAGATGCCTTGAGGAGGCTCAAAACGAGGTTGCTCCACTAGTAGAGGCTCGAACAGAGGAGGTAATGCTATATGTTATATTTTTTCTCATATTACACTCATATATAACATGAAACTCACATCTTATTTCTTTGCTATGGAGCAGGAGGCAGGGAATGATGGGGATGGAGCTGGCCAGGAGACAGGGGATGGTGGGGATGGAGCTAGACAGGAGACAGGGGATGATGGGATGGAGCTGGCCAGGAGACAGGGGATGATGGGGATGGAGTTGGACAGGAGACGGGGGATGACGGGGATGGGGAAGATGAAGGGGATGGAGATGGTGCTGCACTTGTGTTTAGGTTTAGAGGGTCTAACTTGATCTGAGGTTCCAACGGACCTTCGGGCACGGAGACAGATTGTGCTACATGGTTAATGGTGAGTAAGTGATGCAAATTTTGTTATCATTTTATGATTACTCATTTTGTGACAACAAACTTGTAATTTGTAGGCAATGGGTTGATCTTATGTGGGAAGGAAGAAACCGGTTGCGACACGTTAATGCTAACTTGGGAAGTCTTTGTCTGTACCACTATCCAGGGTTGGTCTTGGCGGGTGGTGTTTCTCAACCAGCAATGAAGTGGGAGCACTACAAGTTGGCTATACATGGCCAGCACGACACTGTTGCCATACGGGTGTGGGCAGATTTCCAAGTAATATTCTTAATTCTCACTTTTGTTGTACACTGTTAGTTTTGGAATAAAGATGTCTAACAATATTGTGTTTACACAATTAGTTGAGGTATCATTTGCATGATGGACAAGAGTAGTCATTGGCAGCTAAGGCGAAGTATGTTTTTGAGAATGCTGCGAAAAGGGTGGTAAAGGACATGATGTCCAATGCTCGTATCCAAGCAATGTGTGCGTACTACAAGATGTTCAAACACCAGGGTATGAGCAAGAAGTTAGGTGCTTCGAAAATCTACCTTCGAGAAGACAAGTACCTGTAGGTGGACTTGTCTTGGCTCAGGAAGTGTCCTGATGCTTGGCGAGCACTTTGTGCCTACTGGGTCTTGCCTGCGTTCGTGGAGCAATCTAGGATGAAGAGGGGCAATCGCCAAGCAGGCCCTAGGGTAACTCAACGGTATGGCACCGATGGATATCTTCGTCTTGCTAAGCGAATAGTATGTTTGTTATATCGTAGTTGTTAGCTCTTTAGGTTATATCTTACAATTATACTCACAAACACAAGTGAATATTGAATTACAAGAGGCTCAAAGTGGAGTTGCACCAAGCTCTATTGAGACTTATCTTCGGGGCTACTACGGAGCTGATCCTATATAGTCTGATCAGCTTTGTAGTGTTACATCTTCACAAAATTTGGTCAGAACAATTTTCAACGTACCAACTCAATGCATTTTCAATATTTCTCCTAAATTGCATATATTGTAGGCTCGATATGGAGAATTGATGGTCAAACGTCACAAGGAAGACTATGATTGGAGGAAAGAGGAGATCGACATGGTTGCTTTGTACTCGAGTGGTGGTGGCAAGAAACATGGTTGATTTCCCATGTTCAATAGGATCGCCGATTCCAGTGAAGCCTTAGCCGAGGCGAGGTCATCTCATTCTTCTTAGAGTTGCTCACAAAGTTCTCGTGATGTTTGGCAGGAGGAAGAGATGTTAAGGCGACAGCAGGCAGCAATAAGGCAACAAGAAGAACTATTGAGACAAGCAAAGGAAAGGATGAGGCAACGTGACCAGTATATGATTGAATGGCAGAGATCATACCAGTAACACATTCAAGTAAGTACACCAAGCTATAAATACAAATAAATACATGGTTCCTAAATGTCTTGCATGAGTTCAAATTTATTCATGATATTTAATCTAGTATCATGTAGATTATCTCCTGAAAGATCTTATTACCTTTTGTACATGCTTTCAATGATATCATAGCCACATATGGAGAAGATCAGATCAAGCATAGGACTAAATGCTAACTAGTTACTTTATTAGTCTTCGAATCTAATTCATTTGAATCTTACTATCAGGTTCATGCTCAATTTTTCATTTTATTTGGAATATCATGAAAGCATCTCTCTGGAAATGTGAAAACACCTGATCTCATATGCAACGTTTAGATATAGCCATTTACACTTAGAATTGTTTAATGTGACTAGATTTTAAAATTTGCACTTGAAATTGATGTTCTTACTTCTCAGGATATTTTATCTGCTCACTTCTTGGGATCGGCTGTGTCACTTCCACCATTTTAACCTCTTGCCTTTTTCTTCCCACCTATAAATATGGTATATTTCATTCGAAATGTTTGGTTATTTACATTAATAGTGATAATTTTTTACAAACTTTTGGATACATCATACAGGGGTTGCCACCGCCTCGTGAAGCCAGAGGAAATATTGGTAGTAATTCAGGTCACCATCGGTGGGTGAATATTTCAACTCAAAGACATTTATGAAGTAGCGGCTACTTACTTCCACACTTCACCAAGTTAAATTTGAATTTGTGAGATAAACTTGTGGCATGTGTATGCGATTGTGATATGATGAACTTGTTTGGCTGTGATGGGGATTTTGTGAATTTGTGATGGAGACTATGGTTGTGTCATGTGGATTTGTGATGGAGACTATTGTGGTGAATTTATAAGATAAATGTTTGTAATGAACTTGTGATGGAGAATCTATGGTTGTTAGAATTTTCTACAATTTTTGTGGAATTTTTCTGTGAATTATATACTCCCTTGTCCAACAAATCATTAGCCAACAAATTGCTCTTTTGTTCAATCGGTACATTGACCAGATTATACTTGCAAAGATATATGGAGTTGCAAAGGTATGTTTAGCAATTATCTGCACTTTTTAGAATCCATCGACAAAAATGTTGCTTGTTATAATTATTGCATTGTTTATTGATCATTGTTTGCAAATACCTCAACTGGCTCTTACATTCAAGGATATTATTTTTGGCTACAGAAAACAGCCTCAATGCACGCTGCAGGTTTTTCGTAGCGTTTATGTTCATTGGGCATCAAGAAGCTGCTGTTTCATTTTGATTTGTTGAGGCTTGAATTATGGATATGTTATTACTGAATTGTGTAGAAAGGTGAAGTTGTCACTCTTCCACTTACCTTTCATTACTATTTTGCAGACTGGAGCACAAATTCAAAATTCATCTAAGTCAGGTTCATCAAAATTCGTATATTTGGTATAACTTTGCTCGTAAGACAATGGAAGTTCACTAGGTAGTGTCTAACCTGTCATGCTAACTTCTGTTAATAGAAGAGAATGGGGATCACATGCTGCTTAGGATGCTTTATCCAGGAATAATCTAAGTTTGTGGACACTCATTTTAACTTAAATGGAATTCCCGTAGGTGTGCTTTGTGCAACTAGATCTCTAAAGTTTAGCATGCAGATTGTTTGGAGTGCCCCAGTACCCATTGTTGGGAACAAGTATACACATGCAACATGAATCATATCTAAGATTAAAATGGTGAACCAGTTTGTGCTAGCCTTGAATCCAGGTCAAAATAATCTATTCATTCCATTCTGCATTACGATTTAGGTGAACAACTCTGTTTTCTGATTTGTTCCTTCCGTTTCTGAATTTGACCATTTTGAAAGGTTGCTACATAAAATTGAGAGTTTGGTATTTTGTTCTGTTGGCAATTTGCTGCTTGGAATCGTAATAGTAATTTTTTAAAAACAAATTGTAACGTGGTATGATAGTCCCTAAAGCCCATGGGTGTCCATAGTTTTCTTCATTGGAGTGGAAACTGTAAACCTCGTTAATTTTAGGAGTGTAGCCATTAATTTCTATCCCTCAGAAGTCCTTAAAAAAACCAGGTAATCAATGTACTTTAGAAAGCGATTAGATTATCCCATGAAAGCTTAAGAGGTGTTGAACTGTTGATCTATATTGGTCGTTTTTGTTCTGTTTTTTTGCTTCCCTTCGAAATTTCAGCTACACGACTGGAGCTAGTTCTTGGCCTTTCACCTTCACGCAACTAAATGGGTTTTTGTTGTTTTTTGGCTAGCTCTCATTATGTTTGCTTTCCGAAAATTCTGATATTCTGAAGAGAGCCAGGCATTCACATGGTATGGGGAACTTTTTCCATCCAGTATTCCAGTGAAGTTCTACATATTCCTGTTATCGAAGTCCTCCAAGTGCCCTGTTAATAATTTGAAATAGACAATATGCATTCTCAACAGGTTAACTGATGGTAGGATTTCATTCTCATCATCTCGCACAAGAATCCAGAGAAGTTCCACATAAATATTCCAATTATCTTAGTCCTCCAACCGAGAGCCCTGTTAATTTGAAACTAACAGTTTGCACTCTCAACAGGTTAACTTATGGTAAGATTTCAATTTCATCATGTCTCACAAGAATCCAGTGAAGTCCCACATACATATTCTAGTTATCGAACTCCTCCAACCGAGTGCCCTGTAATAATTTGAAACAGACAATATGAGCAAATCTATACCTTCACCAGTGGTGCTGTGTGTAGACTTGAGACTGGAGGGACATTCATTCCCAATAGTTGTGACGTGGATTTATGAATTTGGACACTATTGTGGTGAATTTGTAAGATGAATGTCTGTAATGAACTTGTGATGGAGACTCTATGGTTGTTAGAATTTTCTACAATTTTTGTGGAATTTTTCTATGAATTATATGCATGTGGTGAATTTATGTTAATTTTCAGGGATTTTTATATTTTTTTCATATTTTTTAAAAATTTTAAAATAGTATTTTCGTCAGCCTCGGCCGACAAAAATAGAACACAACGTCAACATGGCTGCTGACATGGCAAAGATATTTTCGCTTCGCCAAGGCCGATTAAAAAATGTAATCGCCA
Organism: Guadua angustifolia; assembly: GCA_036346375.1. NCBI lineage: Eukaryota > Viridiplantae > Streptophyta > Magnoliopsida > Poales > Poaceae > Guadua > Guadua angustifolia. Next base: position 292,147 of record JAYEVE010002035.1, read on the forward strand.
CATCAAGAAAGTGCCGTAATGTTGATGGACACTATTTTCGTCAACAGGAGTGGCCGACAAAAATACTTATATTTTCGTCGGTTGCTAACAACATAATTTCGTCGGCCTATTTTCATCGACAAACCGACAAAAATAGCTATTTTCGTCGGTTTTACCCTTACTTTTATCGGTTTTCAGCCAACAAAAATAGTGTCGATTCCTATAGTGTTACCATACTAACTAATAACCATAAACAACATGCTCTCACCATTATATAAGCATTTCTATCATGATAAACAACAACCACATATCTCATAAATAAATTCAACAAGATAGTGAATCATTCATTTAATCGGAAGTTCAATTCAACCAACTTTGGTTGTACGATATACTTGCCTCTTTACCATGTGAAGAGGAGGGGCGTTAACTTAAAGCCACGCCCAGAGTCACACCACCTATAGAAAACACACCTCCTTAAAAATATGACACAACAATACATACATCAAAAATAACAATAACGTAACTACGCACCATCCCTGGGATAAACTACCCTTCTCGACAACCAATTACCCTCTTGCTGTCCGAACAGTCGGAACATCATAATTGTTAACTCAAAGGCCCAAAAATGGGAATTCATAGACTTTATAAAAGCTACACAAAAATATCTACAAAATTCTAGTTATCCACCATTTTTAATGACAATAACAAATCCCTCAAATTCAACACAGAAAACTGATCTGTCAACAACCTGGACAGCAGATTTCATAATTTCATAACTATTTTTATACAATACCAAATTAAGCAAATGATGACATTTTTGAAGTCTAAAGGAAAAATCCTAGCTATCTATAGTTATTGAAATAATTTAATTCAGCCTCTAATTAGCCCTAATTTGCTGATTACCATGGCTGCTACTAACAAGCACAGATTCTGGACAGTAGTGCTTCAAAAGGCCATAACTTTTAAATTAATTAACAAAAATTTATGATTTTAGTCTCTAATTAAACTTAAGACAACGATCTACAACTTTTACAATAGCCAACCTCTCTAAAAATGACCAAAACTATTTCGAAACTCAAATATAAAGTTGCGACCAGTGCTGCATGAGATTAGAACGATCCAAGATCTAAATTTCCTCCAATCAAAATTAGTATTAACATTAAAACAGTAAACCCTAGAGGGGTAAAACCATATTACAACCACCAAAACCCACCCAACCTGGTAAAACAAGTATACCTTCTCGAAGACCCACAAGATTAACGACGGAAGTGAAGCTCTCCTTTGGATCACGTGACCAAGGCACGTGATCAAGGCACCCCCACCAAGGCACACACTGGTGAGAGGAGCAACCACTAGGGTGCAAGTGACAGTCACCATGGGAAAGAGGAGAGGGGCGTACCAAGGGAGAGGAAGGGGGCACCCAAGGGAGGAGATGCTAGGGGCAGCTGGGAGAGTAAGAGGCGTAGGGAGAGGGATTTTGCACCCAGGAGGAGGCTGGGAAGGGCTAGGGGCCGCTAGGGAGAGGGTAGGAGAAAAACTAGGGTTAAGGTGGGGTTCTCCCCCCACAAGCCAAAAAACTAGCCTCCGGCGGCCCAAAAAACAACCCACATGGTAAAAACAACTTGCAAAATCTGCAAAATTCTATCCAAAATAGCAAAAACTATTTGGGATATTACATTCCCTCTCCCTTATAGAATTCAACATTGAATTCATGACTCGCCTTTACGCAACAAGGTAAACAACTAGGTAAATGAATCCTATCACACACCTAAGTTGAATAGCTCAGGATACTTCTCACGCATATGAGACTTCAATACCCAAGAGGCTTCCCTCTCTGACTGATGTGACCACAGCATTTTGACAAATTTGAGAGTTCTACTTTTCAAAACCTGTTCAGACTCCCCTAAAATTCGCACTGGCTGAAACTCAAAAATGAGATTCTGCTCAATCACTAGAGGTTCAAGCGGAATAACAAGTTCTTGGTCATGCAAGTACTACAACAACATGGATACAATTCACCCCATGTAAGGACTGAAGAAGATCCAAGCATTGAGCCAATTTCCTAAATTTTACGTCAATCGAAAACGATTTGATGAACATCAGGTAAGCTTTCCTTTGGCACTACAACATTAGATCCATTTAACCGATTATACTATTTAGGAGAACATGGGGCCAACCTCTATCTCTGACTCTCATTCCTTCTTTGACCCAATTGCGTGACTCTACTTTCCACTCTTAACCTCTCTACCACGATTCGTCATACTCAAGATGGCAAGAATAACATGAGACATTTCACTTGTACATGCCTCTAACTCATTTCACATCAAAACACTATTACCATATGTTTAAACATCCAAAGTTCCAAATTTGTACTCTAGAAACCAAAACACATATTCCCATCTCTCCCAATTAGTTGACTTTTTAACATAAGGACTAATACCATCGAAAGAAAATAGCCCACTATGGCACAATATCATTTTCCATCACACTTCTATGAACACTATAAATTTTTAATCTATGTTCTAGTAGGCCCTACTTCGCATCTAAGGACAACTAGCTAGAATAATCGTTCATAGCAAAACAATCCATTTTGAATTGTCCAACGCAAACAAAAGTTTAGACACACCATAAGAAGATAATTTAATTACCAACAACACCATAGTGGTCAACTTTTAAAGATTGATCATATACTACTCAGAAGCGTAACTACCAATCGATCCTTCCCTTCAAATTTGGACCGAGACAAACAAAAGCCCCAACTACACTCCACTCTTAACCATATACAATCAACATCAAGCAAAGACCAGGATTTTAGGTCCTTTCCACCCACACATAGCTTTTCTTTCTATGAAGGTTTTACCCACACAGTCTTTGACTCCGAAAGACCATGTTGAGGTATATCCATGTGTTTGTTGAATAATTGATGAGATTTGAGCTTGGTTTGATTTGAAATTGAGTTTGATTTGAATTGGATTTTCGATTTGAAGCAATTTGAGTGTTGGTTGCTTTTCCCAGTGCTACCACTCTGGGGGCGGTGGCACCGGACCTTTGAGCGAAATTATGATTGATTAATGATTTTAGGATAATCATTGAATATCTTTGTGGGTATTGCTATGTGAAAGGTTTTTCCTTATCTTTGATGGTTGTAGAGCGACGGTGCTAGATCATGGTGAGGCGGAGAATGACTGAGACTAGGCGAGAAGCGTCAGAGGTCTAGACGGGCGGGAGATCACTGGAAGATGATCGGAGACGGAGTCTGGGCAAGACAAGAAGACAAATAAAGGAGGAGATGCTAGCTAAACGCCGCGTGGATCAAGGAAGGCCGTCGGATTGCGGTCTAGTTGATAGGTTAGTGGGTCTGGGTAGCATGCTTTGAAAACCGTGCAAGAAAACCCATTATATGTGTGGGTTTTGGGTTAGCCCTTGCAAGGCTGTGTGAGTGGGTTAATCCTAGACCTCAGATGAGGGCTCTAGGGTTGAGGGACTCATCCAAGGGTGGTAGGTGGTCGAAGAGTAGTATAAATAGGGGTGGTGGGGTAACCTCCTCCTCTTGAAAGCTGTAGAGGTTTTTGTGCTCCTTTGAGCTTTGCCCACTTTGTTGTGTGGCTTTGTAAACCTCTTCCTTCTAAAAATGTAAATCTTTTTTCTTTCAAGCTTGAATTTACATAACGCACTTACTTTATATCTTAAATTCAGCATTTAAATTCCCACAATTTACTTTCTCACAATTTACGTTCTTGCAATTTGGATTTGCCTCCTCTCCTTCTAAATGCTGCTGATCTTAGATGTCTTGAGTGTATTCATATGATTTTACATCTTTCTTGCACCCTAGGATAGACTAGAGATCAAGTTTTCTATCAAGTTGCATCTTTGTCTAGAACTTGTTCTTCATAAAGCAGTCAATGTTTGATTTTTAGAAAAATATAGAAAAACTATTTTTCAGTGATTATTATTTTAGAAGGTGAGGCACTCTCATATCTATGTGTGAAAAAAATTGAGAACCCACTGGTCGCACTGTTTGGGCGCCATGAGGTGAAAACCGAGCCCCAAACTTTTTGCTCGAAGTTCCTAATAGTCTGTGATATTTGATTTTTATTGATTTTTCTACAAGAATTTTTGAGGTGATGTTTGGTGGAGTGCTTCAGGACACATTTTCTCATAGGAAGAAAAATTCTCAAAATTTGTAGGGCACCAGAAGTCTACCAACTACCTGCTCCAAATGAGGATAGTTTCTGAAAATTCTGCTTTTGCTTTTTCTGAAAGTGACTTTTGTGATTTGGCTCAATCTCCTTTCCAAAAGCAAGAGTTGAATTGATTTCTTTTGTTTTGGATACTTGACAACTAGGATTGTGACTCAAAAATTCCCACATATTACATGGTTCTCATCCATTCAAGCTAGAGGTACACATAGTTGTCAAGTTTTTCGGGTCTTTCATGATTTCTTTTGCACGATCTTTTCGAGGTCTTAGTTGGAGTATTTTGTGAAAAAATTTCGTTTGCGACCATTCACCCCCCCATTTGCCATCTCGATCCTTCACACTCAAAGAACCAAGTCAAAGGGTACAACCCCTTTTATACTCAAGAGAGTACCAACGATCATTTATTTCCTTTTCCTTTGCTAGAACTCAAAGGAAACACCAATTCTCTTTAACAAAATAAACCACTTTCATCACCTTAAAACCAAGGCGCTAAAATTCATATTGGAGAGAAACTCAATTTAAAAGATAAACACTAGATAGATCATTTATAGATGCATCTAACTTTGACCAAAGCAAATCATTTCAGAAAGAAGAAACCAATCATAGAATCAAACCTCTTCCACACCACAACCATCTTTTTCTTAAGAGAAGTGGAAACTCATTTTCTAGCAGAAAACCGCTTCACCAGCAAAAATCACTTATGAAGCAATCATAAGAACTACCTTTAAGAAACATTTTCAAACACTTTATACTTGTTAATCAAATCTATCTCTAGTTGAAATAGAGATACAAATATTTTTAAACCAAGAGCTTCCAAAATATTACATTGGGTTTGGCCATTTTCACTCATTTGTATAATAAAGAGCACAATCAAAACATACACCCTTTGCGGGCAGATTCCATAATCAATACTTAAGCTAAATATCTTAACAAAGACAAATGAATGGTATTGTTCAACGAAATAAAATATTCAAAATTCACCAACATATTACTTCATGATTATTCATTATTTCATCTATATTTTCAAGCCTCAAAGTTAATCCTAATCCTAGCAACATTAACACTTAATTATGGAAGCTCTAATACGCATAATAGAGAATGCCTTAGCCACAAAGGCATTCATCCGAAAGATCATACAAGCAAACCAATTTATATACATATAAACATAGGTTCACCAAAAATCTCACCATCTCTAGTATTCAAATGTGCTTACCATTAAAGGTTTCAATATTTACAATTAGCACCTTGAGAAAACCCATTAGAATTTAACATAATTTACATACCCAATTCTTCCTTTAATTATCTTCTCCAATAATTATAACCACCCTTGAAAATATTATCATCAAACATTAAACCAAGTCTATCACATGATAATCAATAAGGAAAGGGAGATTTAGAAATTTGCCACTCTTCAATTTCAATCTTCGACGCCATGTACAAATCATGCCACTGGAGTGGCATTTTTTGTACATGGCGTCGGATTTTCACGTTGAAGGGTGGCAAATATCGGATTAAACCACATGTCATAATTTAAGCACATTCAAACTGATAGTTAATTCAATATAAGACGGTGTGTCAATACTTTCCTTTAGTCTACTGACCATAACGAGCTATCAATCATACAACTTCTTATTCCAAGATCAAGACACATCTTTTCAATGAAACTTTCAACATGATCAACATATAAATTTCATACAACCCATAAGTCAACGTTTCAGTATCCAAAGTTCCTTCAACGAATAAATAACTCCAACAACTAATTATCATCTATTTCATAAATATGGCTCTAAAGAGAGTCATTTGCTAAGAATAAAATTATACCACAAGACAATCATTTCATATTTCCTCATTCTTTGATTATGGCATTGATTAAATCTTTCCGTTGGTGCACAATATTAAATTATCTATAAGCAACATAGTCTAACAAACTCTAGTACTTTACACCATCACATTGTTCTAATAACTTCATCAAATAGAAAATTCTATATGTTCTCAATCACAATCTGTACTAGCATTAAAGAGACATGATTTTATACTCTAATTTATCTCAATTTTTTGCAACAACATAAATGACTGTATCCAACATTCACGATAAGGTCACCTACCATCAAATTAAATTGCTCTACCAACGCCTTATATTACAATGTCCTTGAACAAACAACCAAAGTATTTTAACAGAATTGGTAATTTACACCAACTCAAAGTTCTAATTACACATCAATGTTTATAGTCTTAAACATTTTCATTGATCACCTACCCTTGAAATAAAAGGGTACACTCCAATAATTCTGTTGATGGAACGATTTTCAAATATAAATGATAACACATTTAAGTATTACACACAATAATTTACCATTTTTGTCTACCTGGCATCTATTCCTGTTTTTGCAGCTGACTTTCATGCCCCGCTATGTCACATGCTTCAGATCGCAAGTGCATAGCGTTGTTTGACCGGTGATTGATGACCGATCATCCGCAACTATACCTTCCGAATCGGTAGGCGCGTGAGCACCACATGACCTCTTGTTGCAGTACACCCATGACACCACCTTTTGGCTGACACGGCATCACCTGGTGTTTGACACCTACATGGAGACCTACGTCGTCCACCGTGTCATAAGGTAATTCGATCTTCGACAAGTGTTCCCCATCCCCACTGGTGATGTCGTCCCACCAAGTGTGCACACGTGAGTACTCTTGTACATCACTTCCAATTGCATCACTCTTTGCGATGTTGTTACTAATGACGTTACCTTGTCAATCTTTTCATGCATGCTCACACGCAAGGGCTTCATTGGTGTTGCAAGCTAGGTGGCACACATATTGCCTCATGCTTAGTAGTGGGTGCAGGCTTTGGCGGACATTCACAAGGAGGCTGCCCCTTATGACCATGGCACATACAACGAGTACATCTAGTGGTTTAGCCCGCGCACACGCATTCGTGTTGTGTGTGTCATCGACTCACCTACGAGGCGTGTTCCCTTGACGATGGACACATACTTCACGCAACCGGACTCGGCATTCCATCGCTCAGTTAGTACTTTTTTCACATGCTATGTAATGTATTGTTGCTATAATTGTAGCTACTAAATTGCCTTTCAATGCATGCGTAGAGCGACCTTGCTAGGGAGGCTATGAAGGAGTTGGACGCACTGTTGGCCTAAGTTGCCTGGGTGACAGGTTGGAGATCACGATGGACTTCCTCATAGGGGCATTGCAGTGTGTACGCTAGATGAATGCTCGCATCATCCAGCTTACGGCCTACAGGAGGCTTAGGGACGACGACATCCTACAGGTTCACAGGCATGTCACAACTGTATGGGGGTCAACACGCGCCATAGGCCACAGCTGGGACATCACACACGCAGGCGACCCCTCCTCTGAACATGCTAGGGGGCTCCAGCTGGCAGCATTCTGCGCCGTACGTCCACATGACTCCAGGTACACCACGTGCTCACCTTTCCGTTATTATGCTAATCACATTATGTGGTTTGCTAACATTAAAAGTTCATCAACTGTGGTCAATGCAGCACCTCAGCAGAGCACGAGCCACTCAAGCGACTTCACTCCCCTTAAAGACACCGACTTGGACTGGTTTGCTGACCTCTACTAGCAGTTGCCGGGTATGGTCCTTGGTCCGTCGTAGCTCACTGATGCACCCCGGACTAACTCAGCCATCGTAGACCGCCTTTGCTACTCCGACAACACCAGTACGGCCTGCTAGGAGTACTCATGGTCAGGCCCCTAACCAACTCACATATCCATCTGGACATGTACAATGATGGAGGAAGCCTAGGACTACACAAGGGGTCGCATCGCGCAGGGGCGGCAGCTAGTTTTTTCTTTCATACCTTATGTTCAGATATGTTCTTTTGCTTTGAAAGGTTATGTAGTACTCAGATATTATCTTTTGCTTGCTTAACTATGATATATTAGTTTTGTCCAAAATGCCACCAGCTATGTCAAGATGATTAGATAACACACACATCAGCTTTCTCAGTGCAATTTGACAATGCATCGCCAAAGACTTTTACAAACCCACTTCGATAGCACTCTACACACCTCGAAGTGACAAAACACTGCCCATCTATGACAGACAAACAACACACTATCTATCTTAGAGCGAAGTGACAACACGCTGTAGCCCACCATTTTCTTAGACCGAAATGACAACACAGTGCAGCTCACCTTTTTCACACCAAAGTGACGTATAGAATCACCAGCCACCCAAGCAGCCCTTCTTCCCTACCCCAACCTCTACTTGCAATGACAGACAGAGAAAGAAGCTCAAGCCGTGGGAGGGGTAGATGAGATAGACTAGGTCAGAGATCACCTTGAGACCTTACCCTTCATGGTTTCGAGACCACGACTCTTACCTCGAGAGTACTACAATCTACGGTCCGCTAGACCCCGATCCCCCCACCACAGATTTTTCCATTCAAACAAGGGACTCATACACCCTCCAAGATCCAATCTACAAAGGCCAACCACTCCTCTCCCTAAACTGGCTGAAATGCAAGCATGACCTCGACGCTGTTGTGTAAGTTACTGATGCTAGGGATCCCAACCCAGGACGTCGTTTCTACCGATGCCCTTTGTTCATGGTAACCACTACAACTCTTACTTACCATTAGGCTCATGTCTCGCTATATGACACATATTCTTCCTTGTAGACCGCAGATTGCAAATTTGTTGAGTAGGTGGACCCACCTATTCCATATATGCCCAATGCTGCATCCATTACTTGGTATATCGGCTCGAAAAAATGGAAGAAGACCTCACGGAGGTCGAGGAGAACGAACAGCTCCGTAGGCAGAACTTGGAGCTCCAGACCCAAAATGATGACCTACGTCGTCAAAGACTCAGGGAGAGAAATAATGAGGAGGTCGTCCACCTTGGTAGCGACTACCACACTTACTGCTACTGTGGCAATGCCAGCTGTAGCTGTGCTTGCCACTACCGCGACCAGCAGCCCTGTCCATGCCGTCCTAACAATCAACACTCCATATGGGTTTCTTATGGTTACCCATTCGAACCTTAATGTTCTTCTCCTTTAAAGCGTACCCCATCCCGCCCTTTTACAATTCCAAAAGGCGCACTAGTATTGTAATTTTGTCCATATTCGTGGCTGCTCTGAGCCACCATTTGTACCATCCCGACGGTACATGCCATGTAATCACCCTTGTTATGAAATGCTATGTTTCATTCATTTCGTTCTTTTCCGAACATTATAGATGCAACAATTGTTATGCTCTCCTTATTCTTGTTCTTTCGACTTGTTATGCTCTAGTTATTCTTATTCTTTCGATGTACAGATGCATTTTAGTCTTTCAAAATATATTCCATATGATACTAAATTCTATCTCAGGTCATAAAATGGTGTCCACAATTCTCTTTTAAATTGAAGACTGTAATTGGTTTGCTTTCCAGTTTGTCCCATATAAAATATTGATAATTTTGTTGTGTTTGGGACTGAAATCTCAACTACACATCTTTACTTGATTCAAAAATTTAAGTGCACATTTTCAAACTTGTAATGATTTTTATACAAAATATTTGTACTATCACTTCTTTTCACCTCCTTCCTCTCCTCTATTCTCGAATCGAGTGGGAGCTCGTCAAGATTCCAACTAGTGACAGAGAAAGACCGCCATTTGAACTGGCGACAAAAAATCAGTCGCTAGTTCAAACGGCGATTGACTCTCTCGTGAATTCAAATGATGAGAGCTAGGTGTTTATGCAATTTTTTTGGCATATTTTTTCTTTAATTTCTTATTAAAAATATCATTTTTTTAAAAAATACCACATTGTAGTTGTCGGTGTACTTCACGCCAAGGTACCCTCTCTGCCATGGTCAAGAGGGGCCACGAATAACGAAGCGTCACGTGGCAGCCTAGCGAGCGAGTGGGTGATCAGGCCCTGACGCCAGGTGACCGCGTGGTGTGGCACATGGCGAAAGGTGGGCAATCGAGCCCTAGCGCCAGCGCATCGCTGTCGCATGGTGATCGGGCGAAGGGTGGGCGATCAGGCCCTGGCGTTAGGTGGCCGGGCTACGTGGTCGGCCGATGGAGTCAGAAGGTGCTCGGGGGTCCGCTACCGGTCAGGTGTGGAGACGTACATCGAAGGAATGGGGGAGCTTCGCCTCAAAGTCTTCTCCTCCGACACACTATGTCAGAACCATTGAATGCACGCGTTTTGCCGACAAGACGATAGCTTATCCTCGTCATCCTACACCTAACCCGCCCCATACACCCGCTTCTCAAAGGACCGAGCGGAGTTGGACGATGGTGTAAAGAATGAGGCCAGAGGATGGGGCTACAACGACTGATGTAATAAATAAAGTGTATTTAGTGTGATGCCATCCTTCTCACATGCCCGAGCCAGCCCATCCTATATAAGGGGGCTTCGGTGCATGGGGGAGGGGGGCCGGAAGCCGAAAGGAAAAAAGAAGGACTTGAACGAAAGAGCGAGAACGGGAAGAGCACTGAGAGAGCTCAACAAGAACCCAGAGTGTAGATCGTGTGTTTGTAATCCCCTCAAAACACATTAACAAGAGCAGAAGTAGGACGTAGGGCTGTTACCCACATCAGGGGCCCGAACCTGGGTATATCGGCGTGTTCTTGAATCCTTGTCTGCGTGGATCCCTTGGGGGAGCTCATAGGTGTCCTTCCATGAAGATCCCCTCTATCGAACCCCGGACTCCGTCCAGGCATAATAGCTGCCAGCCAAAACCGTCGACAGTGGCGCACCAGGTAGGGGGGTAGCGGTTGGCTCACTCTTTCATCTCTCCAGTGGATCCTGGTCATCCATCCGGATGGATCCCGCTTCTGGTGATGGCGGGTTCACGTTCTCAGCAAGAAGAACCGACGGAGGCTAGCAGCGCCCGCAACGCGTCCCAGCACTCCTGTCGGGCGGGGGACCGTCTCATGCCTTCCCTGGAGGGGGGGCAGCGCAGTCCCCCCGGCGGTGGTAGAGCTGTCGGTTCGGCGGTGGCTAGCCATGGAAGAGGCCACTCCAGCCCAAAACCTGCATGCCGTCCGTCTCCTCTTGGACCACCACCCAATGGAACTTGCAGGAGACACCCTAGCCACACCGTGGCTGTGGGACATCACTTCCCTGATAGACGTGGCTCAGCTCCGTGTGGGGGTGTCTAATCGGCCGGGTGCCTTCGGTATTCTGCGATCAGGGTTGCGTGCGGACCGCACCCAAGCTTCCTGCCACCCGAGCGAGAACCGCCTGCCAGAGGGCGAGCAAGGAAAGAGCTTGTGGACACGATTACCGGGCGCTGGGGCCACGCAGCTGCCGATGTATCACTTCGCGCGTCCCCCGAGCACATGGGGGAGCGCGAAGATCTAAGGGCCCATTTGGAGAAGCATCACCGGCAGCGTGGTGATGATTTGTGTGATATCGCAGCAAGCAGGCTGGGCAGGGCAAGGCCGCTATAGGGAAATAGCTCCTGACGGCGATAGCTCCTCCAATGATACCCACTCTCGGGATGAGGTGCAGGCCCTCTCCTTCGAATCTTTGGGGAGTCGAGATCCGCGCTCCCCAGCACGGTCTCTGGCCCGGGGTTCAGGTGGACGATGTGGCTCCCCCTAAGGCGTTGGGTGCCAAGCCTTCTCAAGTTGACTGCGCTACGTTGCGTGGCTAGAGAGGTTTCACCCGACGTCCATCGAGAAGTATGATGGCAGCACCAACCCAAAGGAATTCTTGCAGATATACACGATGGTGGTGCGGTCTGCAAGCGAGTCTGAAAAGGCCATGGCTAACTACTTCCCGACGGCCTTGACGAGGTCTACCTGTTCTTGGCTGTTGAACCTTCCGCGAGGGTCGGTGCACTCGTGGGAGGAATTGTGTGACCTTTTCATCACCAACTTCCAAGGCTCATACACACAACCGGGCGTGGAGGATGATCTCCATGCCCTCGAGCAGGAGAAAGGGGAGTCGTTGCATGACTTCATCCGATGGTTTAGCTACTATCGCAACACGATCCCCAGGATCTCCGAGCAGTCGGTCGTCATCGCCTCCCGAAGAGGCGTTCGGGACCACAAGATGCGGGAGAAGATGGCCACCCGCAACATCACCACCACTTCCGGGCTATTCTCCCTGGTGCACAAGTGCGCACGGGCGGCGGAAGCTCGGAGGAAGGTGCCCGGTCCGACCGGTGGTCATGGCGGAGACAAAGTTGGGACCTCAAAGGGTCCCGGCTCCGCAAGCAGGAAGAAGAAGCGCGGAGCAGCTGAGTTTAGGCAGGTCCTAACTGCTGAGCGCAAGCACAGGGACACCAAGTCGCGGTGGCGCAACCGTCATGACAGGCGAGACGATCACCTTAGTCGGTGGGACAACCGTCGCGAAGAGAAGGAGGACATGCCCTACTTCCCGATCCACCGGTCCAACACACATGACCTGGCTAGCTGGCAGGTTGTGAGCAACATGGTGGAGTAGCGGCTCAAGGAGAGATGTCCCCACGACGACAACCAGGATGAAGACCCCGCCCCGTTGGCTTTCCAGCGGGCGGAGCACACGGTGGCATATATACACGGTGGCTCGGCCACCTATCCCTCCAACACGAGGTACAAGCGGCTGATGTGGGAGGTCTGCGCTACTGTACCGAGCTCAGGGGCATGTAGGCCGCTGAAGTAGTCAGAGGAGCCAATCACCTTCAGTCGGGCCGACCACCCTAAGAGCACTGCTGGTTTGGGTCACCTTTCGATTGTGGTTTCGCCCACGATTCGGAACGTGAAGCTTGGGTGGGTGCTGGTGGACGGAGGGAGCTCCATCAACCTCTTGTCCTCCAAAGCGTTTCGAGCGCTATAGATATCGCAGCAGGAGCTGCGTCCGGCCTTGCCTTTCTACGGGGTCACTCCGGGGGCTAGCTCAGTGCCTCTAGGCCAGGTGTGCCTCCACGTCACCTTTGGGAATGAGAGCAACTACCGTACGGAGGTGGTGGACTTTGAGGTTGCCGACTTCGACCTCCTGTACAACGCCCTGCTTGGCCGACCGGCGTTGGTCAAGTTCATGGCGGTGACCCACTATGCGTACATGGTGGTGAAGATACCAGGGCCCGGTGGCCCCATAGTCATCCAGGTGGACAGGCCGGAAGCCTTGCGCTGCCATAAGCAGGCATTGGACCTGGCCGGTGCCACCTGTGCTAGTCAAGCTGATGCTGCCTACTCGGGAGTCCCTCCGGCGAAGACCCGTGCCTTGCCCAGTTTGTCCGGTGAGGTTAAGGATGGTCTCCATGAGCGAGGGCGAGCCCAAGAAGACCGTCAAGGTGGGTGCCCACCTTGGCGCCAAATAGGAAAGCGCGCTCGTTACCTTCCTCTGGTCTAACTCCAACGTATTTGCCTGGCAACCGTCCGACATGACTGGGTCCCTAGGGAGGTCATCAAGCACCGATTGGCGACGCTCCCAGGAGTACGCCTAGTCCGACAAAAGGTCTGGAGTTAGGCAGCAGAGTAACAAGATGCCATTCGGGAGGAGGTAGAGAAGCTACTACGCGTGGGCATCATCAGGGTAGTCTCTCATCCCGAGTGGCTTGCCAACCCCGTGCTCGTCAAGAAGTCCAACGGGAAGTGACGGATGTGCGTCGACTTCACTGACCTCAACAAGGCCTGCCTGAAGGATCCGTAACCTTTGCCGCGCATTGATCTCATTGTCGATTTTACGGGGTGCGAAGCATCGGCTTTCGGATGCAGATTCGCACCACCAGATTAGCATGGTGGCGGAGGATGAAGAAAAAACTGCTTTTGTAACCCCGATGGGCTTTTATTGTTATATCAGAATGGCATTTGGGTTAAAAAGTGCTGGTTCTACTTATCAGCGCGCTATGCATATTTTGTTCCGTCCGCAGATAGGACGGAACCTCGAGGTGTATATCGACGACCTGGTGGTGAAGGACAAGAAGGGTGAAGGACTGATCGGAGACCTAGAAGAAACCTTCGCTAACCTCCGGAAGAATTGTCTGAAGCTCAACCTTTAGAAGTGTGTGTTTGGCGTACCCTTCGGGAAATTGCTAGGGTTCCTTGTGTCTAGTTGGGACATTAAGGCCAATTCCGACAAGATAGCGGCTATCGAGCACATGAAGCCACCAACTCAGCTCAAGTAAGTGCAGTGTCTCGCTGGTCGTCTAGCATCCCTCGGGCAGTTTATCGCTCGCTTGGGAGAAAGGAGTCTACCCCTATCCAAACTGTTAAAGAAGACCAACCACTTCGAGTGGACTCTGGAGGCTCAGCAAGCGTTTAAAGACGTGAAGGAGTACCTCTCCTCCCCGCTAGTGCTGGTCGCCCCCAAGCTTGGTGAGTCGTTGCTCTTGTACATCGCAGCTACTCCTGCGGTGGTGAGCGCGGTACTGGTGGCGAAGAGGGAAGGCATCCAGAAGCCGGTCTACTACGTCAACAAGGTGTTACATGAGGCGGAGACTAGATACTCATAGGCACAGAAGATGTTGTACGCCATCCTAGTGGCGTCCAGGAAACTACGACACTACTTCCAGGGACGGGAGATCACGGTGGTCACTGCCTATCCCCTGTGAGAGATCCTCCACAATCGAGAAGCCGAGGGTCATGTCGCCAAGTGGTCGGTAGAGCCGAGGAGTTTCGCTTAAGTTCACCTCAAGACCGCCATTAAGAGTCAAAGACTGGCGGAGTTCATCGCCGAGTAGACTCCCACCGCTCCTGAAGCTGAAGAGATGCCCGCGCCTTCTCATTGGACTTTATTCTTTGACGATTCCTTTAGGCTCTAGGGTGCGGGGGCTGGGGTCGTCCTGGTCTTTCCGACCAGCGACATCCTTCAAGATGCGGGTCGCCCCGACTTCAAGGCCACCAACAACACCGCCGAGTATGAAGGTTTATCGGTAGAGCCGCGCCACCTCCGCTGTTAGGCATCCGGTTCTGTCAAAGGTGACTTTCATCGGTCATCAATCGCGCGAAGGAATTTCAATGCTTTGACCCCGCCATGGCAAAGATACCGCGAGGTCGAAGATGGAGCGCCGTCAAGGATCGGGTATATCCATATCCCCGCCGACAACCACATGGCAGATGGGCTTTCGCAGCTCATGTCGTCAAGAGCCACTGTTCCGGTCAGGGTCTTTGAAGAAAGGCTTACGCGTCCGTTCGTCGTTGTCTCCGTTCATGGTGGAGACGATGGTGCGGCTGTCTTAGCCTCCAACTCAGGTGGGGATGGTGGTGTGGCTGTCCTAGCCTCTAGTTCAAGGAGGGAAGACAGCGCGCGCCCGCCTCAGCCCCCGATTTCGGGAGGGAACATGGCGGTGCCGCTGAGGCGGTACCAGGGGAAAAGCTTGGCCAAGCGGAGTACTCAGGTGATCACCACGTGATTGCTACACTTGACCGGGAAGGTCGGTGGATGGATCCGATCTTAGCCTTCCTGCGGGACCAAGTGATCCCCAATGATGATGCGTCAGCTGAGAAAATTACATGTAAGGCCAAATGCTATACTCTGGTAGGTAGGGACCTATATCGCTAGAGTAGAAACGAAATTCTTCTGAAGTGCATTACTCGGGAAGAGGGGAGCAACCTGCTCTCTGATATTCATGGAGGCATGTGCGGGAGCCATATGTCCAATGAGCTACCGGTCGAAAAAGCTGCCCACCAAGGATTCTATTGGCCCATCGCCTCCGTGATGCTTATGAGCTGGTGAGGAGATGCGAGGCGTGCTAGTTCTACGGCAAGCAGATCCACCGACCAGCCCAAGTGCTGCAAACCATCCCACTCTCTTGGCCGTTCGCGGTCTGCGGGCTGGACATCCTAGGCCCATTCCCGCGGACCACAGGGGTTTTCACCCATCTGTTTGTCGCCATTGACAAATTCACTAAATGGGTTGAAGCTGAGGCAGTGCGTGCCATCACGGCCTCCGCTGTCATCAAGTTCATGCGTGAGATTTTCACCTACTTCGGAGTCGCCAACCGCATCATCACCGACAACAGCACTCAGTTCACCAGCACGACATTCCTGTAGTTTTGCGAAAAGATGGGCACTAAGGTGTGTTTCGCCTCAGTGGCCCACCCAAGGAGCAATGGCCAAGCGGAGCGTGCCAACATGCTGGTGTTGAGGGGCCTCAAGACTAGAGCATTTGATCGGCTCCACAAGTGCGGACCACGGTGGACAGATGAACTCCCGGTGGTGCTGTGGTCACTTTGAACCACACCCAACCGGGCGACCGGAGAAACACCTTTCTTCCTGGTCTATGGGGCGGTCGCCCTTCCGTCCGAAGTTGTCTTTAGGCTCCTCGCAAGATTTCGACGCTCAAAGGAGGAGGGCCAAGAAGACCAGCGCCGAGAAGAAGTCAACCTTCTGGAGGAGATGCACGATCGAGTAGCTTTGCATGTTGCTCGGTACCAACAGTGCCTCAGGCGGTACCACGCCACCTGGGTCCATAAGAGAGCACTGGCAGGCATACCTCGCCCCGCAGAGAATTCAGACGCAGCGCCGAACAAGCCGCTCCCCGTGAGAGGGCCCCTTCAAGGTAGTCTCACCTCGGCCAGTATGGTCCAGGTTGGCCACTAAGGACGGCCAAGAGCTGGCGAACTCCCAGAACTTAGAAATGTTACGAAAATTCTACCCCTGAGAACTATAAGTGCTCGACGCTTCGCTCCGATCAGCCAAGAAATGGGCTTTTCCTCCATTAGCTGATCGGCGACGGCCAATAATAAGTTAAGTTATTTTCCTCGTGGGCCCTCTATTTTTCTTTCTTGTCTTTCCCACTTGTGCTCTGGTGGGTCACGTTTTGCGTGGTTGTCACGGGTATCGACTGCTCGATAGCCCCTTGTTGATAAGCGGTAACACCCAGCGCTTGCGTCGAGTAGGGATGGGCGACCAGGGGGTCGAGTTCGGTATGGTGTTCAATGTGGCTAGTACACCCCGGGTTATCACCACGAGCACCGCTGGCCCAAAACCACTTTTGGGGACCTGCTGCCTTGCCACGCAGCGCCATGGTCAGGTTCCGAGAGATCACAAGGGTTTAAGTTCCGAAAGACAATGGGACAGTGACAACCACACGCGCTGGAACTTATGATCTTTTGGTCTATTCCTTGCGTATCTTGTGTACCTTCTGCTCATATTTATAGCGGTTGCGTGCAAGTATAGGGAGAATGCCGGAGCATCGACCTAATCTAAACCCCCAGACCCGCGTCATGGCAAGGTCAGGGGGCTAGTCGCCTGGTGGCTTGGGCAAGCAGACGCGGGCAAGCATACACACAAACAGGCATTCAGGTAAACGCAAAGGATGACAATTTTATTAAGTTTGCTAAAGAGTGCATGTACATGGCTACAGGAACAAAAAGAAGAGAAACAAAAAAACAAGAAGGGCCGCCCAGGCCATCATTCGTCATCGGTGACATGGATGTGCCCGGTGTCGTCCCTCGCCTCCTCCACCATCACAGCGTCAAGGGTCGGGTCCTCCACCTTCATCAGCCCCGCCACGTACTTCAAGGCTTCACGCACGCGAGCTTGCACCTGGGCCGCGTCGCCTTTGATTTCGGCCACGGTGGACATGGCGTCGAAGGACGCAGCTAGCGCAACAGGCCAGCACGTACCCCGCAGTGGCGGTGGCGACCTCCTGCCCTTCTCGAGCGGAGTGGGTGGACAAGGCGGTGGGCAGGCTGGCAAGAGCTTCAGCGACGCGGGTGATGCTGAGGGCGTACTTCATCGCCGAGGATTCCAGCAGATTGTTCAACTCCAACCCCAGTGGCCGTAAGCTCCTAACCATGCGATTTTAAGATGGACGGAGCATGACGGTGAGGTTGTGCAGCGTGCGACGCAGTTCGTCTTCAGCTCGCTTCCACGCCGCTTCGGCCTCCTCCACCTTGGCGAGCAAGGCCGCCGCACTTGCCTTCTCCCGTGCAAGGTGGCCGCCTCTCTCTCTCTCTCACGTGCTGCTTCTCGCATGCAATGACCCCATTTGCTGGGTCATCTGCGCCTCTTGTTGGGTGGCCGCCATGAGGAGGGTGCCCGTAGAAGCATGCACGCTGCCAAGTTCAGCGAGAAATGCTACCAGTCAAGAGGCGGGGGCGACAGGGGTGCTCGGTGTGGAGTTGGCGGAGGTGCCAGCGCTGGCGCCGGCGACGTCTGCATGAACCACTTCCAAGGCGTCGAATAGCTCATGGATAGGGTCCCCCGCTGCCTCGTGGGCACCTAGTTTCATGGAGCTCATGGGGCCGCCTGCAAGCGCCGGATGTCAAGGAAGATCTGAGTAAATTAAGCCCTCCCTACGAAGTAGTTGAGAGGGCTCTCGGTGCCGGTGGAGTAGGTGCAGATGAAGTCAGCGCCGGGGCAGGAGCGGAGGACGTCGCCGCGGCAGATGAAGACCCTGTTCCAGTTGCACCCGAAGGCACGATGGAACTAGAGCAACCCGCCCAGCCACTTGGCGATAGAAGGGGTGTCCAGATTCATTACGCCTGAAGAAAAAAAGGGGGGTTACCGATTGATGGAGACCACAAAAGATAAAAAGAAAAGAAGAACAGAAACATACGACCCGGGTGAGTGCGGGTTATGTCGTCATCGCCCATGTACTGCCACGTCGATCGAGCGGCCGGTGCAGGGGGTTGATCCTCCGAGTCATGAAGTCCCGACCACCGCTTTCTGGCCGGCCCGAGTCCCGCAATGCTGATGCGGGCACCATTGTTTCTAACTCCGCTGTCTCCTCGACAGGTGAGCCCTAGTTCTCGTTGGCCTCCGTCAGTGCGGAGGGCATCTCTAGGGCGTCAAGGCCTCTCGTCTGCCACCGGCATACTGCCCGCCGCCGCCACGCCTTCAGCTTGGTCTTCGCTCGAAAGGGACGTTGCGTGAGGCCGATCCGTCGCGGAGGCGAAAGTGGCAGCTCCCCGCGACCCCACTGTCCGTGGAGCCGCGGAGAGTATAGAAGAAGCGGAAGAGAGGGAGATGGGGCATTTCCCCCACGAACATCTCGCAGAGGTAAGGAAAGGTGGAGAGAATGAGAACGGAGTTGGGGGTGAGATGAAGAGATGAAGATGGTGGATTTCATAGAAGTGATGGACAGTAAGGAAGAACTCGGAGAAAGGTGGGACCAGGCCTGCCAACAGCGCCCAGGAGAAGATGACGATCTCCCTGGCTTTGCAACGCGGCGTGGAGGTTCCATGGCGTAAGCGGAGGGAACCCTCAACGGTGGTCCGGGAGAGCCTCGTTGCCCTCTCCTTGTCGATGGTTCAAACAGGAAAAAGGCTATGCCATTTGAGCAAAGCAAGGTCTTGGGACAAGGAAGTTGAAGCGGCAAGGAACGAAGACGAAGGAGTCGAAAAGAGCATGAACTGCCGGTCGTGGGGCAAGATATTAATAGGTCTCGCGATCGGGCGGTTCGCCAAAGGCGAAGTGCGAACGCCGGATCCCGAGAGAAGGCGGCGGAAGCGAGAGGATCGAGCAGCTTGATGCGTTAGGAGTGGTGGACCTGCTCGGGAACACGCCAAGATTAAAGAGGTCTGAAGTATAGCGCTCCCAAGACCCGGAGAGGGCTACTGCCGGCGATTATGCCGTGGTACCTCTCCGCCATGGTCAAGAGGGGCCACAAGTGCCGAAGCGTCGCGTGGCAGCCTGGCGAGCGAGTGGGCGATCAGACCCTGGCGCCAGGTGACCGCGTCGCGTGGCAGCCTGGCAAGCAAGTGGGTGATCAGGCCCTGACGCCAGGTGGTCGGGCTACGTGGTCGGTCGACGGAGTTAGAAGGTGCTCGGGGCTTGGCTACTGATCAGGTGTGGAGACGTACATCGAAGGAATGGGGGAGCTTCGCCTCAAAGTCTTCTCCTCCGACACACCATGTCAGAACCATTGAATGCACGTGGCTTTGCTGACGACATGATAGCTTATCCTTCGTTGCCTCGCACCTAACCCGCCCTGCATAAGTCGCTTCAAGGCGGACCAAGTGAGCCGACGATGGTGCAAAGAATGAGGCCAGAGGATGGGGCTACAATGATCGATGTAATAAATGAAGTGTAATTAGTGTGATGTCATCCTTCTCACATGCCCGAGCTAGCCCGGCCTATATAAGGGGTTGATTGCATGGGGAGAGGGCCGAAGCCGAAAGGAAAAAAGGACTTAAACGAAAGAGCGAGAACGGGAAGAGCACTGAGAGAGCTCAAGAAGAACCCAGAGTGTAGATCATGTGTTTGTAATCCCCGCAAAACACATTAATAAGAGTAGAAGTAGGACGTAGTGCTATTACCCACATCAGGGGCCCGAACCTGGGTATATTGGCGTGTTCTTGTATCCTTGTCTGCGTGCATCCCTCGGGGGAGCTCATAGGTGTCCTTCCGTGAAGATCCTCTCTATCGAACCCCGGACTCCATCCAGGCATAATAGATGTCGGCCAAAACCGTCGACAATAGTATTGTCCGTATAATGTGATGAGTTAATGGTTTTGTCATGTTAGATAGCACACCAACTTTAAGTGAACTAGCCATATGCCCATGCGTTGCAACAGAAACTTACTTTGTGACAAAAATAATTTACAAAAAGCATTAACCTCGTCTGAATAATACTGTTCACTTTGAATGTACAATGGTTAAATGTTGAAATCAATTCATCAAAGCATACAAATTCCAAACACATGTTTACAAACTCAAGTTTAAAAATATCTTTAATTTCACAATCTTAAATAATAACATCATAACACTCGGGATTATAAATTTGTAATACCATAATTCGAGATCGATTGATCGATTGAGAGAGGCATCACTTGCTGCCTCATGGGCGTAAAAGGCATTGAAGAGGTAGGCGTCATCCATCTAATATTGAAGATCTTTGATCCATTGGGACCTGATCTCCTTGACCCCAACACCTGCTCCCCGTGCTGCGACAGCGATGACACACGACGCGTATTGTTGCAATGAGGCATTTATCGTGAGGAGGCAGTGCGTCATCTTTGTGGTGGCAGGAGCGCCAGACACGAGAAAGCCGTTGTTGCGACCGCTCCACATCGTGGGCGAAGGAGTGTGCTAGGGACCTGGCTAGTGGTACTGTGGCGAGGGGACCTACTGCTATTGAGGCAGCGCCCCTAAATAATAATGTTCACTCTGAACGTGCAATGGTTAAATGTTTAAATCAATTCATCGAAGCATACAAATTCTAAGCACATGTTTATAAACTCGAGCTTAAAATTATCTTTAATTTCACAAACTTAAATAATAACATCACAGCACTTGAGATTGTAAATTTATAATGCCATAATTCTAGATCGATCGATCGACCGAAAGAGACATCACCTACTGCCCCATGGACACAAAGGGCGTCATCCGTATGTAGTTGTTAGCATCAGCGGCGTGCGTGGCTCGTACGCATTGCTCCGACCATACCATAGCCCCACCCCATAAACTAGCTCCACCACCTCCTCGGCTCCCCCCGTGAGTGTCTCTCTCAACTTATTGACACCATCCACCGCGGCGAGCTCTAGTAACGCCGCCAGCCTATCTTGCCGCCCATCACCAGTGACCTGTCCCTGCGCTACATTGATGACAACAGGAAGGTCGCCCATTACCTCTGCTCAACGGATAAGCTCAACACATCTGTAGAAAAGACAAGAAGCAGTGGGGTTGTATAGATTCAGCAACCGATGAGATATCTATAGAATCCAGATTAAGAAATTGTCTAATAAAGAAGGCAACAAAAGAGAAAGAGACAAGAAGAGATCCAACTGCATGAATCGAAACTCTGCTTCCTTTGGAAGGGAATCAATCAATCCAATCTGAAAAGTACTGTGAGCAATCGTCGTTGGTTCAAATTCTAGATCAATAGGAGAAAGGAAAGCAATAAATGCGTTATGCATATTCATTTACCTCCCGCGACGTGATAATTCAATCTAATATACGAGGGTTGCTACTGCCCGCTTCCCACTCAACCACACGGGTGCGCACACGTATCAGGGTAAGGGTGGAGAACGGACGTACCACCACTAACTCCTAATTAGAATTAGTAGAGATGATAGGTGCTGCTCAACGAGCTTCCCATAAATTGAAACAGAGGAAGGGCTATAAAGGCTAAAGGCCACAAAAGCACAAGAGGGAAAAATAAGGGTGTGAAAGCATGATGGGGATTAGCACCTGTAGGCCCCACTCATAATTGATCTAACTTAACCAACATATCACCTTGTTTGACAAACCCATCCACTCATCACACCATGTGAGTAATACTACTCTACGAAACAAAGTCAAAATATTTTCCAAACAAGATTGCAAAGTTTGGTAGATCCAAATAGAGTGGATGGGAACTACAGAGGACTGTGGCCATGGAGGCACGACTAGACACTCGTTGCGTAAGTGACGAAAGCCTATTTAAATCCCACCTATCATAATTAACCTAACTGAGTCAACATGTTATCTTATAGGACAGAACCTTCAACTCATCATACCACGCTGGCAATACCACCAACAAAATTTGATCAAAGTTATTTAAACTGGATTACAAAGGGAGTGAATTGTCTAGTTTCATAGTTCATAGTGCTGAATGGACTTGGGCAAAATTAAGGTGTTATAAGGACTTCTTCCAAAAATAAATCACAGTTCAGTCCATTTGTCCCTGTGCTAAAGAAAGCAACTCTCCCAGGAAAGAATTCCGCATCAAATCATTCAGCGTATCATGCACATCCTGTTTTTCCGATTAGCAGTTGCAACTAAACTTCTATATACTTGTGGTATGTATGATTTTACACGTCAACTCCGTTGCTAATGCACTAACCTATCAAAGTATCAATCAACTGTAAGTGGATTCTTTTTCATCAGCTACACTGAAACATCAGCACATCATGACCTAAAAATCCCTACAAAATGATAAAAAGCCAATGTCAAATATGCATTTTTTTGAAGTAATTGCAATCGTTGTGCCAAAACAAACCTTAGGGTTTCTGCTCAAAGCAGCAGTAATTTGTCCATACTAGTGTGGTTCCCTTAGGGTTTCTGCTCAAAGCAGCAGTAGTTTGTCCAACTAGTGTGGTTCAGTTGAGGTCAATTTGTCAGTGATGTCTTTTTTGGTATAGTGAATACCCAACAAGAGCAGACAGTAATATAGTCCATAAAACCTGCACAAGAACAAAAGAGTTCAAAAGATGAACCATGACCTGTTATTTAAGCTATCTTTATACCACTACATGTAAAATGAATTTGACCTAGGTCAACCGACTTGATTAATCTAAAAGCTAACATATAGACACTAACAGTGAAAATAAAGACCAATTACCATATTAATTGTATTCCATCTCTCAAGCTTCCTTATCCTTGATTGCATATCATCAAGCACACTATCTGTTGAAATTTCTCTTACAGGTGAAGATGAATCTGAATTGAAACCCACTCCCTGCATTAGGGATTTTTTCAATATATGAGAATAAGTATAGAAAGAAAAGTAACCATAAAACCTGATAACATAAACACAACTGCTACTATAGTTCTATTTTTTAATGCAAAAATAGGCATTATTTTGATGAAAACAGTTAGCTTCCAGATTTAAATATTCATTCCTTCGATAAGATTAACATTTTTTTTACAGGTGTCATATGCCATTACAAAGAATAAAGTTCTAAGTTAACAGAAAATTTGTGGTGCGTGACTCCTCTTAGATCAATTGAGGGTTTTCTGGGTATGTGCTTTTACAATCATGTAGTTGTTCCATTATGTCCTCAAATGATTTGTACACCATTTGTATTCCACTCCTGATTAACCACATAAGAGAAGTGTAATTTGCCCATCAAAGCGCTACTTACCGCACCTCATATGCATCCACACAAAAATTCTGCACTGGTTGGCGATTGGTTCTTTGCTTGCCACCTTTGTTCAACCTTTGCGTCCATCATCCATGATGAACAAGGGTGAATAAACATTACCAAACCTTTCCTTGCCAATAGCAAGGATGTCACACGACGAGGAACCACGGATAGAATTGGAATGAAACGAGTAGTTATGCGAGGGAGGAGGGTGCGCCCTAGTCCACCTACGGCGCAACGAAGGAGCCGTGTTGGTTGTCGCGCGGCAGAAGGCTAGGACGACGCAATCCCAGAGAAGAAGGGCACAGGAGATGGAGCAATTTTCTCATATATTCCAAAGTAAATGCTTAACCTCCTTATATATTGAGGGCTTCTAACAAACAAGGTAACAAACTATTCTTTTGAAAGGGAAATATCTTATCAATAAGGAAACTAAAGATTTAAGTCCAACTACTCTAATTGTAATTGGACTCCTTATCTATTCTAAACCGGACTTGCCTGAGAATTAGGACCGGTATTCTTCCTGCGTCTGGCATATGTGAGACCCCACATGACATCTCTCCCCACCTCCTCAAAAATCTTGTCCTCAAGCTTGAAGTCTAGGTACATTTGTCGAAATCTGTCGAGGGGCTTCCAAGAAGCTGAAGCCGGTGACAGACCGTCCCACTGAACCAAAAGTTCATGTTGACCACGTGCTAGTCGTGCCCGTAGGACCTTAGATGGGGCAGGACAGACACGGCCATGGCTGAGGGGTGGTAATGCCGGAGGTGCTGATGGTGGTTCCCCTACAAATGGCTTGAGGAGGCCGACATGAAAGACATCGTGGATTCTGGCCTGAGGAGGGAGGTGCAGTTTGTTACGAGCAGATTGGGAATGAATCTGCTCGTAAGCTCGTGTTCCTGGCCGCAGGCCGGAACGAATCCCACTTGCCGACCCATGGTCAACAAGACATGAAACTAGGTAGATTGGCTATTATCGGAGCCACCGCTTGAGACTTGGGAATTTTGTGGCACAAAACAGCATGCCTTTTCTCATCTTTATTTCTTTCTTAAATAAGCATAGCCCCCCACCGAAATAGGCAAGGAGTCAATCTTAACAAACTAAGGAATACATTTATCTGATCAAAGACTACCAAAGAAAAGAAATACTATCTTAACTAACTAGGAAACTTATCTGTTGCTTGCCCTGATCCCTTCGCACCTTCCTCCCTGGACGCGCCAGCCTGCGCCTGGTTGCTGGTGCCCTTCCTTCTATAGAACACCCGATCTAAAGGGGTAACATTACTCCCCCTGGAAATGAAGCTTGTCCTCAAGCGAGCAGTCAGGATAAGAATGGCGCAAGGTGATGGCGTCCATCCACGTCGCCTCAGCTTCCGGCTCACCCGTCCAATGGACCAAAACTTGACGTTGTCCCTTCATGAAACGTTGGGCAAGAAGCCGATGGGGAACCGGTCGGCCGGGCTCTGGAGTGGGCGCGAGGTCTTCTGGAAGGGCTGGTACCTGGGTCGGTGGCGGTCCTTTGTATTCTTTAAGGAGAGAGACATGGAAGACATTGTGGAGGCGAGCACCCACCGGCAATTCAAGCCTATAGGCGACTGGACCGATCCGGGCAAGGACCTGATAAGGACCATAAAAACGAGGGGATAGTTTGTGCCCGCCCTTGGTCCGCAATGTTAACTGCCGGTGCCTTTGGAGACGAAGCCAAACCCAGGAGCCCACGGAAAACTCCACTTCGCGATGCCCATAATCATATTGCTGCTTCATACGGTTTTGAGCACGGAGAAGGTTGGCGCGTTCTTGTTGAAGAAGAGCATCGCGATCAATCAACTGGCGGTCAAACGAGTCAATGACCGTAGCCGCTTGATGATATGGCAGCAGAGGGGTAGGTGTGCGCCCACAAACCAATTCAAATGGCGTCATCCAGACGGCGGATTGAAAAGAAGAGTTGTAACAAAATTCTGCCCATGGCAGCCACTGAACCCAAGATGTAGGATGATCTGCTGCCAAACACCTTAAGTACATTTCAATAGTACGGTTGACGACCTTCGTCTGACCATCCGTCTGCGGATGGTACGCGGTTGACGGCAACAAGGCGGTGCCGCAACGCTTGAAGAGATCCTACCAAAAGGCACTGAGAAAGACTGGGTCTCGATCTGAAATAGTGGACTCTGGAATGCCATGCAAACAAACCACCTGATCAAAGAAAATTTTGGCCACCGTTGGTGCTACTGCTGGCTGCTTGAAGGCCATGAAGTGTGCGTATTTAGACAACCGATCCACCACCACCAACATAGAAGACTTGCCTTGGGATTTCGGAAGCCCTGTGATAAAGTCCATCGAAATGTCCGCCAAACTCTGCTGTGGAATTGCAAGAGGTTGCAACAGTCCAGCGGGAGAAAGCGTACTGGTCTTGCTTCTCTGGCACACCGGACAACGTGCGATGAAGTGCTCTATGGTGTGGCGCTGCTTCGGCCATGTGTACCACTGCTAATGCGATGCCATGTCTTCTGTACTCCCTCATGCGTGAGGTCATGGATTGAGGCAATAATGGTGTCAATCAGGGTGGAAGCAGGTGGAATAAACAACCGACCGGCATGATATAAGAGACCATCATTTGTCACCCAATCTGCCATTCGCGGTTCGGACGAGTTCCCGACCGGCGAGGAGGTCACGTTGGTGGACAGCAGTGCCTCACAGCGCTTCTGTACCTCCGGATCTGCTCGGCGGCCAACCAATCTGCGCGAGCCATGCTCTGTGGAACAGAAACCATGAGACACGCCGTCGGGACTCCCTCTCCTTCTGGCATGCGGGAAAGAGCATCAGCAGCTCTATTTGTGTGACCCGGTTTATACTCCACTTGGAAGTCAAATCCCATTAATTTGCTCAACCAATGCTGCTAGGGTGGGGTCACCAATGCTTGCTCTAACAGAAATTTGAGACTCCCATGATCTGTGCATACACGGAACTGATGCCCCCACAAATATGGGTGCCAATGTCAGACGGCCTTGGAGAGACCAATCAATTCTCTTTCATATGCCGCCAACTTGGTGTGTCGAGCCGCTAATTTGCGACTGTAGTAAGCGATTGGGTGTCCCTGCTGCTGGAGGACCGCTCCAATTCCCACCCCGGATGCATCACATTCAACTTTGAAGGGAGTATCGAAATCCGGCAGCTGCAATACTAGCGCTGACACAAGAGCTTGCTTTAACTTCTGGAAGGCACTTGCAACTGAAGGGGTCCAAGCAAACTGTTGGTGGCGCATAAGAGCTGTTAAGGGTTCTGCGATGGTAGCATAATCCCGGATGAATCTGCGATAATAACCCGATAGTCCAAGGAAGCTGCGCAGGGCGGTGACCGAACCCAGCGGTGGCCAATCGGCAATTGCCTTCAATTTATTGGGATCGGCTTCTACCCCTGCATGAGATATAATATGCCCCAGATAGCCGATCCGGCCCTGTGCAAATGCACACTTGGACCGTTTGAGATATAACTATGCTGGCGAAGCTTCTCAAACACCATGCGAAGATGGAAACAGTGTTCATCTAAAGTTTTGCTGTATATCAATATGTCATCAAAGAAGACCAAAACGAACCGACGAAGATAATCCTGTAGGACATCATTCATGAGTCTGGAACGTGGAAGGGGCATTAGATAATCCAAACGGCATCACAAGGAACTCAAAATGGCCATGATGCATTCGGAATGCTGTCTTCTCCATGTCTTCTGGAACCATCCTCACTTGGTGGTAGCCTGAGCGTAAATCCAATTTGGTAAAGAAATAAGCTCCCCGGAGTTCGTCCAGAAGCTCCTCAACCACGGGAATGGGGAACTTATCCTTAATGGTATGGCTATTTAATTTCGATAATCCACACAGAATCTCCATGAGCCATCAGCTTTCTTGACCAACAATACGGGTGAAGAGAATGGAGAATGACTGCGACGAATAATACCTTAGTCCATCATTGCGCCGCACTGTCGTTCGATTTCATCCTTCTGCTTGTAAGGGTATCTGTATGGCGCTACCACAACCGGATTTGTTCCTTCCTCCAAACAGATGCGATGATCGCAAGGACGAGCTGGAGGAAGTCCCCTAGGTTCAGCAAACAAGTCCTCATAGTCACTCAACAACTGATGGACTGCTGAATTGTCTTCCAACTGCTGCTGCAACAGGTGAAATTTTTCTGGGCTATGCAGCCCTCTAAGCTCGACTGATGATCCTTGATGCTGGAAGACCATACTTAACTTCTGGAAGTCCCACTCAATTGGACCGAGTGTTCACAGCCACTGAATACCCAAAACAACATCAAAAATATTTAAGGGAATAATGATAAATGGTGCTGTGAACTGCTGCTATCCCAGAAGAAATTGGACATCGTGCCTTGCACCCAGGCAGGGTAATTGACTTCCTCCCGCCACCCTGACTCGCTGCATGCAGGATTCAGAAGAAGGCCACCCCATCTGTGTTGCCGCATGTCCACTCACAAAGTTATGTGTGCTACCTGTATCAATTAATCCATGGAGTTGCCTGCCTGCCATCTCCAACATTACCTGCATGGTGTTGCCGTGTTTTGGTCCAGATACTGCCATCATCGACAGTGAAGGCTCGCCCTCTTCTTCCCCTTCTCCCTTGTCTGCCGCCACCTCCTCTGTTTCATCCAGAACCTCCAAATGAAATAATCTCTTACACCGATGTCCCCTGCTGTAAACTTCATCGCAGTTATAGCATAATCCCTTGGCTCGTCGCTCAGCTATCTGATCGGCTGATAAGCGCAGCTTGTGGGGCGCCGATGCTGCACTGCTCTGGGTGCTGGCTGCCGGAACGGTGCGAGGAAGGGTTGTATGACCGCCGCTTCCTTGAGAAGACTGCCCGCCGGTTCTAGGCCCTGGCGCGCCGAAGGAACGCCCTAGTTGTGCTGTGCCGCCGGACTGGTATCCTGGTGCCAATCCGCCTGGATTGGTTGGCGGTACCGGCAGGGTATAAGGTTGGCTTCTGATTGCTCCTCGCCCTCGCGCCGCACTTGTCATCCCGTCTATGGCCGCTGCGATCCAAGCGGCTTGTCTGGATGAGGTTGGTGATTCAATAATGATGATGATTACATGATAATGATGTAATATGTTAATGTTAATGGAACAAATGCATTCACATCATGTGCACATTCATAATATAAAAGAGAGATCCACCTTGAGTGGATATGTAAAACCTACTTCGATAGGCCTCCACTGGAGTGGAGAGATCCCCGTGCCGATGAGGATGGGCTTATGAGTGAACATCAACTAGTGTTTACTTAGCTATACTAGTAAATGCAATGTGATGAGCAAATGAGCATGTAGTGTAGGTTGCATTGCACTAATGAAAAGAAAGGGATATATGGAGACATGGTTATGTTTATGCTTATGGTAATGTTGATGTTTTGGGTTTTACTATGTACTTGTTGAGTCTTAGACTCACCCTTACTTTATTGTTGTTTTTAGGTGACCATTAACGGTGACATGAATGGGTTGGGATGGGTTGGGAGTAGCACATACACATCTCGTACAATAAACCATCAATATATCACAATTAGGCCTTGTTTGGGAGCATAGGAACGATCGGTATTTCGGCCTGATCCACGTGGTGCATCCCAACGGAAGAAGATTTCCTGGTCCAACCTTAATTACCGCTTGGATTAGGCCAGGGAATAGAAAATCCCAGCCCATTTGAAGTCGATCCATGGGGGTAATAGAACTCTTGACAGAGGGATGGGTTCATCCCCATTGCGTGTGTCACAAGCTTCTCCGAACAACATCACCTCCCCACTCTCTCCCCCTCAACTCCGGTGACACTGATCCCACCGCCCTCGCTGCGGGAGAAACATCCCAGCCCTTAGCTCTATCTAGTTAGTCTCCACTTCCTTTTTCCCTTTTTCGCCTCCTCCGATTTCTAGGGTTTGTAGCCTAACATTTTTTCTCGCAGATCCCTGCCGTTCAAGTTAAGAGAGCCAAGGAGCTCACACCAAGGTGACCACCGCCGTCCTGGGCTCGCATCGGGATGACGAATGAGGGAGAGAGGCAGAAGTGTTGGCAGCGCTGTTCAAACTCTACAAGAAAAAATCAGCTGCTACATCATCGACGACAAACTCATCTACAAGGTGCAAAAAGAATACCCCCGGTTCAATCCTTGCATCTGATGTGTTATCACCTTCTTGGGTTAATATGAGATCAAATCCCTTCAATCCATTCTTTAATCCAAAAATTCCTCACAATTCGTCAACTAAAAGAACGATTGTTACTGCAAAAATTCTCTAGCTATTACAATACATCAATCACATTGCTTATAATTATGTCATGAGCTCCTTTAAATACAGTTGTTCCATTTTTTTTAATAATCCATCGGACATATCATACTTTCTTTAGGTAGCCAATGTGTTAATTTGCGTATTGGATATGCACTACCAGAATGTGATAAGTCCCACCTACAACAATTGTAGGCTTGTAATTTCTTTTGGTGTTAGTCTTCGTGTACTTAATATACGGCAAAGGCAGTTGTAGCTTGTTTGCTAAAAACAATACTGTTTATTTATTTCAAATGATTAGTAGTTTAATACTTGTGTTTAGTGATAAAATGGGTTTGAGGAGGGTGCTTCAAATTAAAAGGAGGAAAGAGGATGACATGCTGCCTTTTGTTTTGCCAACTTTACATCTATTGTCTGCTGGTGCATAAAGTGAAAAAACACCAAGGCATACATCGAGGCTACCGGGCAAGGAGTGGCTTAAGGAAATCCTTGAAGGACATGAAATGGGTTGTCAAGTTGCGTTCCGTATGGAGCCAGAGGTCTTTAGGGCAATTGTGGATTATCTTAGAGGGCCAAAATTGTTGAAAAACAGTAGAGGTGTTAGAGTTGAGGAGACAAGACCGGCCCTGATCCTCTTAACTATACCTATGACCGTTGCGTCAGCTGAAAGAAGTTTTTCTAAATTAAAATTACTGAAAAATTATTTGGGGTCATCTATGTCACAAGAAAGATTGAATGGTTTGGCCATGTTATGTATTGAGAAAAATGTGTTACACAATGTTGATCTTAATACTTTCCTTGATGATTTTTCATCAAGAAATGCTCCAAGGAGTTGTTTTCTTTATGATTATAAATGTCATTGACTGATCATGTCCCAGTTTGTTATTTAGGTGAAAGACACAATGGTTGCTCTTATGGTCTCCCCGCTGTTGTAGTTGTTTCTGAAGCTTATTTCATAGTGATGACTTAAGAGGCTTTTGTGAGTATTTTTTCCAGTTCCTTTTAGTGTTTGTATTGTTTTTTCCAGTTCATTTTAAGAGTGAGTGTGTGTGTCTATATATATATATATATATATATAAGTTCTCCATATATATAGGTTCTCCATATATAGGTTCTGCATATATAGGTTCTCCTTATATAAGTTTTCCTAATATATGTATTGCCTTATATAGGTTTTCCTTTTATTCCCGCTTGTACAACTATATATTTTGGCCATTGGTCTTATATTGAATACAACAAGTGATATTCATAACATGGTATTAGAGCTTAGGTTCTAGAGTGTTTACCGAGGTGCACTTGCGCCATCCCTAGCCTCCACCACCACCCTGTTTTCATTTCCGCTGTCGCTGCCCCCTAGGAGGAGCAATCTCCACTCTCAAGGTCAGCCATGCCACCGCGCCTCTCTGGCTTCCAAGCCATCGACACTGCCTCCGTCTCCCACGGCTCTAAAGATCAAGAAGTTAGCCTGCTCTGCCTACACAGGCGTGCACCGAGCGTCCATCCAAGTCCTTAGCATCTTAGCTTTTTTGTTAGCTCAGCTCTTTTTATCAGCTCGACTCTTTTCATCAACTTGGCTCGTTCTGTTGACTTTGTTGACTCAGCTCCTTCGTCGACTTGGCTTCTTTGTCAATTCAGCTCCTTCGTCGGCTTTCCATCGTTGACTCGGTCCACAATCAGCTCTTCTTTGTCGACTCGGCTAT
Organism: Guadua angustifolia; assembly: GCA_036346375.1. NCBI lineage: Eukaryota > Viridiplantae > Streptophyta > Magnoliopsida > Poales > Poaceae > Guadua > Guadua angustifolia. The sequence goes on from JAYEVE010002035.1 coordinate 324,013, forward strand.
TTCTTCATCGACTCAGCACTTCGTCCGCTCGATTTATTCAAGAGTTTGATGCCATGACAGCTACTTCAAGACTAGGACTTTGAATTTTTCCTATTTTAGTGTCAACCCTTCCAAATGCAATGCTATTGCATATGCCTTGCATTTGTGGTGGGTGTTAAGGATATATATATATAGGCTCTCCATATATAGGTTTTCCTTATATAAGTTTTCCTAGTATAGGTATTGCCTTATATAGGCTTTCCTTTTATTCCCGCTTGTACAACTACATATTCTGGCCATTGGTCTTATATTGAATACAACAAGTGCTATTCATAACAAAGAGCATGTTGTTGAAACTCGTACTATATATACCTGTGGCATTGGACCTTATTTGCTAATGAAAGTTTATGCTATCAATGTTTATTTTGTCATTTTAAAAGGTTCAATGATTTAAGTGGCATATTTACAAGTGAGAATTACTTCACTACAGCCTATAGGTCGTAGGCTTGTTGTCTGGAATTCGCCCTAGGCTAGGGGTGCAATCGGCTCGGATTCGGTCGGATATCGCTCTTTCCATATCCTAAACCATATTTTTTGTCGAATTCGGATAGTACCGGATACGAATACAGCGCGGACAATATCGGTTGTGGATTCGAATCGAATATGGAGCGGAATCGATACGGTATCGAATATTTTTGTCGGATAATGCGCGAAAACAGATACCACATAAAGCATACATATACACATATAGAACTGATTAACCAACCGTATAAGTTCAACATACAACATGATTATTGCAGTCTAACAAGTCATTTTATCAGGCAGTCTAATAAAGTTACAAAAGTACATTAAATTTGAACAGTACACAATAACAAGTTTCAAAACATAGAATGATACATAAATAATATCATAATAAGTACTATAGTCTCATCATACAAAACAAACGGTAACAAGAATGCATGACATGCTTAAAATTAATAACAAAATATTGTTTACTATTTTATACTACGAACGAACTTTAGACCATAATTTGGTTCCGCTTCATAGACCGAGAACCACCAAAGCCAAAAACAAATAGGTCGCTAGGAGACTGGAGACTTAATGGATTGGTCGGATATACCACCGTTGTAGAACACGATACACAAGTCAAAGACAAAAAGGAATCGAGGAAAAGAAGAAAGAACAGAGGGCGATAGGGAGCTTCACGGTGGTGCCAAAGTAGCCTCCCGACCGCAAGGCAAGAGAAGGGCTGCGCCCAAAGGCTAATATGGGACGCCGGACTTCAACGAGGCTATGAGAGGTGACAACCGAGCAGACGACGGCCGAGGCGCCGTCTCCTGGCTATGCGAGCAGACGAAGCAGTCGTCGTGGTGACGGAACATCAACAGTGGCATCCCAAATTGATCATCTTTGTTTTGCTCAAGGAGGATTGGAGTTGCTCCTGTAGACCTAATTGGAAAATGGAGTGGCGAGCTAGGAGTTGGTCGGCAGTGGAGCTTTCGGCTGGAAAAGAGAAAATCAGTAATTCACCGGAGAGGTTGAAGAAGACTAGCTTTAGCTCGGTTGAGGGAGCGAATGGCGCGGAGGTGGCGCCAGGATGGCCGACGATCAGCGGAGTGGAGGTGTGGCGGTGGTGCTCGGCGCGGAGGCCAGACATGGTGGGGCAAGCACCGGCTGAGGTGTCGCCATGGAGATTGGAGATTTACTAGATCGATCGGATATCCGAATTTGTTTTACCGGATATATCCGAGAATAAGTTTGAAATATTCCGATCCGACGGATAGCAATCTCCCGAATCCGAAACAAAATAGCCGAAACCAATTCCGAATCCGAAAAAAATATCCGAATCCGATCCGAACACATCCGGTCGGTCGGTCGGTCGGAAATTATCCGATCCGATTGCACCCCTACCCTAGGCCTCCCAAACTATAGGGCCAACCCTATATGGAGAAACTTGGATTTTTCATGTTTATGCTCTCCCACAATGCATCCTTTCTAGACTTAACAGTTTGAATTTGTCAAGCTTCCTAATGCTGACCAAACTCATTGGAAGATTAGATTGGACCCTCATTTCTTCCCCTACTTCAATGTGCATAATTTAACATTGGTGTATAAATATTTACTATATAATAGAGCCTGGGAATGCCGATCGACCAGCTGTGCCACGTCACCATTTTTGCGAAAACCCCCTCGGTGAGTCCCAAAATTTCTGCCGCCCCACCGTCGCGATGGTCGGTAACCGGTCATGGTCTGGCACTGACCGAGGCCTCTATTTGTCCCTGCTCGTCGCTTCCCTCGTTTTGAGCATCTTCTCCTCTTTGGGCCCTCACGAATCGCAGCTCGTTCGATGGCCAGCTCCACCGGCCTTGCCCCACCGCCTCCGTTCCGCCGCCCGCTTTGCTTGCCTACCGCCTCCTGTTAGGTGCGTCTCTCCGTGCGGTGCCCTCCACCGATTGCTCCTTGTCACGCCTATCCGAAGACGATCCCGTGGCTAGCGTAGCCACTTTCGCCCTCTCCCGATCGGCCCTCTGTGAGACCTCTGCCTCCACCCCCAATCATCGCCGATTGCATGCCTTGCAGCCTTTCCGCTCCGTGCTCCGCAAAGCCTCCGTCTCCGCGTCGAATCATAGCCGGCCTCGTGCGTTGCTGCTTTTTGGCTCGATGGTTCTCTGCACTGATCTTTCTTGTGGTCCTGCTCTGCTTCCTTAACTATTCCGTGTTTAATTTCACCTTCTTTCCATACCAATTTGGGTTTTTGTCTATCACGAACAAGTTGTTCGGTGAAATGCCCAAGAGAGGATCTCTGTGTGCTTTTACCTGACGACCTGATGCTGTTTGGTTGAAATTTTTGGGTTCAGGGCGGTGCTTTGGTACGGAAGCTTGATCGATCCGATGAGAATTTGAGCGGGGACAACACCAAGGCTAGAGCCAATGGATCTGTTATTCTTTCTAATCTGCATGCAAAATTGTTTGTTTAGTATTTTGTTGATCGGGGTTTGCATGTATTTATGTGTTGTTCTAGAGACCTTATTTGTGCGCAAATTCCTTATATAGTTTCAGTATGTCAAAGCTACAGAGGAGCTTGATCATATTCAGAAGGATGAATTGGTCTGTTTCTCTATGCAATCTCTTGGCAAAATGCGTCATGCATGTATTGCATGCATTGTTGTAGGTGCCTTACTTTTGTGCAATTTTCATTTTCTGAATTTGGGCTTCAGGAAAACAAACGTGCTAAGATAGTTGATCAGAATTCAAGCAGTAACCTTGCTGTTATTAGCGTGAATGATATGGTCAGTGCTGTTTCTTATGCGCAATTGTGAAAACCATTTTGCTAATGCCTATATATGTGTTTTCTAGGGGCCTTATTGTTACCTTCTCTTTTGGAAAATTCATTCAAATTTTGGTTTTAGGACAGTGGAACTGTGGAGAAGGTTGACAAGAATTCAGGCAAGAACGACATCAAGAATGAGATCGCTGCAAATGTATCGGTTTCTTCTTCCTTTTTTTTAAAATTTGTGGAAAGCTGCTTTGTGTCATCATCCATGCATTATTGTTGTAGGAGCTTCACTCATTTAGGTTTCTTCTGGTAGGGATTTTTTGGATACTAAAAGCGTGGAGAATTCTGATCAAAGCACACTTAGCATCTGCAGCCTGGAGGTCACCCACGAAGAACATAACAATCACGATGATGGTGCCCAAGATATTGAATCAACGGAAACCACACCAACAACACAGATGATGACACATCAAGAACAACTCTCAGAGGAAGGGAAGATAGGTACTGTGACAGAAACAACAGAAGTAAAACCGACACAAGGAACAATCATGGAGAGAAATGTGTTTGAACAGGAGGAGGAGAAAGCGCTGACAGAGCTGGTTGAATACGTCGGCTCACCGGCCTATTCTTCCCTATCATCTCTGCTTAAGCCAACAGAGAATAAAGGGCTGGCGAATCCGGGATGGAATGAGACTGCACCAATGGTGAGCTGAGTCGAGGAGGAGCAACACAAGGAGTAGCTGTTATGACCATGGATCACAGGGCTATTTCTGTAGCCATCCTCGCTCTTATGTTTGTAGTGGCCATTGTAATAGCTGTCGCCGTGCATTTATGTGCTCCTTTGCAAGCAACATGATCTTCAGACGAACTTGCAGTAGGTTTGCAAATTGCAGTGCAGTTCTTTCCATGATCAGTGCAAGTTCTGATGCTGCAAGGTAGCGAACTTTGGCCTTCTGCAATCCCTTATCAATGGAACCACGTTTCCTCCAGGTTCATTCTTATCCTCTGACCTCTCCTCCCTCTGCCTTCTTGTTCTTCTCCTATACCAGTTTGTCCGATATCACAGGTCATGATATGTGAGTAAGCAAATACATTCTTCTTGAGAAGCATAGGAAACAACTGAAACTTAAAACTCCTAGAACATGTCTAGTTTTTCCCCGTTTTAGCTTTATTTATTTTATTTTAATGGTTTCCGCTCGCTATTCAAGGAATAAGAAGAGTATGGCTATTGTTTGCTGCTTGGTAGATATGATTTCTAGCTAACAAAAACCGTGGTTGGTAAACAATTGCAAGCCATGAAAATATGCTCGGTTATCTAATTCATCTTCAAAGTAGCATTTCGGCAAAATTGCAAACTCCTTTCTTAGTATGTGTGATATTGTGTTGTTAGTGTAGTAAAACATTCTATATTATTACTGTATGCCAGTGCCCTTAGTACTATAGCAAATTCATGTTGCGCACAACAGCATAGGTAATGAGATCTTTTTTCCTAGCTGGAAAATGCGAATGTCATCTTAGTACCCCAGGTAAGGTTTGTGTGGTTCAACATATAATTCAATTTGATATTTCAGTGAGGCAAAGACAAAAAAATAACATCGAAACCTTCTTGCAAGTGGTGTTTGATACGCTATATCTGTTTGTATGCTTATGTAGCCAAGTAAGATGAAAATGCCATTTCTTTAATCTAAGAAGGCTTCTTGTGATGCATATCGGTAGTGAAGCTAATTGCTCTTGCTCTTTTGCTTTGTTGGTGTGTAGGCTGGATTCTATTAGAAGGCTGCTCATGTAGCTGCTAACAAGAGAAAAAATGGAGAGAATTTCGCCAATTCAAAATAAGGTGTATAGAGAACTAGCATACGTTCGCACGTTTTTACAGAACACGAATTTTCTCTGGATTACCAGCTCTTATCAACCGGTGTCACCATCCGGAACTGTTGTCGTCCTATACGCTCGCTCAATTGCGCCTTCACCTACATGCACGGAATCAGTTGCATGCCATACTTGTCCTCGCATCCATATAAAACGGGGTGGCGTAGCACGCAACCATTTCTAGTTAATATTTAGCTTTCACAAAAATAAAAACTCATGCATATATTTTATGCCATGCAGAATTGTATTGGTGCTATCGATGGTACCCATATTCCTGTTACTATATGTGGAGAGAAGACGGCTCCTTATAGGAAAAGAACAGGTACATTGAGTCAAAATGTCATGTTAGCATGTGATTTTCACTTGAGCTTCACCTTTATCTCATGCGGCTAGGGGGGAGGGGGGGACCTGCTATAGATGCTAGAGTTGTTAGGTATGCTCTAAGTAGTGGTTTTCAACAACCACATGGTAAATTTTTTCTTGTCAATGGTGATTATGCTAACACACCATCGTTCCTTGCACCTTACCATGGTGCTCAGCACCACCTGAAGCGCTAGCAAGATGGGGATGTAACTGTTATGCTAGGCTATCTGTGTAAGCATTTGGCATTTGTGCTTTTATACAGAGTTCAGACATTTGAGTATCAGAAATTTCTGAATTTCTGAAATTCGTGGAATATTTTCGCAATTTTCTGGGTTTTTTCAGAATTTTCTGGATAGTTTTTCGAATTTCTCTATATTGTTTTCACAATTTTCTGATTTTTCAATTTTCAGAATATTTTATGATGTTTTCGAATTTTCTGGCTGTTTTTTTTAATTTTCAATATTAATTCTGTAATTTTCTTTTTTAATTATCTGATTTCTTTTTAAATTCAAAATTTTTAACTACTAGTTATCCCTAACAATCCAAGCAATTTCCACTTGATACAAACAAGCAAAGCAGATTAATCCCATGGTGGAAGGGGATTAAGTCAGGATTGGGTGATGGGAGAGGTATCAACACAATCCCCCCTTGGATGTTTCCATATGGATCATTTCCCCTTGTTGCCAAACAAGGCCTTAAGTTACCACATTTATATTTTAGAGAATTAGCTTACCTATTTGGAACTTGATTAGCGGACATTTGATACTTTATGGTAGTTGTGTGGACCATGAATAGCACTAATGCGTGTGGCAATGATGAGTTATGAACAGTGTTCAAAAAGGCATGAAAAAGCGCCACCTAGGCGCTGGGCGCCTGCCCTCCGCTTCGCCTGGGCACGAAATCGTGCTCTAGGCAGAGAGGCCGCCTAGGCGGCGCTCGGCGGCGTTAGGCGACTGGCTAGGCGGGTGCGGGCGGAGCTAGGAGGAGAAAAAGCGACGCTGGGCGGTGTTGGCTTGGATAAGAGGGGAATACCGGGGGGTGTGGGGGGAAGAGAGTGAAGGCTAGTTACCGGGCTGAGGGTGCGAGTGTCGACTCGATCCTCCCCGCTGCCGGATCTCCTCGGTTTGGTCGTCGGAGATCCTCCCCACCGCCAGCGCCCGAACTCCTCCCCGCCTCCCGCGCTACCAGCGTCCGAGATCCTCACGCGCCGGCAACGTCCGAAGTCATCCCATGCCGCCAACGTCCGAGGTCGTCCTTCGGCGCCGCCGCCGCCAGGGCCCGAGGTCGACCTTCCATGTCGGCGCCGCTAGCACTGAGCTCGTCTTCCCTACCTCCGCTAGCATTGAGCTCGTCTTCCTTCTGTGTCCCCGCCCGAGCCTCCCGCGTCAGCGCTCGAGCCTCCAGCACTTCTCAATCTCAGGTGAGGTCTACCTCTTCCCTTTGCCAACTGCAGCACTTCTCAGTGGAATGAGTCGAGCGGCCGAGCCGAGAGGAAAAATATCGGGGAGACGAAGAGAATGGGAGATGATTTGATCGGATGAATCGATGAACAGCAGAACAGATGAAATAAAGGGAGTGAGTTTCACTGTTGGGTCGCAAAACCAGAATTGAATCAATTGATGTTGTAATTTAGTTGTATTGCTGTTAAGTATATATTAAGCAGTGATCATTGTTAGGTACTAAAGATGTTAAGTTGCAGTACTAAAGATGTTATGTTGCTTGATGAGTTGGTATAAACCAAATAATATGATATGAATTGAGCTTATACATTGAAAACTTGTACATTGTGAATAAGATGGTATGTGAATAACAGAATAAGATGGTTCATTATGAATTGTCTTTACTACACGTTCGTGCATGATATGTGAGTTAAATATTGCTCATTTACAGAATGTAATCAACGGGATCGGCGGCAACAACTAATGAGAGCATGGTGACTCTTAAGAGGAAGTCGGATGACGTAGGATGGGCTTATGGGTTTCTAGTCGATCCATCCAACTTGGACAGGGTAAAGTGCATTTTTTGTGGCCATGTGAGCTCGGGAGGGATTTATCGTCTTAAGCAACACATTGGCAAAGTTGACAATAGTGTTGCTAAATGCAAAGTAGCCTCAGAGGAAGCTCAAAACAAGTGCAAGAAATCTCTTGAAGAAGCAAAACGAAAGAAGAAGCAAAAGCAAGACCGTAAAGACGAAGTTAGAGAAGATGTGAATGTTTCGTCAATTGGAGAGAACGGTGGAAGCTCGGGACCTAACAAATTAGGCCCTATGGATAGATTTGCATGTCCTATTGGTCCTAAAGCAAGCACAGCTGAAGCCAAGCGGCAACAAAATATTACCAAGGCGCTTTGGAAAGAGTGAACACATCAAGTGCAACAATATGTTGCTAGATGGGTGTATACACATGGTAAATCTTTCTATCTTTTACCTTCCATTGATTGCTCATTGCTACCTCACCAATCTCTTGTTTGTATTATTTTAATAGGTATACCATTCAACGCTCTTGACAACGATGAGTTCAAGCAAATGTGTGAAGCCATTGGTCAATTTGGCCCCGGTTTTCAACCTCCTACCCAATACGACCTTCGGGAGAATTTGTTGAGTGAGGAATTCTTAAGAACCAAGAGTTTACTAAAAGAACGTGACGAGGAAAAGATAAAGAATAGTTGCTCTATGATGACTGATGCTTGGATAGACATGAAGAGGAGCATAATGAATTTGTGCACACATTGTAGCATAGGAACAAGTTTTTTAAAATCAAAGGAGATGTCGGATGTGTTACACACAAGTGAAGTCATATTCAACATAGTGGATAAAGCAATTGAGGAAGTAGGTCCGGAACATGTGGTGCAAGTAGTGACGGACAATGCTTCTAACAACATGGGAGCAAAGGCATTGTTGCATGCCAAGAGGCCAAATATCTTTTGGAGCTCTTGTGCAACTCACACTATCAACTTCATGCTCCAAGGAATTGGCAACTTACCAAACTTCAAGAAGACACTTGACCAAGCAAACACATTCACTATCTTCATCTATTCACACCACAAAACCTTGGCATTGATGAGGTAATTCACAAAGAAGAGAGATATCATTAGGCCGGGGGTGACTAAATTTTCTTCCGTTTTTCTTACTTTCCAAAGTTTGATGGAAAAGAAGGAAATGTTAAAGTAGACTTGTATAGGGTATTATTTGCTATTTTTCATCTTCCACTGTACATGTATATTCATGGCCCATTGGCCCATTATGGAAACTAGCTGCCATTCTACCATTTCCAACATGGTATCAGAGCCCTAGCTAGGGTTTCCTCTCCTCAGCCCAACACTGTAGCAACCATCGCCGCCGCCGGCCATCCTCACCAGCGATGACACCGCCGTCGCCGCAGCTCCCTCCGACAGCGCCTCCTCCTCTCTTCCCTCTCTTCGGTGACGCCACTGCGCGCTAGGCCATCCTTGCTTCGGTCGAGCGCCAGGTCTTCCTCGTCTCGGCTGCCGGTGCTGGGAGAGGAGCCATCGTCGTCGCCGCCGCCTATCCCGCGCGGCGAAGACCTGCTGTCGCCGCCGCTTCCGTGCGTGTCGCAGTAGCTCCTGTGAAACGAAGGCCTCCTCTGCTCTGCTCTAGGACGCCGCCCGCTGTCTCTCCTCGCCGACGTCTTCTCCGCCAACTTCCTCTTCAACGCCGGCTGCCTCCCTTCGCCTCTCTCCTCCGTCGCAGCAGTAGCAGCCGCCAGCCAGCCAGCAGAGCAGAGCATTCCATTAAAAAAATAAAAAAATAAAAAAAACCTCTGCTAGCCTCCCTTTCGTGCTCATCCAAGATGGCTAGTGCATCTCGTTCCTTCGGACCGATGCCTGTCCCGCCAGTTATGTTTGGTGGGACCAACTTCCGGGAGTGGTCCACTATGCTCCGGCTCTCTTGACATCCAGCGTCTATGGGGTCATCTCATTGGAGCTTGCCCTCGCCCACCAGTTCTGGTTCGCCCAGTTCAGCCTATGGTCGGGTCAGATGGTGCTCCAGTCCCTGCAGATGTTAAAGCAAAGATCGAAAGGAGACCTCGTCGATATGTCGCCGATCTGCAGATTCTTGAGGGTCGGCAGCAGATGAGGCTCGTCTTTATTCTTTGTCATCTTAAGCAAAGATGAAGGTTGAGCTTGCCATGGATCTAGCCGCTCTTCCTTCTTCTCAGCTGATGTGGGAGTGTGTGCAGGCTCAGTTCCAGCCGAGCAACGATGCTCTCTACACCTCTACACTGGAGCTGGCGAGCTCTCTTCATCAGCAGGACTTCATTGTCGATGCCTTCTACCAGCAGAATGCCGACATGTGGCGTTAGCTTGACTCCTTGGAGCCTCCTTACAGTCCGACCTGCGACTGCTGTGGCCTTCATCGAGACCACAAGAGTGTTGTTCGCCTCTTTGAGTTCCTCCACCGACTTCGACCGGAGTTCGAGCAGCTCCGTGCTTTCGGTGTTGGCTTCGCTTCGCGACAGCAGTCCTGGTTGAGGCGCTCACTCTGGTTCGTGCTGAGGAGACTCATCTTCGTGGCGTGCTCTCGTCTTCCTCGTCTGTCCTGATCACTTCCACACCTCCTGCGACGGCTCCTCTCCCAAAGACCTAGTAGGAGGCTCGATTCTTGTGGCGAGCACCGTTGAGTGCTGATGGTTATTCAGAACTCTGCAAAAAGACAAGGCACACCATTGAGCAATGCAGGAGGCGGCCTCAAAACCGCAAGGGTGGAGGTGGTGGAGCTGCTGCCTCTTGCCCACCTAACACCCTGCTAACAGCCATGCAGGATGTGACTCAGCGCCTTGAGTGCATGGAGCGCCGTCTGGGGGTGACTCCTTCTCCAGGACCGTCTATTGCCAGTCTTCCTTCAGGTATGCAGTTGCCCTGGATTCTTGACTCTGGGGCTTCTTTCCACATGACATCTGATCCCACTCACCTTGGCTCACTAAGTTCTTCAGCCATTCCTATGTCTGTCAAGACGGCTGATGGTACTTCCTTTTCAGTTGCTGGTCGGGGCACTCTTCACACTTCTTATTTCCATGTTCCTTCTGTTTCACATCTCCCTCGCCTCGATTTACAGCTTATCTGTGCTGGCCAGCTCGCTGACCTTGATTGTCGTATCATTCTTGAGGCTGACTCTTGTTCTATTCAGGATCGTCTCACCAGACCACGGTTGGTGCTTGGCCGTCGGTCCGTGACTCCCAGCGTCTTTGGGAGCTTGGTAACCGCCTTCCCTCCGCTTCCATCACGCCCACCTCAGGAGCCCGATCGCCGTCTCGATATCCTTGTCCTCGCCACCCTGCTTTGCCATTTGCTTAGTGGCATCATCGTTTAGGTCACATGTGTGGGTCTCGTCTTTCTTTGTTAGTGAGTCGTGGTGTTCTTGGGAAGGTTTCTGGTGATACCTCCACATCTGTATGGGTCAGAAGCTTGGGAAGCGACTCTGACTACCCTACCACACCGATGATTACGTGTCTCTTGGTAGCTTGATTTGGTTCATTCTGATGTATGGGGCCCGGCTCCCTTCGTTTCGAAAGGGGGTCATCGTTACTATGTGATCTTTATTGATGATTTCTCTCGTTACACTTGGATCTATCTTCTGACCTCTAGACATCAGGTGTTGTCTGCCTACCAGGCCTTCGCTGCTATGGTCCGCACACAGTTTGACTCGTCTATTCGTGTCTTCCGTGCTGACTCTGCTGGCGAGTACCGATCCACCTCTCTTCGTCAATATCTCCTTGAGCAGGGTACTCTTCCTCAGTACTCTTGTATTGGTGCTCACGCACAGAATGGTGTCTCTGAGCGCAAGCATCGTCACCTTCTTGAGACTGCTCGAGCGATGATGCTGTCTTCCTTTGTTCCGCCCCACTTCTGGGCTGAGGCTATCTCTACTGCTGTCTACCTTGTGAACCTTTAGCCTTCTACTACTCTTCAGAGTGCCACTCCTGTTGAGCGTCTCTTTGGCAGACTCCTCGGTCTGATCACCTTAAATGCGTTGGGTGTGTTGTCTTTGTGCTTCTTGACCCGTGAGTGGGCGATCTTGTTCGCTTTCGATCTGTTGAGTGCGTTTTTCTTGGCTACGATGCTGAGCGCAAGGGTTATCGCTGTTGGGACCTTGTGGCTCGCAGGATTCGGGTCTCCCGAGATGTCACCGTTGATGAGTCTCGATCCTTCTTCACTCGTGATCCTTCCTCTAGCCCGCACTCTACTTCTAATTTGCTCTCCTTCCTTACTCTACCTGATGCTCCCTCCTTTCCACCACCACCCTCTCCTCCGTCCCTACCTTTACCTGCATCCTCGCCACCATCACCCTCACCTTCCATTCCTTCCATTCCAGTCCCTTCGTCCGCTGCTCCACCATCTCCCTTGTCACCTCAGCAGCCTCCCTTTGCCTTTACGCCACCTCCTGTTCGTTTCCACTACACTCGTCGTCCACCTCCTCCTAGTTCCTCCTCTCTTCTAGGTCCAGCTCCTACCCCACCTTCGAGTCCGCCTCCCTCTGCTCCTACTCAGAGTCTACCTCTCCTGCTCCTTCATCATGAGACGCTCTTCGTGATCGAGTACGATTCGTCGTTCCGATCGCTCTGGCTTTGTTGCTCCACCATCGTTTCCTCTGAGCCTACTTCCTATTGCGATGCTATTACTCATCCCTGAGTGGCGATTCGCCATGGTCGAGGAGCTTCTTTGCGCTAGAGCGCACCAAAGACTTGGGACCTTGTCCCTCTTCCGCTTCTGTCACTCCTATCACGTGCAAGTGGGTCTATAAGATCAAGACTCGCTCTGATGGCTCTATTAAGCGCTATAAGGCACGACTCGTTGCACGTGGTTTTCAGCAGGAGTATGGGCGTGACTATGAGGAGACCTTTGCTCCTGTTGCTCATAGGATCACTGTGCACACACTTGTGGCCGTTGCTTCTGTTCGCCGGTGGACCATCTCTCAGCTTGATGTGAAGAACGCTTTTCTTCACGGTGAGCTACGTGAGGAGGTCTACATGCACCCACCTCCTGGCTATTTTGTGCTAGATGGCCACGTCTGTCGCCTTCGTCGTTCTCTCTATGTGCTCAAGCAAGCCCCTCGTGCTTGGTTTGAGCGCTTCACCTCTGTTGTCAACATTGCTGTTTTTGTTGCTAGTGAGCACGACCCTGCTCTCTGTTAGTGATATGCCCTAGAGGCGATCATGTGAGATGATTGTATCATACGTCTATGTTCATGTACTTATCAGTTCCATGAATAAATGTCAATCCTTTGTTCATTGAGTATGACTTGATTGTGAAACACATTGGTTATATGATATTATTCTAAACGATCCCTAGTCACATATCATTATGTGGGACAATAGTGATCTGACCAGCACATGTATTGATTGATGGTAATGTTTCACATACCATAGATATAGAGATATCAAATCAATAATGTGGACACATGCTAGAGAACATGGGGTTGGATAGACCCACTCCAAGACACTGATGAGATTGTTATCTTAGAAGTGCCATCGTGGTGTAGTCTTGAGTGGTATACCTATATCGATCCTTGACACGAGATTCTTATTGATTCTCGGCATGTGTAATTGTATACCTTTGGGTATCAAATGCTTCTCCGTAACAGGGAAGCTATAAAGGTAGCTTACGGGTATACTATGAAACATGACGTGAGATATAAGAGATCAAGATGGAATTTACCCCTCCTTGATAACGGGAGAGATATCTCTGGGCCCCTCGGTGTGGATGGATAAGGAAAAGTGCATGGCCATGCCAAAGTGATTAAAGTGTTAATCACGAATTATATCCATTACATTGACGAGTGAATGGGTCGAGCTACCACAAGGATGGCACCCATCTTGCCTTTAGCTTGACTGGTATCGCGTGGCAAAAGGATCTATATATGAGTATATCAAGGTTCAGCTGATACGATCATTCTGTGCATTCGGGGGACAACATGTCCTGCTAGGAACCACTATTGTCTGATGGTCTGGAAAAGAGGTTTCCAGAGCCATGGCCGTATGCGCATGATCATGCCTGATGGATTGGATCCATTAGTGGGTTTACGCGGATTTGGATCCTCTGGCATCTTAATGGATTTCTACTGTAGAAGATCCATTAGTGTGAGTCCTAGTGGGCTTCTATCGTAGAAGGCCCGTTAGTGCACTCTATATAAAAGGGGGCGTGGGGGTATGCAGTAGATAGAGGTTCTCCCCACCACGAAGCCCTAGCCGTCGACCCCTACCCCTGCCAGAAACCCTAGCCGTCGCGCGCGTGGTGCTAGCACACCGGCGCACAGCGTTCCACCCCTGGACATGTGGATACCGTAGAGGCGCCGTTGCATCTGTCCTCGACGCTGATCGGCGATCGGTTTCACCCTCTCCAACCTGCGTGTGCACATCTTCATCCGCTACATAGTGCACCCACGGTGAGGAGACCTCAAGGACTCAGGCGATCACTTGGCGAGCACTCGGGCGGTCCGGAGACCACTCGGTGAGCACTCGGGTGATCTCGCAAGCACTCGGCCGTCTTGATGAGAATACGTTCATCTCGTCTGATGCTTCAAGCACGGGGAGGCTTCACCCACTCTACTTCCGCTGCTAACGTGCTCCAAGGGTAATGCTCTATGATCTTTGACTCGCATGTATCCTGGTGTTCGCGGTAGAAAAATTTTGTTTTCGGCTAGCGTAGCACCGCGATCTTCTACAGTGGTATCAGAGCCGATCTTGCGTAGTCTTGGATCTGGATGCTGCGCATATGTTGATATGTTGTTAGATTAGTCACGGGTTGATGTGATCAATCGGTATAGGGTTCATGAGGTATGAGTTGGTAGTGTTGTGAGGCCGAAAAGATTAGTTCGTGCTTTATCTAGATCATGTCGTGACTGGTCCATACCGGCTGGAAACACCATCTGGACCTCCGTCATGTGCCATCTATGATATTAGCCAACAGATCGAGGTCAGCGTCGCACAACCTTCTCGAGGGCCTCACGCATTTGATGTATGAGTTGATGGTTCTACGATCAAAAGATTAGTTCGTGCTCGCTTACATTTCAAGCCGTGCATTACCCTACCTACCGGTAACACCATCGGGTAGTAGCTGTCTTTGAATAGATCGTGCCATGAGATCAAGATCGGTGTGGTCGCCGCCTTCTCATGGAAATTGAGACATTCGATGGCTCAGAATCGGTATGATTTGATCAATCCGATTGAATTTCCATAGCGATTTCGTAGATATGATCTACGTTTCGCCGTGATAGTCACAGTAGCGGCCGTTAAATAAAACTTGATTCCCATCGTAGGGTAGAATACGATTCTGCGCTTAACTTATTTTTGCAGGGAATGATGTGAATAGTATGGCTCCCTTGTGTGTATGTGATGCATTAATGTAATTTTCATAGCTGCGTGCTATGGTTAATTGCGACTTGGGTGCCATGTTATTGTATAACGACTGTGTGTCGATTTGTGATGCTTGAAATCCTCATGTAAATTGTTTACTAGCTATTAGACATAGTAGCATGGTACTTAATCATGGAGGCCGGCTTCAAGCATGATGGCTCGATGGACAGGAAGCGCGACAATGGAGATTGGAGTGCTTTGGGCCATACTATTTCACAAGTTAATGTGATTATCTGTGATGATTCCTGTCATGCTATTCTTTCATGTTTGGTGGATATGATTGTCATGTTAGAATGATTTCCCTCAAAAAATTAAGAGTTTCATGCCCTTCCAATAGCTGCACCTATAGAGATCTTGTACGTTGAATGGTAGTTTCTGCCAAAGCAGGGTGCCATCAACTTCCTTGATCAATAGGGTGGATGTCGAACATCCGCATGCATAGTATTGGTTTACTTATCGAAGCTATCAAAAGCGGTTTTGGGCTTGGGGCATGGATGTTGGGAGCCGGGGCATTGGATGCCACCCAACAAACAAGAATCACATATGATGTGATTGGCAATGTTATGCCTACCTATGTTCTTTGGGTTCTAGCGGTGATGCCAAAGCTCACTAGGACTTTAGTGAATATGGATCTTGTCCTCTTGAAAGTCGCCAGAGGAAAGTGACTTTAGTGGGAGTATCTTTTATTAAAATGTTTAATAGAAGATTTACATGAACATTGTGCTAAGACTTTGCATATTTATTTACATTGTAGATGGCACCTATCATCACTCAAAACACTTGGTTTTAATTTGCGATCGATTACGAGAAAGATAAACTCTCTGGAACAAACTTTATTGATTGGTACGAAACTTGAGAATTGTTCTCAAGCAAGAGAAAAGGAATATGTCATTGAGGAGCCATATCACGAGGAACTAGTGAAGATGCTCTGCTGTGAGCAGCGTGCTTATGAGAAGCATGTTAATGATGAGGTTGATGTTGGTCATCTTATGCTTGCTACAATGAACTCGAGCTTCAAAAGCAATATGAGAACACGAATGCCTATGCTATGATCACAGGCCTTCGTAGCATGTTTGAGAACCAAGCTAGGGTGAGAGATACTCGATCTCAAAAGCTCGCATTTGCGTGCAAGCTAAGCGAAGGTAGTTCGGTGAGTCCTCATGTGATCAAGATGATTGGTTACATTGAGAACTTGGAAGCGAACTCCCTTCAGCCAAGAGTTGGCTCTTGATGTGATTCTCCGATCGCTTCTGCAAGCTTGAGCCTTTCATCATGAATTTTCATATGAATGGCATGGAGAAAAACATGTCTGAAGCGCATGGGATGCTTAAGACAAGAGAGGAAAGCATCAAGAAAAGCAATAATCATATGATGATGGTCCAAAAGGATGGTGGTAAGAAAAGGAAGCGCGGAGCAAAAGGCAAGGGTGTGGATCGATCCCCAACCCTAAACCTAAGACCAAAAGTGGTCCCTCTTACGATGCATGTCACTCTTGCCATAAGAAAGGTCATTGGCGTAGGAACCGCAAGAAATACTTGGAGGATAAGAAGAATGGAACTCTAGCTTCCACTTGGTATTAATGTTATAGAAATTAATCTTGCTACTTGTCCTAATGAGTCATGGGTATTTGATACGGATTGATGATTCATACTTGCAAATCGTTGCGAGGGCTAAGAAGGACTAGAAGATGTGCAAGTGGTGAGGTGGATATTGGCGTCGGCAATGGCGCAAAGGTTCTTTGCAATGGCGTTGGCGTTTATCCCTTATCGTTACCTTGAGATTAGTTTTGGAATTAAATAATTGTTATTATATTCAGACTTTGAGCGAAAACATTATATCCTCTTTATGTTTGGAAGAAGATGGTTTTGATATTGTAATAAAGAACAAATGTTGTTCAATTTATTTCAATGGTATGCTCTATGGTCATTGTCCATCATTGAATGGGCTATATGTGCTAAATCTTGAAGATAATTTTGTCTATAATGTTAATGCGAAAAGACTCAAAACAAATGATTTGAATTCGCTTATCGTGGCATTGTCGCTTAGGCCATATAAATAAGAAGCGTGGAGAAGCTCCATAAAGATGGTCTTCTTGATTCATTTGATTTTGAATCATTTGACACGTCTTGAGCCTTGTTTACTTGGCAAGATGACTAAAACGCCTTTCCTTGGTTCAAGTGAGAGGCGAGTTACTTATTGGCCTTAGTACATCTTGATGTATGTGGACCGATGGTGTGGGGGCAGAGGTGGATTCGATACTTCATTACCTTTACCGATGACTTTAGTAGGTATGGATATATCTATCTAATGAGGTATAAGTCTGAATCTTTTGAAAAGTTCAAAGAGTTTCAGAATGAAGTGCAAAATCATTTGGGCAAGACAATTAAATTTCTGCGATCTGATCGTGGGGGTGAGTATTTGAGCCATGAGTTTAATGACCATCTTAAGAATTGTGGAAACGTTCCTCAATTGACTCCGCCTGGAATGCCTCAATGGAATGGGGTATCCGAGCGAGAATCGAACTCTGTTGGACATGGTTAGGTCTATGATGAGTCAAACTGATCTTCCATTGTCATTTTGGGGATTTGCTCTAGAAGCATTGCGTTCACACTAAATAGGGTTCCATCAAAATCGGTAGAGAAGGCGCCATATGAGATATGGACCGAAGCGTCCTCGTTGTCTTTTCTAAAGATTTGGGGTCGTGAAGCCTATGTAAAAGCGATATAACGTCGATAAGCTTCACGCCAAGTCGATAAGTGCTTCTTTGTGGGGTACCTAAGGAAACTAAAGGGTATTATTTTTATAACCGAGAAGAGGGCAAAGTGTTTGTCGCTCGGCATGGTGTCTTTTGGAAAAAGAGTTTTTCAAAAGAACTAGTGGGAGCAAGGTGCAACTTGAAGAAATTAGGAAACATCTGAAAATGTTTGACTCCTACTAACCTTGAGCGGAAATGCAAAATGTTGCAGAACCCGTGGTAGAAACACCTGACCCCAGCAGTCTCTGAGGACTAGCCGTGCACCGAGAGGTACATGTTCCTCACAATGGGACAACGCGACGTATTGTTGTTGGACAACGATGAGCCCAAAGACTATGAGGAAGCAATGGTGAAACCGGACTCGGGAAATGGTTGGAAGCCATGAGATCCGAAATAAAGTCCATGTATGATAATCAAGTTTGGAACTTGGTTGATCGCTGATGGGGTAAAACCTATTGAGTGCAAATGGGTCTTTAAGAAAAGATAGATATGGATGGAAATGTTCACATCTATAAGGCACGATTGGTGGCTAAAGGTTTCGAGCAAATTCAAGGTGTTGATTATGATGAAACTTTTTCACTCGTCGCTATGCTTAAATCTATTCGGATCATGCTAGCAATTGCGCATTCTATGATTGGGAATTGTGGCAAATGGATGTCAAAAGCGGCTTTCCTAAATGGAAACCTAAGTGAGGATGTGTACATGACACAACCTAAAGGTTTTGTCAATCCAAGCGATCTTGGCAAGGTATGCAAGCTTGAAGTCTATTTATGGACTGAAGCAAGCATCTCGGAGTTGGAATCTTCGTTTTGATGAAGCAGTTAAAGAGTTTGGCTTCATCAAGAATGAAGAAGAATCTTGTATTTACAAGAAGGCTAGTGGGAGCGCACTTGTGTTTTTAATATTATATGTAGATGACATATTGTTGACTAGAAACGATATTCCAATGCTTGAAGCTGTTCAATCTTATTTGAGAAAATGTTTCTCGATGAAGGATTTAGGAGAAGCAGCCTACATACTGGGCATAAAGATCTATAGAGATAGATCGACAAGGCTAATTAGATTAAGCCAAAGTACATACATTGATAAAATATTGAAACAGTTCAATATGCAAGATTCCAAGAAGGGTTTCTTGCCAATGTCGCATGGTATTCATCTAAGCAAGACTCGATGTGCCGACACGATGAGCAAAAGAAAATGAGTGTGATTCCATATGCCTCGCTATTGGATCCATCATGTATGCCATGTTATGTACACGCCCAGATGTATCATATGCTCTAAGTGTTCTGACGGTATCAATCAAACCCGGTGAAAGTCCTTTGGCATTGTGAAGAACATCCTCAAATACTTACGTGGGGCGAGGACATGTTCTTGGTCCTTGGAGGAGAGGAAGAGCTGGTTGTAAAGGGTTACATCGACGCTAGCTTCCAAACCGATAAAGATGATTCACGATCGCAATCCGGTTTTGTATTACTGTCTCAATGGTGGGGCGGTAATTTGGAAAAGTTCAAGTAAGAGGCAATGGTGATTCCATGGTGAGGTTGAGTATATTGCGACACGAAGGCGCAAAGGAGGCTGTTTGGATCGAAAAATTTGTTTCTAAGTTGGGTGTTGTCGCTAGTGCATCTGTCGATGGACCTCTATTGTGACAATAGTGGTGCCATTGCACTGTGAAGGAGCCTAGGTCTCACCAAAAATCCAAACACATACTCAGCGTTATCACCTCATCCAGAGATCATCGATAGAGGAGATGTGAAGATTTGCAAAGTGCACACGGATCTGAATATTGCCGATCCGTGACTAAACCTCTTCATGTAGAAGCATGAGGCACACACAAAACCATGGGTATTAGATACTTGCATGATGCACTCTAGTGCAAGTGGGAGATTGTTAGTGATATGCCCTAGAGGCGATCATGTGAGATGATTGTATCATACGTCTATGTTCATGTACTTATCAGTTCCATGAATAAATGTCAATCCTTTGTTCATTGAGTATGACTTGATTGTGAAACACATTGGTTATATGATATTATTCTAAACGATCCCTGGTCACATATCATTTTGTGGGACAATAGTGATCTGACCAGCACATGTATTGATTGATGGTAATGTTTCACATACCATAGATATAGAATATCAAATCAATAATGTGGACACATGTTAGAGACCATGGGGTTGGATAGACCCACTCCAAGACACCGATGAGATTGTTATCTTAGAAGTGCCATCGAGTGTAGTCTTGAGTGGTATACCTATCGATCCTTGACCGAGATTCTTATTGATTCTCGGCATGTGTAATGTATACCTTGGGGAACATCAAATGCTTCTCCATAACAGGGGAGCTATAAAGGTAGCTTACGGGTATGCTATGAAACATGACGTGAGATATAAGAGATCAAGATGGAATTTGCCCCTCCTTGATAACGGGAGAGATATCTCTGGGCCCCTCGGTGTGGATGGATAAGAAAAAGTGCATGGCCGTGCCAAAGTGATTAAAGTGTTAATCACGAATTATATCCATTACATTGACGAGTGAATGGGTCGAGCTACCATAAGGATGGCACGCATCTTGCCTTGAGCTTGATTGGTATCACGTGGCAAAAGGATCGATATATGAGTATATCAAGGTTCAATTTGATCGATCATTACGTGCATTCGAGGGGACAACATGTCCTGCTAGGAACCATTGTTGTCTAATAGTGCGGAAAAGAGGTTTCGAGTCATGGCCGTATCGCGCATGAACCTAATGGGTCGCACACTTAACGGGTTGGATCATGTCGATGGATTGGATCCATTAGTGGGTTTACGGTTTGGATCCTCTGGCATCTTAATGGATTTCTCTTGTAGAAGATCCATTAGCGTGAGTCCTAGTGGGCTTCTATCGTAGAAGGCCGTTAGTGCACTCTATATAAAAGGGCGTGGGGTATCACGAGATAGAGGTTCTCCCACCACGAAGCCCTAGCAACCGTCGACCCTACCCTGCCGAAACCCTAGCCATCGCGTGGTGCTAACACACCGGCGCCTGGCGTTCCACCCCTGGGCGTGTGGATACCGTAGAGGCACCGTTGCATCTGTCTGGGCCGATCGTGATCGGTTTCACCCTCTCCAACTGCGTGTGCACATCTTCATCCGCTACATAGTGCACCATGGCGGAGACCTCAAGGACTCGAGCGATCACTTGGCGAGCACTCGGGCGGTCCGGAGACCACTCGGCGAGCACTCGGGTGATCTCGCAAGCACTTCGGCCGTGCGATCGAGAATCGTTAATCTCGTCTGATGCTTGAAGCACGGGGAGGCTTGACCCACTCTACTTCCGCTGCTAACGTGCTCCAAGGGTAATGCTCTATGATCTTTGACTCGCTTGTATCTTGGTGTTCGCGGTAGAAAATTTTTTGTTTTCGGCTAGCGTAGCACCGCGATCTTCTACACTCTCTTCATTCACACTTCTCCTCGTGGTCGTACTCTTCTTCTCTACGTGGATGACATGATCATCACAGGTGATGATCCTCAGTACATTGCCTTTGTGAAGGCGCGTCTCAGTGAGCAGTTTTAGATGTCTGATTTGGGTCCTCTTCGGTATTTCCTTGGGATTGAGGTCACTCCCACGCCTGAGGGCTACTACCTCTCCCAGCGGAAGTACATTCAGGATCTCCTTGATCGGGCATGTCTCACCGATCAGTGTACTGTTGCCACTCCTATGGAGCTTCACCTTCAGCTTCGTCCTACTGATGGTACTCCTCTTGAGGATCCTACTCGGTACCGCCACCTCGTTGAGAGTCTTATTTACCTTGGCATTACTCGCCCTGACATCTCCCATGCTGTTCACATCTTGAGTCAGTTTATGCAGACTCCTACTTAGATACACTACAGTCACCTCCTTCGGGTCCTGCAGTATCTTCGTGGTACTATTGATCGCCGTCTCTTTTTCTCTTGCTCCAGCCCTTTGCAGCTTTAGGCCTATTCAGATGCTTCCTGGGCTAGTGATTCCTCTGATCGTAAGTACCTTTCTACTTATTGTGTCTTCCTTGGTTCTTCTTTGATTGCCTGGAAGACCAAGAAGCAGACTGCAGTTTCTCGCTCGATCTTGAAATTTGAGTTATGCGCTTATTTGGCCTCCGTGGTGGTGAGGTGACTTGGTTCTGATGGCTCTGGCAGATTTTGGTGTCCTTGTCTCTACCCTCTGACAGTGTGCTCGATAGTCTGCGGCGCGATCGGCATTGCTCGAGATCCGGTGAAGCACGAGCTCACCAAGCACATTGGCGTTGATGCTTCCTATGTTTGATCGCAGTGCGGCGGTGGTTGCCCTTGGTATGTGCCTTAGAGGTTCAAATCGCAGATTTCTTCACTAAGGCACAAACTAAAGGCGTGACATGATCTTCATCTCTCCAAACTCAATGTTGTGGATCCACCTTGAGTTTGAGGGGGGTGTTAAAGTAGACTTGTATAGGGTGTTATTTGCTATTTTTCATCTTCCACTGTACATGTATATTCTTGGCCCATTCGCCCATTATGGAAACTAGCTGCCATTCTACCATTTCCAACAGGAAAAACTAAAGAAGATGGTGGTTGATGGAGAGTGGGAAAGCTTGAGTCATGTGAAAACCAAAAAGGGCAAGGATGCAACGGCGATGGCTATAAATAGGGCCTTTTGGAATGATGTTGCTCTATGCTTGAGGGTTTTTGAGCCTTTGGTGCAAGTTCTTAGTTTGGTTGATGGGGATTTCAAGCCATCTATGGCTTTTCTATATGGAGAACTAATTAAGGCAAAGAAGAAACTCAAGGATGTCTATGAAAATGTGAAGAACTACAAAGATGTTATAGCCATTGTTGAGAAGAAGACAAAAGGTAGACTTGATTCTCTATTACACTTAAGTGTATACATGTTGAATCCATACTATAGCTATGTTGATGATGCAATCTTCATGGATCCAAACATTACGGAATCATTCATGTCTTGTGTTGAGACTTTTTATCAAGGTGACGATGACAAGATCGGGTTGTAAATCAAAAGTTGATCAAATTTCAAAATAGAGAATGTCCCTTTGGAAAGAAGCTTGCAAGAAGTTGTTAAAACTTCGACTATAATCCGGATAAACTTGTGCTTAATTCATGCATTCATTTTGTAATGCATAGTAACTTGTTAATCAACTAATATAGATATACATAATTACATATACTAAATTGTTCTTGCTTTTCTTATTGATAGCATCTTGGTAGAGGCTCTATGGAGGCCAAACACCAAATTTACAACAGATGACCTTAAGACTCCTCTCATTGACCTCAAGCTCTTCCGGTTGTGAAAGAAATTGGAGCACTTTTGAATCGGTTAGTCTCTACTCTTGAGTCCCAATAATCCAATATTCAATACTCTAAAGTCTCAATTCTTAATATTATGTAATGTCTCAATGTAATTTGCATTTCGTAGATAAATACCAAAAAAAGAAATAGGCTAACCACTGTCCGTCTCAACAATCTAGTCTACATACAATTCAATGCTAGAATGTTGGCCAAGAAAGAAAGGATCATGGCAAAGAAGAACACTGATGCCCTCCTATGTTGTGATAGTACCGAAGCTCAAGGATTTCTATATGAGGGGATAATCATGCATTGGTTGTTTTTAGGGATGAGGAGGATGAGGAAGAGGTAGTGCCCGGTATACCATGGAGAGTACTTGATGAAGCTATGAGTACTAGTGAACAATTTGAACTTCGTAGAAGTGCAAGAGTGAGAGAGCTTCATGATGATGAATTCCAATCCGAAGAAGAGGAGGGCAATGAGGAGGAAGAGGTGGATGTTGAGTTTGAGGATGATGAAGATGAAGTGTTGCCACGAAAGCTCTATCCTTTAGAGGATTGATCATTTAAGGATCATTGGCTCAAACTTTTGTTGAACTTAATTATGTGTTGGACTATGTTTTATGACTTTATTATGTGTAGAACTTAGTTTTGTGACTATATTATGTGTGATACTATGTTTTGTAACTATATTCTATCTTTTATATATGTCTATCACTTTTTTATTTCATTGCAGCCTGCCATTTTGTGATTTCCACCTAGGCGCCGCCTAGGCGGGCTAGGCGCTAGGCAGTGGGCCTCCGCCTGCCTACCGCCTAGCGCTTTTTTGAACATTGGTTATGAATGTGTTTTTGGCAGTGGATTTTTAATTGAACTGTCACTAGTCAATGCTCCCAGGCGCATGGTTCCAGAAGTTCTCAGACACGTGGCCCCAAGTGTTCTTGGGCACGAGGTCCCATGTTATGTGTGAATATATATCCTTATTTATGTTATCTTGATATTCTTATTATTGGATAACTTGTTATAGGATTTTAAGTTAGGGAGGTGATGCTGGAATTGTTAGTAATAATGGTTTAATTTTGGAGTGAATCATGTAGTGGTGACATTCTAGGCTCCCTGTTTGGGCAGGGTGTTACAATATACTCATACCATTTTTTATGTCCATCTAAACATCCAAAGATACCGATGGTCAAAGTTAAAGTAGTTTGACCACATGCATCCAAGGGTTTGTTTTTCACTAGAGGGTGTTGTGAGGTTGCTACACAATGGGGATAACTACCGTTAGATGAGGCCAAACGCCATGGCTTGAGGGAGAAAGCACTAACAGAATGAGGGTATTCGATACAGGGAGACTCAGCTACAGAGGATTAGATGCACTTGATAGGGAGAGACTTCTTTCATTCATTCTTTCTTGCCTAATGAAGATACAATACCATCTGTTTTATAGGGATAACATGACTTGACCCCTAAGTCACTTATCTCTAAAATTATGGAAATAGATTATCTAATCAACCTAATATTGGCCACATTCAAGAAAACTTCTACGCAGCTTCTCCTTAAAAAAATTGATTGTTTGCCGAACAGGAGGATTCTGATCAGCTTCTCCTACAATCAGAAGCTCTAAATAGAATCAGAATTTGATTGGAACTTGATTCTCGCTAGCCCGGTCCAGAACCTAGAAGTCGTAGCCGGGCAGCTGGCCCAACCCGATTCTCCCACATTCAGAAACAGTTAC
This sequence comes from Guadua angustifolia, assembly GCA_036346375.1. NCBI lineage: Eukaryota > Viridiplantae > Streptophyta > Magnoliopsida > Poales > Poaceae > Guadua > Guadua angustifolia. Next base: position 348,658 of record JAYEVE010002035.1, read on the forward strand.
TCCCATAATCCAGAATCCATAATCTATCCCAAACTGTAACATTATCTCTAAGGAAACTAATCCAACCAAATCGGTGGCTGCCATCTGAACAGTAACCATGAAGCACTATTCACATGAAGGTAGTGCTGCCCATAATATAGACTAAAGCATATGAAAAGGAAAAAAGTATCTGTAAGCATCAAAAATACTATAAATTGATATTTTAGTATAAATCTCTTGTTAGTTTTGAACAGAGAAGTCTAAATCAATTTGTTTTGCAGTGTCACATAATGGTCCTGAAGTATGTAAAATTTTGTATAAACAACGGCTGGAATATTGATGCAAGTGCATCAAGTATGGATAAATAGAGCAATCACTGCATACGAAACACTTGACAAAGCAGAAATTTCCAACTTGTGCACTCCAGCAGACAAAGAATGACTCTACAAGACCAAAACTTACCAGATGTTTGCTAAAACTAGTAAAAGTACCATGTTGTAAAGGCGACAAGATGAGGCGAGGTGCCATTCGAGTGCTTGGACGCCTAGGTGAGGATTAGGTGACCAAAATTATTCACTTGGAGCAGCATGAGCATCAGCAGTAGGCAGCAGCATGAGCATCAGCAGAGCAGCCAGCAGCATCACCATGAGCAGCACAAGCCAGCAACAGCATCATCACAGGCAACAGTATCAGATGGTTAGCGTACAAGCAGTAGTGGCAGCAGATGGGCGGCAACATCGCTGCTCCCTTGCTCTGCATCGGCTGCGATGGCTTCTCCCTGCTCTGCGTCGGCTGCGATGGCTGCTCCCCTGCTCTGCGTCGGCTGCGATGGAGACGACGAACAAGGAGGAGGTGGAGGCGAGGATTAGGATCTTACCGGATCTACGAGCGCTGACAGTGGAGACAACGGAGGTAGCGGTGCCGCGGCAGAGCTCCCGTCTTCAATCCTCTCCACACACTAGGGTTCGGTACTTCGGTTTGCTCTTCATCCCGACTAGTGCCTAGTCCCCACCCCTTATTCGTCTTCACGCTACCCAATCGGCTGCCTAAGTCCCGCTTGGTGATGCCTAGACACCCAGGGCGACACCTGGAACATCCAAGTGACCGCCTTTCCTTGGCCAGGCTAGGCAACAGGACATGGCGAGTGGCCACCAGCAACTAGATGCCTTGACAACATTGAACAGTACACCAGAGGGCTTGGTGCTTACAGGCTGGGAAATGCCAATTGATCATTCCAATAAATGGTTTTATTCATCATATATTTGCAAATAAACAGGTCAAAGCCCCTGCAAATTTGGATTGTTGGGTCCACCAAGAAGAAGAATTACTTAACTATAATCTGACACTACTATTTATTTCTTCATTATGACCATGCACATGAATGGTCTATTAAGCACACAAGGCAAACACCTCATTGACTCCCACAATGACCATGTGTACTTTTTGTTTTTCTCTTCCAATGAACACACAATCAGCCAAGTGGCATAGTAAGGCCCTGATTGGAATGGCTTCAGCTTCGGATTTTCCCCTCTGGAAGCCAGAAGTTGTTCCAAACGACTGGCTTCTCAGCAATCGGAAACCAAAAGCCAACAATCCATTTGTACTAAGAGAAGCTAAAGGCAAAAAACTGGGCTAGGGTAGCTTTCTACGGCTTCGATGGGTTGGAATTCTAACTTTGTTAAAATCCCAAACTCCACCCCTCTCACCTTTATTCCCGACCTACACCCCTCACACCTAAAAACCAGACTAAAAGCTAGATTGTCAAACAGCAAATCTCTTTAGTCCAGTCGTGCAGCCCTTCAGCCATACAACTTAGCCGAAAGCTACTTTTCAGAAAAGCACTACAGCCATACCAAACAGGGCCTAAAGTAGTGGACCAACCAGTATCCCTTATGCAAGCACATATGGAGCTTGAGTGGCCTTGATTTTGAAATTAGAACACTGAAAATCTCTAAGATGAGAATAAGACATCCTTCTAATTTGGTTGGACCAACCAATTTCACTTATGCAGGCACATATGCAACTCAAGCACCCTTAATGTAGAACACTCAAAAGTTCTAAGATGAGAATAAGACATCATTCTAATTCGGTTGCATGTCTTCCAGCCACTATGATCAAGTGCTCAACAGTTCATTACTAGAGGTTCCATTTGTTCTAGTCTCTCAGAAGCTATTTATTATTCCAATCTTCCTTGGAGTGCAAAGACCTTGACCCAACAAATGCACACAATAGTGCAACACCATCACTACCAGGGCAACACCCAACCACCCTCACCCTACCTCACCCCTGCCAATCAAAACCATGAACTCTGAACCATTTGCAGGAAAAAGTACTATGTCATATTTCTCATTCCTGTTGTTTTCTTCCAAGGCCAAGATGATAAAAACAAATAAACATTGTTTATTCCAAGAACTACTATTGGTGTGCATACATAAACTATTCTGCAACATCCAGATGTATGAGGGTTAGAGTGGAGAGTAACAATGCATAAAAGATACAAATGCCAGAAGAAATGAACACTCCTCACAGATTACCTACTCCCATCTACTCTGCTTACCAAATTCATATCTCAACCAACTTCCCTATTCCAGCTACATAGCATCAAACCCCTAGAGTTGATCATCTTCCATCGACCTTGCTGACATATTTACTGTGTATCATACGGTTAGGTGGCTAAAAGATCATCAATAAACAATTGTTACTATTTAATTAATATTCATACAACAGATAGTGTTTTGGCCCAATTTCATGGAGCGTGCATGTTCGTGGACGATGTTGTATTATTCATTTGTACAGAGGACTATAACAGAATGTGTCCATTTGTATGGATGACCATAACGGAAAGTAGCACCTATACAAGAAATTGGCCACTTCTCTTTCCGAAAATAACTCCACTTAGGCTTTATGCCTCGTTCTGGTATAGTTTTAGACTTTGTTCTATTTTCTCATCTCTCTCTTTCTCCCTTTGTTAGCGTATCGTTTTGGGTTTCAACTCTAGCCTACCCCAACTTGCTTGGGACTAAAAGGCTTTCTTGTTATTGTTGTATAAGTTATACAAATCTTAAAGCAAACGAATGGGTAAGTAATCACTATCTATCCTATCCTTTATTTATGCTTTAATATTTATGTAACTGTCAAAAAGAAAAAGTAGGGAAGCAGCTCTCATTCTGTTCTGCTTCAACAACACCCACTAGTGAACCGCTACTAAATTGTACAATAGAACAGCGCATTCAATCCCACCATTTCTCGCCACATTCCGACTCGTCATTAAAGCAAGCAACCTGCACGCATATAATACCGCATCCAATCCCACCCACAAATCAAACGGGTTCGAGAGGAGGCGGACACGGACCTGGAGGTTGCGAGCAAGAGCGTCGAAAATCGATGGCGTCGATGTCGCTCCAGTCGTCGGCCCCAGCACCCGTGCGGTAGTCCTCCATGGATATGATCACGACAAACCCCAGCACCGACGCCACCTTCTCCGCCAAGCTGCGCAACACAGCACCAACACACCAGAACCAGACTCACCAGTTAGCACTGAGACCAAACGCGACAAGATCGCGGAGTGGGTGGGGCCGCTCCTACCTGGTCTTGCCAGAGCCGGTGGGCCCGCCGATGCCGACGGTGACAACGAGGCTGTCCTTGCGCCCGCGCAGCTCCTGGATCGCCTTCACGAGGAGATAGTAGTCGCGGTCGAAGGACTGGATCAAAAACAGTAGACTGGATTAGGGGTTAGTAATGGAGGATGGCCGAGGGGAGAGGAGAATGGGAGGATTGGGGTTTACCACGTGGAGGGGGAGGGACTGGAGGATGGAGGAGGAGGAGAAGGAGAACGCGGCGGCAGAGGCTGAGGTGGGTGAGGGAGGGGAGGAGGGATGGTGGAGGAGTTGGTCATGGCCGCCGGCCTCGAGGCATCGTTGCACGAGGTCGGCGTCCATGGCGACGAAGGGGGAGTGGAGACGGAGAGGTGGAGTGCGTAGGAAGGGAATGTTTGTTCCTTGCAAGGTGGAGCCTGGAGTGTGCAACTGCCGCTGCTGTGGCGTGTGCGCTCTCGGAGTATTGCGATATTTGACACCCAATTCACATGCCTTTCAGGCTCTGTGTATGACATGTGGGTCCATCTGAGTCAATGATAGTGGGCTAGGGTGTCAAATATTGAAAAATTCATCTTTAAAGGGTGTCAAATTTCAAAATCTCTCGTGGGCTCTCCGGAGTCCGGACTCACCTGGGCGGGTCTTGGCCACGAACTCACAAAATCATCGCCTATAGGCCATTGTATCTTGGTCTTACAAAAATATAAATTTGTAACCTTTCTGTACATGTATTTATAAATTTAATCTACTTTATCATTATAAAAGACTCGATAGACAATACTTATATCTGCCATGTCTAGGAAGACAGAAGATGGCATGCGCCCCGGTAGCAAGGTTTAAAATTTCATTTTGAGATCATCTCGTTGGAGGCCGAAATCCGAAATTTCGACGAAATATCGCTATTTCAGAAGAAATCTGGGCCAAATTTGAAAGGAAAATTTAAAATCTGGTTTTTTTCACCGGGAAAATCAAAATTCCAGTCAGTTTGATTGAGATTTCAGTGAAAAGAACCAAAATTTCGATCGGTTTCAACTCCTGTCAAAATGGTGTCCCAAGACAAAAAAAAAATGTAACTATGGTCTCACTCTGAACACAATTTTTTCTAAAATTTTGGAGATGTGGGAAAATGGCATTAGTGGTAAGGGGGTTCAATCCCGGAACTGCTTAAGTGCCAAGCAAGAGCTCTATGATCTGAGCTATGAAACTATGTCGTCAATTTGTCATATTTTGTATGACGGTCTTATGAGCTTACCCATATTATGTAAAATATAATATAATTCCAACGTTAGGAACCGAACCCAGGTCTCGCAAGTGAGATCCAGCTTCCCTAACCATCTAGACTCAACCGATTTTCATATGTAATCCGGTCCTGAAAATATTAAATCCAATTTATTTTGTTGCAATTTCGGTCCAGCCACTCAAGATCTTGAAAAAATTGGATGAAATTTAACCAAAATTTTTTATTCTGCCAGAATTTTTAATTTCATTCTCGGTCAAAATCCCAAATTTATGAGATTTCGCCAAAATTTTGAACTATGCTCGGTAGTTCGGTCAACCGTAGGAGCAACATATGCCACTGTAGCTGGACGGCTTTTGTGCTGCTTAGGAGCAGCCGCGTGCCCCTCCCGCTTTCTCCTGTCCTATCATAGTGTTGGCCACCTTCCGTGCTCTCCAGACATGACAAAAGATAGGAGTGAAAACGGATCGGATACAGTCGGGTAGTAGGTCATTCTATATCCTACCCTAATTATTTTTTTCGGGTACGGGTACGGGTAGTGGAAAATCGGGTAGGATACGGATACAGATATCGGGTATTTACAAATGGGTAGAAAATGGATACCGGATATTACACGAACGGGTATAATACAGATATAACAAGTACTTAGTCGAATAGTACACAAACTATCTAGGATCAAAGTATGTAATAAAAATAATTTAACTAACACACATAGTCCAATTATCACACATAATTCAACACATAGAGCCAAATTAAGATATAAGGCAATACATAGAGTTGAATAAACATATGTACTACAACTATTGCTGTCTCCTGATCCTCCCATCACTGTTTCTGAAAAAAGATAATGAATATAAGTCCGCAAAAAATAACACAACTTCAATTAACTATTATAATAATTAACATTAAATAGAAAATATCCATTTCCAAATCATCACTTTACATGAGCAAAGGAAGCTGGCATGTGTCATGCCACCATGATATTCAGACACAGAGCTGGGCATAATTCAATAACTTCCAAAAATCAGAAACACCATAACAACCAAGCATTGAGCTTTATCCGAACCAATACCAACCAAGCATACTGCACAAGTGTACATTTCTCCATTTCACAATCTTACTGAACCAGCACTGAGGAGAAACACCATAACAAAAGCATATACTTTGAATCTCTTATTTCACATGGACAGAAATCACATGACTATTTGCAGCTGAAGCAATGAAAGTAAATTTTTATTGTTTTGGTACACTACTGCGTGATATAAGTAATCGCATCGAGTCAAAGTGACAATATCACGCAGCATGCTAGATTAATTAGACGTCCAACAGATGGCAGGTGAAGTGCGCAATGCAGAAAATTTTCAAGCTTGATGTCAAGATCAGTAGAAAAACTAGTTATTTCCTTTAAGCTAGCTGACGCAAATGGGAGCGTTGACTGTCAAATTAAGCCATGCTGGCGCATCATGCATTTGAGACTTGTGTCACTGTATTCAAACTTTCTTACGCGTAGTAAGTATAGCAACAACAAAATATCTGCAGAGACAACATAATCGACATTAATTCTTTCTAGGTGAGCTGCTGCAAATGCATTAGCATTAACTAATATGTAATCTAGCAATGCACTCTCTTTGTTCTTTCTTATATGTCGTCCTATAATTAATTCGATCACCGTCTTTAACACTTTGATCATTAACATATACAAAAGGCATTATTTTGGAAGGGGAAGCAGAAGCACCGCTTATTATCTATTGAAGAAAAAATAAAGTACTATGTAAACGGTGACTGGACTCTTTCTATACGGAATATTCAAAATGACTTATCAACCTTATTGACTTTCTAAGAACGGCAGCCCAGGGAGGAGATGGCCCAGTTGGCCCACGCATTTCACCTGGTACCCGGTTGCAATTACCTAGTTTGTACCCGTATCCGACCCGTTTTCGTCAAGTATTTTCTATCCTGTATCCGATCCATATCCGAACAAAAATTATCTAGGTACCCGAATCCGTATCCGCGATTTCAGATAAATTTATCCCGGATACGAATACAGGTCGGATATTACCCGACCTATTTTCAACCCTAGCAAAAGGCACATATCATCTTCCACGAATTTCGCGGTACAGGAAGGAGCCAAATTTATAAATACATACTGAGAAGGCTAAATTTTTTTTTAAAAAAAGCATGCGTAAGACTAGCGATGAACATAAGCCTAGATAAGCGAGGATGGCCTTAGCCATGGTTGGGTCGCACCGGAAGGGGCCGGTCGGCTGCAACCGGAGTACTTATACTATAGTACTGCTTATGCTACTGTGCTGGTAGAGTGACCAGATATGTTAAAAAAATGAATATGAATTGACAAATTTCCTCTTTCAGAGTATTGCACAATAAATTTGCAGCGAAGTATCGCTTAGGTCCTTAAACAGTTTTAACGATTTACATTTCATGAGGATTTTATTCATGTCGTGATGAAAGCCTAAAATATTCCTAGAAAAGAGAATGCTATTGAAAATTGGCAGAATAAAGTTCATAACTTCAGAAAAGTTACTAAAGTGTGGAGCTTAAATGTTTTTGCTGATATCAAAAAGTGGAAAACTGATTTGTTGAATGAATTTGATGCTATTGACATTCTTTCATAATCTCGTTCCCTTACTACCGAAGACGAACATAGGTTGTTTTCTATCAACCATGAGTTGGGGAAAATTTGGAAGATTGAAGAAACTAAAGCGAGACAGCGAGCTAGGGAAAAACATGTGAAAGAAGGTGATCGGAATACTAGATATTTCCAAGCAGTTGCTAATCAAAGGAGAAGGAAAAATTTTATTATTGTTCTTGATGGCCCTAATGGGCCGGTTCACAATACTGGTAATATGCTCAACATTGCTTGTGATTATTATAAAATGTTGTTTGGGTTTGAAGCTAAACCTAACATTAATCTAGATGAGAATTTTTTTAGTGAAAGTGAGAGGATTGTTATCGAAGATAAGAGGGTTTTAGAAGCTCCTTTTACTGAAGAAGAGGTTAAAAAAGCTGTTTTTGGTTCGTATTCGGATGGTGCTCCTGGACCTTATGGTATCCCTTTTATGTTTTATCAAAAGTTCTGGGACGTTGTTAAGGAAGATTTGCTGGCCTTGTTTAAAAGTTTGGATAAGTGTGAGTTAGACATTTCTAGGCTTAACTTTGCTATGATTTCCCTTGTCCCAAAAGAGAATAATGCTAGAAATATTAAACAGTTTAGACCTATTAGCCTTCTGAATTGCAGTTATAAAACTATTACCAAAGTTCTGACTAATAGGATTGGCTCCATTTGTGATCGCATTATTTTGCATAATCAGACTGCTTTTGTTAAAAATAGATACATCTTGGAAAGTGTGGTTAATACTCATGAGGTGATTCATAAGATTCATCGGGAAAAGAAAAAAGGGTTCAGTCCTTAAACTGGATTATGAGAAAGCGTATGATATGGTTAATTGGAGTTTTTTGCTTGATATTTTAGAAAAAAGGGGTTTTAGGGCCATGTGGCAGATGTGGATTCATTCTATTTTGAATAATGGCTCTGTGGGGGTGAAAATTAATAATGTTGAAAGCAATTTCTTTCATTCTGGGAAAGGTTTGAGGCAAGGCGACCCTTTATCCCCTGTTCTTTTCAATTTGGTAGTTGATGTTTTTTCTAGAATTCTTCATAAAGCTGCTGCCAATGGGGTGATTGAAGGGTTGTGTGAGGATTTCTGCCCTGGGGGTATTTTGAGTTTGCAGTATGCTGATGATACTATTCTTTTCTTGAAGAACTATGAGGATTTTGCTTTGCATCTTAAATGGACCATTATTTGTTTTGAACAAATGTCTGGTATGAGGATTAATTTTCATAAAAGTGAACTGATTCCCATTGGTTGTGACAGGTATGAAATTAATAAGTTTGCTAGTATTTTTTGTTGTAAGGTAGGTTCTTTCCCCATTAAGTACTTTGGTATCCCTCTCCATCATGACAAAATTAGGAGAGAGGATTTTCAACCTCTTGTTGATAAAATGCTGAAAAGAATTGCAGATTGAAGAGGCAAGCTTTTGTCTTATAGTGGTCGTTTGGTGCTTATTAAATCTTGCTTATCTAGTATTCCCATCTATTTTCTTTCCTTTTTTAAATTCTCTAAGTGGGCCTTGGATCTCATTAATTCTCGTATAGCCAATTGTCTTTGGGATGACTATGAGGGTTATAATAAGCTGCATCTCGCTAGCTGGCACCTGGTTTGTATGGAGAAAGATTATGGTGGGCTTGGCATTCCTAATATTAGAGATTTAAACATGCGCCTTCTTGCTTCTTGGATTAAAAGATTCTGTAAGGATGAAAATAAGCTGTGGATTGATTTGATCAAATTTAAATATCAAACTAAGAGTCCTAACATTTTCCTTTCGGTTCCTAATAATGCTTCAGTTTTTTGGAAAGGGGTCATTTGGGCTATGCAGGCTACTAAATTTGGTTACAAGTGGTTTATTGGAAATGGCTCTAGAGTTAGGTTTTGGGAGGACATTTGGTTTGGCAATTCGTGTTTGGCTGTCCAATTCTGGGATCTTTATATGCTAGTTAATGAAAAAGGCTCTACGGTTGCTGAAATTTGGGATGGCTCGAATGTTAAGTGCACGTTTAGGAGAACATTTTGCGATACCTTGTTAATCAGATGGTTTGAGCTGGTGGAAGTAGCTAAGACCATTAGGCTCACTGATGAGAATGATGCTTTGGTTTGGCAATATAATAGTAACGGTATTGACGGATACCCAGGGCATAGGTATCCCTAGCGGCCCAGGAAAAACGAATGGGCTGCCTCGGAAGCCCAAGCTTCGAACTGGAGGCCTCGTTCAAGGATGCTTGGTTCCCGACCGACCCAGCCCCAGAAAGCGGCCCGACCTGCACCATGGGTCGGGCGCCCCACGAGCGACGGCTAGGACGACCGGAAGAAAGTCCGACCGACGGGTCGAGCCGCTCGAGAGCCCTAGTCGAGCTCAGGCCATCTCCGCCGGAGAACGGACATCGTATCATCGCAAACCAGTCTTAGTCCTGGTCACCTATCCCGCAGGTACGACACCTCAGCGTGACCACACGAAGTCAGGAGGCTCCCCTTCCAAGGCGGCAGGTGGCGAAGACAAGCATCGAACCCACCTAGACATGAACAGGGGAGGGAAGCGCGCCCTCCCGAGGTAACTCCCGAAGCCAGGCACCCCCAACGTCAGCACACGGCCGAAGCACGCGGAGGCGGTCGCCGCTCCCGGCGAGAAGGAGCATAGCGTCATTCCACGTGCCCATCAGCCTAGCATGAAGCGCGCAATCACCCGTTAGACGTCACATCCAAGGACCAGACGCCAAGGCAAAAGACCAGACTCCCAAACATAGGGCACCCCGTCCCTCTTTTTTCCAATTCCCCGTGTAACCTACTTCTGACTATATAAGGGGAAGCTGGACCCTCCGGAATGACGAGGGCACAATCGATAGCAACCCCAGAACTCGGGCGTACTCGTAGCGCTGAGCCTCATCTTCACGACCATTTTAACCAACCTCTTTGCACGAGACAATCGGGGCCGGACCCCGACCCTCGCTAGTAACGCAGTATGATCCCCAGCAGCAAAGCAATATACGACCGTCTCACGAACTGGAGTAGGGACCTTCCTTCCGAACCAGTATAAACCTTGGACCTCTTTGGGTTTAACCATTCAGGGAGCGGGACCGCGCGGCCCCTAGACCTACAAATTTACTTGCCGATTTCTGAAACACCGACAGTTGGCGCGCCAGGTAGGGGCCTCGCGCGTCATCAGCACCTTCATATTCCCATACGCCTCCCTGATGGCTCCTTTCGCCGGCGACAGCAAGCTCGCGCCAGGAAGCTGGATTCGTTTCGGCTCCATCGACTTCGTCGCCACCACGGCGGGAGAGCTTGTATTTGCTCCCGTCGCGCCCCAAGACCAGGCCCCTGTTGGGCGTCTGGATCTCGTCGCCTCCGCCCTCGGCAACCTTCGGCTCGAGGCCCCCGTGCGAGCCTCGATGCCGGAGCCCATCACATATGTGGCGCCGCCTCGTGATGGCGCATATCTTGCCAGCGTGGGTGGCGCCAAATCACTCCCAGCGGGCCGTGTTCGTGGCCATGGCGGCTCTGGCGCGGCCTCCTTCCACGAGATATTGGAAAGTTCCTCCGACCACGACTCTAGCTCGCCCACGAGTTCGCCGAGGAACCGTACTCGTGAATGCAACATGGCTAGTGCGACGAACAGCAAGACCATGACTTCTCCGAAGTCAAGAGGTCCACCTCCAGTATGACAGGCGCTAGAGGCGGACACCAACATGAGCGGTCGGGCAACCCCAGCCCGCCACCCGAAGCCGCCCGGCGGCACACAGGCTGGAGGCTCAAGCAGCCAAGCTCGGCAGAGCAAGGGCCGACCTGGGGCCGAGCCAACTCGTGGCCCCGCCGGTACTAGCGGCGGCGCTGCGCGCGCAGTACGCCAACAAGCGGCGAAGGGCAGACTCAAATCCGTGCTTCCCCTTAGTGTCGAACTTCGCCGTGGCCGCGATCCTGCTCCGTGGCATCCCTGAGCCGAATGAGCCCGAGGCTAGGGCCACCTACCAGCACCTCCGAAGGCGGTAGAGCGTCTTGCATTGTAAAGACGTACCGACCTCCGCTCTCACCATTCAAGGTCCCATTCGGGCGTCCGAAGCCAGGATCGCCATGGCCCGGCAAGGACTGCACCGCAGCTGGAACAGCCTTAGGCCTCGTACACTCCGGCGCGCTAGCGCCTCGGCCAAAATAACGACTATCGCGACACCCTCGACGCGCGAAGGAGGTCGGCCGGAGAGGTGGCCTGATCACAGGTCGCGGACAGCGGCCGACGCTGCAATCGCAGCCCAAGCCCGGACGGCCTGGGGCCACAAGCGTTCTCTCGGGAGATCCGTAAGGCGGATTTCCCCGCCCGGTTTCAGGCACCCGTCAATATAGCCAAGTACACGGGGGCAACAAACCCCGGTGTATGGCTGGAAGACTACCGGCTCGCCTGCCGAGCTGGCGAGGCCACTAACGATCTTTTTATCATTCAGTACCTCCCCATATATTTGGCGGACTCGGCTCGAGCCTGGCTTGAGTACCTGCCCGCGGGAACCATCAGGAACTGGACCGATTTGAAGAGCGTCTTCATCGGAAATTTCCAGGGCACGTATAAGCGCCCTGGGAACTCCTGGGACCTAAAAAGCTGCAAACAGCAGTCGGGGGAGACGCTCCGGGACTATATCTGATTCTTCTCCCAACAATGCAACGAACTCCCCGACATCAGCGACGCCGACGTCGTTGGGGCATTCATCTACGGCACCACATGCAAGGCTTTGGTGCACAAGCTGGGTTGCATCAAACCCAGGACCACCTAGGAGCTGCTGGACATCGCCACCAACCACGCCTCCGGTGAGGAGGCCGTGGGGGCCATCTTCGATAAGGGAAAGGCCAAACGCGAATCCGGCACCGAGCCCGCCGCCCTTAGGCCGTTCGACAAGCGAAGCGGAAGGGGAAGCGAGCATGAGGACCACATGGTCGCCGCCAGCGACCCTTCGTGTTAAGCGGCGAGCACGACAGGTGCCCGACCACTTTGAGAAATTGATGGAGAGCCGTGTCGAACCACGGGTACCGTCAAACACAAATACCGAGACTGCGAGGTTCTGAGGTGCTTCCTCTCTGGGAACCCCACGCATCCGCTGGGCAAGGGAAGAAGCGCGACCGATGTCGGGGAGGAAAAGCGGTCGATGGGTTCCGGGCCGACGGATGCCTTATGATCTTGGCGGACGGCGAGCTCTGTTGACAAGCGGAGGCAAAAGCTCGCTTATCGCGAGGTACCTGCTGTGACCCCGTGTGCGAAGTACCTCCGATGGTGAGTCCCGATCACTTCGATCGGACGGACTGTTAGTGATATGCCCTAGAGGCGATCATGTGAGATGATTGTATCATCGTCTATCTTCATGTACTTATCGGTTCCATGAATAAATGTCAATCCTTTGTTCATTGAGTATGACTTGATTGTGAAACACATTGGTTATATGATATTATTCTAAACGATCCCTGGTCACATATCATTATGTGGGACAATAGTGATCTGACCAGCACATGTATTTATTGATGGCAATGTTTCACATACCATAGATTTAGAGATATCAAATCAATAATGTGGACACATGTTAGAGAACATGGGGTTGGATAGACCCACTCCAAGACACTAATGAGATTGTTATCTTAGAAGTGCCATCAGGGTGTAGTCTTGAGTGGTATACCTATACGATCCTTTGACCTGAGATTCTTATTAATTCTCAGCATGTGTAATTGTATACTTTAGGGCTATCAAACGCTTCTCCGTAGCAAGGGAGTTATAAAAGTAGCTTACGGGTATGCCATGAAACATGAAGTGAGATATAAGAGATCAAGATGGAATTTGCCCCTCCTCGATAACGGGAGAGATATCTCGGTGTGGATGGATAAGGAAAAGTGCATGGCCATGCCAAAGTGATTAAAGTGTTAATAACGAATTATATCCATTACATTGACGAGTGAATGGGTCGAGCTACCACAAGGATGGCACGCATCTTGCCTTGAGCTTGACTATTATCGCGTGGCAAAAGGATCGGTATATGAGTATATTAAGGTTCGGCCGATACAATCACTCTGTGCATTCGGGGGACAACATGTCCTGCTAGGAACCACTGTTGTCTGATGGTCTAGAAAAGAGGTTTCCAGGGCCATGGCCGTTTGCGCATGAACCTAACGGGTCACACACTTAACGGGTTGGATCATGTCTAATGGATTGGATCCATTAGTGGGTTTAGACGGATTTGGATCCTCTGGCGTCTTAATGGATTTCTAATGTAGAAGATCCATTAGTGTGAGTCCTAGTGGGCTTCTATCGTAGAAGGCCCGTTAGTGCACTCTATATAAAGGGCGTGGGGGTGTGCGGTGAGAGGTTTTCCCACCACAAACCCTAGCCGCCGCTACATCCCACCCCCCTAAACCGAAGCGCGCGCGTGGGTGCTAGCACACCAGGGCGCGGTGATCCTACCTTGGACGTGTGGATACCGTAGAGGCGCCGTTCCATCTGCCTTGGCGCTGATTGGCGAAACGTCTACTTCCTCTACTGCGTTGCGTCTTGCGATCGCGAGGAGGAGGCGATCAACCGGCATCTACTCATCAGACTTTGAGTCTGCGAGGCTTCACCCACTCTTCTTCCGCCGCTAACGTGCTCCAAGGGTAATGATCCATGATCCACTACTCGCATGTATCTTGGTTGAATGCGTAGAAAATTTTGTTTTCGGCTAGCGTAGCCTACGCGTTCTCCAATAGGACCACCCCGACCACGTCCCGCAACCAGGAAGGTACCCACTTGTCGTCGACCCCATCATAGGGTCAAAGCGCCTCACTAAGGTGCTTATGGATGGCGGCAGCGGTCTCAACATCATGTATGTTGAGACGCTCGACGCCCTAGGGGTCCCTCGCTCGACATGATTGGACCAATCCTGGTACTACATCGGCCAATAACATTAGTTGGGCCGATCAGATCTCTATGGTCTTAAGAGATCAATTCAGTTTACAGCCCAAAGGGAAGACGATCGGCTATAAAAAGTCATACCCAGATTATATTGACCGCATGCCATACCCACATAACTTTAGGGTTCCTGATTTCTCAAAATTTTTGGGAGATGATTCAGTCACTACCCTTGAACATGTCGGACGGTTCATCGCCCAGTGTGGTGAAGCGGCTCAGTCCAACTGGTTGAAAATTAGACTATTTCCTTTATCATTATCAGGAACTGCTTTTACTTGGTTCACAAATCTCCCTCCAAATTCGGTCCACTTTTGGAACGATTTAGAGAGCCGATTCCATGAATACTTTTTCTTTGGCAGTCTAGAACTTAGGATTTCAAATCTGAGTTCCATCCGGCAAAAATTTGGTGAATCGGTTTCTAATTATATTAGAAGATTTAGAGAAGTGCGAAGTCGATGCTTCAGTGTAGTATTGCCTGATAATCATCTAATCGATTTAGCATTTCAAGGATTAATCCCCCCACTCAAAGAAAAATTTGCTGGGTAGGAGTTTACCGACCTAGGCCATCTGCTTCATCGTGTGTCGACATAGGAGGGCCGATATTTAAGTAAAGAATTTAAGGATAAATTTAGATTAAATGGGAATGGCAAGGATAAGGCCAGAGTAAACATGGTTGATTATAGTACTAGTGAGACTTCTGAAGATGAAGCAGACGTAAATATAGCCGAGTGGATAAAGGGTTCTAAGAAACCTCTCATCTGCTCATGGCTTAAGCCAACGAAGAATAAATCGGAGGTTAAGTACGCTTTTGATGTATCCAAATGCGACTGCATATTTGACTTGTTATTACAAGAAAAATTGATACGACTGCCAGAAGGACATATTATACCATCGGCCGACGAGATCAAAAAACGACGATATTGTAAGTGGCATCATTACTAATGACTGCAATATCTTTCGACAGCAGATACAAGCGGCCAATGAAGATGGTCGGCTCAAATTCGCAGAACAGCCGACCATGGATGTGGATGTTAATCCCTTTCTGATAAACATGGTCCAATGCTCAAGCAAAGGAAAAGAAATTGTAGATGAAAAACCTAAAACAACACGGTGAGTCGACGTGAAGTCCAGTTCAAAAGGGGAAACATTGAAGATAACAATCGGCACACTACAAATAGAAGCCGATCAAGATGGAAAAAATTCCAGGATGGTTAAGCCAAAAGGAGAGTTACAGGTTGGACGATGGTATAAAGCTGAACGGTCTTCGCCCCAAAAACTAGCATTCAGACCTAAGTCAACTTTTTCGCATCTACTTGAGAAGTATGAAAAGATAAGCCGTCGACAAAATCAACAACCTCGTCGACTAGATAACTTGTATCGGCCAGACAATATTGAAAGAGCGCATCAGAGATGTCCTTTTTGGCAATTTTGTTGGGAAATGGGTGTAGCATTGCCTTCTCCTAGGTCATGCCCTATGGAGCATTATCCTCAGAGAGACTGGCCAAGGCAACCAGTAAGAGAACGGCTATCACGATCGGCACAAGATCGGTCAGCGTCAGAACACAGAAAGCCGATCAAAGAAAGGTTAGGCACACCGAGCAAAAACAAGGATATAGAACCTACAGAGAGTCTGGTTGGTAAAATCCGTAAGCCAATTGAGCCTAAACCAAGGTGGTGCCCAACAGGACTTAGCCGATCTCAATGCAGGCGGCTTCAGTGCCTGAGGACGCAGGAGATGAGGGAGGCCGAAGAGGAAAAACAGAGAGATCAAACATTCAATGAGCTACGGCCGATAAGACCTGTCAAAAAGGAATGGAAGAAAAAGAAGCAAGCTGACGATGAATCGGATTCCTCAGACGACTTGCTGTCACCAATGATCTGTGATGATACTCCTCCCATGGACATCAACATGGTCTTTACTTTACCAGCCGAATTCAGAATCAAAACAGAATCGGTCAAAGACACGTTCGCTCAACTATGCTTAGGTGCATAAGATGCTGTGTTTGAGAAACTGCAAGATCCCCATCGGCACCTAAAGCCATTGTATTTGAAGGGGTATATCAACGGAAAGCCAATATCCAGGATGTTGGTTGATGGAGGGGCTATTGTAAATCTGATGCCACTCACTACTTGCAAGAAGTTGGGCAAGACCGATGAAGATCTAATCAAGACAAACATGGTGTTAAATGACTTCACAGGTGATCCCACTGAAGCAAAAGGAGTGATGGTTACAGAATTAACCATCGGGAGCAAAACTTTGCCGATTGCATTTTTTGTGATTGAAGCAAAAGGGAATTACAGTGTGCTCCTTGGACGAGATTGGATACACGCCAATTACTATATACCTTGAACCATGCACCAACTTCTTGTACAATGGAACGGAGATGAAGTCGAAGTCGTCTCAGCCGATACATCTGCTCATATTGCTATGGCTAGTTCTGACGCAAATTGGCCACATGAAGAGGCGGAGTGCATATCGGGTAAGACTTTAGATGATTACGACTTTATATGCATTGGTAAGTCAGGATTAATGCCGATCAGTGTTAGGCCAGGCACATTTGATCGGGCAAGCGAAGTCTTAAGAAGATGGGGCCAGAAATACTCCAAAATCTAAAAGACAAAGTGTGAAGCTATCGGCATGTGGTAAATTCTTGTGAAGTAATTGAAGATTTTCAAGATGAAAAATTGGGTCAAGGTTTCACTTCTGCCGATATGCTTGAGGAAGTCGATATAGGAGAAGGTGATAGAAAGAGGCCGACTTTTGTAAGTGCAAGGCTAGATATGGAGTACAAAGCCAAGTTGGTTGAAATACATAGAAACTATAGGGATTGTTTCGCTTGGGAATATTATGAGATGCCTGGGTTAAACCGACAACTAGTGGAATATCGGCTGCCTATAAAACCAGGATATTGGCCATATAAGCAATATCTTCGACGTTTTAATCCAGAATTGTATAATGTTATTAAAGAGGAAATTGAGCGGTTATTGGAGGCCAAATTTATAAGGCCATGCCGATATGCTGAATGGGTGTCCAACATTGTTCCCGTCATGAAAAAGAATGGTAAGCTTCGGGTATATGTAGATTTCAAAGATTTGAATAAAGCCACGCCAAAAGATGAATACCTAATGCATATAGCCGATATGTTTATCGATGATGTAGTAGTAAAGTCCAAAGATGATTGGCAACATTTAACCGATTTAGAAAGGGTGTCTCAGAATACAAGGGCTCATGGGCTAAAGATGAACCCCTTGAAGTGCACGTTTGGCATGTCGGTTGGTCAGTTCCTCAGGTTTATGGTTCACCAGAGGGGAATTGAGGTCAACCAAGCGAGGGTCAAGGCCGTAGTTAATACAAACCACCGACATGTAAAAATGAATTACAAAAGCTGATCGGCAAAATCAATTACTTACGGCAATTTATTTCAAATTTGTTCGGTCGGATTCAAGCTTTTACCCCATTGTTGAAATTAAAAGACCATCAGGACTTCATATGGGAAGTCGATCAGTAGAGAGTTTTTGATGACATAAAACAGTATTTAGCATCACCACCAGTCTTGGCTGCACCAAAGAAGGGAATCCCATTCAAGTTATGCGTGTAATTTGGCGAAACTATCGAGGCGATTTTGGCTCAGGAAGTCGATGGCAAAGAGCGAGTAATATTTTATCTAAGCCGATGACTCTTGGGAACTGAGATCAGGTACACTTCAGTAGAAAAATTATGCTTGTTATTATACTTTGCTTGTACTAAGTTGAGGCATTATATATTGGCATCGACTTGCATAATAGTGTGTAGAACTGATATCATCAAAAATATGCTATCTGCACCAATCTTAAGAGGATGACTTGGGAAATGGGCTTATGCTCTAATCGAGTTCGACCTACAGTACGAATCGGCTAACGTCATCAAGGGTCAAGCAATAGCCGATTTCATCACAGGACATGACACTATGATAGGGATGGCTGACGTGGTTCCCTGGCAATTGTATTTTGATGGATCGGTTTGCCAAGAAGGGAGTGGAATAGGTGTTGTGTTGGTCTCACCGAAAAGGTATAGCATTGAATTTGCGTACTGGCTTAATGGCCGATGCTCTAATAATAAGGCCGAATATGAGGCGTTTCTCAGGGGGCTTCAACTATTAGAGAGTATCGGAGTAAGTGATGTGGAGGCCTATGGTGACTCATTGCTGGTCGTCCAACAAGTTAAAGGGGAATTTCGATGCAATGATGAAGTACTGTCAAAATATTTGGAGCGTTGCTTTAGTACTATCATCACATTTACTTCATTTTCTATCGATCATATGCCAGGAGATGAACCATGAGCCAATATCTTTGGCTCAAGCGACATCGGGCTATAAAGAATCTGATCGTCTGAAGTGCTTGACTCTGTTGACAAAACAGTGTTGTGTATTGATACTACCGATTGGAGAGCAAAGATAAAGGCTTATTTGATGAACCCATCCAGGCCAACGGAACGTAAAGTTCGGCAACAGGCATTGAAATACGTTGTGTTAGGAGATGAGCTATACTATTGGACAATGGAAGGTTTACTTTTGAGATGTCTGGGTGATGAAGAAGCAAAAGTGGCTATGGGGGAAGTTCATGAAGGGATTTGTGGTTCGCATCAGTCGGCTTACAAAATGAAGTGGATACTGAGACGAACAAGATATTTTTGGCCGACAATGTTAGAAGATTGTTTCAAATATTATAAAGGGTGCTAGAGTTGTCAGAAGCTTGGGAATGTGCAACTCGCACCAGCATCGGCTTTACACCCGATTATCAAGCCATGGCCGTTCAGGGGATGGGGGATAGATGTAATTGGCCAAATATTCCCAGCATCGAACAAAGGCTATAAATTTATCCTTCCAGCCACAGATTATTTCTCCAAATGGGTAGAGGCCATTCCTCTCAAAAAAGTCACGAGTATAGAAGCTATCAATTTTGTTAATGGGCACATTATACATCGGTTTGGTATTCCGCAAACTATCACGACCGATCAAGGTACAATATTCATGTCTAATGAGTTTCAAAGCTTTGCAAAAGGGTTAGGCATTAAATTGCTTAATTCATCGCCCTATTATGCCCAAACAAACGGGCAAGCCGAATCATCCAACAAAACTCTGATCAAACTAATCAAAAGGAAAATCGATGAGAAGCTGAGAAATTGGCATACTACATTGTCAGAGTCTTTATGGGCATATCGGCTGGCGTTCCATGGATCGACTAAGCTATCACTATATTAGTTGGTTTATGGCCAAGAAGCCGTGTTACCCGTAGAAGTAAATATTGACTCAATGCGAGTAGCAAGACAAAATAATCTATTGGCCCATGAATACAAAGACTCCATGCTATGCAATTTGGACGACTTAGCGGAGTTAAGATTAATCACATTAAATCGGCTTGAAAGGAATAAAAAGAGAGTTGCGAGAGCATATAACAAGAAAGTTGTGCACAAGTCGTTTAGTGAAGCCGATCTAGCGTGGAAAACAATATTGCCGATTGGGTCCAAGGACAATCGATTTGGCAAATGGTCGCCAACGTGGGAGGGGCCTTACAAAATAAATCGGCTTGTTGACGGGAATGCGTACATACTCGAGACACTTGAGGGGGCTGTGTTACCAAAGACAATCAATGGGAAATATTTAAAGAAGTATTACCCTAGCGTATGGATCGGTGCATGAATAATCAAGGCAACACGCAATACAAGAATTTGGAAAGACTAAAAACAATCGGTTAAACAGCCGATTGAATACATTGCAAGAGGCGTAGCAAAAGTGACAATTGTTTCAATTCGATAAGTTACATCCACAAAGTTACAAGCCCGACCCAGGAATTCTAGCCCCCAAAGCCGATAGTGCCGCAGCCGCCTTGGCCAGTGTCTCCGTGATGCCATAGATTATGTTTTCATTGGCTTTAGCACTACCGGGCACTGGGACAATCTTGGCGGATTGATCTTTAACCCTCACCACGGCTAGGCCGATGTCGTTTTTCTGATTCTTCAGAGACGTCGCCGTTGCGGTTATCAAAGCAAGGCCATCGGCGAGTTGTTCGTTTACTTTGTCCAATTCCTCTTCGAGCTACTTCTTCGTCAAACTTCTTCTTTTTGGCCTTGGCTTCTGCAACCAACTCATCTAGCAGTCGCTAGTCGGTTGCTTGAACTTCTCGCTGGGCTATCCTAGCCATTGCCGCCTCAACTTCTGCCCTTCTTTCGTCTATATGACAGACGTTAAGAATGGCATTCATTTCCTCAGGTGGGAGATCGGCTTCAACGGCCGCCATCGCATCGCGGATAGGTTGTGCATTGGCAAGGATGGCTGCCTCTGGTTGAGAAATTTCAGTAAGAAGCCGATTTAGTTTCTCCTGCATGTTTGGCGAAGATTTGATGACTGAAGCAGAGGCCACCAGGGATGCATCAATTATCTTGTGAACATCGGCGGGATAGTCATTTGTCGCCTCTATCTCAGGATCAATCAACTCGTCCAAGGTAAAACCGAGCAGATCGTCAGGGTTAGTCGATGACATCAGCTGAGGTGCAGGAGTCGGTGGGGTCACTATCGGAGAATGAGCCGGTGGAGAGATCGTCGACTGAGGAGCTGGTAGAGAGACTGTCGGCTGAGAAGTATTGGCGCCTTGAAGGTTAGCCAAAATGTCAGCCACTTGGACTAACGACGTTGGCTGCATTAGAACAGATAAATTAGAAGCCAGGAAGATGGGAAGGCAAAACCAATGAAATACAAATACTAAACTTACCTCAACAAAGGATGATGCGCGAGGTGAGCTTTCAGCGCTCTGTTCCTTGCGCTTCTGGGATTTCTTGGTAGGGATTTTGGTGGCAGGAATTTTTGTGGATTTTGGTTTCTCTACATAATCGGGCAACAAGGTTAGCGATAAGTAATGCAAAAAGTTATTTTTCAGTTAAGACATACTCACTCGTCAATCTTCCTTTTTTAATCTCTGATCACGATGGACTTTGTATCCAGAGATTGCCTAAAGTGTAACCAGTCAGGCCCATCGATTGGTGTGGTCTCTTTCCTCATGACCCGCTATCCGATGGATCCGTGGCAGCCTTCTTGCCAGTTGCAGTGTCCTACAAAAGGAGCAAAATGGTTAGTCACCGAAGGTTGGGAGTTAAGGTCAAAAATCAAAAGATTTTTCGAAACAAAGCCAATACCTCTATAGCTACCGATGAGTTAGTATAACCTGAGGAACTATCCTCGCTTGAGCTACTGCTGCTGCTGCTGGAAGAGACTACTGTCGGCTCATGAAAGTCAGGTAAAATTTTTTCTATGATAGCCGACGGGGCACGATCCAGATAAAGAGCCTCTGCCACAGGCAACCACCAAGCAGAGAACTGACCAGCTCGACGAGAATTCCGGAAGAAATGTGGCAGATCCATAACTTGAAGTTCGTCGACTATTTCTAAGACTATTACGGCTGCTGTCGCATTTCTTACCCTAGCTCTGGGCTGAAGCCGATCGAGAAGTGGCAAGCAAGGGACTACTTGGCCGAAACCCAGCTAGCAGGCATAAACTGAGGGATGATAAAATTCATACGAAGGTTGGAAGGTTCTGTTTCTGGAGTTTAAACCGATGTGAAGTATACAGGGAGAAATAAAAATCCGGTATAGCTCCAAGGTTGATTCTGGCATCGATGAGCTATCAGCATTCAAGTGAAGGAAAGAGGGCCATTGAAAATTGGCCACATTACTGTAAGAAAAGAAATCCTGCTGACCGAAGATCACACTATCTAAACCCAAGAAAAAGGATAGATATTTCTTCAGGTTGGCTGGGGTTATTTTCGTATCACCGCTCGAACACATTATGAGCCTCTCTCCATGCGATCGGATAGCTCTGTACCGCGGAATGGTGTTTTCAGGATAGTCCTCGCGAGGGAAAGCCGAATCTTCCATAGGCTCAGAAATAAGCGATCGGCTGAAAATGTTGTATAGCCACAATTGAATAAACCATAATGGACCTCCAACATTTCCAACAACGAACTTGGCAAATCCAGAAAAAAGCCAACTTCTTATCACATGCATCATTTGGTAGACGGCTCCCAGAAGCATTTTGCCAAGTGCAAGCAGACGACACTCTACTAATTGTTCTGCCACAAACTGGTACACTTGTGTCGGACCAAGAGAAGCTCCAGAAAACACAAATCTTTCTAGCCATAGGTTCAAGAATGCTACGTGTTCTTTGTCCGATACTAACCCATTCACCTTGTTGTTATGTTGGATATATTTAGACCATCCCTCGCCCTTGGATCGGATTAGCTTAAATGGGTTTACCTTGGCCGATATCTTGGTCTCCATCGGGCCTAAAGCGGCATAGCTCATTCGTCTAAAGAGTTGGGCCAATTGGACCAGGCGGAAGAGGAAAGCATTGAAAGTATCATACCAAAAATAGCACGCTGTGGCCACCAAGGGCTCATTGGCTTCTGGATTGGCTAGGCATAATGGGAGACATTCTGCTATGCCCATTCTCTCCCACTCCGATTTCTTTTGAGCCGACACTCTGATATACCAACTTCTCCATCCTTTCAATGCTGTTGGCCAAGCTCTAAAGCTTTTTCCCCACTCTTCTACATTATAACCTTTGGCTGACAAAGGGAGCCTCGGGATTTCTTCATTAATTACTGTATCGGCATTCAGATTTCCTACTGGTCCTAAATAGTATTGATCAACACTTTCTGGGATCGGAATGAGTACCTCGAGGAATCCATTCAGCCGACTGAGGAGTTCGTCTGGAAGCCTTGTCGCAAGAGCAGAAAAGCCGATTGCAAATGGTTCGAGAGCTCGAAAGCGTGAAAATGACCGTGGGGGTCCCGCATATATATAGCACGATGAAAAGTTGAAGTGGCGGGAAAAGGGACTCGAAGCAACACGTGCAATTAAACCGCACTGAGATTTTTTCGGTGTAATTAATGTAGCGGTTACTGGATTAATTCTTTAAGCCGATAGATTTTTGGAAGACAACAAGTTATCTTCCAAAAATGGGGGGCATATGTTTGCACCAGATTTTGGGAAGTATGAGACAAATCGACAGAACCACTGGAGTTTGGATAATGTACGGTGCATCCTTGAAAAGTTTGGATAGTACACGTTGCATCTTTGGAAACAAGAAATCAGGAAACCATAGCCGACTCGGATTATGTTACCGTAACGGAACAGGACTCGGATCGACTGACGGGTATATAAGGCGAGCCTAGGCTGATTGAAAGGGACATACACAACAAAAATCACATCTGCTGGTTTTCGTTTTCCCTTTAGCTTTTAGTCTTGTAATATTCTTTTGTAAGTCGACCTCGATCAATAAAGGTGCGTATCACCGATTGTTGATCGTCTTCGATTTCTTCAGGTCTGATTTGATCTGTTTTGTTGCGTATCGCCTTTTCAGAATTAATCTACCTTTACCTTCTGATTAGCCTTGATCGGCTGATCTGTTTACCTTTTGATCAGCCCTTAGCTGATTCGAATATAGCCGATTATTCTCTGACTATCGGCTTGAAGCGAATTCATCGATTTTTCCTTATCGATTGCAGGGTCAAATCGATTGGCACGCTCGAACCCGGTGTTCGTCCAGTATGTTGCAATCAAAAACCCTACTTCACGTTTTTGGTGTCAATAGTATGTATCACACTTCACAAAGTTTAAGAACAGTCTATACAAAAGAACTCATAGGTTCATCTACGTAGCACCTGAAAAAAGAGGCTGTCCTAGAATGCAATGAAAAATGTAGAAACAACAATAATAATCTATAATCGTTCAGTCATGCCCATATGCCACAATGGCATGGTATAACAAACATGGATCATAAAGGCATATTTGATTTAGTAAATAATGATAAATAGGACTTCCAGAAAACATTACAAAGATCTTTTGAAAAATATTCCAGGTAGGCAGTATTTGGATCCAAATAGGAATAAGGTAGTGCTAAATCTAGACCAAACTAACCCACAGAAATGGGTTCTGCAATGCAGATTTGCTGCAGCCTTTGACTCTTTAATATGAGCATTTGTTGACTTTTGGGTGATATAGTACGATTGCATCTGAGCCTCCTAACAGCTGAGGCTGTCGACACAAGACAGGGAAACGAACTAAAACTCTTCGAGTTCACTAGTAATTTGACAATGAACTAACAATATATCATCAATCTGAATAATCAACAAAAAACTAACTAATGAGATATGTGAGAACTTGTCAAGAATTGAGAGAAAGAGTTCACATGAGAAAATTGAGAGAAGCCCACACACTATTTGTTGTATTTAACAAATGCTGGATGGTGAATAGATAAGCACCAAAAAATCTTTGCACCAGACTAAATTTTACGAGTAGACTAAAATGGTCCACCGTGAATGAAATACGCTCAGTTAGAAATTTTGACTGAGTAGATTTCTTTGCCGGATCAAAAAGAAATGGTTCGACGAAGACTTTAGTTGGCTCCAAATAAAATTTTTGACAAATAAGAATGGTCCGGCGGAAATGGAATTTTGACTGAGGTTGTGCCGGACTTAAGGAAAGAGCAATGAAGTTGAGTTCTGGGAAACACATACTATTTGTTCAAGGAAAGGATTGATTTTAGAAAAGATAACTAAAGGATTTTGACTCCAAGCAGTCTAATTAATCTTAGCCCATGAACCAAAATTTTAACTTGTGCACAATCCCCCTTAATAGTATGGCCAAACTAAAATAATCCTAGCTACTTGGCTTGAATCATCTCCCAAGCCAAAACTAGTAACAATGATCCTTAATCTTGACCTTTTTGATGTCTTCTTCGATGCTTCAACCAGTATTCTTCATAGTTTAGTGGTCATTGACTTAATGATCAACACCAAAACCATACAATTATATATAAGATAAAAATTAGGGGGCCTAGATGCTATAAATCTCCCCTTTTTTGGTGATTGATGACAATATACCTTTTCTAAGTCAATGATATCTCAAACACTCTGCAAAACAGAGTTAGCTTGACAGAGCGTAAGCAGTTTATGTAGAAATAACATTTATGCTCCCCCTAAATATGTGCAAGATAGTAAAGAAGATAGAACCAATAAACGAATGTGCAAATTCAATTAGAGCACAGAGACACCCAACAAAAACACAGTAGCATAAAGATACATATGACTTAAGCTAAACTCATGGTCCCCCAACTAACTCCCTTTTTACACACATAGAAGCCCAGAGAACTATCTATAGAAATTCTCCCCCTTTGTCACAATTGCCAAAAGGGTTTCTACTTGCGCTTCGAGAGGGTTCTCTTGAGCCGACTAAAGGTTGAGCTCATTTGAGGAGGCGAGACAATCTTCATCTCATCATCAGACTTCTCTTGAGATTGTGAACTAGGCACTAAGGCCATAGCTTGATCATGCCAACTTGGGTAGTCTGGATCACCAGGTTGAAGAGACCAATTGTGGAAATCATGTTGCATCTTGTTTAATGACACAATGATAGCAAATGTAGAATCATTAATCTCACACAATTCATCAAAAGTGCTTCTCTGAAAATTATGTTGACAATTCTCAAGTGCCTAGAAAGCATTGCTGGTGAAGTCAGAATGTTCTTCCAAATTTTCTCCAATCCAATCAAGTGCATTTCAGCTGTGCCTAAAACCGTCGTTGACACGGCTGAAGAGATTCGTCTGATTCTCATCTATATTTAAGTTCATGCTATACAGCCTGTCTCTCATAATATTTTGATTGGTGTTGACTTTCTCAATCTAGTTTCTCAAGTCCCATTGACTGCTTCTAATTTGATCAAACCTTGTGAAAGTTTCATTTCTAAACTTGGTTTGCTCTTCATGCCACTACAAGAAATAGGGAAAAATTCGTGGGCCAAAAACCCACGAATTTAGGCTAAAACCCACGAATTTAAGGTAAATTCATGGGCAAACCATCGAATTTAGTTCACGAATTTAACTCGTCAAAATTAATCAATTAAATTCATGGGTACCCACAATTTAAATTAAATTCATGGGTTACTAAAAATCCACAATTTAATGATTAAATTAAGTAGGCTAAAAACCCACAATTTAAGCTATTAAATCCGTGAATTTTGAAAAACCCACAATTTAAGCATTAAATTCATGAGTGAAAAACACCCGCAATTAGTGTAATTTGGAAAAACCCAATTTAACTATTAAATTCATGGGTTTTAAGTAACCACAATTTATCGACCATATACAATATATATATATATATATATCACGGTGATCGACCACCTATCGACTTGTATTTCATTGATGTCATTTCGATCATTATTTTGGTAATTTGATACCCAAATTATAGCAGCGATTACTAGCCCATTTTCCAAACACGGAAAAGCTGTAAATAACATATATCTGAACCGGATTTAACGTGGAAAAACCCTCCAATGCGAAGGGTAAAAACCACGAACGCCGTAAGCAAACTTCACTATTTTCAAGAGTGTTTACAAATCATGGGAGAGATCAACTCATGACGGCTTACAAGATGAACATATATAAGGCAATGACCTAGGTCAAGAATAACAACTCGCAACAGGCCTCCGCTCCGCTCCGACAGAAGTTAACCTTCTTCTGAATTTGAATCATAATTCAACATTGTTCAAATAGTATTGTAGATATCTAAAAGATGAAAAAAAACTAAACTAAGAAGCACATCTTAAAAAATCTAGAGAACACACAAAACCAAAAATCATATAGAAGCCAAAGCATTTGTGTTTCTATTAAACTATAATTTGTGATTCTATTAAACTATAATTATAGAATTTAAGTATATCAATTTTAGTTTGAGTGCCATGTTTGTTTTCAGGACAATTCTTTGTCAAGTGTCCATGTTGTTTGCACATAAAGCAGCTCACAAAAATTTGTAAGCCCTGCATGTAGAATCATCTTGAGAGTGTAAGAAAACCACAAAGTTAAGGATGATACTACTCCAAAATATACTGGAACTATACAAGATGAATATATGAGGACTACTATATTAAATGGGCTTAGGGCATCTGAAGAGAGCATATCCATATTCACAGCAGCTATAGCATAATTTCTTCAAATTCCCTTCACTACTACCACATGAACCAAATCTGAAAAGACACAATAACGTTACATTGCTAAAAGATGGAAAAATTGAATATTTGAAAATCAGAGAATTAGGCATTAATCTAACTTACATTTTTCTTTTGAGAAAGTGGGAGAACTCGATTCCATCAAGCAAAACAAGATAATAAATAGAGTTGTGTTGTTGCAAAAATAGCGAGGCGATAAGTAATCCCGAGGGCCATTCTAGGACCTAACACGAATGATCTATAAAGCCGGACTCATTCTCAACTTTGAGATAGAAGTTTACAGTTTTCCTTTCTTATTCAGGACTGACAAGAGCTAAGCGAGGCTTAACAACAGAGCTAAGCTGAGAAAAATGTAGTAGGAATGTTCATCCAACCTCCAACATCTTGCATTCCTCCTATTTCAGCAAAAGCGACCAAAATTCCATCCAATAGCACGCATAAAAGCAAAACACAGCAGGGTGAGTTACAATCTTGTCTTTGAAAACACACTGCATTTGAATTTTCCACATTGAACAAAGCACAACCAAGCACCACAGAACAATTTGAAAATCTTATACTCCGAAATTCTAACTACAGCAAGATAAAGCATTCATAGCACAAGAAATCAACATGAGAAATTATACAAATGCAACAAAACAAATATGCCTACTTACCTAAACAATGTACAAAAAAAGTACACTTGATGATAGTAACCACCATGAAAGGCAACACAATTATCTCCAACATACAAAGTAATAGGAGACTAATCTTGCATCCAAAACAAAATCAACAGTGAAGAGGCAAACTACCTCCTGAGATGAAATAAAAAAAAGGAAACCAACAAAATTAACTCCTATTGCAAGCAAGCCAAGGATTGGACCATGCAGTCTATACAAAATAAATTTCTTCTATTTCCTCATGTTTTTGCTATTGAGAGGATCCTTAAAACTTCTAAGTACAATCATGTGGAAAAAAACTACAGTGGTGATACGAAAGGATGAAAATTAGTGGCTGTAAGCACCATAGTGTTTCAACAGGAATATAACTACCACATAACTGGAAACTTATTTACCTTTAACTGAAGTTACAAGACCAAACAACTCAAAGCAAAGCTAGCCAACTATAATTCCCACAAAATATGCCAATTTAGCAATGTAGCAAGCCATTAGCAACCTCACATTGGTCTGCGCATAGGAGAGAGGGTAAGAATACTTAGTACAATGAGAGAACACTATTCACAATCAATTAAATGAAAATGGTTGTTAAAGTAAATCAGATGCACATGTATTACATAAAAACTGAACCATTAAAAATGGAAGATAAACATCTTTAAATTGCTTTCTCAATATGCTTCATTTTGTTTACGCAATACAATATAAATCCCAATTACATCATCGACTTCACCTATTTGTTTGAGAAATTATCAGTGTTTAACTTTGTTGTCGTATTCTAGAATAGTGAGGACATTTTTCCCCCATATGCTCAAGCATTGGCAATGATTGTAGTCTAACATTTATCTAACAAAAACATAAAATTTCTAATTAATCATCATCTCACCTAGCGTGGAGGAAGCAAAAAATTCTAAAGATTCTTACTAACATAAAAGTAAATATTAGCCAAACTTCACTATTTTCAAGAGTGTTTACAAATCGCCGGAGAGATCAACTCGCGACGGCTTACAAGATGAACATATATAATCATCTTTATAGCAAAACATCAATACATTGAGTCAAACTTTGGACCTCACATCATCAATCACAGGTTATTGCAGAACATGATAATTTTCATCTTGCACATGATCAAGTTGTAAAGTGAAATCATCTCAAAGGCATATAGACCTGTAGGCTAGAGGTTTAAGGAGTAGAGTGCTTAGCTTTATATGTAAACTTCTGGAGAACAAGATAATCTCCTTGCTATTGAGCTCTACCTTATGCACTGCAAACATGACAAGAAAGGTGCATTACAACAGCTGTGAAATGTGTTATTCTCTGGCTTAATTTAGTGACATTTGTTAGTCCCACCAACAAAGGTCCAAAGCACCCCACAGAAATGTGCTAGACATATCTCATTTTTAACTGCAACTGCACGAATAGACAAGAAAAATAAATATAAGGTACCAAGAACCAGTCAATATCATCTGCATTTAGTCACTAATAACCTGAAGGTCTTGAACTCCCAATTCATATTCAAATAACATATAGAGAAGACATAAGGCGTGAAAAGATATTATAACCATGAACTCATCTGTCACTAAGACTACACAAAGTAATATAAGGAGACAAATGTACCATCAAAGTTCTAGCTAGGCATTTCATCAAACACCAAAAACTAAGTCACCGAAATATACAAAATTTCGGCATGACCTCTCTCATAAATAGGACATCCACTCAGCAGACAAAAAAACATTTGCAGTTATAATATATATATACTGATATGTTGCAACCCATAGTTCGGTCCTTAATTGACTCGGGTGACAATCTCCCCTTATCTACATGCAGACTCCTGCACATCCGGCTATTGCCAATAATCACCTGTGTCCAAATCATAGTTTTATTTTCATTTTTAACAACATATCGGTATCCTTCTTCGTCAAATTCAACACTTTTGATTTTATGAAGACCAATTTTCAAGCGGCGTTTCTAGCGAGCTAAGCATGACATAAAGCGAGTTTTATACCCATTACACATTTTCACGTGTTATTCCAATATCTAGGGTTATCAATGGTTCACAGGGGAATTATCAAGTGAGGGAAAATATTACCTAGGAACAAGATTGAAGTAAATATTAAAGCATCGGCTACTATAAATTCAAATGAGCTGAAATCACAGAAAAATTAAGGTGTCATATAAAACCAATAAAAACAAGCATCTAAAAGACTAGAGAAGTGCAATGACATAGTAGCAAGTGGTAAGAGTTTCCAAATTCCAAAAGCTATAGCATAACGTTAAAAAGAAGCCTCTAAAATTTGTCCTCGGAATAATAATTTACAATTGCGCTGTACGGTGCTCTCAGAGAAGTCACAATACATGCATAAGTACCCAAACATGATGTACCATTGACTTATTGTAACACCCCGGCGCCAAACGCACCGCGAATGCTACCGAAAGACCCTAAATGACGCTTACAACACTCCGGAATCCAACATGTCCCGAGTGCCCCCAACAAGACTCACGAAATAAAATGACTCGGCAAGGAGTCCAATTGAACTGAGAACTCAACTAGCGAGTCACTAAACCTTTTACCTCTACTCAAAAGATTGAAACCGACCTTGAAACTCTCTAAACCAGTTTAACACTAAGTCACGAAATTTACAAAATTTCGGCATGACCTCTCTAGAAAGTAGGACATCCACTCGTGAGACGAGAAAACATTTGCGGTTAAGATATCATTCTAGCGGGTCCTTAGTTAATCAATCACACCCAATAGAAATTAATAAATCTCACCACAATGAACAATACATTACAACCACATTAATTACATCTAGACTTAGCGAATTTGTTAAATAAATTGTTAGAGACCAAAAGTCGCACGTGTTACTACTCCCAACTTGACGAGCCGAGCTTCAAGGTACCTAAAACAAGAAACAAACACGCATAAGTTCAAGACTCGTGATACAACAATTAGCAATATCGATAACAATTAAAGCATTTAAATCGGTCACATGCGCATACCTCTTATACCCAATTTACAAGTGCATCAAACAAAGAAAATACCGCCAATTAACTCATGAACTGCATTGCTCACTCATTATACATACCTTAGCAGTCAATATTGGATGAGTCCACGACTAACAACTCTCTCTAAATTGGGATTTTATGGAATACCATTAACAAATTAAGCTAATATACAATAGCAGGTTCATAATCGAATGGCAGTAAATAATTCTTAACTCACTCATTTGAATTAAGCGGCCACCGAAGATGAACATATTTACGATCAATGACAATGACTACATACATTTTATACACATACATGGATTACATCAGAAGATATAGATTACATCAGAATAGAACTGCCAAAAATAATCAGTGTGAAATTTTAATAAACAATGGCATAGGCTAGTAGATGCTAAGATCTTTGTGCATGAACACAAAAAATAAACCGAGATCAAGCAAAATGTAATGACTTGGATGACTTAGGTTTACAACATCCTCTGAGAATGAAAAAATATACCAAAATTTCTATAAAATCTCAAAACTGCATATGTAAATGTAATCCCATCTAGAATCGAATTAAAATCTTTGCTAGCCTTGGCCCTCTTCAAAAATGCATGTTTTATACTATCATCGTAAACTTACTCTCCATTTTCAGTAATAAATAAGGCGTGTGTGCTTCTATACCTTACGGTTCTAGGACAAAATCGATTCTTGCATTTTTTTACATGTGCCTAGCAAGAGATCCTCGTGCCAAAGAACATGTTAATGACAAGAGTTATTATAAGTTACAAAATAAGCAGTTCAAATGGTCCTATATTTAACCAATAAATAACCAAGAGAACATTGGTAGTGAGTGTTTGTGTTTCATGTGAGCGACTAAAGTGACATTCATTATCGAGTTATCAAGACATCTTCATGCACGAATATTTAAATCACCCTAGTAAGAAAATATTACCATGTTGTTTGCAAGAGAAAAAAATCATGTGATAAACCAATGAAATAGCCAAAACTTCCTTCATGACCACTAAAATGCATGCTTTACAAAACAGGGGCAACACACCACAATTGGAAAAAGGAACCTGAATTTTCAATTCATGTAGCGATATCATCGTCACGTATAAGGTATTGAGTGTTATAGAACCGGTCGGGCCTTTGCATGCTAAATGTCCTAAGATTTTTCATTTATGCAAACATTTAAACATTACCCTCTATTCATAGAATACCAAAATACTAGCATACACCTCACTTTCCAAATGTATGTATATACTTCTATAGATCACGTTGCACAAAGGATAGACTTAGATGACCATCATAAATGAATTATACTGACACACATATGAATTATCGAAATCGAAGCCTGAGAGAAGAAACAACTCTTGATCAATTTCACTCTCATCTATCATCATAAAACTTTCATCTTACACATCTACCTTTGCACCTGCTTCAAACATGCCAATACATGAGATCTAATGCTAATTACCTCAAGCTCACAATTTAATGGGAATCAAGGTCACAAGCATAACCAATGAGATAGCTACAAAATGATAAAAGCTATCAATTCATAAAAATTGAATAAAGAGATTTCTAGCATATCTAACCAAATGCATAAGAACTAGGATCACGATATCACAAGAAAATTCCTTACGGGATATCCTACACACATAAATCTTTGGAATAACATTCCATAAACACCAAACACGATTATCACCTCAAGTACTACGCTACTTGTAATTTCACCAACCAATCAAGATAATAAATGCACAAACACAATCAACAACCCTAAACCTTACGGGCATTCTCACAAACACCTCACATGCATGCCAAAATTCCCCAAGAATCAAGGTATACCTCCAATCTCACATCCATTGAGAAAGAGGAGATGGGGACATGGCCGGTGGAGGGAGGGTTCTTGCCATGGGAGGAAGCCACTGGAGGGGAGTCATCGAGGAAAGAGCCGGGCGAATGGCCTGAGCAGGGGCAATGTTGGAGGAGCCGCTAGGGCGCAGGCAGGCGTCGGCCTTCGAGACGGGCGTCGGCGAAGCGAGCTTAGCTTGGGAGGGGGCGGCGGGGAGGCAGCCGGAGGAGGCAGCCAGAGGCAGGGAGGCGGGGGAGGGAGTTCGGGATGAGGGAGCTTCGGCAGGACTCGGCCAACAACGAAGAAAAAAATCGACCTGCCTCCCACCAATGCCGACCACACAAAATAGACGTGTATAAATTCGTGGGTGTTTTTTTGCCCACAAATTTAATTAAATTCGTGGGTATTCTTATAAGCCCATGAATTTAAATATATAAATTTGTGAGTATTTTTTGCCCACAATTTAATTAAATCGTGGGTTTTTTTTATAAAGCGAATTTAAATATGTAAATTAATTGGGTTTTTATACAATTTAAAAACCCACGAATTTTTCTTTATTTCTTATAGTGTCTTTGCTTTCTCATCATTTCTTGGACTTGCTCATTGTATTCCTGCATAGCTCTCATTTTTTCTTCATGCCTTTGAGCTGCTATCCTTTGATCTTCCTCATATCTTGCTTGGAATCCTCTCTGATCCGCATAGTATTGCTGCTCATATGACTAAAACCAGGTTGGCTGAGTATCAAATAAGCTTTCCCAACCTAGGAAAGTGTCATGTTGAGCATGCTCTGGGTGAGCTTCTGGAGGAGGAGAATAAAAGGTTGTATCAGACCCTTGAGGTACTTCTGACTCTCCTGCCTCATGATCATGGGCTCCTGGCCCTACTCCTTGACTCTCCATAAACCTTGAAGCTACAGCCAATCTTTGAAGATTGTGAATTTGCTGTTCTTCAGCTTGAGATTGAGCAAAAGAGCTAGACATTACTTGAGTAGCAGCATCTTCTTCATAAGAAAACTTTCTAGTGGCTAAAGGACTATCTCCATATACCTCAGTTGGTTCATCTTGCTGAAAAATAGTCCTTGATGCTGAATGTTCCATCACAGGATAGACAGGCATACTTGGAACAGGGGCTTGGAGATCATGACTGAGATGGATGGGACTCAATTTTGTAGCATAACTTGAAGCTAGCTCATCCCTTTCATGACTTGGCTCATTTCTCTTGTCAGATCCTTCTGCACTAATAAGACCCCCTTGAATTGGAGAATGAGTAGAACGACGTTCGTAGCTACTACTTCTTGGAGCTACAAAACTGACAACAGAACTATGTCTTTCATCATTAAATCCACTGTGAGCACTTGGTTCATTTCTTCCTTTAGGTTTAGACTCTTGGAATTCTGGAATATGTTCCATACTTGGCTGTTTTTGTACTTCTTCTTCATGTGGTTCATTTTGTTGCAGAGAATGAAGAAGTCCTGATACCCTAAGAGCTTCTCCAGTTGCCTTATGCATAGTGATATTATCCCTTGATATTATCCCTTGAATATAATATCTGTTCAGTTCTTGGGAAAACATTTGAAATCTCTGTTCAGTTCTTCTTGTGATATTATCCCTTGAGCTAGGAGAATTTGAGTGATTTGTTGAGCAAAAGGTCCATTTTTCTATAGATAGCCTCTTCCATCTCTCCAAAAATATAATCAACTAGATCAATAGGCTACCTAGACAATATCAAATGAAGAAGTCAAGCCAAGTTAGGAGTTACACCTTCTTTATAGCCAGACTTAGGGAATATCGTATGTCTTAGTAGCAGCAACAATACTTTTGCTTCATCTGACAAACAGTGAACTTTGTTTGGGCTAAACTTAGCTTCTGTGATGTCTCTATATATGTGGGCTGACACTTGTAGATCTAGCATGTTACCCAGTTGCCTCGATCTTTGACCAGGAAACACCCTCTCATGAATTCTAGTCCTGTTGAACAAAGGACTAGAGGCACCAGTAGCTGCTTCAAATTGAGGTGACCTCACCTTTCTGATTTTTCCATTTATTGTGAACATGATGTAACGCCTTTGCTTGTTCACGAAAAGAGAGGCATAGAACTCTAGGGTTCTATTTACACTCCAGGGGATGGCACTGTTAGAAATCATATTGGCAAGACCAGGTGTGGAATTAATGCAGTCATACATTCTTGTTGAACCGACAACTGAATTCGCTTGGTCCCAGCCCACATACTGATGCTTTGTTAGGGCTGACAAAGGATTTTCATTTCTGTGTCTCCTACTCTTGTACCTAATGAATATATTCTTTTGTAAATTGGTGATGAAATTTTCATCCAAAGGAGGTCTGGAGACTGGAAACCAAATTTTTCATTAACTAGCCTTACTGCTCTTAGCTTTTTCCCTCCAAGAGCGGCAAGCTTTTCCCAGTTAAGCACATCAACCTCATCATCAAGCTCTACATTTTCTAAGGAGGACTTGCTACTAGGCTCATAATCACTATCTTTAGAAGAGGATGATTCTGATTCAGCTACTCGTTTCCCTTTGCCTTTTTGTGCATGAGATGTTACTACTTTTCTGTTTACTCTCTAGCAGCATGAGTATCTTGCAGATACACTGGACCTTGAGGTTTCCTTGATAGAGATATTCAAAGAGATGAACTAGTAGTTCTTTGTTTCTTTCCTTTAGCCTTGTCTACCAGTTTCTCTAGCAAACCCCTCTTTTCTGGATTCTTAGATCTCAGCATTGTGCAAACACTGTCTCAGCTCACTATTCTGACCCAAGAGACCCTTTACAAAGCGCAACCACAGACCAAACCTAAGACAAAACAAAGATTGATCCCTAGGACTCGATTCTAGATCTAGGGTTTTCCAAGAACAAGAGATAGAAAGGTCCAAGGGGAAACTTACTGAGCCTAAAAAGACAACTTGCGCAAGAAGAACACCATTGAAAAACCTGATTAGGGTTTGCTTTGGCGTGAGAGGAGAAGCAACTCTGATTCTGAGGGATTTGTGCAAGAGTAATGGATGAGAATTTTGGGGAAATTTTGGCTGGTGTAAGTTACTGCAGTAAATGTGAGAGAGAGAATAAAGAGGAGCCTTGAAAACTAACGCCTTTAAGAGTGGGTGGTTGCAGGAGACAGGCGTCAAAAATATTTGGTGGTGGGACCCATTAAGGTAACTGATTCTTGCGGAATTAATATGAGTGCCGAAATCAATAGCAGAATAGCATGAGATGAGTCCTAAAGAATTTAGATACAATTTTGAATAATTTTTGGATTGAGATGAGCAATTTTTCAAACTGTGTTTAAATCTATTTGAATTCATGTAAGAGACAGACACAGAGCTACACAAGAGAACACCGGACTTAGTTGAAGAACACAAAGAGTTTTCTTTTTTGCATCGGACTGAATATTTTAACAAAATCATTTTGCGACGGACTACGTTACAGTTGGTCCATTGCTAAAGAGTTATGTTCCGAACAAGATCAGTAGTAAAATCTCTTCTGCGCTAGACCAAAAACTCTTAGTCCGTTGCAAATAAGCTTTTGCTGCCATGATGGTCCGTCACAAATGGGTAACTCTCGGTTCTTTTCATTTGATATAAGTTTGTAGTAAATGTGTATCTCTCTTGGAGATTTTCAAAGATCCACTTGGAAAAGTCAACTAAAAATTAGATGATGGATCCTGAAAAATCTTCGAATAAAAATTCAATCATCTAGCAAAATCACAGAACAAAGATAGATTTTTGAATCCTTTGGAAATGTGTGAGCCTTGTTTCTAACTGAGCATGAGTATGTGCAACTCAAGCTCAACTGAAGGACTCAAGTGCTGAATGGAAATACATTGATATTTCAAAGCCCCCTCCTTTTTCTTAAAAAAAGAAGACACATTTGACCTATTTGCTATAGTTCAGATGGGATAAGAAGGAAGTATAGACAGGACAGGCTTTCAGCAACAATTAACAATTTTAGTTGGACAAACTCCTTTTTATTTAGAAAGATAATTCTATCCTATTTCAGCACTTGGAATTAGTTTGTTCACATAGTGGGTATCAAGGAATGCATATCAAGCAAACTTGGCTCCCCCTAATTGTAACATTATCAAGCAACATTTGAAAAGGCAATAATATTTAATTTATTTCTCAATTTAGAGAAGCTGGCCTCATCAAGTGGTTTAGTGAAAATATCAGCAATTGGTCCTCAGTTCTTACATAACTAAGCATAATGTCACCCTTAACAACATGATCACGAATAAAGTGATGTCGGATTTCAATATGCTTAGTCCGGGAGTGTTGGATAGGATTGTTTGCTATTTTCACTGCACTTTCATTATCACACAAAAGAGGCACATTTTTGAACTTAATGCCATAATCTAGGAAGGTTTGCTTGATAAATAAAATTTGTTCACAACAACTACTGGCAACCACATATTCGGCTTCAGCAGTGGAAAGTGCTATAGAATTTTGATTTTTAGAACACCAAGATACTAAAGATCTTCCAAGCAAATGACAACCACCTAAGGTGCTTTTACAATCAATTTTGCAACTAGCATAATCGGAGTCCGAATAGCCAAGAAGCTCAAATGGAGCACCTTTAGGGTATGATATCTTAATATTCTTTTTACAGCACTAAGATATACTTCTTTAGGGGCAGGTTGAAATCTAGCACACATGCAAACACTAAACATGATATCGGGCCTAGATGCTGTCAAGTAAAGAAGAGACTCTATCATGGACCTATAAATCTTTTGGTCAACAGGCTGACCTCCCACATCTTGATCAAGATGTGTATTTGTCACCATAGGTGTTTCAATTGGCTTGCATTCTTCCATCTTGAAGTGCTTGATAAGGTCTTTGATGTACTTTTCTTGTAAAATAAAATTTCACTCCTTCAATTGCTTGACTTGAAAACCGAGGAAGAATGAAAGCTCCCCTATCATTGACATTTCAAACTCTTTTGCCATCATGTCACCAAATTCCTTGCACAAAGAGATAGTAGTGCATCCAAAAATAATATCATCTATATAAATTTGGCAAATCATTAATGAAGCATTGATTTCTTTTAAGAACAATGTTGGATCAACCTTCCCAATTTTAAAATTCATTCCTAAGAGAAAATCTCTAAGGTGCTCATACAATACCCTTGGGGCTTGTTTCAAACCATAGAGTGCCTTAGATAATTTGTAAACATGCTTAGAAAAATTTAAGTCATCAAAATTGGGTGGTTGTTCAACATATACTGTTTCATCAATGATACCATTAAGAAATGCACTTTTCATATCCATTTGAAAAAGAGTGATATTGAAATGTGATGCAAAGGCTAGAAGCAATTGTATAGCTTCAAGACGAGCTATAGGGGCATATGTCTCTCCATAGTCCAATCCTTCAACTTGAATGAACCCTTGCGCTACTAGCCTTACCTTATTGCGTATCACAACTCCATTTTCATCTTGTTTGTTCTGGAACACCCATTTTGTTCCAATAACATTGTGATCCCTTGGACGTTCTATCAGGCTCTAGACTTTGTTCCTTTCGAAATTGTTGAGCTCTTCTTCCATAGATGTGATCCAATTAGCACCTTCTAGAACTTCTTCCACTGTTTTAGGTTCTACACAAGAAACAAATAAGTAATGTTCACAAAAAGATGCTTGTCTAGAGCGAGTTTGAACACTCTTACTGATTTCACTAATAATTTGGTCCGTGGGGTGATTCTTGGTGATTGTGTGATGGCTCTTTATGAAGGTTGGTCTGTCTTGATCCTTTTATTCCTCTTCTTCTTATGTTCCATCATGTGGTTCCATGGATGGTGTAGGCAGCTCATCTTTGTCTTCTTTGGGCTTTATGTCTCCAACTTCCATCTTTCTCATAGCTTGCACCAAGGCATCATCACCTACATCATCTAAATTTTCATGCTCACCTTGTGAGCCATTAGTTTTATTAAATTTAACATCATAGGTTTCTTCTACTAAGCCAGTTGTATTATTGAACACTCTATAAGCTTTAGACTTAGAAGAATATCCTAACATAATACCAACATCACATCTCGTTTAAAATTTACCTAGGTGTGTTCTTTTCTTGTAGATGTATACTTTGCACCTGAACACACGAAAGTAGGAGATGTTGGGCCGTCTTCCTACCAAAAGCTCGTATGGAGTCTTCTTGAGAAGTCGATGAAGATAAAGACGGTTGATTGCACCAACACTTCCTATAATATCTCGGGTCATTTCCCAGGTTAACGAAAAAAATTCAATTGGAGTGGGTCGGCCATGCAGTAGGTTTCGGGTTCTTAAGGTCGTGTCGGTGGGTTTTAGGAGGTGGGTTGTGGCCCTTAGGAGAGGGGTTCCCCCACCAAATCCCACCTCCCACCTAATTTTTTCCCCTCACCTAATCCCTGCTCCTAGCACCTCCTCCCAGCCAACTCCCTTCCCTAGTGTCTTCCTGGTGCAGCTCCTCACAGCCAAGGGCTCCTCAGCGAAGCTCCTTCCCCTGGCGCCTCTCCTTCCTCCTGCTGCTTCCCTTGGCGCCTCCCCTTCCTCCTGGCTTACTCCCTGGGCGAGCTCCTCTCTCTTGGTTGTGCACCTCCAGCAGCTTCCTCCTTGGCACAGCAAGCTCCTCCCCAGCCGAGTCCTCCATCCCTTGCTGATTTGGCTCTTGGAGTTAAGGTAAAAACCCTTGGGATTTTGGTTTTGAGGCTATGGCTTGGGTTAGGGTGCATGCCATGGTAGTTTTTCTTGCTGTTTAGCTGTGATTTGGGGTGGTTTGGGGGAGGACCCTAGAGCTGGTTGAGATACTCGGTTCGGGCATCGCCAACCCCGATTTTTTAATGATGATTTGGGGATCTTAGAAGCTTTTCCTGAGGGGTTGGCTGTTGAGAAAGTTGTAGATTGTCAACTTACATTTAATTAGAGTTTAAGAACTCAAAATTTGGTTCAGCCATTTAAAAGTTATGCTAGCTTCTTTGCCTGCTGTGCAATCTCTGTTTCAGCAGGTAGCAACCATGTTGAACTGCGATTTAGGACAACATCGAAGCGGAATTGAAATTTTTTAATAACTAGAGTTAGATGAAATTTTTTTTGTAGATATCAAAAATATCTTCATTTGCTTTATTTGGAGTTTTCTATCAATATTTATGCTCACTTGAAATGTGCTATCCAAAACACTGAATTTCCATTGGAAGTTCATAAATGGGCAGATCTGGATCGATGTTCAGATTGAGTTTTGGGGGTCTTTTGCTTAGTTCCAGAGGGGTTGGTTGTTGCGAAAAATGTGCATAGTTTCCTTAAGTTTTGTTAGAGATAAAGAACACCAGTTTTGGATCAACCATTTAAAAGTTATGGTTGTTTTAGTGCCTACTGTGCAGAGTTACTGCTGATTTGCAGTAGCTTCGGGTTTATATTAGTTTGAGCTATTTAGAGGTTTTTCTTGAGAGGTTGCCTATATAATGAATTGTAGATCAGAGTCTTTTGATTAATTAGAGCCCAAGAATATAACTTTTGGTTTAGCCATTTAGAAGATATGACCAATTGTGTGCCTGCTGTTTAGATTTGTTTTCTGCTAGCAGTAGATGTGATTTTGTGCTGTTTAGGGCTAGTTAGGCGCCGAATTAAATTATTCATATAACTAGAGAAAGTTAGAAAATTTTCAGTAGATTTCAAAAACATTTTTGTTTACTGATTTGGATTTGTATGCTAGAAGTTATGTTAGTTGGAAGCTAGCTACCCTGGGAGGCAGCATGCTGAAAAAGAAATATATATATATGGGCTAGGTTTGGTTTATTCCTAGATGAAGTTTTGGGGCATGTTGAGCAAGTTGAATCTTGAGGGTGAGCTTTGGTAGCTTACCTATAGTCCATGCTTCCATTGTTTGGGTTTTTGGGTTAGAATTTGTAACCTTTTTGCTATCGGGATAATAAGAAGTGGATTTTGGTTCTACATGTGAGAAGCAAAGTTGGATTGAACGTAGGTGCGACGTTGAAATGTTGTGATTGTGTGATATTGAAATATATATACAATTGCTATTTTCAGGTGGAGTGACTTCAGGAGTGGCCTCATCGTCACGCCACTCTGCTCTTCACGGGTAGAGGCAAGTGTATTATGTTGATTAATTGCTAGAAGGATTTGTGACTTACTTTGCTAGTATTCTTGACTACATGATATTTATGAGTATGATTGTGCTTATGATTAGGAGGTTGCTTATGATGATGCAAATGCTAAGAGTATGAGTTTAAAGAATATATCAATGCATATGGATTTGTTATGGTGGTAAGAATGCAGTTTGCAATTTAATTCATTTCATTTGCAATTGTGCATTCATAACAGAAGAGGTGTCCTGAGTGGGCCTCTTTGTCTCACACGTAGTGAGACATGAAAGTCTTACTTCGCTAGGCCCCTCCACGGGCTGGATGGGAATGTAAGGGTGCACACCGACGGGTGTGCGCTTAGCAATACCGGTATTTGCTACGAAAATGTGCATTATGAGCATGCATGTGCATCGCATGGTTAAAGAGTAAATAACATTAAGTTATGATGTTGTTCTTACGTGCTAAGGTCTTACCATATTTGAATTGCTCTAATATCTTGTTTTAAATTAATTGTAATAATTTGATACACTTTGCTGAGTTTTGAACTCACACTTGTTTTGTGATGTTTATTTTAGGTACCTCCACAACGGCATTATGGGAGAGGGCTTAGCATCACTTCATTCACTTGTTATCACTTACTCTAGGCTTTTGGGTTGTTAAAAAGGCGATGTATTTTGTTTTACCCTTTGTGGATTAAGATCTTGTTTTTGGTATTGTTCCTTATGTAAAAGATTTTAGTTGCATGGGTGTTTGTTTGGTTGAGCTCATCTCCCTTAAATTACTTATGTGATGTTAGTTCAAGTTTATGGTCATGATGTAGTTATGATACATTGTTATCGCTTTGCTTTATCTACTTCTTTATCTTTGATATTGTGGTTATGGAGTGATTATTTCCTATTGTATGCTTGCTGAATTTTACTCCAAATGCATAGGAATCATGTTCAAATTTTTAGAATTTTGGTGAAATTGTTGTTGTTTGGTGTCTATGGGTGTAACATTCTGGGCACGTGGGTGTCGGGGTGTTACAGTTGGTATCAGAGCGGGCTTTAAGTCTGTGGTATTTGAAATTAGAAAATTACTCTAGGGTGAACTAAAATTTTGATTTGGAAAATTAGAAACATGGCTTAGGTATATACTCTTTAAAATTTGACCATGGAGCTATAACCTTAAAATTCTGATGTAAATTGGTTAATTATTTTAAAATTGGACACACTTTGATGCACAGTAGGAACGGGTATGGGTTATCATTGCATTACGCTTTAATGCTTTATTTGAGCTTTAATGATGAATGCTAAATATTATGATGCATTTTGCTATGATCATGAAAGAACTGATTGAATCATTATGTTGATGTGAAATAGTGATGTCGAAAGGTTTCGACCATGTTCTTTTGGCCGTGGTAAGGGTCTTAGTTGTGGGTGTGGCTGGTTAGAGCCACCACTTGAGGTTTAGAAACCTCCCGTAGTTGTCGGCCGTTGTCTTTTACGACATAGATTAGAGAGTGGGTGGAGAAGTTTGCTTTCTTTTTGTCTTCGATGGTTGGAGACAAAAAAAAGATTAGTGATGATTCTTTTTCGATTGCTATTACTACTGTTCCGGCGTTTGGTGTTGTTGGTTGCTTTGTAGAGAAAATTAGTGTTTTATTCTTGTGATTGTCATCCTCTGAGTTTAAATGAATTTATTGAAGTTTTGTTCAAGACTTAAGTTATGTGGATTTAAGTTTTAAGACTTTACTGGAAAAGAATTGGTTGATCTCTTGGTTTTTTTCTTTTGTGAAAAAAAACATCCATTTTCCTTCGTGGAAGTTTTAAATCAAGAGATTGGTTTGAACAACTTTTGCATGTCAGAGTTTGGGTCTAGTCATTTTGTGATTTGAGAGTCGAGCTCATTTGTGATTTATGGTTGGGTTTTTCTAGAAAGAAAAAAATTCTTAATCGTATTTGTTCATGCTTAAAAACCATTGTTTTACTTAAAGGTTGGGGTCACGCCCTAATATTTTAAGGTTAGGTGACCAACGAGAATGTTTAAAACTTTGATCTTTGAAGCGTAGTTAGAACATTGAGATGAAGTAAACTACCGATTTTGTAACACCCTGGCACCCCGTGCCCCGAATGTTACACCCTCTAGCACCAACAATTACAAATCGCTCAGAATAAATATTCGCAAAGCAATCAAATAACTAGAAGGTTGTCAAAATTATTAAAAATTTAATGACACCTTCCCTAAAACTAGGACATCCACTCAGCAGACAGAAAACATAGCAGTTATGAGATATCATTCTAGCAGGTCCTTAGTTAACCCATCACACGTCCAATAGAAATTAATCATCTCCACATAATTATTACAGGACAGGACTCATTAAACATAACCGCAAACAACATTTTACAAAAAAATTTCACGAGCTATAAAGATCAGAATTATAAATTAACATGATGGGATAGTGATGATGCAAAGTGATTGTGCTACTACCCCCATCCCTGCATGCCGGCTTCAATACACCTACAAACATTAAATAACAAGCGTGAGTTCAAACTCAGCAAAGTACACGAGTATAACAAATTCCAATTTAACAACTAAACAAAAGCATGAACACAAGAGCAAGTAGTACGAATGAGACAACATCCGAACAATACACAGTTATACCCATTTAAAGCAACAACATGATCATATCACAAATTTGCATAATCAAGTCATCAACACGATAGTAAACCATTCAATGCCAAAGAAACATTACTTTTAGTTGAGTTCACAACTCGACTTTCCTCCACGCTATTCATACACATAATTTGCATGGCAATGAAATCGCTAACTCATCGAATTTGGTTCAACCTTCCTTTACCATCACGCAACCCACACTTGCAAGGCTATGCAATGCGATATGTTTCCATGCTCAAATGCACTTTTCAGCGAGTATATTTTCTCGGTCACATTCTCATTTATGCAATGCAATGCAATGCATCATGCCTCTTTATGTGCTTTATCACCGTATTGCCGAGCACCACCCGTCGTCGTGCCCTCAAACCCAACCATCCGTGGAAGGGCACATCAAAACAGGACTTGCCGCTACCGATGGCGGGTCCTCACGCTTCACCGCTCCCATCCACGCCCGATGGATGGGACTCTGAGTAGGATCTCTGAGCACTCCGGATTAGTCATATTTTCCATATGACTTTCTCACCGACCTGGCTCGATCCACTTTTCATGAATGCACTTATGCAAATGCCATTCCCCACACTCTTATGCATATTCTCTATATTTATAACATTACTCTTATAAACACCATACTCACAAACTATGGCCACAACCAAGCCATTCTCATGATTTCAACATCCATGTTAGCCTAACCATAATAACGAACATCTAATCGATTCGCACACATAGTCAATTCCATTCCCCGACGGGGCACAGTTAAATACAACTCTTATAAATTAACCACGAGTACCACGTACCCTATACTCGCTACTCTTTGCAATATTACGGAGGAATAGTAAACTTACCAAGATTAAGGCCTAC
This sequence comes from Guadua angustifolia, assembly GCA_036346375.1. Lineage (NCBI taxonomy): Eukaryota > Viridiplantae > Streptophyta > Magnoliopsida > Poales > Poaceae > Guadua > Guadua angustifolia. Next base: position 393,119 of record JAYEVE010002035.1, read on the forward strand.
TAATGACCACTCGAATCCGATAGCTAATCACGCCCTCAAAGGGACGATCACCAATATAACTCATACTTTCCACAATCATTAGAGATTAGCCATGAACAGATAATGGATAACAAACAACTCAATTAAGCACACAACTCGATGTACTTGCCTTAAACCGCGGGAAGTGGAGTGGCGCGGGAAGAAGAGGCCACTCCTCCTGTAAATCAGACATCAAGCACATATACAAATTACCGACCAGTCAATCAATCAATCGCAATACAGAACCCTTATGTATCTAAATCCCCATGGGTAGCTTTACTCAACATTGACTCGGGATAATACACCAACTTAAACATAAATTGATATTTCCATTTACTCTATGATAAGGAGAACATGGCAGTTCAAGCATTCCATTGAGAGATTAAAAAAACTAAAACCTATCAAATTAAACCATGAATATTTTATAGCACCATATGGGTAAAAGCTAATAAGGCTAGAGCTAATTAGATCCTACTAATCCCACCCTCTAGCCAATGACCAGCGGTAGGTGGTGTTGGACAATGCACTTAGTCATGGATATATTTCAACATGCAGCTGCCTTAGCCCTTAATCATGCATATTCATCATCTAAACAATAGCAAGCATTATGATCATAATATGCTAGAATGTCGGATACTTAAACACACATACATATTAGACAATATGCAACTCTTGCTAGTAAACATGCTTCACTAAATCACAGAAGTCCAGTACGCATCCTCTATATCTAAATCCACTCGCGTTTATTAAACATAGTATTTATTATTATTTATTTTTTTTCCAATATGCACATACATGTCTTAATCACAAGAAGTCAGACCTTTACACAAAGACACATGGTAGTTGAGCTAATCCTATTGTAAGGGCATAAGATTGCACTATAAAATTTACAATGCCAGTGCATACAAGATATCCCAACCTACACAAGTCTATACATTGGATCAACATATATAGGTTCAATACTGACACAAGAGATTAGAGTCAATAGGAAACCACAAACAACAGTAAGTCAACAGCCCCAACACACAAAATTCGGCGATACATTAATTCTTATTCTCACAAGCTCATCCATTTATGCATACTTACCCTAATGAACACAAAACACAGATAACCCCACATGTAATCAGACCTCACAATTTTTCTCATGCTCATGACAGTAAAATAGAACTAGCAGGCATGGATATATAAATAAGTACGCACACAATTTAGTAATGCATCGATTCTTGCCTACCAATCCCATGTCTCAACCTGGCACACTTAAATCACTATGATACCATACCAAAAACCTTCTAGGAATTACATCAAACACATGGCAGGCACAAAGAAACATCTATACATTGAGCATACATTTCATCAAACACCTTGACTACAATCATTCATCCACACTAGAACTTCACCTCCACTTACCACAAAGGAGGAGAGGAAGGAGGCCACCATGGGGGTGTTCGATCTGGCGCCGACAACAGGAGGACCAGGGGGCTCGGCCAGGCGGGCCAGCTCTTCTTTGGTTGCTTCTTTGCTTGAATCGCTGCATGGTTGCTTGCTTGTCTCTTGATCGAGCTAGGAAGGGAGAGCGCAGGGGAGGCGGCGGGGAGGAGGAAGGGAGGGCGCAGCCTACTGGAGGAGAGGTCGCCGGTGCTAGGGATGAGCAGGCAGCAGGGGGAGGCGTCGGCCAAGGAGGATGAGGCGGCTGCTGCTCTCCCTTGCTAATCTTGCCGTCGATTCTTTGGAGAGGAGGCGCAGTGGGAGAAGCCAAGAGCAGCGCCAGGAGGAGGCCAGGGGCGCTGGGGGTCGGCTGGGAGAGACGCCAGATGTGGCTGGGGAGGAGACCAGGAGCGCTGGCAAGAAAAAATCTGCTGCCCACCAAGCTTTTTCAGCCACACAAAAAAGAAAGGAGAGATGAGGTTTTGTTTTTTTTGTTTTTGGCAGTATTACACTCTCCCCCCCTTAAAGGAATTCGACCCCGAATTCGAATAATGCCAACTACGCAAAACAAAGACACAAAGGTCTTGAACTTCTTTGCCAACTCAAAACGCCCACACCAAACTTCAACGGTAAACCAAAACCTCAAATCCAACGATTAACAAAACGATTTGGCTTAGCTCAAATGAGTGCTACTCCTCATGCAACAACTTAGTCAAAGTCAATCAATAGGCCCAAAATCCCAAATCATACCACTCGCAAACAATCTGACAAAATTAGACAATCTTTTTGTCGACACTAAAGCGTACGACATCCGAACAACCAATGATCCTCCTCGGACGAATAAGATACCAACCTCTATGCTCTACTCCAAATCCATACTCAATTTCATTGCTATACTCTTATCTCCTCTTTCAATTGATTGACATCTTTATCAAAAGGTCCATTACCGACAAATAGCATCGAAACAGTTAATTCACTAAAACACAATTTCCTTCCAACCATATCTCCACAATATAATTATATATATATATATATATATATATATATATATATATATATATATATATTTCTTCTACCAAGGTTACCTCACCTCAAAGGACCCTTGCCCGGGTAAATGTTCACTGAGAACATTACACATCAAATTATAAAATCCTTCACTACAACCATCTGAACCCAAAAGTTCAGTCACACGATAGAAATGGTGACATAATTATCATCACTTCCAAGTAGTTCACTACTAAGGGTTAAACAAGCACCAGCAAGGAACCACATCGAAAGTATAATCCTCAATTATTATCCACCCAAAATCCCTCGATTCTCTTTAGCAGAACAACCACTTTCATCCTCTTCATATAATGTGATAAAAATACACACCAAGGAAACTCAACTCTCAAGAGAAACACTACATTGACTTTTACAGCTGCAATCCCAATGACCAAAGAAAACTCAATTCTCTTTATTATACTCAACACTGTACCATAAGCTTCCATATCCTGTAACTCCAGCTAGAACACAAAGGAATTACAGCTCCCTTTTTGACCAAAAGAACCACGTACATCCTCTTGAACCCAAAGCATTAAAATCTAGCTAAGAGAGGATCTTGATAGAGCCCAAACATTACTCATTTTCTTCTTCCAAGCCAATTTTGCAAGAGAAGACCTGATTCTCTAACATCATATAATTCGTCTTTACCACTCTCAAATCAATGCAATAAATTCACCTCGTGGGGGGAAAACCACCTTCAAAAGAGAAACCCCACACAAATCGCTGGCAGAAGCTCTCATAAACCAAGAAACAACCCAGCTTACTTTAATCAAGGCAAAGCCTCTCACGCTAACCCAAAATCACAATTTGGAAGAGAAGACAAAATTCCGGGTCACACATCCAGGATGCAATTACCAATCTTTTCTCCCAAGAAATGGGAACTTATTCCCAACAAAACCACTTATGAAACTCTCATAAAATAACTCAGTTCCCACGCTAAAAAAAAACACGATCCAGCCTTACATTTTTCGAGCGTAATTCCCACCAAAATCAATCAGGCCATCTCTCTTAACCAAAGCAAAAGACTACCGTGGTTTGATGAGATAAAATATTCCGAATTCCATCAACCAATTACTTCCAGGATGACTCTTACATCCTCATTTTAAATCCTCAGAACCGAAGGAAGGTTCATCTCAAATCTCATCCTTTCTAGTACTCCAATGCTCTAGCCATTAAATGTTTTATTTTCACCAAATCCTAAAAGTACACAGGTTCGAACGGAAGTTACAAAACCCAAACTTCCTTTACTTTCCTCCTATTCATATAACCACCACTAGTTACTTTCCATAGTATACTTCCAGATAGACATTCGTCAAAGACAAGGAAAAACCCATCATTCATACAACCATTCCATATATATTCGTTCTTTAATTTCACAACGAGTAGTTCATTTTGTGGATCCACAATTTAATTGACCCATAAGCAACATAACCCAACAACTCTCTTGTCTTTACGCCAATACACTTCGGTACTTTACATCAACACCTTGCTATGATAAATTCATCCATAGAAGATTCTAGACCTTCTCAATCATGGTCAATACTAGACTTACTGGAATACAAATCTCGCACTTCCGATCAATTTTCATGATTCACCACCGTTGGAATAACTCTAATCAACTTTTTCACTTTAAAATCACCTACCATTCCAATTAGTCATTCTGTATCATACAATAAATGTGGTTGTCTTTAAATAACCAACAAGTTCTCTTTAACAAAATCAATAACCCTCCTTATCTGGAAGTTCAATTACTCATCATACACTTAACGCTTTGAACATCCTCGTGAGTCATGTGCTCAACCTTTAAAGAAAAACCACGATTCTTAAGAATGAGCAACAATAACAAAAACCATCTCTCCTTTCAAAAGACTTAACCATAAATCGTAAGAGAATTCGACTCTTGAATTCCCAAACTCCAACGGGAAACAACTTCCAGAAAGGAAAAGAGATACATGGGAAAAACCAGATGATCAACCAAACTTCTCGACAAAACCTTGACACCGAAGATCCACATGATTTAAGTTTTTGCACCAAGAAAACTTCAATAAGTTCTGTAAAGGGAGAGAACAACTACAATAGTTTTCTCCACAAGGCAACCCACGATAACCAACAAAAACCAAATAATCCAACAAAACCGAACACAACAATAAAAGCACTCCAAAAGGATTCATTGCTAAGCTTTTCTCTTTAACTCCAAACATCGAAAGCCAAAGAAACCAACCTTCCCTCCTTACCCTCTAAACTACTCCACGAAAACGACGACTCAAGAACGAGAGGTTTTCCAAACAGCAAGGGGTGGCACTAACCAGTCCCACCCACAAGTAAGACCCACAACTCGACCAAAAGAACAAGGTTGAAACCTTTCGACTTAATCAATTACATGAACATAAGCGTACTGATTCCAACAGTCCTTTCATAGTTAAAGCAATATGCAACAATAAATCTAGCACTCAACACTTAGGCGCAATGCAATGTACCCATACCCATCCTACTGTGCATCAGAGTGTGTCAAGTTTTAAATTAATTAACCATTCTACCTCAAGTTTTAAAGTTGTTGCCCTAGGGCCACATTTTAATGGTTCAACCTAAACCATGTTTCTATTTTCATACAGCAAAATTTTAATTCATTCTAGAATTACTCACTACACTCAAGCACCACGGACCTGAAGCCCGCTCTGATACCAATCAGTAACACCACGGCACCCGTGCCTCAATATTACACCCTCTAGCACCAACAATTACAAATCGCTCAGAATAAATATTCGCAAAGCAATCAAATAACTAGAAGGTTGTCAAAATTATTAAAAATTTCGGCAGCACCTCCCCTAAAACTAGGACATCCACTCAGCAGACAGAAAACATAGCAGTTATGAGATATCATTCTAGCAGGTCCTTAGTTAACCCATCACACGTCCAATAGAAATTAATCATCTCCACATAATTATTACAGGACAGGACTCATTAAACATAACCGCAAACAACATTTTACAAAAAAATTTCACGAGCTATAAAGATCAGAATTATAAATTAACATGATGGGATAGTGATGATGCAAAGTGATTGTGCTACTACCCCCATCCCTGCATGCCGGCTTCAATACACCTACAAACATTAAATAAACAAGCGTGAGTTCAAACTCAGCAAAGTACACGAGTATAACAAATTCCAATTTAACAACTAAACAAAAGCATGAACACAAGAGCAAGTAGTACGAATGAGACAACATCCGAACAATACGCAGTTATACCCATTTAAAGCAACAACATGATCATATCACAAATTTGCCGCAATCAAGTCATCAACCTGATAGTAAACCATTCAATGCCAAAGAAACATTACTTTTAGTTGAGTTCACAACTCGACTTTCCTCCACGCTATTCATACACATAATTTGCATGGCAATGAAATGCGCTAACTCATCGAATTTGGTTCAACCTTCCTTTACCATCACCGCAACCCACACTTGCAAGGCTATGCAATGCGATATGTTTCCATGCTCAAATGCACTTTTCAACGAGTATATTTTCTCAGTCACATTCTCATTTATGCAATGCAATGCATCATGCCTCTTTCGTAGCTTTATACCGTATTGCCGAGCACCACCCGTCGTCGTGCCCTCAAACCCAACCATCCTGTGGAAGGGCCTGTCGAACAGACTTGCCCGCTACCCAAAGATGGCGGGTCCACGCCACACCGCTCCCATCCACGCCAGTGGATGGGACTACGGGGTAGGATCTCTGAGCACTCCAGATTAGTCATATTTTCCATATGACTTTCTCACCGATCTGGCTCGATGCACTTTTCATGAATGCACTTATGCAAATGCCATTCCCCACACTCTTATGCATATTCTCTATATTTATAACATTACTCTTATAAACACCATACTCACAAACTATGGCCACAACCAAGCCATTCTCATGATTTCAACATCCATGTTAGCCAAACCATAATAACGAACATCTAATCGATTCGCACACATAGTCAATTCCATTCCCCCGACGGGACACAGTTAAATACAACTCTTATAAATTAACCACGAGTACCCACGTACCCTATACTCGCTACTCACTGCAATATTACAGAGGAATAGTAAACTTACCAAGATTAAGGCCTACTAATGACCACTCGAATCCAGTAGCTAATCACGCCCTCAAAGGGACGATCACCAATATAACTCATACTTTCCACAATCATTAGAGATTAGCCATGAACAGATAATGGATAACAAACAACTCAATTAAGCACACAACTCGATGTACTTGCCTTAAACCGCGGGAAGTGGAGTGGCGCGGGAAGAAGAGGCCACTCCTCCTGTAAATCAGACATCAAGCACATATACAAATTACCGACCAGTCAATCAATCAATCGCAACACAGAACCCTTATGTATCTAAATCCCCATGGGTAGCTTTACTCAACATTGACTCGGGATAATACACCAACTTAAACATAAATTGATATTTCCATTTACTCTATGATAAGGAGAACATGGCAGTTCAAGCATTCCATTGAGAGATTAAAAAAACTAAAACCTATCAAATTAAACCATGAATATTTTATAGCACCATATGGGTAAAAGCTAATAAGGCTAGAGCTAATTAGATCCTACTAATCCCACCCTCTAGCCAACAGCCAACGGTAGGTGGTGTTGGACAATGCACTTAGTCATGGATATATTTCAACATGCAGCTGCCTTAGCCCTTAATCATGCATATTCATCATCTAAACAATAGCAAGCATTATGATCATAATATGCTAGAATGTCGGATACTTAAACACACATACATATTAGACAATATGCAACTCTTGCTAGTAAACATGCTTCACTAAATCACAGAAGTCCAGTACGCATCCTCTATATCTAAATCCACTCGCGTTTATTAAACATAGTATTTATTATTATTTATTTTTTTTCCAATATGCACATACATGTCTTAATCACAAGAAGTCAGACCTTTACACAAAGACACATGGTAGTTGAGCTAATCCTATTGTAAGGGCATAAGATTGCACTATAAAATTTACAATGCCAGTGCATACAAGATATCCCAACCTACACAAGTCTATACATTGGATCAACATATATAGGTTCAATCTTGACACAAGAGATTAGAGTCAATAGGAAACCACAAACAACGATGAAGTCAATGACCCCAACACACAAAATTCGGCGATACATTAATTCTTATTCTCACAAGCTCATCCATTTATGCATACTTACCCTAATGAACACAAAACACAGATAACCCCACATGTAATTAGACCTCACAATTTTTCTCATGCTCATGACAGTAAAATAGAACTAGCAGGCATGGATATATAAATAAGTATGCACACAATTTAGTAATGCATCGATTCTTGCCTACCAATCCCATGTCTCAACCTGGCACACTTAAATCACTATGATACCATACCAAAAACCTTCTAGGCATTACATCAAACACATGGCAGGCACAAAGAAACATCTATACATTGAGCATACATTTCATCAAATACCTTGACTACAATCATTCATCCACACTAGAACTTCACCTCCACTTACCACAAAGGAGGAGAGGAAGGAGGCCAGCCATGGGGGGGGGTGTTCCAGTGCAGCGCCAACAAGGGGGGGGCAGGGGCTCGGCCAGGCGGCGAGCCATTGCTGCTTGGTTGCCAAGCGCTTCTTTGGGCTCGGCTGCATGGTCTTTGCTTGTCTCTCTGCGTCGAGCCAGGAAGGGGAGAGCGCAGGGGGAGACGGCAGGGAGGAGGAAGGGAGGGCGCAGCCTACTGGAGGAGAGGTCGCCGGTGCTAGGGATGAGCAGGCAGCAGGGGGAGGCGTCGGCCAAGGAGGATGAGGGCGGCTGCTGCTCTTCCTGCTGCTAATGCTGCCGTCGATTTGCTGGAGAGGAGGCGTGGGTGGGGAGAAGCCAAGGCAGCGCCGGGGAGGAGGCAGGCGGCTGGGGTCAGTTGGGAGGCGCCAGGATGTGGTGGGGAGGAGACCGGAGCTACTGCAAGAAAAATCTCTTGCCCACCAAGCTTTTTCAGCCACACAAAAAAGAAAGGAGAGATGAGGTTTTGTTTTTTTTTGTTTTTGGCAGTATTACAGATTTGGTTAAAGTAAATTTGTTGGTTAGTTAAAGACAACCTAATATAATATGTTGGTAGGGAAAATTTATTGAGACGGTAGGTGATCCTAAAGTAAAAGTTGATTAGAGTTTTATGCATGTTGTTGCAAGCCATGAAATTAATGGGAAGGATGGGATTGTGTTCTTGTAAGGGTAGTACTCATCATGATTGAGAAGGTCTATAATATTATGTTTGATGAACTTATTGTAGCAAGATGATGGAGTAAAGTAATGAAGCTTGTTGGTCTATGTTTCTTATGAATCCTTTAATATTGTGCATCAACAAAATGGCTTAATCAATGTGTAATCAAAGAATGAGGGCATATGGAATGATTGTCCTAGTGTATAACTTTACTCGTAGCGAGCGGCTGTCTTAGAGCCATACTTTCGAAGCACGTCTCATGGAGATGATGTTTAATTGTCAGAGTAATTTATGGACGGAATGAGTTTCAATTGTCGAGATGTTGACTTATGGGTTGTATGAGATTTAAATGTTGATCAAACTAGAAGTTTCATTAAAAAGACAAACCTTAAACTTAGATTATGAAGTTGTATGACTGATGGTTCATTATGGTTTGTAGACTAAAGAATTGCTGATGCACTATCTCATGTGGTATTTACTGATAGATTGATTATGTTTAAAATTATAACATGTTTTTCCTCGATGAGTATCATCGGAGAGAATTGGTTTAATGTTGATGATAACATTGACAATCGTGGATATAATTATTGGAGAAGATAATTAAAGAAAGAATTGGTTACATGGGTTATGATTAATCTTGATGGAGTTTCTCAAGATACAAATTTTAAATAATGAACCCTTTGATGGTAATCGAATTTGATTATTAGAGATGGTGGGAATTGAGGTGAACCTTCCTTTAAAATGTTTATGGATGGGTTCATTTGTATGGTATTAAGGATGGATGTCTTTTGGCTAAGACATTCTGATTTGAGTGCATTAACGATTCCCTGGATTAGATTGCATTTTTGCCAAGTTGTGGAGTTAGCCTTGATGATTGAAAATGAGGATGAAAGGAGGTTTAATCATGAATTAGTATGTGGTGGATGGGGAAGGCGTTACCGTGTGGAATAACGCCATTCAATTGTCTTTGCTAAGAAAATTAGCTCAAGTCTTGATTTGAGATATTTTTGATTAAGGGTGTATGATCGGAATGCGCTCTTTACGTGCAATTGAGTTGTCTGTTGTAATATCAACTAAAGGAATCAACCAAACTCAATGTAAGGCTTTGGGAATTAAGGATTTGGAGATATTATAAGTTCTATTTCGGCTAGAGTTGAATTTAATTAAAAGGTAATTCTTATAATCATTCCTTGTGAAGCGGTTATTTTGTTGGGAAATGAAAATTTCCCCTACCTTTTTAGAAAGGTGTTGGTTGTTGTCTAAAAGAAATTTGGGTTCCAGAAATGATTTTCTCTCTTCAAATTATTTGGCTTTGGGTAAAAAAAATGAGATGATTTGCTTTGACAAAAGTGAGATAATTTATTTTTGGTAAAAGTGAGTTGCATCTTTATAGAAAAAAGGGGGGTTATGTGATGTTTCTCTTTTAATTTGAGTGTCATCCCGATGTGAAGTTTTGCGCCTTGGTTTTAGGGTGATGGAAGTGGTTTATGTTGAAAAAAAAACTTTGTGGAATAAGAGATTGTGTTATAGTGGACTATTCCTTTTAATGGTAGTAGCCTATCGTGTTAGAGGTCATACCCGGTAGTGCCAAAAGAAAGTTTTTGCTGAGTTGCATCAGACTGTTTGTGATAGTGATATGATATGGGAATCTGGCATATCCATTGATTATGACTGGGTCATTGAGTGGGTGCATTGAGGTTGCAGGTTGAGAATATTCTTATGGAATTCTATGTTTAGCAAGTTTTTGAGCGATCTAGAACTCGTGGTAGTATTGTTAGTGTCGGCGATTTCACGCTAGGGTACCATCTCCACCGCATAAAAAGTGGCCCACGTGGCGCCCGGCAGTGGGCGAAGACGCCTGCCGCCGGCGCCCCCACGTGGCGGCTCGGCATCGGGCGGGTGATCACGCCGCCGCCGTGTCGCCCACGTGGTGCCGGCGAGTGGGCGAAACACGCCTACTTTCGCCCGGCGCCCGATGCGTGGCGGCTCGGCAATCAGCGGCGATCACGCCCGCCGGCAGTGTCGCTGCGTGGCGCCCGGCAAAGCACGCCCTGCTGCGTCGCGCGCCACCCACGTGGCGGCACGGCAATCGGCGGCGATCACGCCCGCCCGGCGGCGTCGATCCACGTGGCGCCGGCGGCAGTGGCGAAACACGCGGCGCCCGATCCACATGGCGGCGGCAATCGAGCGAGCAATCACGGCCGCCGCCAGCGTCGGTCCACGTGGCGCCCGTGGCGGCAGTGGCGAGCTTCGGCGCCCATTCGCGTGGCGGTCGGCGGCAGTGGCGAGGAGACGCCCGCCGCCTGGGCCAAGTCAAGGTGGCGCGGTGGCTTAGCCTCAAAGTCTCCTTCCACTACCGTACCATGTCGAGCGGCAGTTGGTGGCGAGCTTATCACCGCAAGGGTTTCTGCAACAAGCCCATTCCTCTGATGCCTCTCACCTACCTGTCATAAAGGGGTCCCATCCGGCGGACCGAGCAAAGGCTCGCGTAGGCATTTAATGAGGCTGGAGGAACGAGACAACACGGGAAGGAGCATTAAATGTATTTAGATCAGCATGATGACCCTCCTTCAACCTACTCCAGTTAGGCTGGCCTATATAAGGGCTCCTGGGTGCATGGGGAAGGGGGATCGGATCCGACCGAAGAAAGAGAGCTAGCAGAAGAACTTGTAACCCAAGAACTCTGTACTGGCTCGAGAGACTTCATAAGAAATTTAGCAGGACGTAAGGCTATTACCCTTCTCACAAGGGGGCCTGAACCTGGGTAAAATCTTTGCGTTCTCCCTAGTTCATAGAGCACCAGATCCCGCAGTGTGGGAGTTTCTAGGGTTTTCACCCTATAGGTTAGCCAGCCACGAAGACGCCCTCCTATCGAACCAAACCCGTCTCAGAGACTCCGGCCTGTCAGTGGAATACGGCAGGGGCGCTAGGTAGGGGCTAGTGGTTGGTTTCCCGGCCAACTCTCCGGTGAGTTTTGGCATTCTTTGCCCGGAAGCAAGCCCGCGCATCTGGAGATGGTGGGTTCTCATCGTCAAGATCCTGCGGGGGTGAGTGGCGCCCAAGGCGCCTCCCGGCAGTCTCACCGGTCGGAGGATCCTCTAGATCCGCCCCCGCGGGGTGGTGGCCTTGCTCTTTTGGAGCAGGCGGAGCACCCCGTGCGACGTCGGCTCGCCATGGAGGCAGCCACCCCCGCTCAGAATTTACACGCTGTCCATCTCCTCTTGGACCACCCTCCGGTGGAACTTGCAGGAGACTCTCCAGCCACTCTGTGGCTACGGAGCATCACCGGTCTCGTGGATGCGCCCACTTCGGTAGGGCTCCCGACAGCGGTAGTCTGTACATCGGTGCTCGGGCGCATCTTGAACGCACCTGCATCTAGCCGCCTAATGAAGGTAGCTCCGCCAGCAGCCGGGGCAAGGAGGGCGTGGCGCCTGTCCCTGCCCGTGAGGGACCGTGGGGACCTCCGCACACCGACTTAAAGCCGTCGGCAGCATGACGATGACCTTCATGATTCGCTATCATACCGCCCTGCCTAGAGCGCCGCCGTGGGAAGTAGATAGTCTCCGACGGTGAGAGTCTCTCCTAAGGCTCTCATTCCTGGACCAAGGAGGAGGTTCACTCCTCCGATTCAGTAGGGAGCCAGGCCCAGCGCTCCCGGGTGTGGTCTCCGGACCGGGCTCCCGGGGAGCGGCTGGGTTCCTTGTATGGCGTCGGGTGCCAGGCCTTCTCTCCACTGCTGCGCCGTGTGGTGTGGCTCGATAGGTTTCGCACAGCATCCATGGAGAAGTATGATGGCACCACCAACCCGGAGGAATTCTTGCAAATATACACTACGGGGGTGCGAGCGGCCGGTGGATCTGAAAAGGTCATGGCCAATTATCTTCCGACGGCCTTGACGGGCTCTGCCCGGTCTTGGCTGTTGAACCTCCCTCGAGGGTCGGTGCACTCGTGGGGGGAGTTGTGCGGCCTCTTCGTCGCCAACTTTCAAGGTTCCTTTGTGCAACCGGGAGTGGAGGACGACCTCCACACCCTGGAGCAGGAGAAGGGGGAGTCGTTGCGCGACTTCATCCGGCGGTTTTGTCACTGCCGCAACACGATCCCCCATATTTCGAAGCAATCGGTCGTCATCGCCTTCCGGAGGGGCGTACGCGACTGCAAGATGAAGGAGAAGATGGCTACCCGCACCATCAGCACCACCTCCGAGCTCTTCTCCCTCGCACACAAGTGTGCGCTGGCCGCGGAGGTGAGGGGGCCAGCGCCTGGCCCCGCGGGTGGCCGAGGCAAGGATGAGGCCAGGACCTCGAAGGGTTCCGGCCATGCAAGCAGGAGGGTGCGGAAGCACGAGGCAGGAGAGACCAGGCAGGTCTTGGCCGCCGAGCGCGATGATGAAGACCCTGTGCCATGAAAGTGCAATCGCCGGGATCGGCGTGACGATCGCCGTGACCGGCGCGATAATCGCCGTGACCGGCGTGAGGACCGCCGTGGCCGGCGCGATGACCGTCGCGGTCGTGGGAACGACCACCGTGAGCAGAAGGAGGGCGAGCTCTACTGCCCCATCCACAGGACCAACACGCACGACCGGACTACCGCCGAGTCGTGAAGGGATGGTGGAGCGGCTGGCGAGCGCCGCCCTGATGATGATCAAGATGAAGACCCCACCCCGCTGGCTTTCCAGCAGGCGGATCACACTGTGGCATACATCCATGGTGGTTCATCCACCATTCCCTCCAACGCCGCTTATAAACGGCTGAAAAGGGAGGTGTGTGCCACGGCGTCGAGCTCGGGGGCGGGTCGGACACTGAAGTGGTCGGAGCAAACGATCACTTTCAGTCGGGCCGACCACCCTGAGAGTACTCCCGGCCTAGGGCATCTCCCGATTGTGGTGGCACCCACGATCCGGAATGTACTGGTAGGCGAATGTCTTGGATTTGAGGCGATTCTATCAACCTTGTAACATCCCGAAATTTGGTCGATTTTAATTTTTGGAGTTATTTGGATTTTTGTGAATTAATTAAAGTTTATTTGCATTTAATTGAATTTATCAAGTTTTTCTGGGATTTATTATATTTAAATAAAATTAAATTGAATTATTATTCTCTTAATTAATTAATATCAGAAAAAGTATTTATCAAAATAAATGAAAATATTTTATTTAGGCTCAAAATGCTCTGAAATATTTTCTAGATTTTTCTAGAATTTTTGAGTATTTTTAGTGCCCCAAATAATTACTTTGAATTTCTACATTTATTTTATTGGAAAACCGAAAAATCTCAGTAGCTACAAAGTGTTGGGCGGCCCAACACCGTGCTCACGCGAGAAACCCTAATCGCCGCTTCGCGCCGCTCGATCAAGATCGGACGGTTTGGCGTTGATCGCGGAATCTCGGACGAGGCGATCGCACCGCCGTCCGCCTTTGGGTGCTGAAGATCTTGTGAGGGATTTTGCGTGCGCCTCGAGGCATGTCCGAGCGAGTGAAGTACACCCCCGTGCTCAGCACTCCATTCCGCTCACTTTGCCTCATCTCTCACGCTCAGCCATCCACCGTAGCACGCGCAATAGCTCGCCGTAGTTGGTAATCACCTCCGCCTCGGTTCTTCATCGTTTTGCGCCGCTGTCCGTCGTTCCCCATTGCAACCAAGGCCATCTCCGAGTTCCTCGTGCCAAGGCGCATCCGCTGGGTTACTTCTTCCGACCGGAGAAGCTCAGAAACGCCGTCAACCGCGTCATCTTCTCCAAGTCCGGCGGCCAGCGCCATCGTTCCTTCTTCGTCACCTCGTGAGCAACCACAACTGTCGGATCTTCATCCAACGCTTGAGGTGAGGCCACGTAGGCTTGTGAATAGGGTACCGCTCAGGTAACGATAGCCGTCGGATTCGAATCCAACGGCCGGGAAAATCGTGCGTGTGTGGCTTGATGCTTTCTCGCCGCGTGTCGCCGGGGGGGGGGGGATAAATCCGGATTTTCAGTAGGAAAATAAATAAAGAAATTCGGTTGAATATTGATTTGAATTTCAGCAAACTTGAAAATGCTATAACTTTCGCATTTTAACTCGGAATTGAGTGATTCCAGTGCCCAAAATTTTGTAAAAATGTAAACTATTTAGTGGTGATTTCTATTTTATTTTTTGGTGTTGATATTGCTATCTATATTGCAAATTTATTGTGTGCTTGCTTGTACCGATTAGACTCCGAATCGCCGGAATTCGCCGAGGGAAAATTCGAAGACCCATCGCAGACCTCGGACCAGAACCAACTACTATTTGAAGGCAAGTCATGCTTTGATCATTTTGCGCCTAGTTTTCAAAAGTATATTTCGATTTCCATATTGCATGCTATGTTAAGTACAAATACTATTGATTAAATGGGAAATGGTAGTTAAGAGCCGAACTTGTTTATGCCACCTTGAATACAATGTTATATGCCCTGAATTCCTTGTCCACCCTAAGATGTTTAATACGTTGGATGCTAATATGACGCCAACACGGGAGGCTAGACCGTGATTAGTTACTTAGCCTGCTTGTTTGCAATGAATGAATTTCAAATAACAAATGAATACTGACTAAACAATTATGGAACGCATTTTTGTAAAGATGCGACGATGTCAGGTGATGGAATGGAAATAGTAGCCTGTGTGGTGCTATTCATGAAATAATGTGAGGAATGGCATGTGTTGCTTAAATATAAAAGTGGGGTGGGACATGATTTGCACCGGGGCAAGTGACAGGAAGGCTTCGTGCCGGGTGGGCCTGTGTGGCAACGGGATGTATGAAAGGCTGTGTGCCGAGAATTATGGTTGTCTTGCCCGGGAGAGTTAAGGACCTTACCTTGCGAGCCTTTGAACTGAGTTCCGTGTACAACCACTTGTCCGGTATGGGACGGACCTAGTTTAGTAGGTTTCTAACCTTTTTCCTTTGAAACCTCGGGGTGACCAGCACACCAGTGTAATCAGTAGGGAAGCGTGCACGTGCTACGGCTTGGTACCCATTCAACAGTACTTGCCTGTCTAAACTTTGACTCTGTGTGAGGGAGGTGTTAGGAGGAAGTAATCTGGAGGGTTCATCGGTTAAATGTTAGTCTCTGAAAGACTTTGTTGCAATCAATCACCTGTGGTGAGCGATCGATCCTGTGGGTAAAGTGTACAGCCTTTGCAGATGTGTGTGTGAATCTATTGAATAGCCGTGTCATGCATTGGACATTGCTCGGTGATTACAAATAAGGGTTAGATTTTAAAAATAAAAAGATGTGGACTGGGTGGTCGTGTGCCAAAAGCTGATGAATGAAATTAGGGCTGTGTGCCAAACTCTTGGAAAAGAATTGAGAAATTAATTATTGTTAATATTGGTTTTACTACTTTTGATCTAATAGGATTACCTGTATAAAAGAAATGTTGTTTTAAGCAAAATAACCAATTAAGCCTTTCCTTGGATAAGCCATGCATGTAGTAATAGACCTGCATTGTGCATGACTTGTTGAGTATGTTGTATACTCACCCTTGCATCGACAAAAACCTCAGAAGAAGAAGCCGTACCAGCTTGGGAGGAGGAGTTCATCGAAGGTTAGGAGGGTTAGGGGTCGAGCCGCACTCAGTTGCCTGTGGCTAAGAAGGGTTCATTGTTTTTGCTTTTGCTTCCGCTGATAAACTTATGCTACTTTGATATTTATTGCCCTGCGTGGCAAATTATTGTAAGGTGGCCATAAGGCCATGTAACTCGTTATTAATCATGATTGAAGTACTTTATTATTAAATTCCGCTGTGTATGATTGTGGTACTTCAACCTATTTAGCCTGTGTGTACTAGCGTGATGGAAGACGCGGTGCTACTCTAGCCGAAAACAAAATTTTTCTACCGCGAACACCCAGGAATCATGCAAGTCAAAGATCATGGAGCATTACCCTTGGAGCACGTTAGCAGCGAAGTAGAGTGGGTGAAGCCTCCCGTGCTCGAAGCAATCAGACGAGTCGAGCGTACTCCCATCGCTTTCGCCGAGTGCTCGCGTGATCGCCCGAAAGTGCTTTCGCCGAGTGGTCGCCGGACCGCTCAAGTGCTTGCCGAGTGATTGCTCGAGTCCTGAGCGTCTCCTCGCCGTGGGTGCACGACGCAGCGGATGTAGATGTGCACGCGCAGGTTGGAGAAGGTGAAACCGATCGCCGATCAGCGCCGAGGACGATGCAACGACGCCTCTACGGTATCCACACGTCCAGGGGTGGAACATCGTGCGCCGGTGTGCTAGCACCACGCGCGCGACGGCTAGGGTTTCTGGCAGGGGTAGAGGTTGATGGCTAGGGTTTCGTGGTGGGGAGAACCTCGTGGCAGCACACCCCTATGCCCCTTTATATAGAGTGCACTAACGGGCCTTCTACAATAGAAGCCTATTAGGACTCACGCTAATGGATCTTCTACAGTAGAAATCCATTAGGACGCCAGAGGAAATCCATTAGGACGCCAGAGGATCCAAATCCGTGTAAACCCACTAATGGATCCAATCCATCAGACATGATCCAACCAGTTAAGTGTGTGACCCATTAGGTTCATGCGCAAATGGCCATGGCCCCGAAACCTCTTTTCCGCACCATCGACAACAATGGTTCCTAGCGGGACATGTTGTCCCCGAATGCTGCAGTAATGATCGTGATCGGTGAACCTTGATATACTCATATACCGATCCTTTTGCCACGCGATACCAGTCAAGCTCAAGGCAAGATGTGTGCCATCCTTGTGGTAGCTCGACCCATTCACTCGTCAATGTAATGGATATAATTCGTGATTAACACTTTAATCACTTTGGCATGGC
Organism: Guadua angustifolia; assembly: GCA_036346375.1. Taxonomy (NCBI): domain Eukaryota; kingdom Viridiplantae; phylum Streptophyta; class Magnoliopsida; order Poales; family Poaceae; genus Guadua; species Guadua angustifolia. Next base: position 410,645 of record JAYEVE010002035.1, read on the forward strand.
CATGCACTTTTCTTATCCATCCACACCGAGGGGCCCAGAGATATCTCTCCCGTTATCAAGGAGGGGCAAATTCCATCTTGATCTCTTATATCTCACGTCATGTTTCTTGGCATACCCGTAAGCTACCTTTATAGCTCCCCTGTTACGAAGAAGCATTTGACAGCCCCAAGGTATACAATTACACATGCTGAGAATCAATAAGAATCTCAGGTCGAAGGATCGTATAGGTATACCACTCGAGACTACATCCTGATGGCACTTCTAAGATAACAATCTCATCAGTGTCTCGGAGTGGGTCTATCCAACCCCATGTTCTCTAACATGTGCCCACATTATTGATTTGATATCTCCATATCTATGGTATGTGAAACATTACCATCAATCAATACATGTTTGGTCGATCACTATTGTCCCACATAATGATATGTGACCAGGGATCGTTTAGAATAATATCATATAACCAATATGTTTCACAATTAAGTCATACTCAATGAACAAAGGAATGACATTTATTCATGGAACTGATAAGTACATGAACACAGACGTATGATACAATCATCTCATATGATCGCCTCTAGGGCATATCACCAACAATCTCCCACTTGCACTAGAGTGCATCATGCAAGTATCTAATACCCATGGCTCTTGTGTGTGCATCATGCTTCGGCTGCGGAAGAGGTTTTGTCAGCGGATCTGCGACATTCAGATCCGTGTGCACTTTGCAAATCTTCACATCTCCTCTATCGATGATCTCTCGGATGAGGTGATAATGCCTGAGTATGTGTTTGGATTTTTGGTGAGACCTAGGCTCCTTCGCTTGTGCAATGGCACCACTATTGTCACAATAGAGGTCCACTGGACAGGATGCACTAGCTACAACTCCCAACTCAGAAACAAATTTTCTGATCCAAACAGCCTCCTTTGCGCCTTCGAAGCGCAATATACTCACCTCGACCGTGGAATCACCATCGTCTCTTGCTTGAACTTTTCCAACTCACCGCCCCACCATTGAGGAGAATACAAAACCGGATTGCGATCGTGAATCATCTTTATCGGTTTGGAAGCTAGCATCAGTGTAACCCTTAACAACCAGCTCTTCCTCTCCTCCAAAGACCAAGAACATGTCCTCAGTCCTATGCAAGTATTTGAGAATGTTCTTCACAATGCCTGATGACTTTCACCGGGTTTGATTGATACCGCTCGTAACACTTAGAGCATATGATACATCCGGACGGTACATAACATGGCATACATGATGGATCCAATAGCGAGGCATATGGAATCACACTCATTTTCTTTTGCTCATCGGTGTTGAAGCACACCGAGTCTTGCTTAGATGAATGCCATGCGACATTGGCAAGAAACCCTTCTTGGAATCTTGCATATTGAACCGCTTCAATATTTTATCAATGTATGTACTTTGGCTTAATCCAATTAGCCTTGTCGATCTATCTCTATAGATCTTTATGCCCAAGATGTAGGTCGCTTCTCCTAGATCCTTCATCGAGAAACATTTTCTCAAATAAGATTGAACGACTTCAAGCATTGGAATATCGCTTCCATCAACAATATGTCATCTACATATAAGATTAGAAACACAAGTGCGCTCCCACTAGCCTTCTTGTAAATACAAGGTTCTTCTTCATTCTTGATGAAGCCAAACTCTTAATCGCTTCATCAAAACGAAGATTCCAACTCCGAGATGCTTGCTTCAAATCCATAAATAGACTTCAAGCTTGCATACCTTGCCAAAGATCGCTTGGATCGACAAAACCTTTAGGTTGTGTCATGTACACATCCTCACTTAGGTTTCCATTTAGGAAAGCCGTTTTGACATCCATTTGCCACAATTCCCAATCATAGAATGCGCAATTGCTAGCATGATCCGAATAGATTTAAGCATAGCGACGGTGAAAAAGTTTCATCATAATCAACACCTTGAATTTGCTCGAAACCTTTAGCCACCAATCGTGCCTTATAGATGTGAACATTTCCATCCATATCTATCTTTTTCTTAAAGACCCATTTGCACTCAATAGGTTTTACCCCATCGGCGAGATCAACCAAGTTCCAAACTTGATTATCATACATGGACTTTATTTCGGATCTCATGGCTTCCAACCATTTCCCAGAGTCTGGTCCCACCATTGCTTCCTCATAGTCTTTGGGCTCATCGTTGTCCAACAACAACACGCCACGCTGTCCGTCGTGAGGAACATGTACCTCTCGGTGCACGGCTTGCCCTCGAGACTGCGTGGGGTGGTGCCTCTACCACGGTTCTCGCAACATTTTGCATTTCCTGCTCGGGGTTAGTAGGAGCTGAAACATTTTCAGATGTTTCCGAATTTCTTCAAGTTGCACCTTGCTCCCACTAGCTCTTTTGAAAAACTCTTTTTCCAAAAAGACACCATGCCGAGCGACAAACACTTTGCCCTCTTCTCGGTTATAAAAATAATACCCTTTAGTTTCCCTAGGGTACCCCCACAAAGAAGCACTTATCAGACTTGGCGTGAAGCTTATCAGACGTCATACGTTTTACATAGGCTTCACAGCCCCAAATCTTTAGAAAAGACAACGAGGACGCTTCGGTCCATATCTCATATGGCGCCTTCTCTACCGATTTTGATGGAACCCTATTTAGTGTGAACGCAATTGCTTTCTAGAGCAAATCCCCAAAATGACAATGGAAGATCAGTTTGACTCATCATAGACCGAACCATGTCCAACAAAGTTCGATTCCTCCGTTCGGATACCCCATTCCATTGAGGCGTTCCAGGTGGAGTCAATTGAGGAACTATTCCACAATTCTTAAGATGATCATTAAACTCATGGCTCAAATACTCACCTCCACGATCAGATCGTAGAAATTTAATTGTTTTGCCCAAATGATTTTGCACTTCATTCTGAAACTCTTTGAACTTTTCAAAAGATTCAGACTTATGCCTCATTAGATAGATATAGCCATACCTACTAAAGTCATCGGTAAAGGTAATGAAGTACTGAAATCCACCTCTGGCCCCAGCGCTCATTGGTCCACATACATCAGTATGTACTAAGGCCAATAAGTCACTCGCCCTCTCACTTGAACCAGTGAAAGGCGTTTTAGTCATCTTGCCAAGTAAACAAGGCTCGCACGTGTCAAATGATTCAAAATCAAATGAATCAAGAAGACCATCTTTATGGAGCTTCTCCACGCGCTTCTTATTTATATGGCCTAAGCGACAATGCCACAGATAAGCAGAATTCAAATCATTTGCTTTGAGTCTTTTCGCATTAACATTATAGACAAAATTATCTTCAAGATTTAGCACATATAGCCCATTCAATGATGGACAATGACCATAGAGCATACCATTGAAATAAATTGAACAACATTTGTTCTTTATTACAATATCAAAACCATCTTCTTCCAAACATAAAGAAGATATAATGTTTCGCCAAAGCTGGAACATAATAACAATTATTTAATTCCAAAACTAACTCAAGGTAACGATAAGGGATAAACGCCAACGCCATTGCAAGAACCTTTGCGCCATTGCCGACGCGAATATCCACCTCACCACTTGCACATCTTCTAGTCCTTCTTAGCCCTCGCAACGATTTGCAAGTATGAATCATCGATCCGTATCAAATACCCATGACTCATTAGGACAAGTAGCAAGATTAATTTCTATAACATTAATACCGAAGTGGAAGCTAGAGTTCCATTCTTCTTATCCTCCAAGTATTTCTTGCGGTTACGCCAATGACCTTTCTTATGGCAGAGTGACATGCATCGAAGCGATAGGACCACTTTTGGTCTTAGGTTTAGGGTTGGGGATCGATCCACACCCTTGCCTTTTGCTCCGCTTCCTTTTCTTACCACCATCCTTTTGGACCATCATCACATGATTATTGCTTTTCTTGATGCTTTCCTCTGCTGTCTTAAGCATCCCATGCGCTTCAGACATATTTTTTCTCCATGCCATTCATATGAAAATTCATGATGAAAGGCTCGAAGCTTGCAGAAGCGAATCGGAGAATCACATCAAGAGCCAACTCTTGGCTTAAGGGGAGTTCAGTTTCTCCAAGTTCTCAATGTAACCAATCATCTTGATCACATGAGGACTCACCGAACTACCTTCGCTAGCTTGCACGCAAACAGAGCTTTTGAGATCGAGTATCTCTCAAACTCTAGCTTGGTTCTCAAACATGCTACGAAGGTCTGTGATCATAGCATAGGCATTTGTGTTCTCATATTGCTTTTGAAGCTCGAGTTCATTGTAGCAAGCATAAGACGCCAACATCAACCTCATCATTGACATGCTTCTCATAAGCACGCTGCTCGCCAGCAGAGCATTTTCACTAGTTCCTCGTGATATGGCTCCTCAATGACATATTCCTTTTTCTCTTGCTTGAGAACAATTCTCAAGTTTCTGCACCAATCAATAAAGTTTGTTCCAGAGAGTTTCTCTTTCTCCGTAATTGATCGCAAATTAAAACCAAGGTTTTGAGTGACAAGATTAGGTGCCATCTACAATGAAATAAATACGCAAAGTCTTAGCACAATGTTCATGTAAATCTTCTATTAAACATTTTAATAAAAGATACTCCCACTAAAGTCACTTTCTCTGGCGACTTTCAAGAGGACAAGATCCATATTCACTAAAGTCCTAGTGAGCTTTGGCATCACCGCTAGAACCTAGTGACATAGGTAGGCATAACATTGCCAATCACATCATATGTGATTCTTGTTTGTTGGTGGCATCCAATGCCCCGACTCCCAACATCCATGCCCCAAGCCCAAAACCGCTTTTGATAGCTTCGATAAGTAAACCAATACTATGCATGCGGATGTCCGACATCCACCCTATTGATCAAGGAAGTTGATGGCACTCGCTTTGGCGTAAACTACCATTCAACGACAAGATCTTTATAGGTGCAGCTATTGGAAGGGCATGAAACTCTTAATTTTTCGAGGGAAACCATTCTAACATGACAATCATATCCACCAAACATGATAGAATAGCATGACAGAATCATCACAGATAATCACATTAACTTGTGAAATAGTATGGCCCAAAGCACTCCAATCTCCATTGTCGCGCTTCTTGTCCATCGAGGCTTCGTCCATCGAGCCATCATGCTTGAAGCCGCCTCCATGATCGAAAGTACCACGCTACTACGCCTAATAGCTAGTAAACAACTTACATGAGGATTTCAAGCATCACAAATCGACACGCAGTCGTTATATTAATAACATGGCAAATTTCAAGTCGTGCAATTAACCATAGCACGCAGCTATGAAAATTACATTAATGCATCACATACACACAAGGAGCCATACTATTTCACATCATTCCTGCAAAACAAGTTAAGCGCAGAATCGTATTCTACCCTCGCGATGGGAATCAAGTTTTTTTAACGGCCGCCATCAGGATCATCACGGGCGTCCCGCTTAGCCGTTAGCGGGCGGGTTCGGCGACACCGCCTGTCATGAGTGCGGATCTCATCGCTTGTCTCGAGTGGGTCTATCCAACCCCATGTTCTCTAACATGTGCCCACATTATTGATTTGATATCTCCATATCTATGGTATGTGAAACATTACCATCAATCAATACATGTGCTGGTCAGATCACTATTGTCCCACATAATGATATGTGACCAGGGATCGTTTAGAATAATATCATATAACCAATATATTTCACAATTAAGTCATACTCAATGAACAAAGGAATGACATTTATTCATGGAACTGATAAGTACATGAACACAGACGTATGATACAATCATCTCATATGATCGCCTCTAGGGCATATCACCAACATAGAGTGATCCTGGACTAGTACAATATACACAGAGTGTCCGAATCTATAAATTCAGGGCACGACAAACCTCTTGTCCGCTTCGGCATTCATGGCACTCCAGATCTCGCGACAGGATCTGCGCCCGACCCTGCCGTTCTTCGGGGTAGCCCCGGAGGTTGGCTTGTTCCCCTTGGGTCAAGTGTGCCTCCCCGTCACTTTCGGGGAGAAGGACAACTACCGCACCGAGATGGTGGATTTCGAGGTCGCCGATTTCGACCTCCCATATAACGCCCTGCTTGGCCGACCGGCGTTGGTCAAGTTCATGGTGGCAACCCACTATGCCTACATGGTGGTGAAGATGCCGGGGCCTGGCGGCCCCATTGTGATCTCCGTGGATAGGTCGGAGGCCTGCTGCCACGCTATAAGGTGCTTGGGATCGGGCAGTGCCACTGCCGGGCGCGCCGACGCCACTTCCTGGAGCCCTCAGTTCGGACGGTGCCTCACCGCTATGTTGGTGAGGTTAAGGTGGTTGTTCCGGAGTGGGGCGAACCCCGAAGATCGCCAACATTGGCGCCAACCTCGGCCGCTAAATAGAAGACGCGCCACCTTCCTCTAGTCAAACGCCGACGTGTTCGCCTGTCAACCGTCCGACATGATTGGGGTCCCCACGGAGGTGATCGAGCACCGACTGGCAACGCTCCCTGACGCACGCCCGATCCGGCAGAAGGTCCAGAGGCATGCGCCGGAGTGGCAAGACGCCATTCGGGAGGAGGTAGAGAAGCTGTTAAGCGCGGGGATAATCAGGGAAGTCTCTCATCCTGAGTGGCTTGCCAACCTCAGGTTTCGTCAAGAAGTCCAACGGGAAGTGGCGCATGTGTGTCGATTTCACCGACCTCAACAAGGCCTCGCCTGGCGATCCTTATCTCGCCATGAGTCGACCTCATTGTGGACTCCACGGCCGGGTGTGAGTCTTGTGCTTTTTGGATGCGTGCATTGGTACCACCAGATTAGCATGGCGCCAAGATGAAGAAAAACTACTTTTGTAACCCCAACCGTGTATATTGTTATGTAAGGATGGCTTTTGGTTTAAAGAATGCCGGTTCTACTTACCAAATGTACATGCATATTACTTTCCCCCGTCGTGATAGGGTGCAATCTTGAGGTCTCACGTTGATGACTTAGTGGTGAAGATCAAAAGAGTGAAGAACTGATCCAAGACCTAGAGGAGACCTTTGCTAACCTCCTAAGAATTACCCAAGCTCAATCCAGAGAAGTGCGTGGTTCGTGTGTGTCCACCCAGAAGTTGTCGGGTTTCTCGGTGTCCACCGCATCAAGCCAATCCTCGACAAGATAGTGGCCATCGAGCACATGAAGCCGCCAAGCGACTCAAGCAAGTTCAAGGTTCGGGTTGGTCGCCTGCCTCCGGGGCGATTCTATTGCTCGCTGGGGAGAACGGAGCTTGCCTCTGCTCAAGCCAAGAAGACTAACCATTTTGAATGGACAGAGGAAGCGCAGAAGGCGCTTGAAGACTTGAAGCGGTACCTCTCCTCCCCTGCCGGTTTTCTCACACGGGCGAGCCGCTGTTCTCAGATATCGCCAAGCACTCCCGAGGTGGTGAGCGCAGATTGGTCGCGAGAGGAAGGCATCCGGCTTACCTACCACATCAACAAGGTGCCGCACGAAGCGGAGACTCGATATCCTCAAGCTCAGAAGATGCTGTATGCGGTTCTAGTTGCGTCTAGGAAGCTGCGGCATTATTTTCAGGGGTGAGAAATTACCGTTGTCACGGCCTACCCCCTGCGGGAAATTCTCCACAATCGTGAAGTCGGAAGGTCAGACGCTAAATGGTCGGTGGAACTGGGGGAATTCAACATTAAATTTGTGCCCCGCACCGCCATCAAGAGTCAAAAGCTGGCGGAGTTCATCGCCGAGTGGACTCCTGCCACTCCTGAAGCCGAAGAAGCACCCGTGCCTTCCCCCGACGCTATTCTTCGATGGTTCCTTCAGCCGAAGCGCTGGCAATGGGTTGTCCTGGTCTCTCCAATCGGTGACATCCTCCAGTATGTGGTCGCTCTCAACTTCAAGGCCACTAACAACATTGATGAGTACGAAGGCTTGCTGGCAGGTTGCGATCACACGGCTACCGCATCCGATGTCTCCAAGTCAAGGGAGACTCCTTGTTGGTCATCAATCAAGCGCGAAAGGAGTTCCAATGTTCCGACCCCACCATGGCGGCGTACCTGGCAGAGGTCCGAAGAATGGAACGTCATTTTGAAGGATTGGGGTATATTCATATCCCTCACAGGATAACCACCTTTGCGGACGGGCTGCCTCTACCTAAGGCCCTCAAGGGCTCCTCTTCCGGTCGGGTTCAAGAAAGACTATCGCAACCGCCCATCGCAGCCCACTGCTCAGTGGGGATGATGGTGTCACCTTTGCAGCCCCTGGGCTCAGGGGATGACAAAGGCTGCCGCTGCCTCCGGCCAAAGGGAAGGCAAACACCACACGGCCTCCAGCTCAGTGGAGGAAGACAGGTGCGGCCAAATTTCTGTGTCCGGAGGAAGACGGCGGTTGCCGAGGCAAGACCAGGGAAAAGCTCGCCCATGAGTACCCGGGCGAGCACCGAGTGTTCGCCACTCTTGGCCAGGAAGATCGATAGATGGATCCTATCCTAGCCTTCCTGCGTGACCAAGTGATCCCGACGATGATGCCTCAACCGAGAAGATTGCACGAAGGCCAAGTGCTATACTCGTAGGTGGGGACCTATATCGCCAGAGCGTAAACAGAAGTTCTATCAAGTGCATCACTCAGAAGAGGGGAGCACCGCTTCTCCGATATCCATGGAGGCGCAAGCGGAGCCATATGTCCCGCCAACTCTAGTCGGCAAGACATTTCGCCATGATTTTATTGTCCTACCGCCTCCAGATGCTTGCGAAGCTGGTGAGGACGCGCGGCTTGTCGCTTCTTCGCCAGTAAACCCACCAACCACCCTGTTTACAAACCATCCCGCTTCTCCCGGACGCTTGCGGTCCTGGGGTGGATATCCTGGTCCGCTCGCATGTTACAGGGGCTTCACCCACCTCTTCGTCGCCATCGACAAATTCACCAAGTGGGTTGAAGCCGAGGCAGTGCGTGCCATCACGGCCGCTGCCGCTGTTAAGTTTATGCGCGGTATCTTCACCCGCTTTGGAGTCGCCAACCGCATCATCACCGATAATGGCACTCGGATTTACTAAATACGGCTTTTTCTCGAGTTCTGTGAAGAAATGGGCACCAAGGTATGTTTTGCTTCGGTGGCCCATCCCATGAGCAACGGTCAAGCAGAGCGCGCCAACGCGCTAGTACTGAAGGGCCTCAAGACAAGGGCGTTTGATCGACTCCACAAGCGGGGCGTGAGATGGACGGAATAACTCCCGGCTGTGCTGTGGTCGCTTCGCACCACACCCAGTCGGGCGACCGGCGCAACACCCTTCTTCTTGGTGTACGACGCCAAGTCGTTTCTCCCTCCGAGCCGCCGTCGGCGCTCTTCGCCTTTATGCTCAATGAAGAAGACCAAGAAGACCTCCGGCGAGAAGAAGTTAACCTCCTAGAGGAGGTGCGGGATCGGGCCGCCTTGCGCGCCACCCGCTATCAGCAAAGCCTTAGGCGGTACCACGCCACCTGGATCTCTGAGAGAACACTAGCAGTGGGTGACCTGGTCTTCTTGCAGACCAGACGATGCCGGGTTCCATAAGTCGCTCCTGGGAGGGCCCTTCAAGGTGGTCTCAGATCTCGCCCGGGCGGTCCAATTGGCCACCGAGGATGGTGAAGAGTCATAACTCCTACAACACCGACCTGCTATGGAAGTTCTATCCTTATGAAATTTAGGTACCAGCCAGCCTTGTTCTCGACAACCTCGAGGTAAGTCCTTCCTACCGATCGGTGGTCGTCAAGCATCAAGAAGGCATTGCCAGAAAGCTTTTGCCTTACCATAATTGTCCCTTTTTTGTGCTTTGAATGGCAATTTTTCGCATGTGTGTCGTTGGTTCCGTACGTTTGCTAATTCCTTCGTGAATCCATGGTGACCCTCGACGTCTATGTACGCTTAGCACGGGCGACTGGGAGCGAGCTGGGTGCGGTGCTCAAACGCGGCTCAAGACACTCTCGGGTTGGCTTCGGCAGCCACGGTCATCACCGTGAGCACCGCTTACCGATGCCACCCCCAGAAAACTCGCTGCTTGGACACACAGCGTCGCGGTTTGATTTCCTGGAGGGTCACGAGGACTTAGAATCCAAACAAGGCGAGCTAGGACACCTCATGCTGAGACATAGAATGTCTTGGGCCTACCGCGCGTATGCCCTTCCAAGTGTTTGCTCACCCTTCTGGTAGTTATCTCTACACGCAGGGTAAGCATAAGAGTACTAGCTTATTTTCGCCAAAGGCCCCAAAGATTCTTCGGTCGCTCGCCGGGCGCCCGGCCATCGGTCGCCCGGCCAGAGGGTCTGGTCACCAGCTGGCTTGGGGTCGCTCGCCAGAGCTCCAAGCCGCCGCCTAACGCCCAGGTGCTCGGCCGCGCTGGCCACGGTCGCCCGGCCAAGGTCGTCGCCCTGGCTTGGGGGCCGCCACCAAAGACTCAAGTCGCGGCTGGCGCCCAGCTTGGTTGGTCGCCTGCTGGCTTGGGGCCGCCTAACGCCCTAAGTCGCCGCCAACGACATATAAAACAAGATAAGCGCTTTTATATATCGCATTTTTGGCCGCTTCTTATGATCATACTCTAAGATGGGTCAAATCAGGTGATTGTCGCAAGCATCAAAAGCTTACACTCTCATGATAAAGGGAAATGTACTAAGTGTTAGCGTCTGGCGAGACCAAGTCACCCGTCAGTTAGGCACGATACTCAATCACGGCTCAGACGCCGGGTTGGTTTCTCAAGCACCGCCGGTCGCCACCGCGAAGTATCGCCGCCTAAGAACACTTTAAACTTGTTGTCTCGCCATGCTACGTCAGAGAGCACGCTTCTGTGAGATCATCAGGGCCTAAGTTCCGAAAGGGTTTTGAACCAGCGACAATCTCGCGCAGAAACCTGATGCTAAGTCTATACTATGTCTTACGTTTTTTGTTAGACTTAAGGCCGTTTTCGCCTACATTCTATGTGGCCCGCATAATCTATGCTTATGGTTGCAGTGAACACATAAAATTATTGGCAGGACTTAGGAGCGCTGCCCTAACTTAGGTGTTTTCAAGGCGTTCTGACTAAGTTGAATATTGGCCATCTAACAAACCAACCCCGTGAATTCAATCACACAAAAATAAACAAACATACGGATAACGTTAAGCAACGTACATTCATCCAAAAGTTGTCCAAGTTTTTTTTGGACGCAGGTTCATCAACAGAAGAAAACAAGATGAAAAGAAACAAAACAAAGCTGCCCGCCTTCACTCCTCATCCTCGCCGAAGTCGAGCTCATCGTCATCGCTGCCTTCTACGGCCATGGGAGTGGAGGCGTCCATGATCGGCCGCCCACCCGCAAAGATTCCGCCAGATGCTCGCACATGCACGACCAAGGCCCGCCGAGCCGCCACTTACATCGCCTCTTCGACACCGGCCGCCACCACCGCCATGGGATCGAAAAAATGCGCGGGCCGGGCGCAGAAGCCAGCCGTAGGTCGGGTCATGATCGCGACCTTCGCCCTTCCTCGGGCGAGCGCGCTGTATGCAGAAGTCTCGGAGTGCCTCGCTGCTCGGTTGGTCGCAGGCGAATCTGAAGTGTAATCCTCCAGGCGATGAAGGCCACTTCAAAGGTTCCAAGCACCTCTTGGTGCGCTGAACGCTTTCTTCAAAGATGACGGCGAGGTTGCGCCAGAGGCTAAAGGCCTCGAGCTCCGGTCTTATGCGCCGCCGCCTCTTCCCTCGCCTGCCTCGCCCCGCCTCCTGTTGCAAGGCGGTTGTGTCGGGTTCTCTTGCGCTAACTCCGCCGCCTCTCTCGTTGCTCTCCACTCGCCGCCACCGAGGCAAGTCATTGTCTCTGGCACCATGCCGGCGGCCGCCGCGAGAATGGTGCCCAAGGTTATGCTGCGATGTCACCTATCTCGTGAAGAGTTCGACGGTGCAGGCGGGCGGGGGCAGCGGTGGCGGCGGAGGGGGGTTTCGGCGCGCGGTGGTGCCGGGATGTCTTCGCCCTTTCGCAGAAGCCAAGTGGAGGCACTGGCAGAGGCCTCCACCGCTCTTGGGCGCCGGGCGTCATGCGCTCTAGGCGCTGGCCCCGAGGGGCCGCCTTAGGGGCGCCTCAAGCAGTGCCATCGGGAGCGTGAGGCCACCCTCGTGAGTGGTGACCTGAGCTCCCGTGGCCGAGGTTGTTGGCGCCGAGGTTGTTGGAATCGGCGCCGGAGGAGGAGGAAGAATTGGTGAAGGCTCCGGAGCCAAGGCTGCTGGCGGCAAGCCGGAGGTGAGGCTGCGGCGGGCGCCCCTGTGTTCTGCCCTTGAGAGGTACCGCGCCAAGGCCGGGCGGGCGGCGGTGTTTTGATCCTGGCACGGACCTCTTGGGGTCCGAGCCGCGGCGCGTCTGGGCACTGCCGCTGCCCGCGGGCTCGATCACGGCGGTGAGTGCGCCCCTCGATCACCACGGTCATGGGTGAGGCCACGACCAACCCCGTGGAGTCCATCGGCGGAAACCGACGACCAGACGCGCCCGATGCTCCAAGTCGGCGAGCGGCCGGGCCTCCGCCGGAAAAACCACGCCGCTGGGGATTGGCTGCATCAACGCGGCGAGCCACCTGCCAAGGATTGGCTCCTCGAAGTTTCCCGCACCTGGCGAAAGTTAAAGAATGGCGGTCGGTTGGTAGGAAGCCGCAGAAAAAACATGTGCATGAAAGAAGCTAGAAGAAAACAAGGGCTTACGTCCGGGCCACGTGCGCGGCAGGTCGTTGTCGCCCGTATACTGCCATGTGGGGCGGACGCGTCGACGAAGAGGGCTAATCCTTCAGGCCGTAGTCCTGTGCCACCAAATTTCCGGGCGGCTCAAGGCCCCCAGCTTCATCGACATGGGCCGCCATTGCGGAGCTCGCCGCCTCGACCGGGCGAAGTTCCGCCTCGGCTAACGCCGCTCCGGCGGGCACCTCCAAGGTGTCGACTCCGCTGTCATCGTTGATGTACAGCCAGTCGCTACGCCATACCTTCCAGTTGGATCTGGGCTGGAAGGCGATGTAGCGGGAGGCCATCCCGTCCCGAAGGCGGAAATAGCAGCTCCCCACTATCTCGTTGTTGTTGGTGGCGCGACAGATGAAGAAGTAGCGGAAAAGAGGAAGATTCGGCATCACCCCCATGAACATTTCACAGAGGTGTGCGAAGATGGTGAGGAAGACAATGGAGTTGGAGGTGAGGTGAAGATGGTGGATTTCATAGAAGTGGAGGACGGTGAGAAAAAAGTCAAAAAAAGGCGGAAGACGGCCCGCCATCATCGCCCATGTGTGGAGGACGATCTCATCAGAGAGGCACAAAGGGTATGTCCCCGCCGAAGCGAAAAGTGCCTCCCAGCGCGAGGATCCCCATCCTTTACGGTGGCGAGTCAAGAAGGGAAGGGATGGATTTACCATGGCATTGAAGAAGGCAAAGAGCTTCAAGCAAGGAAGGTGAAGAAACAAGAGGCAAAGTGCACAAGGAAGCAGAAGGCGTAAACCGCTCGATACAGATACATCTATATATGCGTCCCCCACGTCGACGGTTTGTGAAGAGACAAAATCATGCACCATTTCGGGTCCCAAGGAAAAACTGCAGATACGCTGGGACCAAGCTGTCAGATCTCATGAGTGGTGGCTCACCGAGAGCGCACTAAGCATTAAGTGCATTAAATGAAGGTTCCAAAAGGTCTAAGCATGTGTTCTAGGGCGGCCCTGGCTATCACAACAGATTTTACGCTTAGGGTACCTTCCACAAGATAAAAGTGGCCCACGGGTCTCGGTGAGCAGTGTGGGCGAAGACGCTCAGACGCCGGCGCGCCTACCACGTGGGCGCCTAGCACCCGGCGGGCGATCACGCCTCACGCCAGTGTTTGCCTGTGGCGCCCGGCGAGTAGGTGGGCGAAAGCACGCCCCGCCGCCTCGCGCCAGCCCACGTGGCGGCTCGGCACGGCGGGCGATCACGCCCACCGCCGTGTCGGTCCATGTGGCGCCCGAAAGCAGTGGGCGAGCACACCCTACCGCCCGGCGCCCCATCGCGTGGCGGGCTCGGGCGAAAGGTGGGTGAGGACGCCCGCCGCCCGGCCGCAAGTCAAACAGGGGCGCGGTGGCTTCGCCAAGTTCTTCCGCCACTGCATTACCATGTCGAACGGCAGTTCGCGGGCAGTTTATCACCGCAAGGGTTTCGAACAAGCCCATTCCTCCGACGCCTCACCTACCGCATAAAGGGTCCCATCCTGACCGCAAAGGCACACATAGGCATTTAATGAGGTTGGAGGAATGGGACGCAAGGAAGGAGCATTAAATGTATTTAGATCAAGATGATGACCTCCTTCTACCTACTCCCTGCTAGGTCGGCCTATATAAGGTCTCCTGCACATGGGGAAGGGGATCGGATCCGATCAAGAAAGAGAGCTAGCAGAAGAACTTGTAACCCAAGAACTCAGACTGGCTCGAGAGACTTTATAAGAAATTTAGCAGGACGAAGGCTATTACCCTTCTCACAAGGGGGCCTCGAACTGGTAAAATCTTTATGCTTCTCCCTAGTTCATAGAGCACCGGATCCCGCTGCAAGGGAGTTTCTAGGGTTTTCACCTCTAGGTTAGCCACCACGAAGACGCCTCCTATCGAACCAAACCCGTGGCTCAGAGACTCGGGCCCGCTGTGGAATACGCCGACGCTAGGCATTGGTCTTTGAGCAAGCCCATGCCTTCAAGTCTTGGGATAGCGAATAGAGGGGGAGTGAATGGTCGCAAAATTTTTTTTCCCCCTCACAGTATTCCAAAAGACTAATACAAAAGATCACCCAACAAGATGTTCTTGATTAGGAAAGCTGGCAGTATCCCTCTGGAGTAGGTGAGAGTGCTAGACTTAAAACACTACTACAGAACTGGGCATCACAACCGGCCTATTAGAAGCGGTTTGGTGCGAACCCGTTGTGATGTTCGCACTAGAAGCGGTTCGTAGGCAACGGTTCGGAGAGGGATTTTAGAAGCGGTTTGAGACACGAATCGCTTCTGAATGTTGCGTTCTAGAAGCGGTTCTTGTCTCAAACCGCCTGATTTTCAGAAGCGGTTTGAGACAAGAACCGCTTAGAACGCAATATTCGTAAGCGGTTTGTGTCTCAAACCACTTCTGGAAGCCCTCCTGCGCAACGCATTTAAACCCTTCTTCCTCCATGAGCCAGCAGAGGTACGATCGAACAGAGAAGGGCTCGCCCAACGCTGTTCTTGGGGAGGTGCTGTCCAAACTTTTAATTGGGGGTGATTAGCTCCAAATTAAATGTTTCAAGGTTAGTAACATCATGGGAACATCCTTCTCACCTAGATATTGCTATTTTTTCAATGGATGTGGAGAAATCTTGAACTTTTTAAGCAAGATCACCATGATCAAAATTTTGTTTTCTATGCTTGTTTTTGTTGTTGTATGAAGATGTAGGGTGGAGATCTAGTTCAAAATATGACATTACAAGGTAAAGGTGATTGGAAGCTTTAGATGTAGGTGGTTGTTAGCTTTAGAATCTTAAATATCACAATATTGCAAGGAAGTAATTGTTGGTGTATGAAATAAAATAGAAAAACATGTGGAAGGATAAAAAATAATTACAAAAATAGGAAGGGATACAAAATAATTAGAAAGGTAGGTCTTTAATTGGATGACGGCGTAGGTGGAGCTTTTTTTGTTGGGTTTAAGTGGCTGTGAGCTTTAGATTTTTAAATGTAACTATAAGTTAGGTTATAATTTTGTAACAAAATTTGTTATAATTTTTAATGAAATTACAACTTGGTGTAGATGAATCGCAATGGATGTACAATGCGGACCGTCGCCGAGAGAGTTCATTGATGGCGCGTGCTTTTCTCGATGCGGCAGCTTGCATTCTTGCCTCCAGCAGCCTTCATATGTTGTCCGTGTGTAGATTGCAAGAATGAGAAGGAGCACTCCCAACGATGGCAAGTTATGAACCACTTGATCATGAGAGGTTTCATGCCAAACCATACGTGTTGGACCAACCATGGCGGTTGAGGCGATTAGCCAGAAGACGATGAAGAAGGCGATGAAGAGGAAGATGGATTCAACAAGATCCCGGACGGCACGCACATCGTTTCTATGGAAGAAACACTTGGTGACTTTGGTGATGATGAGCTAGACCAGATGTCATGTGGATTGAGAGGGAGACTACACAGATGAAAGACAGCTCGAGAAGTTCCAAAGACATGTTAGAGGACCACGTAACTTTTTTTGTACCCAAACTGTAAGGTGGCCACAAAAAGTCGCGCATCACATCGAACTCATGCAATGGAAGGCTACAAATGGTGTGTCGATAAGGGATTCGATGAGTTGTTATCACTCAGAAGAAGTTGCTTCCGTAAGATAACACTCGCCTCAATCTAAATATGAAGCCAAGCAAGTCGCCTATCCTTTGGGATTGAAGTATGTAAGATACACGATGTCCTAATGATTGTATCCTCGATCGTAATAAGTATGTCGATTTGGATGTTTGTCCAGCAGCAAAGAATCACGGTATAAGGTGAAGCGTGACGATCCAGTGAAATAGATGGGGAGCGAAGAAGAAGAGACCTCCAGCTAAAGTGTTGTGGTATTTACCGTGATCCTCCGATTGAAACGTATGTTTGCTAACAAAGCGCATGCCCGTGATGATGCGCTGGCACAAAGAAGAGCGTAAGGACGACGGGATGCTTAGACACCCCGCAGATGGCTCACAAAGGAGGAAAGTCAACCGGACGCATCGGACTTCAGAGATGAGGTGAGAAACATAAGGTTTGGGTTGAGTACCAATGGGATGAATCCTTTCAAGAATTGAGCAGCAGCCCATAGCACATGGCCTGTTACACTATGTATCTATAACATTCCTCCATGGTCAGGCATGAAGCTTAAAGTACATCATGATGTCGTTGTTGATCCAAGGCCCCAAGCAACCTGGAAATGACATTGATGTCTACCTAAAACCATTGGTTGAAGATCTTGTGACGTTGTGGGACGATGGTGCAAGGGTATGGGATGAGTACAAAAGGGAGTATTTCACCCTACGTGCATTGTTATTTGTAACAATCAACGACTGGCCTGCTCTTGGTAACCTGTCTGGCCTAACTATCAAAGGATATAGAGCTCGATCCAAGGCTTAGATGAAACGGACGGCATGTACCTAAAAACTCTCAAGGTTGTGTCCATGGGTCACCAGAGGTTTCTTCTTACGAGTCACCCGCTGGGGAAGAAAGGCAGAAATTTAATCGGCAACTGCACCTTCGTGCAAGGCCTCAAGATCGTAGTGGGCCACGGTGTTTGCTATGGTAAAGGATTTAAAAGTAGTATTTGGAAAGGGTCCTCGAAGCAAACATGTGCGTAATGAGAATGGTCAGCACCCATGTGGAAGAAGAAGTCAATATTTTGGGACTTGCCTTATCGGGAAGTCATGGAGGTTTGTCACTCACTTGACTTCATGCACATCACAAAGAATGTCTGCTTGAACCTGCTAGGCTACATAGATATGTACGGAAAATCGAAAGATAGAATGCAAGCTCGGAAGGACCTTAAACTCTTGGAACTGAGGAACGACCTACATCCCAAAAAAAGAGGGAAAGGAAAACATTACCTATATCCTGCGAGCTACACTCTAAGCAAAGAGAAAAAAAGCATGATAGAGTTCCTAAACAGTGTGAAGGTCCCTTCTGGATACTTCTCGAATGTAAAGAGACTCATAAACACAAAAGAGAATAAAATCGCATACATGAAATCCCATGACTGTCTTTGTGTTAATGACACAGCTTGTTCTAGTGGTCGTGGAGAGGCATATCGCCCGAGTGGGTATGGGGACAATCACAAAGTCGTGTTGTTTTTTCAACGCTGTTTCACGAAGGTCATCGACCCGATAAACTAAGTAAGCTGCAGGATGACGTGGTACAAAGTGTGGTTAGTCTTGAGATGATCTTTCCTCCCTGCATTCTTTGATATTATGGTTCATCTCATTGTTCACCTTGTCAAAGAGATAGGTATTCTCGCATCGTGTATCTACACAACATGTTCCTTTCGAGAGGTACATGAGTGTGCTAAAGAAGTATGTCCAGAATCGTTCTCGTCGGGAAGGATGCATTGCCGAGGGTTATGGGACAGAGGAGGTGATTGAGTTTTGTGTGGATTACATTAATGATCCAAAACCTGATCGGCGTCCCTATATCACGCCATGAGGGGATGCTACAGGGAAAAGGGACACTAGGAAGGAAAGCAATTGCATGCAATGATCTTCTTACATTTAAGCAAGCACATTTCACGGTTTTGAAACAATCAACTGTAGTGGCCCCGTATGTCGTTGAGCACAAGAGTATTCTACGCCGCGATTTCCCGGGGAGGTCTGAGGATTGGATAACATTGAAGCACATGGATTCTTTCGGCGCTTGGTTACAAAAGTACATCCTTTTGAAAGGGTCGACAATGAACAGCTTGCAACGCTTGGCTCGGGACCATCTAGTGAAATCATGACATTCAAGGGTATGAGATAAATGGTTACACATTCTACACCAGATCCCGTGATAACAAGAGCACCAACTGAATAGCGGTGTCCAGATAGACGCCAAGACAACAAAGGCAAGGTGGATACATATTATGGTTTCATAGAAGAGATATGGGAGCTTGACTATGGACCTTGAAGGTCCCTCTATTTAAGTGCCAATGGGTCAAACCGACTTCAAGCGTGAAGGTCGACAACACGCTTATGACAATCGTGGACCTCACGCAAGTCGGCTATAGGCGCGAACCGTTCATCCTCGCGAACGATGTGAGACAAGTCTTCTATGTAATGGACATATCAAGCAAACCTAAGAAGCATAAGGACAAACAGAAAGATTGTAGTACTAAGCCAAAGCAACAAGTGGTTCTCCAAGGCAAACGAAGGATTGTTGGAGTTGAGGACGTCACAGACGAGGAAGAGTATAGTCAGTTCGACGAGATCCCTCCTTTCGCTGTGGATGTCGACATAAGCCTCCTCAATGACACAGATGTGGATACTCCTTTCATACGTCGCGATCATAATGAAGTTCACTTGTAAAGACAAAGTACGTTACTACTTAAAATGTACCACTACTGTATGAACTATGTATATGTAACACGGGTCTTCTATTGTAAGAAGTGTTTATTTGGAATGAATGTAAAGTGCCAAAATTCTGGAATGAAACTAAAGTGCTAAAAGCATTTTTTAAAAAATCTAAAATAAAACTAAAGTGCTAAAAGCATTTTTTAAAAATTCAAATGAAACTAAAGTGCTAAAAGCTTTTTTAAAAATTATGGAATGAAACTAAAGTGCTAAAAGTATTTTTTAAAATTTAGAATGAAACTGAAGTGCTAAAAGCTTTTTTAAAATTATAGAATGAAACTAAAGTTCTAAAAGCATTTTTAAAAATTTTGGAATGAAACCAAGTGCTAAAAGCTTTTAAAAATTATGGAATGAAACTAAAGTTCTAAAAGCTTTTTAAAAATTTGACATTAATTTTACAGTTTATTGGTACTAACAACCGCTTGTATATATTAATTTTACAAGCGTTGATAATACCAACCGCTTGTAGAAAGTCAGACAAGAAAAAAGAATGGCAAGGGGCGCGAGCGGGTTCAACCGGTAAACGACAAGACACGCAAACGCCACGCTAGCTCGGGGAGGACACTCGTGGTCCTCGACACCGATGAGGTATCATCATGATTGCTATAAGCTGTTCTCAAACCGCTTCGAAAGCAATTCAACCGCTTGTGCAAGCCCGATCCGCAGTAGTGAAAGCACCTCAAGAACAGACAGCCCAACCCAGAACAAGAATCAAAGCAACTTTTGATCGGCTTAACAAAACTCCAAGAAACTTGGTAGATGAGATCTTGGGACAATTAGAAACTTAATTCACAAACTGATTTCTAGGACTAACCTCAAAGTTTCGACCTTTTTTCCCAAGAAGAGAGTGCACATCAAGAAAAGCAAGAAGAACAGGGAATTCGGTTCAAGGCTTGCTCTTGAGATCTTTGATGAACGGAAAGATTTTGAAAACTTATCATAGCAAGTAAAAGAACGCACAGAATCGAAACACAAGATCAAGAACTTAAGAACGCAAAAGGCGCAGAAGAAGAGCATGTAGAAGGAGATGAATCAACTTGCGTAAAGAAAATTTGCGTAACTTAAATTGTAGAAAGTAACTTGCATAAAGTAAATGACAAGAAGTAAAATGCAAGTATTGAAATATTTGAGTGGAATTTGTATTTTTGGAAGGGAGGTTACAAAGCCACACACACAAAAGTGGGCAAAGCTTAACAGAGTGCTCAAAACCTCTAAAACCCTTCTAGGATCCCTTCACGTTGAAGGCAACCCCTCCACATCTATTTATACAACTTTCGGGCCACCTACCACCCTTGGACGCAGCCCTCAACCCTAGAGTCACATCTAAGGGCTAGGAAGTGCCCATTCACATAGCCTACAAGGGGAAACCCTAAACCTACTTACACAAGGTTTTTTCTTGCTCGGTTCTCAAAGCATACTACTAGACCCGCTATTCCTATCAACTAGATCGTACTCCGACTGTCGTCATTGATCCGCGGAGCATCTAGCTAGTATTTGCTCCTTTCCTTGCCTTCTTGGCTTGCCCGAACTCCATCTCTGGTCATCTTCTGGCTATCTCCCGACCGTTCTAGACCTCCGATGCACCTCGCCTAGTCCCAGTCAACTTCCGCCTCACCATGACCCAACACCATCGTCCTGCAACCATCAAAGACAAGGAAACCTTTCACATAGCAATGCCCACAAACATATTTGCTAATTATCTCAAAATAGTTAGACACAACTTAATCACCACTAGTCGGCAAACCCATCTACTCTAGCTCATCCAGCAAAAATGCTTGGCTAACCACATGGCTAACCACTCGGCTGATCACCTGGTTAACCACTTGGCTAACCACTTGACTAACCACCTAGTTAACCACTTGGCTAACCACTTGGCTAACCACCTGGTTAACCACTTAGCTAAACACTAAACACTCTAAGGACGGCTACTAGCGCCCCAAAGATTTTGAGAGTGAATTTTTGGAAACTCAGACATAGCAACTTTACTAAGTTCTTGACAAAACTCTTACTCGTAGCAAAGTACTCAACCAAGAAGGAAACCTATTAGTAAGCTAAAAGCCACATAGCAAGGACTAGAGGCACTCGGCCTCGGCACTCGGCTTTTACCAAAAGACGAAAACCAGTCAAAAAGCTAGACATGCTTTGCAAAGGCAGGAGCCATTTGGAACATAGTACTTAGCAAAGAAACAAGTCGGAAGGCTAGAAGAACTCAGCAAAGGTGCACTCGGCACTTAGCACTCAGCCAAGGAAGAAAACTGGTCAAGAGGCTAAAAGGAAACACGACTTGATTAGAAACCTATCAAAATGCTCCAGGTCGGATCAACATTTAATCTCATCTCCTACTCATCGGATCAACCTTTAATCTAGTCTTCTACTCATCAGATCAACCTTTAATCTAGTCAATTACTCATCACAAAAAGGTATAGACCTCCACATGGTCTTTCAATCTCCCCCTTGCTGAGTATATTGACAACACACAGAAAGGCATCGAGATGAGTTTGAACAAAGATAGCATTTTGATTACAAAAAAAGCAATTTTTTTGAACAACTTCTCCTCCTTTGAACAAGACCCCTACATACACTGAGGATGCCAAGATGCCTTTTGAACAACTTCTCCCCCTTTTGGCAATATAGGCATCAAGATGGCATTTTTTTTCTCCCCCTTTTTTGTTTTTATGCAAGAGATGCAACCTAAGAGAGCTTTGAAGATTATCCAAGTGACCAACAAGATAAGTTATGACACCAAGTTAAGTTATGGAAAAAATAGACTTAAGCTAAGGCATGTCCGAGAGCAAATGAATATTTTGCTAGCAAGATTTAATTGAAACCATGTCATTTTTAGCAAGAATGAATCATGGGCAACACTTGTCATTAGTTTCAGAACTAGAAGTAAAGCCATTCAAAGGATCAAATGGAAAACCTAGAGTTCAACCTACTTAACACTTTGGGGAATCTAGAAGTTCATAGATGGTCCTTCGAGCTTATATTATTTTTTTATTGTATGCTAATTTTTCTTTGAATCTTTGAAAGATACAGCGAGGTGCAAATGTTTGACATTATTTGCATTTTTTACCCACATATGTTCTTAAAAAAAACAATTGACTCAAGCCATATTAGATCATCTCAAGAGGGACTCTTAAAAGAATGATCTTGGTCATACACAACACATTCCAAGTTCATTTCAAGCGCAATGAGAAGCCGTCTTGTGAATGTGTGGTGTTGAGTCTAATGCGCACTAAAAGAGTCAATTTTGCTTCACTTTTATTTTAGCATTTTCATTGTTAAGCTAGGGAAGGACTTGAGTATGGATCAAACAAAATTCACCCAAGTTGCTATAGGGACTCTAGAGAGTTTTAGAATTTCACAAATCATGGCACATACACCTAGAGAAGAAACTTAGCAAGTAAACGCAACATGTTTTATCTAGTTTTTTTATTTTAAAGCTTTTTTTTAATTTTGCAAGCTTAGCAAGATAAATAAACTTGGACATATCTAAGCAAGTAATTTTCTTCATAATATAGCATAATAGACAAAGCTCATAAAATGAAAAATCAAGTCTATATGCAATGCATGAGACAGATTCTTAAACTCCCCCTCAACATGTGATTCAATTTTAAGCACAAATCTGGTTTAAGTTGAGTTATTAGCAAAATTAAGCTCAAGAATGATATTAATTGAAGGAGCCAGAAGTAACTCAACGAAAAGATCAGAAACTCAGAACAGGAAGAAGATAAGAAACTAACTCCTAGGTACCAAAAGAGGAGAGAACTCAAGATAATGCAAGAAGAACCTATTAGCATCCAGAGGGAAAACAGGAGAAAGGAAAGACTGAAATAAGATATAATACACACCATACAAATCAGCTCCCCCTCAGAAAAGGCTGTAAGGGCACAAGATTCCAAGCTCACTCCTCAAGGCAACAAATTTGGAACTATCCAAAGGCTTGGTAAAGATGTCGGCCAATTGACGGTCACTCTCCACAAACTGAAGCACTATGTCTCCTTTCTCCACATAGTCCATAAGGAAGTGATATCTAACATCAATGTGCTTGGTTCGGGAATGTTGCACTGGGTTTTTTGCAATGCAAATAGCAGAAGTGTTGTCACAGAAAAGTGGAACACTCTCTATCTCTAACCCAAAGTCCCGTAGGGTCGATCTCATCCAAAGCACCTAACTATAGCAACTAGCTGCAGCTACATACTCACCTTTCACGTGGATCACAGAACTCGATCGCTTAGATGACCAAGAAACAAGAGAAGTGTCAATGAATTGGCAAGTGTTAGAAGTACTCTTTCTATGTATCTTACAGCCAGCAAAGTTAGCATCAGAAAAGATTCTAAGAGATAGACAAGAGGAAGAAGGATACCAGATACCATAATCAATGGTAGCTCGAAGGTACCTGAAAATGCGCTTCACCGCCTGGCGATGAGAGATGTGTGGAGAAGCCTGAAAGCGAGCGCATATACACATAGCAAAGTGTATGTCTGGCCGCGAGGCAGTAAGATACAAGAGGGAGACAATCATGCTCTAGAACTCCTTTTGATCAGCAGGCTCACCATCCTCATCGGGCTCAAGGATAGCAGTGGTGGCCACAGGAGTCATCACGGGCTTTCCATCAGACATATCAAACCGTTTCAGAAGGTCCCGAGTGTACTTCCCTTAGTGAAGAAAAGTACCCTCCAGAGTTTGCTTGATGTGGAAGCCAAGAATGTAGCTCAACTCACCCATCATACTCATTTCAAATTCTGTGCTCATTACTTCCGAAAAATGAGACACAAGAAATTCAAATGAGCCACCGAAGATAATATCATCCATATAAATCTGAACAAGATGGAAATGAGAATCTTGGTGTCTAATGAATAGAGTTTTGTCTACTAAACCCATTTTGAAACCATGACTGAGAAGATAGGACTTAAGCCTTTCATACCAAGCTCTGGGGGCTTGCTTAAGTCCATATAAGGCTTTTGAAACCTTGTAGACATTGTTTGGGTTTTTGGGGTTCTCAAATCCTGGAGGTTGCCATTGAGGAATGCACTCTTGACATCTATTTGATAGAGCTTGAAACCCTGGGATGCACAGAATGCAAGCAGAATCCTAATTGCTTCTAGTCTAGCTATAGGGGCAAAGGTCTCCTCAAAGTCAAGTCCCTCAATCTGAGTGAAACCCTGTGTAACTAGTCTAGCCTTGTTGCGAATGACAACCCCATCCTCACTCTACTTGTTTTTGAATACACACTTGGTTCCAATGATATTATGACCAGATGGGGGCTCTACAAGCTGCCAAACTTTGTTCCTCTCAAAGTTTTCTAGTTTCTCATGCATTGCGTTAACCCATAATTCATCGAATAATGCATGAGTAACATCCTTTGGCTTGAAAGAGGCAACAAAGGCAGAGTGAAGAAAGAAAGAAGATAAGCCTAATTTTGAGCATGTCACACGCTCAAACAGATCACTAATGTTCTGCTCAGGTGGATGAGAACGTTGAATGTGGCGGGGAGGACCAGAAGTAGAAGTGGCCTCTACCTCTTGAGAAGAAGAGGTAGGAATAGAACCACTCATTGAAGGAGAGTCTGAAGGCAAGGGCTGGTCTCCTTGAGGTGCAAAAATGGAAATAGGAGGCACCTCAAGTGTAGAGGGGACTGGATCAGGTAGAACACCATTATCTCCATCATCCTTATCCTCTACAAAGATAGTCTCGGAGGGATAAGAAGAGCCTGAAATATTAGGTCTAGCTCCAGGGCTAGCCACATCAAACGTTACGTCACAGGTCTCTATGATTCTATTCGGCTCACAACTCCAGACCCTATAGCTACGAGAAGAAGTAGAATAACCCAGAAAAATACCATCAGAAGAACGAGATTCAAACTTATCTAGGTTACCAGACTTCAAAATAATGCACTTGCCGCCAAAAACACGAAAATGAGAGACACTGGGTACTCTTCCATATCTTAACTCATAAGAGGTGTGATGCAAATGTGCTCTCAAGAAAACGAGATTGGAAATATGACAATCAGTAGCTATAGCCTCAGCCCAAAACTTCCTAGGAGTATTGTACTCGTCTAGTATCGTCCTGTCTATCTCAACTAGGGTCTTGTTCTTTCTTTTCACTACGCCATTTTGCTGAGGGGCGTATAGAGAGGAGAACTGATGCTCTAACCCAAACTCCACACAGAATCTCTCAAAGTAGGAGTTCTTGAACTCTGTGCCATTATCACTGCATATAGCTCGTACTGCACCTAGGAGCTCAATAGACAATTTACTAACAAATCCCTTGAAGTGAGAAAAGGTCTCATCCTTCGAGGCCATGAAAAATACCCAAGAATACCTTGAAAAATCATCAACAATGACAAGCACATACCACTTCCCTCCTGCTGACTGCACTCTAGCTAGACCAACAGTATCCATATGTAAAAGATGTCCTAGCGCATCAGTCATAACTACGGTGACTAGAGGATAAGAAGCAGTAACCCTCTTGCCATGTCAGCAGGGAGAGCAAACTAAGTCTTTTGACCATCTTGAGTTTGGGCAAACCACGAATAAGATCACGGCTGCTAACTCTGGTCAAATGATTAAAGCCAATGTAACCAACTTTTCTATGCCAGAAGGAGAGATCACGGGATTCAGAAGCAATCAAACACTGAAGAGAGTCTCCAGAAGAAACAGAGAAATCAACATGAAAGACTCTCCCAAATCTAGAAATCCCGCAAACAAACTCTCCTAATGAATCAAGGTTTCTACAAGCATTACTCTTAAAGCTTACCTCGAAAGAGTCATCGATAAGCTGCGAAACAGAAAACAAATTTTATTGCAGCTTACTCACTAGGGCAACGTCCTTAAGAATAAAATTTTCATTAATGTAGATGGTACCTTTAGCAATGACTCTACCTAAAGAAGCATCTCCAAAAGTGATCAACTCATCATCAGGGGCTCAGACTAGGGAAGAGAACCAATGAGAGTCTCCGATTATATGGCAAGAACAACCGGAGTCAACAATCCAAACACCTCCCTTCCCCATCCGACGAACCTGATCAAGTCAAAAGAGAGAAAGAAGACTCAATACTAGGATAAAGTGAGGACCTGGGAACCCAATACTGAATAACACAACGTATCAAAATACCAGCCACAGAAGGGGAAGACTGAACTCTAGTGTCTCTCTAACGCTCGACTCTCACAAGATCAGAAGAAGCAACTCTAGTAGAAGATGTAAGAGCTATCACTGGTTTGGCCCACCGTGGTGCAAAGGCTGGACCATCTCAACAAAGCTGCCTAAATCCCCTACATAAAAACACCTCACGCCGCTGATATCTGCGTCGATGGGAAAAACGAGGAATATCAAAAGGACGGTGGAGAGACTGACCACGAGCAACTCCAGGACTAAAACTCGACTGAACAGCATGAAAACCGAGTCCCGAATACCAACCAAAAACAGGCTACTCTCTAACTATCTAGTGGCACTGTGTGCCTTAGGAGCACTCAGAGTCTGGGGATAACTCTGAATACCCCTAAGATCAGTAACATGCTCACACCTCGTGATCTTGGCATGCCTAAAATAGAAATCTACTAGGTGACCAACATTCTTACATAAGGTGCATGAATACTTCGCCTCGCTAGAGGCAGAAGTGATAGGAGAAGCATCCTTCTGCTCAGAGGTCCCATGGACAACCCCAGCAGAGCTAAACACAGTGGTACTCACCATGGGAGCTACCACTATCTCTCCACTCTTGGATCCACGCACAATGGTAGGAGGATGAGTCCTAGCGTGCTCCAAGTAGTCAAATTCTTGAACCTGATTAAATCTGCTAATTTTTTATTGGTCTAGAATGAGATTTAGCTTTTTCTTGCCTCCTACAAACTTCTCGAGAGTGCTTATGAAATACTCACACTCCCGAAAGACAGAGGCATATGAAGAACAGGGGTGAGAGGAAGAAGAAGAACTAGAAAGAGAAGAAGAAACACCAGCACGTGCATTTTTCTCCCTCAACACGGCTGCTTCAATCTTGAGGGCCTCACAAGAAACGCAAGGAGCTTCTCTAATCCTATGGGCTTGGTCTTTTAACTTCTTCCTAAGCTCGACTAGCTCGACTTGGATTTTATCCAAGTCCCTCTCAATCACAGAACAATGCAATCAACTCTTAAGTGACTTATCTAGTAAGTCTTTATCAAGTTTAGCACACTTGACATTTAAAGCTTCATTGTCAAGTTTTAGTTGCTTACAGCCCTCACATGAGCTGATAGGGTCCTTAGAAGCATGCAATTTAAGTTCATCGTTTCTAGAAGAAAGCTTCCTAAGGTGAATGCTCATGGCATCTATTTCAGCAAGTAACTTAGGGCAATTTTCACTTGCAGGAGTAGCATGAGCATGAATAAAACTAGCATCTAGAGAGGAAATATCAACCGTACAAGTGCTAGCATTCTTCGACCTAAGACTTTCAAGTTCAGTTTGCACACTATCATGCAAATTCCTTAGGTTCTCAAGCTCCACAAGGAAAGCATCACACAAAGAGCAATCATCAGTGACTTGGGAGGGAGAAGATCTAAGAGAGGCTAACTCCCGAGTCAAAGTACCTACTTCCTTCTCAAGCTCCACACACCTAGCTCTAGCTCTAGCATGAAATTTTCCTAATTTGCAAAAAGCTTCATTGAGCTAGTCGTAGGAAGGTACCTCATCCGAGTCGCTGTAGAGCTCGGAATCGCTAATGCCGTTGGTGTCTACCATGAATCACATGCTGGAGAAGTCATCGCCGCCTTTCTTCTCTTGTAGATCATCCTCGCCTTCGTCGCTCCAAGTCTCTGTGTCGAAGAGATTGATGTCGTCGAGGGTAGCGAGGACGCGGTGGAAGAGCTTCTTGTTCTTCGAGAAGTTGCGGTACTTCTTCTCGTGGGCCGGCTCACAATCTAGAGGCTTCTTGTTGCGGCTCCTATCGGTGTAGTCATTCTTAATCGTTCTTGCTCATCTCCAGTTTTGGACAATTTGCTCGAATGTGGTTGGCACCACCACATTCGAAGTAGGTGATTACACCTCCTTTCTTCCTCTCCCTCACCCTCTTGTAGGCATGAGAAAATTTACGAGCTAAGAGAGCAAGCTCAGTTTCTGGAAACTTATCTAGACGGTCATCGCTTAGTTCGCAAAGGGTGGAGAGAGACAGGCCAGCAGCACAATTTAAAGAAGAGGAATAAATAGGATCTATGACCAAGGCCATCGACTGAGATTTTGTCTTACGAGAGACAACGTCGATCTCATAAGTCTTGAGTCGGGAATAAAGCCCGTCAAGAGTCAAGGTCGATATGTCGGTAGTGTCCTTGATGGTGGTCACTTTCATTTCCTAAACGGTAGCGTCCAGTCGGACATATGGCTCCTGCACATGCCTTCATAGATATCAAAGAGCAGGTTGCTCCCCTCTTCCCGAGTGATGCATTTCAGTAGAATTCCGTTTCTGCTCCGGCGGTATAGTCCCCACCTACCAGAGTATAGCACCGGCCTTATGCAATTTTCACCGAGGCATCATCGTCGGGATCACTGGTCTCAGAGGAAGGCTAGGATAGGATCCATCCACTAACCTTCCCTGCCAAGTGTGGCGATCACGCGGTGATCGCCCGGGTACTCCTCTTGGCCAAGCTTTTCCCATGGTGCCGCACTAGCGGCACCACCGCTTTCCCTCCCGGACTGGGCCGAGGCGGTGCGTTGCCTCCTCCTCGAATCGAGGTCGCGACACCGACCGCCTCCCCGCCTGAGTCGGAGGCCGTGACGGCTGCACTGTCGTCCCCACTTTGAACGGGGGCAGCGATGGACGGTCGCGATAGTCTTTCTTCAAAAACCCCAACAGGGACAGAAGTTCTCGAGCACGCGAGCTGTGAAAGCCCGTCCGCCATGTGGTTATCGCGTCGAGGGATATGGATATATCCCAATCCTTCGAAGTGGTGCTCCATCTTTCTGACCTCCGCCAAGTAGGCGGCCATGGTAGGGTCAGAACATTGAAATTCCTTTAGCACCTAATTCATGACCAGCACGGAGTCGCCTTTGAATTGGAGGCACCGAACGCCTAACGCCGAGGCGGCGTGCAGCCCTGCCAGCAGGCCCTCATATTCAGCGATGTTGTTGGTGGTCTTGAAGTCCAGGGCGACCACATACTGGAGGATGTCGCCGATCGAGGAGACTAGGACCACTCCAATTTCGCGCTTTGAGCTCAAGGAGCCGTCAAGAATAAAGTCCAAGGAAAGGCACGGTATTTCTTCACTTCAGAGTGGCGGAGTCCATTCGCAACAAACTCCGCCACTTCGGCTCTTGATAGCGGTAAGGGTACAAACTTGAGGCAGAATTTCAGCTCCACCGACCACGTGGCAATGAGGCCTTTAGCTTCCCGGTTGTGGAGGATCTCTCGCAGAGGATAGGCAGTGACCACCGTGATCTCTCGCCCTAGAAGTAGTGCCGCAGCTTCCGGGACGCCACCAGGACAGCGTACAACATCTTTTCTGCTTGCGGGTACGTGGTCTCTGCCTCATGTAGCACCTTGCTGACGTAGTAGACCAGCTTCTGGACACCTTCCCTCTCCGCCACTAGTACCGTGCTCACCACCGCAGGGGTTGCAGCGATGTACAGGAGCAACGGTTCGCGAGGCTTGGGGGCGACTAGTACTGGCGGGGAGGAGAGGTACTGCTTCAAGTCTTCAAACGCTCGCTGAGCCTCTTCAGTCCACTCGAAGTGGTTGGTCTTCTTCAACAGCTTGAATAAGGGCAGACTTCTTTCTCCCAGCCGGGCGATAAATCGCCCGAGGGAGGCCAGGCGACCAGCCAGGCACTGCACCTGCTTAAGTCGAATCGGCGGCTTCATGTGCTTGATGGCCGCTATCTTGTCAGGATTGGCCTCAAAGCCCCGCCTGGACACGAGGAACCCTAACAACATCCCAGAGGGCATGCCGAACACACACTTCTCGGGGTTGAGCTTTAAGCAATACTTTCGGAGATTGGCGAAGGTTTCCTCCAGGTCTTCGATCAGTTCCTCACTCTTTTTAATTTTCACAACCAAGTCGTCGATGTACACCTCAAGATTTCGCCCTATCTGTGAGCGAAAAGTAATATGCATGGCGCGTTGGTAAGTAGAACCAGCATTTTTTAACCCAAAAGCCATTTTGATATAACAATAAACGCCCATGGGGGTTACAAAAGCGGTTTTTTCTTCTTCTTCTATTGCCATGCTAATCTGGTGGTATCTAGAGTACACGTCCATGAAAGTGCATCTAGGCCCCTCAAGAGTTTTGGTGATTAATGGCAACACAATTGAGTATACTAATGGTTCAAGTGAGAATTCATGCAGAGATCGTGAAGGCATCATCATAAGAAAGCGATTGGAGATCCCCACCATATTTAAAATTTGAAAAGGTGGCATCAAGACATTGGTTGTAGATTTTCTATTTAATTGAGTCTAAGGATTGCCGTACTATTAAGGGGGATACGACGGGAAATCGCTTCTAGCTAGGATATACTTGTGCTCAAAGGATGAAAATTGCACAGCAAAAGTTTTTTTAAAAAAACATTGCATTTCCTCTAAATATTCATTTCTGGCCGAGTGGGTTAGGCCGGAGTATCTGTTGACAATGATTTTGTCCTGAGATTAAATAAAAATAAATAATTACATAAAAATATAAATCAATAAAATACACTAACGGCTAAAATCCATTAGAACATAGCAAAATGAATATAGGACGTGAATTATATTGAAATAACAATCACTATGATACACATGAACTACATGACTAGAAAATAGTCTAACGATCTATATTTCACTAACAAATTTTAAAGTCCTACATGCGTTGCGCTAATGTGATAACACCTCAGTCAAATGTGAGGAAAATAAACACATATATATAATCATGAATTAAATACTTCATTAACAAATTAATATATTAGTTAATGACTTGATGACATGTGGGTCCATATCCATATGAGGCCTGTTAGCTCAAACTAACCAAAAAAAATAATATCAAGGAAACGAGAGTAACCTGCTACCTTGTCAATTGAAATGAGCTATATTAGCTGCGGGGAAATGAAGCAGCATCCACAGAAGAAAGACTCAAACTGAAGGGTCAAAGGAAGTGGCGTTAGTGCGTAGCACACGACTGCATGCTGGATGTGCTATCTCATAGACCAAAACAAAGTGCTAAAGAAGCCACTGCAGCTGAACAAACACCTCTCTCCGAAGTCATGCATGGAGGAAATAGCATCATGGCTGCATGCATGCAGGAGTTGAATACCTCTCCAATTAACAGCTACATGCATACGTGCACATACATGTAGGAGGGGAGGAAGGAACTGACAGCATGATGGGCTACATGCATGCATAAACCAATCCTTCGTCAAAATGGTGCACGACCTGCCTGCACAATCGGCAACGACACTTGAACGTGGCCGATGAGCAAATAAAAAAATCCAGGGAAGTTGTCGTAACCCCTTTTTCCTGGAAAACCACCTCTCCTTTTCTCTATAAATAGGGAAGAAGAGTAGCAAAAGGGAGAACTTTTGGAGAATATTTGGGGGAGAGCAAGCACTTGAGAGGAGAGGCAAAAACACTTGAGAGGAAACCAAAGAAAGGGAGAGCAAAACACGCTGCCATTGGGAGATGGAAGAAGGTAAAAGAAGGTGAGAATCATGTTCTTCCTTAACCTTTTGGCTTGATCAAATGATACAAGCCGAAGTGCTCTTCTTCCTCCCATCCTCTTCCACCCAAGTCAAGTTGTATTCTCCTCAAGACCTCACTCGCTAGTTCGGTCTCGTAGCGGATACAGATACGAGAGCGAAGATACAAAATCTTCGTTGCTTAGTATCGGTCCCTATGCATGGAAACGAATTAGGGAGGAGAAGATTCAAGACCTTACTAGCTAGTTCAGTCCCGTAGTGGATACGGATACGATAGCGAAGATACAAAATCTTCGTCGCTTAGTATCGGTCCCTATGCATGGAAATGAATTAGGGAGGAGAAGATTCAAGACCTTACTCGCTAGTTCGGTCCCGTAGCGGATACGGATACGAGAGTGAAGATACAAAATTTTCATTGCTTAGTATCGGTCCCTATGCATGGAAACGAATTAGGGCGGAGAAGATTCAAGACCTTACTCGCTAGTTCGGTCCCGTAGCGGATACGGATACGAGAGCGAAGATACAAAATCTTCATTGCTTAGTATCGGTCCCTATGTATGGAAACGAATTAGGGTGAGAAGATACAAGACCCCAATTCTTTGATTCGGTCCCTTAAAGTGGAAATGAATCATGAGCGGGTATAGGTTGCAAAAGAAAATAATACATAGAAATCGTCAATCAATTAAACTTTGTCGCGGTTATGCTAGAACATGGGTTTTATATTCATGAATACCATGTTATGAGTAGTAACACGGACTAAACAAATAATAAATTCTACACGACTACATTTTGCACATAGGCTCCATATCAGTGGGTACCATGTTGTGAGTAGTAGTCTGGATAAAATGAAATAAACAAATCTATGCCGTGGGTAAAAAACGCGAGCAGTTGATTATTAAGAATGATATGCTAGTCAAATTAACACATAGCACTAATCTCATGTTGTCACGGAGAAATTGGCATCGTGGCCGGTTACACGCGCTAGGTATAATAGCACACTAGCTCCACTAACTTACGTCCAGGTTGTATGCATGCAAGCACTATGTTGTTAGTTAGTTGAGGGTGCTAATTAGTAGGGTCCAAGTGTGTGTGACAATCAAACATGTGTGTGCCGTCTCTCATGAAGCATGCATAGCAATTGCCGCAAACCAACGTGCTGTAGTCCAAGTCATGGCAAAGTGTTAAAAAATCATGCAAACTATAGTATACGCGTGTGTGCTAATTTTGTGTAGACTGCAATTAAATAAATCAAAATGTTGCAGTTTACATATACTAATTAATTCATTTGTTAAAAAAATGAAGGAT
This sequence comes from Guadua angustifolia, assembly GCA_036346375.1. Lineage (NCBI taxonomy): Eukaryota > Viridiplantae > Streptophyta > Magnoliopsida > Poales > Poaceae > Guadua > Guadua angustifolia. Next base: position 443,626 of record JAYEVE010002035.1, read on the forward strand.
AATTAGGGAGACACATGCAAGCATGCAGTCGACATGCATATATTGATAAAAAAATCATAGCCCATGTATACGCGAGTCCGATGCAATCGTGGTCAAATAACTTGGTGGTCAATTAAAAAAAAGAGTAAAGTCTCGATAAAGCAAAATGAATACTATACTAAAAAAAATTGATTAAATTAAAATATCCCCGAGCAAGCATTTGTCAATGACGCCAAGATTGAAGACTTTTCTTTTTATATTTTTGTAATGTCATATGTTGCAAGTTGGTGTAATCTTTATATTGGAATTCTTAATCAGGGGTTTTCTCGCAAAGAGATGTAATTAACAGAATTTTTATGTAAATGTATGAATTCTGGAAGTAATGTACCTGCAATACCTGATATTTGATAATTCTTAGTCTCATATTCGATCGAATTTAAACAACTTGTCTCTAATGACGTTGGAGGCGGGTTCACGCCCATTTCCCCGTCGTCAAATTCTGACACGCCCGGTGGGACATACTTTTCCCCTCATCTTTGAATTCCAACACCAAGTTGCAACATGTGATGTTGTAAAATTAAGCATGTCGCTAAAATATATACATGTATTCAAGAACACTAACATATGGTTTTCTTTATATGAAGGGATGGCGGAGCGTGTCCAACAATTCGTCACGTTGCGCATTGGATCAATGTGGCTGGATGTGCCAGTGGGGCCTTTTCAAGGTACCACTAGTGCAAGTTCGTTGCAAACCACCATTGCATAGCCAAACATGGCAAACCACGAGCAAGAAGTGACTTTTGCATGGCAGGATGGGTTTAGTCCTGTCCTGTCCAAGTCAGCAAAAAGGAAGATGAGGGCTACAGCAAAAGCTTCAAGAGCCGCCTCACAAAATCAGCATCTAAATGTGCGTGAGGCTGATTCCTACGGCTCGGTTCCTCCTGGCTTTTCAAAAGCAGCACGTGCCAAGCCTGCAAGCCATGAGTCACCAGCAAGGTTCCATCGTGCAACACTTGGTGAGTGGCCTATCCATGCAAAATGGACTGATCCACCGAAGAAGCGCCACGTGAACAGTTGGCCACCTCTTCCCCATCAACTTCCAAGAAGAAAGGGGCGACTTCTCCATCGACGCCTCCCATAACATGGGGGGTAAATGCATTCCCAGTATTGAAGGCAAGCACATCATCGACATCAGGCGTGAACTCCCCCCAGACTGCTCATAAACGATTGGGGGCAAGCTCATTAAAACATGCCCTAAGTATATTAGGGGCATCATCTTCCAAGATGGAAGGAGTGGCTACGTCATCGGCTTTGAAAGAGAAGGCAGTGGTGCTAAACCAACCCCACCATCAACAATCTGTGAACAAGGGGAAGTCTGTAGCACTGGTGGGTGATGCATCATCATCTAAAGAAGGAGCATCACAAGCACAAATGCAGCTTCGGGCTGATGCACCGGAGTTCATTCCTTCACAAGCCTACCAATCTAGCGGGTCGTGTCCTAAACCGGGACATGAGTGTACGCTCGTATGGTGGGGAGTGTACCTCATTCCTAATGATGTCAAGAAGGGCCATGTGGATCCAATGGCTACAACTTCAGATCCTTCATCATCATCAATCCCAAATCGACTACCCTCATTTCGGAGCTTGTTTTCTCCATCACGGCATCGTCGTCGCCAACGTAATGTTCATCGTGCATGGGTTGATTTTCCCGTGGCAATTGACCCTATCATGGCAGGTCATCAACGTTAGCATGTGGGAAGCATCATGTGGAACAAGACAAGGAAAAACCGGCCGAGGATTTGTACAAGAAGGAATGAGGCCCTCGATGCATACATCACACGAAGCATCTGCCAGACTTTAAGAGAAATACTGCCAGGTGTGTCCTCATCTGCAAATGATGTTGAGGGCGCTATGACGCGGCAAGCGGAAGTCCTCGCTAGGTGGCCAGAATATAAAGAGTTCATCAAGCAAAATCCCCGTCGACAAGGATATGTCAACCGAGCTTCCCGTGTTCGTGCAAAACGAGCAGCATACAAGCAGAGGGAGATGGCAATAAGAGCTAATTCCAACTTCAGCAAGATCCAAGGGGTAAACCCTTCTTTGTCAAATCATGGTGGCAAGAATCAAGTGGTGAGGGGGCCAACAAGCACACCAAAGAAAGCGACAACGATAATGGCTCCTTGGCCAACTCCAAAAAGGGCCTCGAACAACGCATTTGAGGTGCTTCATGCGATGCCAGTCGGGGTCACGGAAGTGGCGGACAACACTAGTGAAGCGTCTTCTACCTCAACACACTTCAAAAGAAAGAAAGCCCGAAAAAATGTTGTAACGGGCCATCGTCCTGTAACTCGTAGTCAAACAAATTCGGGTAATGAAGAGCATGATTTTAATTACTTAGGGTCTCATAATCCCCTATATAGTGATTCCTCTTCGTCTCCCAAAAATAATCTTCCACATACTGTAAATGCTTATGGGCTTCGTTCCCGTAACTTTAAACCGAGTCACGTAGAACAAGTTCTTGTAGCAAACGAAACACGTTCAGTCGATGAGCAGTTGGCTCAACTCACAGCTGCACTTCAACAAAAAGAAGATGAATTGGCTACTCTACACGACCAAGTAGCTAATGCAAGCCGAGACAATGAGAGATACGCTTATGCAAATCATCACAATCAACAATCATTGCAGGAATTAGCCTCAAGCAATCCAAAAGATGATCACCGAGGAGTTAAAGCTCAATACATGCAAACTCATTACTCGACAAGCGCCCAGATATGTTAAACCATATCTCGCCAGATGTCGACATGGTGCCCTTCCCAAGTAATTACCACAACCACAATTCAAGAAGTTTAATGGGATGGATCGCCTCATGAGCATATAGCTCATTTTATTGCAGCATGCCAAGACACGGCTCACAATGGAGCACTTCTCCTATGACAATTTGTGCAAACATTGTCCGAGCCTACCTTCACATGGTACAACAACTTAGCATCGGGATCGATCAAGACGTGGGAGCACTGTCGGGACCCGAACTTGCAAATCCGGACCCTCTGTGTATTCTGTACTAGTCCAGGATCACACTAGTACACACAGGTTAAACAGGTTGAGATACCACAATCATACACAGCGGAAATCATAAATAAATACCTCAACATAAATATAACGAGTTACACGACCTTATGGTCACCTTACATTAATTCATCGCGCAGGACGATAATTAACAAAAGTAGCACAAGTTCGATAGCGGAAGCAAAAGTACGGTAATGAAACCCCTCATAGCCACAGGCAATTGACGAGGCTCAACCCTAATTCTCAGTATCTTCGATAAACTCCTCCTCCCAAGCTGGCGTTGCCTCTTCTTCTGAGGATTTTGTTGAAGCAAGGGTGAGTATACAACACACTCAACAAGTCATGCACAATGCAGTTCTATTACTACATGCATGGCTTAATCCAAGGGAAGGCTTACATGGTTATTTTGCATAAAGCAGTTTTTCATTTAATAGATAATCTTAATTAGATTAAAAGCGGTAAAATCATTACTATGATAATTAATTTCTCAATTTGGTTTCTAAGGGTTTAGCACACAGCCCTAAGTTTAATTCATCAGTCTTTGGCACACAGTCACCCATTCCACTTTTTATTTTGAAAATCTAACCCTTGTTTGTAATCCCGAGCATTGTCCAATATCATGACGCGCTATTCGAATAGATTTAACACACACTCTGCAGAGGCTGTACACTTTACCCACAGGATACAGTCGCTCACCACACAGGTGATTGATTGCAACAAAGTCTTTCAGAGACTAACACCTAACCTGTGAACCTCTCCAGCATTGCCTTTCTAACACTTTCCTCACTCAGAGCCAATGTTTAGAACAGGCAAATACCGTTAGATGGGTACCAAGCCGTAGCACAGGTACGCTCCCTCACACGGTTACACTCTTGTGTAACTGTCGCACCGAGGTATCATAGGAAAGAGGTTAGAGCCTTACTAAACTAAGTCTGTCCCATACCAGACAAGTGGTTGTACGAGTAACTCAGATCAAAGGCTCGTAAGGTGAAGTCCTTAACTGTCCTGGACAGGACATCCATTTTATATTTTTCGGCACACAGCCTTTACAATCTTTCGTACATCCCGTTGCCACAAAGGCCCACCTGGTACGAAGTCTTCTCGCCACTTGCCCCGGTCCAAATCATTTCCCACCCCGGTTTGCATTTATGCAACACATGCCAATACCCACTTCATTGCGTGAGTAAAACCACACAGGTCACTACCCCCAATTCCATCTCATGACATCATCGCATTATTCCAAAATGCATTCCATAATTGTTTTGTCAATATTCTTTTGCAAGTTGAAAGTCATTCAGCGCACACAAGCATACTAAGCAACTAATCACGGTCTAGCCTCCCGTGTTGGCTTTACAATAGCAACCAACTCAATTTATTATCTTAGGGTGACAAGGTTTGTAGGGCATAATAACAGCATAATCAAGGTGGCATAAACAAGTTTGGCATATTAGCTACCATACCCAATTTAAGCAAAGGGTATTTTTAAATAACATAGCATGCAATATTTAAATCAAAGTACATTTTGAAATCTCGGAACAAAATGATCAAAGCATGACTTTCCTTCAAACAGCAGTTGGTTCTGATCTGGCACTTGTGATGGGTCTTCGAAATCTTCCCCGGCAGCTCCTGCCAATTCGGAGTCTACGCGGAATAATCATATGTACAATAAATATACTTAAACAGACAGCAAGATCAACACTAAAAATAAAATAAAATTCACCAATAAATAGTTCATATTTTTATAAATTTTTAGGAAATGGAATCACTCAATTCCGAGTTAAAACGCAAAAGTTATAGCATTTCTAAGTTTTGGAAAATCTGATAAAAGAAAAACCGAATTAATCCATTTATTTTCCTACTAGAAATCCGGATTAATTCCTCTCGGCGTGACACGTGTCAGCACCGGAGTGATCCACGTCGCTACTGCCGCTGACATGCGGGCCCCTCGGGTGACGTCATGCTGACGTCAGCACACCCAACGGTCATCTCCCTGACAAGTGGGCCCGATGAACAGTGCACGGTCCGCATAGTACTCGGTCCACTCAGCGACTGACACGCGGCGAGATCTCGGCCCTCAATCACAGATCCGACGGCCATTATCAACCGTGTCGACAATGGCTACGTGGATGCACGGCTACCATCGGATGAAAATCCCACGGCTGCTGCTACCCGAGCACTACACTGCTGCCAAGCCTACGTGGCCTAATCCGAGCCGTATATACGAGATCTAACGGCCTTCATCAACGCATCTACCCAGCAGCTACGTGGCTCCACCAGAACCATACGATGACTATCTAACGGCCATTTTCAAATGTAACCTTACGACTATGCGGCCTTACCAGAACTGCACGATGAAGATCTAACGGTCATTAGCTACTCGTGTCGTTTCAGCCTGAGTCAAATAGGGGACACGCGGCTTTACCTCGGTCGTTGGATGAAGATCCGACAGCTGTGGTGAGCTGCGGTGCGTCGAAGGAGAGGCGGTGGTGCTCGTCGCCGGACTTGCAGAAGATGAAGCGGGTTACAGCGATTCCGGGCGTCTCCGGTCGGAAGAAGTGGTCCAATCAACGTATCTTGGCTCGGCGGACTCGGGGAAAGTCTCAAGTGCGGCGGAGAGCGGTGGACAACGGTGGAATTCAAGGAAGAACCGGGGTGGTGGTAATGCTAACTTCAGTGAGCTACGGGGAGAGCTACGGTGAGCGACAGTGCGTGGGAGACGGTGCAAAATGAGCGGAACGAGGTGCGCAACACGGAGGGCTATATCTCCCGCTCAGACAAGTCTCGATATGCGCGCAAATCTCTGACATATCCTCCGCGGCAAACTGGTGATGGCGGTGCGGCAGTGCTCCCTCCCGATGTTCTTGATTGACTCAATCTCGGCCTCGATTGCGATCCGACGGCTTAGAAAATAATAATGGTCTGTTCTGCGGTGCCACGTGGCAACATCCTAGCGCCACTTACCGTAAAAATATTTCAAGGCATTCAGAGCTTAAATAAAATATTTTTAATTTTTTTTGACAATTACTTTTATATCATTTAATTATTCAAGAGAAAGATAAATTTAATTGAAATTCAATTAAATGCAAATAAATTTTAATTAATTCACAAAATTCAAATAACTCCCAAAAATTTAAAATTAGGTCAAATTTTGGGACGTTACAAACCTACCTCCTTAATGTAATCTCGATTCCGAGATTCGAAGCTTAACTAGAGAATAGATTTGGGAATTCCTTTTTCAGATCTTCCTCTCATTCCTAGGTGGTCTTGCTTTCCGTGTGATTGCTCCACTGAACTCTGCAAAAGCGGGTTGTCTTGTTTTTTGTTTTTCGATCCATTGTGTCCAGAATCTTTATCGGTTGTTCCTTGTAAGTCAAGTCTTCTTGTAGTTCAATTTCTTCCAGGGGTGTTTGCTCGTCGGGAACTCGAAGACACTTCTTGAGTTGTGACACATGAAAGACGTTGTGTACTCCTGCCAATGACTGCGGTAACTCCAGTTGATACGCGACTTCTCCCCTGCGGCTTAGGATTTTAAACGGTCCTACATATCTTGTTGCAAGTTTCCCCTTTTTGTGAAACCTCTGTACTCCCTTAAGAGGCGTAACTCTGAGATACACATAATCTTCGGGCTCAAAGCTCAAATCCCTGCGGCAATTGTCCGCATAACTCTTCTGTCTCGACTGCGTGATTTTCAACCTTTCCCTTATCAGTGTTATTTGCTCTTCAGCTTCTTGGAGTATGTATGGTCCGAAGACACGACGCTCACCAGTCTCATTCCAATTTAACGGTGTCCTACATGGTCGACCATACAATGCTTCGAAAGGTGACATCTGAAGACTAGCCTGGTAGCTGTTGTTGTAACTAAACTCTGCATATGGCAAACATTTACCCCAAGACGTTGTATATGCCAATGCACAAGCTCTTAACATATCTTTTAATATCTGATTGACCCTTTCAGTCTACCCATCTGTCTGTGGGTGATAAGCTGTGCTGAAGTTCAAACGGGTCCCCATTACCGTATGCAGCTTATCCCAAAATCTTGAGGTAAATTGGGTACCTCTATCCGATACTATCTTCTTCGGCACACCATGCAAGCAAACGATCTTTGCCATGTATAGCTCTGCTAACTTATCTCCTGAATAGGTTGTCTTTACCGGTATGAAGTGCGTGACCTTTGTCAATCGATCCACGATGACCCATATGGAGTCATAACCTCCTTGCGTCTTTGGCAATCCGGTGATAAAATCCATTCCGATTTCCTCCCATTTCCACTCTGGTATTTTTAATGGTTGCAAAGCGATCCCCATGGGTTTCGATGCATAGCTTTGACTCATCGCATACATCACATAGTGCCACGTGTTCACTACTTCTCTCTTCATATTTGGCCACCAGAACCTTTCTTTTAAATCTTGGTACATTTTTGCACTTCCTGGGTGAATTGAATACTTGGAGTCGTGAGCTTCCTCCAGTATTAACTGCTTTAACTCCTTTTTGTTAGGTACACAAATGCGCTCTTTCATCCACAACGTGCCCTGTTCGTCCAGCTTGAATTCTTTTGCTTGCCCTTCCTCCATCTTAGCTTTGATTCGCTTGATCTTCTCATCATTCTTCTGACCTTGTCTAATCTGGTCTTCCAAGATAGGCTTCACCTCTAAAGCGGCTACAAATCCTTCCGGAACAACTTCCAATTTCAACCTCTGAAGATCCTTGCTCAACTCTCCCTGGCTTTCTCCCACTATCATGTTTAGACTATGACTTTTTTGACTCAAGGCATCAGCCACTACATTGGCTTTGCCGGGATGATAATGAATACCCATGTTGTAGTCCTTGATCAGTTCTAACCACCTCCTTTGCCTCATGTTCAGGTCAGATTGGGTGAAAATGTATTTAAGGCTTTTATGATCGGTATATACCTCACATCTATTACCAATAAGATAGTGACACCATATCTTTAAGGCATGCACTACAGCTGCTAATTCTAGATCGTGTGTCGGGTAATTTCCTTCATGCGGTCTCAATTGTCTTGACGCATAGGCTACTATCTTTTCGTTTTGCATCAATACGCATCCAAGTCCTTGTCGTGATGCATCGCAGTAAATATCAAAACTCTGGTGTGTGTCTGGCAAAACTAATACTGGTGCTGAAGTCAGCCTTTTCTTCAACTCCTGAAAACTCTTCTCACACTCCGGTGTCCAAACAAATTTCTTTTCTTTCTTTAGCAATTGTGTAAGAGGTCTAGCAATTGTCGAGAATCTTTTAATAAATCGGTGGTAATAACCAGCCATCCCAAGAAAACTACGGATCTGGGTCACCGTCTTTGGCGGTTCCCAATGTAGTACTGCCTCGACCTTGCTTGGGTCTACTGCGATCCCTTCGGCGGTCATTACGTGCCCTAGGAATTCTACCTTACTCTTCCAGAAATCACATTTACTGAACTTAGCAAACAACTGCTGCTCCCTTAATTTTTCCAATACCAATCTCAAATGTTGATCGTGTTCTTAATTCGTCTTGGAGTATACCAGAATATCATCTATGAACACAACTACAAATTTATCTAAGTATTCCATAAATACTTTATTCATCAAGTTCATAAAGTATGTTGGCACATTTGTCAATCCAAATGACATAACAGTGAACTCGTAGTGTCCATATCTTGAAGAAAATGCAGTTTTGGGTATGTCCTCTGTCTTAATCTTTAACTGGTGATATCCTGATCTAAGGTCAATCTTAGAGAATACTCCTGCTCCTCTTAATTGATCAAAAAGATCATCTATTCGGGGTAACGGGTATTTATTCTTTATCGTCACTTCATTAAGTGCTCGATAATCTACACACATCCGAAAACTCCCGTCTTTCTTCTTAACAAACAGAACCGGTGCTCCCCATGGTGATGAGCTCAGCCTGATGAATCCTTTTTCTAATAGTTCCTCAATCTGCTTCTTCATTTGAACCAACTCTTCGGTAGACATCCGATACAGTCTCTTTGCTATTGGTGCTGTTCCAGGAACTAAGTCAATTACGAACTCTATGTCCCTGACCGGTGGCATTCCAGGTAATTCCTCGAAAAAAACATCCGGATACTCACTGACCACTGGTACATCCTTCAAACTGATGGTTTCTAAACTGTTTACCAATAACTGCCCTTCTCGAACTGCCGTTGCTTGAAAATCGAATTTCTTGCTTTCAGGGCTCTCTATAGACACGACTCTTCGTCCACGCCTATCTGACCTTATGCTTAGTCAACCAATCCATTCCCAGGATAACATCCAGGGTTTGGGTATCTAATATAATAAGGTTCGCTAGGAACTCTACCCCTTTTATTAATAGCTTAACCCCAGAACATCCGACCTTAGAGCGGAGTTCTTATCCAGGGGATTGAACTATAAGTGTATTCTTAAGGTTGACAACACCCAATTCATTTTCCATAGCAAAAACTCGAGAAACAAATGAATGAGAAGCTCCTGAATCAAACAAAACTGTAGCTGGGATTGAGTTGACTAGAAACTTACCCAGAACTACGTCTGTGGCATTTTGCACTTCATCTGCAGTGACGTGTTTGACTCTGCCTTGTGCAACTGATTGGGGTACGGATCCAACTTGAGCAGGTCCTCTGCTTCCTCCTTGAACAGGGGTTCTAGCAGGCGTGTTTCCCAGATTGAAGCGTACTGGGGTCACTCCTCCCTTCTTTAGGCACACATAGGCGAAATGCCAAGTCTCGTTGCAATTGTAGCAGCGCCTTCCTGAGATCTGCTGGTTTCCTTCATTCTGATTAACAGTCCTGACTGGAGTCTGGGGTGTTTGTCCTGCTGGTCTCAGCATCGGTGACGGTGTCCTAGCAATGTTTCCCTGCTAGAATCTGGGGAATTGTTGAGGTATCAACCTTGGTTTCTGATGACCATGACGTCCTCCTTCTTGTGCCATGCTGTGTTTGCGATTATCATCCAGTTCCTTGCGCTTGTCTTCCAGTATGAGTGCCTTGTTCACTAATTCTTGAAAATCCGAAAATGTGTGTGTAATCAACCCCACCTGCAATCCAGTGTTAAGTCCCTTCATGAAGCGGGATTGTCTGGCCTTGTCAGTTGCTACGTCTTCTGGGGCGTAGCGTGCCAATTGCGTGAATTTATTCAAATAGTCAGCCACTGTCTAGCCTCCTTGCTTCAGCGCTCTAAACTCTTCCTTCTTTAGCTCCATAATACCTTTTGGCACATGATATTGGCGAAAGGCTATAGTGAATTCTTCCCAGGTGATTTCCTGTGGGTTCTCCTGCGATGCGCAGTAGTTTTCCCACCACTCAGCTGCTGTTCCTTCCAACTGATGAGAGGCATAAAGCACCCTCTCATTTCCATCATACTGGGTTATATGTAGTTTCCTCTCGATGGTCCTCAGCCAATCATCTGCCTCTAACGGGCTAGCATTGCCTGAGAAAGTAGGCGGGCGTGTCCTCATTAACTCGGACAATCTCGAGTAGGGACATGGCCCATTGTTAATAGCTTGGTTGTTAGCGACTGCTTGGGTGTTGATTTGTTGTACGGTTGCCATCATTGTCTGCATTAACTGTGTTTGTGCTGCGAGAAAAGCTCCCAGATTCTGCATGTCAACTGGCGGTGCTGCCTGTGGTGGTGGTGTATTGCTCTGACTGCCTCCTTGACGTGAACCACTGCCTCCGGCTCCGGTGTTGCGAGTATTCACCATCTGCTGATTGCTTTGATGGTTTAGAGATGAGAGGGAAGGAATAGGCAAGTAAAGGAACTTATATGGGGCAAAACAGGTGTAACTAAAACCCTTAAACACCCATTCATAGATAATAGATAAGTATGGTTGCTCATCCAAGCCTAAAAGCTCTGCAACGCATACTACACACTCAGCAAATAAGGAAAACCAAATTAACCTAAACACACAATAATCTATCGTCTAAGAGGGTAACACTTCTATCTTAGACAGACGCGACTCTCACACATGAGTCTCAACTGACTATGAAAGCACTGGTTCTTCTAGCTTCTGGAACACTTCATCGATCCACTTTCTTGAGTTCGATGATTCATGTCTTCACGATCTTCAGGATTGGCAGCGACACTCAGCGCTTTCTTCTTAAGTGTGAAACAACGATAACTATTTGGAACGACTCAGATAAGATCTTCACTTAAAACAATAGGGAAAGATAGATAATTTTAGCAAAAAGGAAAGAGAATAGAAGAATAGGATAAGTCAAGAACTCATTATTCTTTCAAGTTAATTTTTCCTCTTTAGAACATAAGTTCGAAGCTCGTAAAGACGGTCATTCTAACTAGGGTTAAGTCCTACAATCAATATGGCTCTGATACCATCCCTGTCGGGACGCGAACCTGCAAATCCGGGCCCTCTGTGTATTCCGTACTAGTTCAGGATCACGCTAGTACACACAGGTTAAACAGGTTGAGATACCACAATCATACACAGTGGAAATAATAAATAAGTACCTCAACATAAATATAACGAGTTACACGACCTTATGGTCATCTTACATTAATTTGTCGTGCAGGACGATAATTAACAAAAGTAGCACAAGTTCGATAGCGGAAGCAAAAGAACGGCAAGGAAACCCCTCGTAGCCACAGGCAACTGACGAGGCTCAACCCTAATTCTCAGTATCTTCGATAAACTCCTCCTCCCAAGCTGGCATTGCCTCTTCTTCTGAGGTTTTTGTTGAAGCAAGGGTGAGTATACAACATACTCAACAAGTCATGCACAATGCAGTTCTATTACTACATGCATGGCTTAATCCAAGGGAATGCTTACATGGTTATTTTGCATAGAGCAGTTTTTCATTTAACAGATAATCTTAATTAGATTAAAAGCGGTAAAATCATTACTATGATAATTAATTTCTCAATTTTGTTTCCAAGGGTTTAGCACACAGCCCTAAGTTTAATTCATCAGTCTTTGGCACACAGTCACCCATTCCACTTTTTATTTTGAAAATCTAACCCTTGACTGTAATCCCGAGCATTGTCCAATACATGACGCTGCTATTCAATAGATTTAACACACACTCTGCAGAGGTTGTACACTTTACCCACAGATACGATCGCTCACCACACGGTGGTTGATTGCAACAAAGTCTTTCAGAGACAAACACCTAACCTGTGAACCTCTCCAGCATTTCTTTTCTAACACTTTCCTCACTCAGAGCCAAAGTTTAGAACAGGCAAATACCGTTAGATGGGTACCAAGTCAGAGCAGTGCACGCCCACACAGTTACACTCTTGTGTAGCTGTCGCCCGAGGTATCATAGGAAAGAGGTTAGAGCCTTACTAAACTATGTGCATCCCATACCGCATAAGTGGTTATACGAGTAACTCAGATCAAAGGCTCGCAAGGTCAAGTCCTTAGCTGTGCCGGGCAAGACATCCATTTTATATTTTTTGGCACACAGCCTTTACAATCTTTCATACATCTCGTTGCCACACAGGCCCATCTGGCACGAAGCCTTGTCGCCACTAGCCCCGGTCCAAATCATTTCCCACCCCGGTTTGCATTTATCAACACATGCCAACGCCCACTTCATTGCGTGAGTAGAACCACACAGGTCACTACCCCCAATTCCATCTCATGACATCATTGCATTATTCCAAAATGCGTTCCATAATTGTTTTGTCAATATTCTTTTGCAAGTTGGAAGTCATTCAGCGCACACAAGCATACTAAGCAGCTAATCGCAGTCTAGCCTCCCGTGTTGGCTTTACAATAGCAACCAACTCAGTTTATTATCTTAGGGTGACAAGGTTTGTAGGGCATAATAACAGCATAATCAAGGTGGCATAAACAAGTTTGGCATATTAGCTACCATACCCAATTTAAGCAATGGTATTTTTAAATAACATAGCATGCAATATTTAAATCAAAGTACATTTTGAAATCTCGGAACAAAATGATCAAAGCATGACTTGCCTTCAAACAGCAGTTGGTTCTGATCTGGCACTTGCGATGGGTCTTCGAAATCTTCCCCGGCAGCTCCCGCCAATTCGGAGTCTACGCGGAATAATCATACGTACAATAAATATACTTAAACAGATAGCAAGATCAACACTAAAAATAAAATAAAATTCACCACTAAATAGTTCATATTTTTACAAATTTTTAGGAACTAGAATCACTCAATTCCGAGTTAAAACGCAAAAGTTATAGCATTTCTATGTTTTGGAAAATCTGATAAAAGAAAAACCGAATTAATCCATTTATTTTCCTACTGGAAATCCGGATTAATTCCTCTCGGCGTGACACGTGTCAGCACCGGAGTGATCCACGTCGCTACTGCCGCTGACATGCGGGCCCCTCGGGTGACGTCATGCTGACGTTAGCACACCCGGCGGTCATCTCCCTGACAAGTGGGCCCGATGAACAGTGCACGGTCCGCACAGTACTCGGTCCACTCAGCGGCTGACACGCGACGAGATCTCGGCCCTTAATCAAAGATCCGACGGCCATTATCAACCGTGTCGACAATGGCTACGTGGATGCACGGCTACCGTCGGATGAAGATCCCACAGCTGCTTCTACCCGAGCGCTACACTGCTGCCAAGCCTACGTGGCCTAATCCGAGCCGTATATACGAGATCTAACGGCCTTCATCAACGCGTCTACCTAGCAGCTACGTGGCTCCACCAGAACCATACGATGACTATCTAACGGCCATTTTCAAATGTAACCTTATGACTACGCGGCCTTACCAGAACCGCACGATGAAGATCTAACGGTCGTTAGCTACTCGTGCCATTTCAGCCTAAGTCAAATAGGGGGACACGCGGCTTTACCTCGGTCGTTGGATGAAGATCCGACAGCTGTGGTGAGCTGCGGTGCGTCGAAGGAGAGGCGGTGGTGCTCATCGCCGGACTTGCAGAAGACGAAGCGGTTTACGGCGATTCCGGGCGTCTCCGGTCGGAAGAAGTGGTACAGTCGACGTATCTTGGCTCGGCGGACTCGGGGAAGGTCTCAAGTGCGGCGGAGAGCGGCAGACGACGGTGGAATTCAAGGAAGAACCGGGGCGGTGGTAATGCTATCTTTGGTGAGCTACGGGGAGAGCTATGGTGAGCGACAGCGCGTGGGAGAGGGTGCAAAATGAGTGGAACGAGGTGCGCAGCACGGAGGGCTATATCTCCCACTCAGACAAGCCTCGATACACGCACAAATCTCTAACATATCCTCGGCGGCCAACGGGCGACGGCGGTGCGGCAGTGCTCCCTCCCGATGCGGCGCGACCAATCTCAGCCATCCGATTGCGATCCGACGGCTTAGGGCGAGTAATGGTCTGGTTACGCGGTGCCACGTGGCAACATCCTAGCTGACACTTATCGAGATCCAACGACACACGTGCTATAAGTGACGCGGCTCATCCACGACCGTCCGATGAAGATCGCTCGGTTCGGGATTAGCGGCGCTAGGGTTTGGCCGGCGTGAGCACAGTGTTGGGCTCGGCCCAATACTGTAGCTATCCGATTTTTCCGGTTTTAACAATTAAAATAATTCTAGAAAATCAAAGTATTTATTTGGAGCACTAAAATACCTAAAAATTCTGAAAAAATTCCAGAAAATATTTCAAGGCATTCAGAGCTTAAATAAAATATTTTTATTTATTTTTGACAATTACTTTTATATCATTTAATTATTCAAGTGAAAGATAAATTTAATTGAAATTCAATTAAATGCAAATAAATTTTAATTAATTCACAAAAATTCAAATAACTCCCAAAAATTTAAAATTAGGTCAAATTTTGGGACATTACAAGCACATGCAAGACTCTTTTCTTGAGCGCTTTTATAGCACTCAAAGAATAGTTGGCATCACCGAATTAACCCAAACAGAGCAAAGGACAAATGAAAAAGCTGCTAATTTTATTAACAGGTGGAGAAATTTAAGCCTCCACTGCCCACAGCCAATTACGGAGCCTGAAGCGGTGTGGATGTGCATGAATAACCTGTGCCTTGACATGGCTGTTTATTTGCAAGGCATGCGACCCATTACTTTTGAAGAGCTGGCCTCTAAAGCTACAGACATTGAAAATTATATGCAACATGTAGCGCGTAGCACAAAAACATTCACCAAACCAATAGAGAAGGGTGGCCAGCATGATAAGTTGCCGATCAAACCAAAGCAAGTGCAAGCAATGGAAACAACAACAGCAATTCCAAAAATTCAATCTGGTGGGGTTGCCATGCAAAATCAAGATCAAAAGGGAACACAGGCTCGCAGGAGACCAACTCTTAGTGAGCATCAAAACAGAGAGTATTCTTTCCCAAATGAAGAAGTAGAAGATTTGTTTATGGGATTACGGGAGTTAAACCTCATAGAGCTCCCAAACCCGAAAAGACCCAAAGAAGTTTGCAAGTTTAATGAGCCAAATTATTGCCACTATCATCGCATCTTGGGTCATACACTTAAAGATTGCTTTGTGGTGAAAAACATAATCCAAAAATTGATTGAGGAAGGGATAGTTGATGCAGACCTCCTTAAAAGCATGAAGAAAGGAAAGAAAATGGCTACAGCAAACGTCGCCACCTTTCAAGAAGACTTGGCCATACACCATACCGTGGTCGGCAACAGAGATACACCACTCAACTTAAAAGAAAAGCTTTCCATCGAGGAATCCATGCCGCAAGGTTCGATCCATCAACTTTTCGAAGAATCCAAGATCAAGGACAATTGCGATCAGGGACCCACGCAGTGCGACAAATGATAGCACAAGGCGAGGATCCGCGCTCCATGTCAAAAGTAGCCAAAAAATTAACAAAGCATGCGAGCGGTCCTCATGAAGGATTCAATGTTCTCACCATCGGTGTTTTTGAGGATGACGATGATTCTCTTTATTTCCCTGAAGAAGAATCTCCAGAAGTTGACCAAGTTCAACTTAGGTCAAGTCGTCAATTAGCTGAACCTCATCCTCCACCAAAAAGAGATCCAAAAACTAAAGATGTAATCCTGAATGAAACGGCTGACTCTAGCCCTAATATGTTAGTCAAGTATGATATAATTTCTCACTTGAAGAAAATACCAGCTATGCTTTCTGTGTATGATGCTCTGTGTCTTTCATCTGACTTACGCAAAGCTTTTGTTACGGCACTCTCATTCCCCGAGGATTATAGAGTGGAGGTATCTCAAGCAGAAACAGAATTAACTGAGGTTTTAAATATGACATTCACCGATGAGGATTTGCTATTAGGCTCAAAAAAGCACAAATAGACCGCTACTCATGTTTGGTGAGATTGATGAGTTGTCCGTCAATCGAATAATGATAGATGGTGGATCTGCTATAAATTTATTACCTTTGCGTACTTTAAAAAGAATAGGATATTCCAAAGGAGACTTGAGCAGGTCTAATGTGATTATTCATGGCTTCAATCAGTCTGGACAAGAAGCTATAGGTACTATATCTTTGGTTTTGAAGTTAGAAACACTATACACACATGTGACTTTTCATGTGATTGATGCGGTTACCTCATATAATGCTTTACTTGGGCGTCCATGGTTGCATGAAAATCAAGTTGTACCATCGACGCTCCATCAATGCATCAAGTTCAAAGATCAGTCAGGAGAAACAGTGTGAATATTTGCTGATAAAAAGCCATTCACGGTGGCTAAGTATTTCTATGTTGATGCAAAGTTCTATTTTGAGCCTATCGATAAAGTTCATAAGCTAAAGCCAGTGTTCATACCAGAGTTAGATTTTGTAAGGAAAGATGTCACAGAATAAAACAAGCACAAAAACAATTGCACAATTCTAGCACAAATAAAAATAGAGTTGCTGCACAAATTTCTTTATCAAATAAAGATGATGAGTTGTTGCCTATTTCTTTATATGACAACAAAGCCCTTTATATGATGCAGAAAATGGGCTATGATATTTTCATCGGCCCTTCCTTATGTGATGGCCGGGGACAGCTTTCACCATTCGAAAAGATGTTGTCTCAGGTGCAACTCGAAGCTTTGCATGAGGATCAAATAATAGAAGAAAAGAGATATGGATTGGGCTATGAGGTCTGTATGACCTCAGCTGAGTTTATATACATGACGGTAGCATCTCCACAAATGGAAGATGGCAATCAACCTACCATTGATGAGCTAGAAGAAATCAATATTGGGACACTCGAAAATCCTCGTCCAATTTTTATTAGCAAACATCTATCTAAGGAAAGTAAAGAAGAATATTGTAAATTTCTTTCCACAAATAGAGATGTGTTTGCTTGGACTTATGAAGAAATGCCAGGTTTAGATCCAAGAGTAGCGGTACATCGACTAGCTTTGCAAGAAGGTGTTCCACCAGTCAAACAACCGAAAGGAGATTTAACCAGGACATACTTCCGAAATAGAAGTCAAGTCGATAAACTCATAGCAGCTAGATTTATTAGGAAGTTAAATATCCAAAGTAGCTTTCCAATATTGTTTCATCAAAAAGAAAAATGGGCAAACCCGTATTTGTAGATTTTAGAGATTTAAATAAGGCATGTCCTAAAGATGATTTTCGATACCTATCTCGAAATACTCATTGATGCTACTCTTGGACATGAAATATTTTTTTTATGGATGGTTATTCTGGTAATAATCAAATAAAAATGGCACCAGAAGATGAAGAGTTAACAGCATTTCAAACACCTAAAGGCATATTTTGTTATAGAGTTATGCCTTTTGGACTTAAAAATGCTGGCGCAACATATCAAAGAGCTATGACTATTGTCCTTGATAGACTATTGCATGTCATCGTTGAATGTTACATAGATGACATTATTGTGAAATCAAAACATGAAAGAAATCACTTAAAACATCTCGCTATAGTCTTTGAACGCTTTAGAAAACACAATTTGAAAATAAATCCAATGAAATGTGCTTTTGGGGTATCTTCTGGGAAATTTCTTGGTTTTATAGTTACAAAGCGTGGTATCGAGATTGACCCAACTAAAATTAAGGCGATCATTAAAATGCCACCACCAAAGAAGCTTCATAAGTTGAAGAGTCTCTAGGGCCATTTAGCATATATTAGGAGATTTATCTCAAATTTATCCGGGAGATGCAAACCTTTCTCTCGTCTCATGAAAAAAGGTGTCCCTTTTCAATGGGATGAAGCATGCCAAAATGCATTTTTAGATATAAAGAAATATTTGATAACTCCCCCTGTCTTGAGTGCACCGGTTAAAGGACGCCCGTTAATTTTATACATAGCGGCCATGCCTACATCACTAGGTGCTCTTTTGGCACAAAATAATGATGCAAGGAAAGAAATGTCTTTATATTATCTCAGTCGCACCCTTGTGGGAGCCGAATGCAATTATCCAGATATGGAAAAAATATGCCTATCGCTGGTTTTTGCAGCACAAAAGCTTCGTCACTATATGCTAGAACATACCGTACACCTTATTTCAAGAGCAGATCCCCTTCGGTATATTTTACATAAAATGGTCCTATCAGGAAGGATGGCTAAATGGGCGATGTTCCTATCACAATTCGATATTGTGTTCGTGCCACAAAAAGCCACAAAAGGACAAGCTCTGGCAGACTTTCAAGCTGCACACCAAGTCCCTGATGATTTCCCTATCGATGATGACTTACCAAATGAAGAAGTACTGGTCACATCAGTTACGAACACTACACCATGCCACACTTTTGCCAACACATGGTACAATCGGTAAAAGGCACCTTCCCCGACACAAAACTGTCGGCAAAAGTTTAGCTGACGGTAACTAAACAGTAGCGGTAGAAGCAGTCGGCTTAGGTTTTGCCGATAGATGATATCTTTGCCGACAGATAAATTGATGGCAAAGATCTAAGTTTTGCCGACAGTTGCAATCTTTGCCGACAGTACAGGCTTTGTCGACAGATAAATTGATGGCAAAGATCTAAGTTTTACCGACAGTTCAAATCTTTGCCGACAGTTAGTTTTTGCCGACAGTACATGCTTTACTGACAGTTAATATGAATTGCCAACACTTTACTTGTTGGCTAATCACTTTTCCCCTCATAGACGAAAGCTAGTTTTCTACACAAGTTTTGTGTCGGCAAAGGTGCCAGCACACATGACATACACATTAAATATGCAATATATACAGAACCAATTCCACATTATCCACCATTGAATTGACATACACACTTGTACATGCAAATAGTGCCACTCACATATATAACCATATACATACACAATCACAGTTCAAATAGTCACTTCAACATGTAAATAATGCAATGCATATCTCTCCACCATGTGGTTTGATAAACATAGATCCTTCAAATAAGTTAAGTTGCATACATGCTGTCCAAAATAAGTAACGAACGGTGAGAGGTAATGAGCTAAGTCTCACCTAGTAAATAAGGGCATACATTTTCACTAAAAGAGAGGATGCATATGCTTCTCTAGCTACTAGTTAACATTTCTAACCATAAACAACACTACTTTCTTGCTGCACAAAAGGTTGCCACTCCAAAAACTTGTAGCACCCCCAACTACACAAAAGTTACTACTCCAGAAACTTATTGCCTTGTATCTGTGTACCTACCATGATGAAGAAAAGGAATAATCAGCAAAAACAACAGAAAATTAGTGTTAGGTAGCTAAGCTGTAGGTAATCTCAAATATGTGACCAAATCAGACAAATGGATAAAAAGTTATGCCACAATAAGATTGGACATGATGGAAAGTTTGAGTAGCACATTAAAATTTTAGAAACAACAAGTACTAAACTGTGTAGGATGTTAATAAGTCCAGCTCCTTTGCTAGCTATATATGATTCCATTCCAAAGCAGATTTTCAAACAAACTTCTTAATTAAGAGAACTAGATCCAGAATTCTTTTTCTTTTTTTTAACATCCTTCTTCAGTGTGTCACTCTATGAATCTATCACTTGTTTGTGAAGGGAACGCGTAGGCTACGCTAGCCGAAAACAAAATTTTCTACACATTCAACTAGGATACATGCGAGTAGTGGATCATGGATCATTACCCTTGGAACACGTTAGCAGCGGAAGAAGAGTGGGTGAAGCGTTCCCGCGTACTCCAAAGTACAGTAGTAGATGCCGGAGTTGATCGTCTCCTCCTCGCGATCGCGCACGCAAGGCTGTAGAGGAAGTAGACGTTCTCGCCAAACAGCGCCGAGACAGATGCAACGACGCCTCTATGGTATCCACACATCCAGTGGTGGAACGCCGTGCGCTGGTGTGCTAGCACCACACGCGCGACGGCTAGGGTTTTGGCAAGGGAAAGGGAGCGACGGCTAGGGTTTCGTGGTGGGAAAAACCTCCTCCTGTAGCGCCACCCCACGCCCCTTTATATAGAGCGCACGTTAATGGGCCTTCTATGATAGAAGCCCATTAGGAACCTCATCCCCGCAGATACATATCCGCGAAACCCACTAATGGATCCTAATCCATTTTGGCATGTTCCAACCCGTTAAGTATGCGACCCGTTAGGTTCATGCACAAACGGCCATGGCCCTGAAACCTCTTTTCCAGACCATCAGACAACAGTGGTTCCTAGCAGGACATGTTGTCCCCCGAATGCACAGAGTGATCGTATCGGCTGAACCTTGATATACTCATATACCGATCCTTTTGCCACGCGATACCAGTCAAGCTCAAGGCAAGATGCGTGCCATCCTTGTGGTAGCTCGACCTATTCACTCGTCAATGTAATGGATATAATTCGTGATTAACACTTTAATCACTTTGGCATGGCCATGCACTTTTCCTTATCCATCCACACCGAGGGGCCCAGAGATATCTCTCCCGTTATCAAGGAGGGGCAAATTCCATCTTGATCTCTTATATCTCACGTCATGTTTCATGGCATACCCGTAAGCTACCTTTATAACTCCTCTACTACGGAGAAGCGTTTGATAGCCCCAAAGTATACAATTACACATGCTGAGAATCAATAAGAATCTCAGGTCAAAGGAACGTATAGGTATACCACTCAAGACTACACCCTGATGGCAATTCTAAGATAACAATCTCATCAGTGTCTTGGAGTGGGTCTATCCAATCTCATGTTCTCTAACATGTGCCCACATTATTGATTTGATATCTCCATATCTATGGTATGTGAAACATTACCATCAATCAATACATGTGTTGGTCAAATCACTATTGTCCCACATAATGATATGTGACCAGGGATCGTTTAGAATAATATCATATAACCAATGTATTTCACAATTAAGTCATACTCAATGAACAAAGGAGTGATATTTATTCATGGAACTGATAAGTACATGAACATAGACGTATGATACAATCATCTCACATGATCGCCTCTAGGGCATATCACCAACAGTTTGGCAATATCAATATGCTAAATTACTGATGCTTTCTTTACATATTATCTTACCTACGTTATCAGACTATGCTAGCTAGCCTTTGTGCACCTGCAATCTTGCAATTGCACAACAGCTGAGAGCTCATCAGATGCTTATATGTCTTAATTATATGTGTGTGTGCATGCAAAACCATATTAAGTTATGACTATCTACTAAGCACTAGGCTAAGTACACTTGTCTGCTAAATAGATGCTAAGAATCACATGCATTATGTTAACACATTACTCTGCATCTTCAGAATTAGGTTGGGTTGACCCAGGTGACCACCAAACTCGACACAGCATGATGGAATTAGTAGACTAGCAGTGAAAAACTTAACACATTGACATAATACAATCAAAATCCCCAGGGGTTATGTCTTATTGCAATACAAGCTGGTTAGTATTATATCTCATTGTGAGTTAGGTCCTTGTTTAGTGTCTACTACTGCAATGCTACTAATTAGCACATCACATTAGCTTTGTCTAAATATTTTACTGAATTTTATGTTTGTTTTTTCATTGAAATATTCAGTTTTGAAAATACATATGCAGACACATACATTAAACAACCCAATTCTCAGTTTTGTTTATAGCAAATTAAATAGGTATGTTTACAAAGCACCAATCAAATAATGCATCTTCACTGTATATTTTTGTTAATAGTAGAAGCATCTTTTAGCTGAAGCACATCTCTTACAAGAAAAGGAAGACCTTGCGAAGGAGATAGAGGCTCTACAAAACCAACTGGATCACAATCCAGAAGTTACAAGATTTGCTATGGAAAACCTACAGTTGAAGGAAGAGCTGCGAAGGTTTGATTTGCTATCCATTCACTTCTGCTTTCCTCCAAAGTCTTACGTTGTATGCTTTTGGTTTATCTATTTGGTGTTGCTAGCTGGAAGCTTGATGGCTTGTTATTTTTAAAATGGTCAGGTTGCAAACATTTGTTGATGAAGGAGAATGGGAAATTATGCACGAACAGATAATTATTTTACAAGATAAGGTACCCACTTTCAATTCACGGCGACCTCAA
This sequence comes from Guadua angustifolia, assembly GCA_036346375.1. Lineage (NCBI taxonomy): Eukaryota > Viridiplantae > Streptophyta > Magnoliopsida > Poales > Poaceae > Guadua > Guadua angustifolia. The sequence goes on from JAYEVE010002035.1 coordinate 466,008, forward strand.
GCAAGAGGGAATTTTTTTAGTGATATAGCTTCTTGTACCTTTATTATTTTCTTGATGTCTTCAACTCACTTAAGTTGCATATTTTGCAGCTACTAGAAGCACTTGATTGGAAACTTATGTGTGAGAAGGATTTTGTTAACAAGGTTTGCTTATAACTGCCTTATATACAAACTTTTTGAATAAATGATACCAATCTTGAAATTAAAAATACTTTGGCACTATTTGTTTGAGCTTTTTCACTAGCTTAAATGCTAAAAAGCCAAAACCTAAACAAATAAGTGGTTTTTACTTGGGCTTTTTCCAAGGCTATAAGCTTCTATATAATTAAAAGCCAAAAGTCATCGGATGAGGAAAAGCGAGTTTCTTTGTTTGCAGGTTGGCATTGGAAAACTTATTCTGACATATCTAAGTCTGCTTATACCCTTGCTGATGGCACTCTTATTTGCTATTCAAAATGAGAAAGAAATCGAGTTCTTTGCGTAAAAATTTGAGCTCCGCCTTGAAGCAAAAGAGAAACATGAGAGGTATATAATTATTTTCATCTTGTGTATATCTTTGTTAGTATCTGCTACGGTTGTATATGACCATCAAAATAATTTGTCACCCTGATCTGTTGTATATAATATTTCAAGCATATTGAACCCTCGCATCCACTTTAAGCTCCACATCCTAACACAACTCTCAAATATTTGAATATATGTGAAGCATAATCCTTGGTTATACAAAATTTGAGTTACAATATATTGTAATGTCCAAAATACTAAAACACTTTGTCAATAATGATTCTAGTGATTGTAACTTATAAGAAAACAATTTCTATGCTGAATTGGTCATGTGAGTTTTTGCATGTTAAATTTCATGGAACTATGGTTTGGTTCTTGCGGTATACTTATTATAGTTGGTTTTCATTTGTTGTATTTATTAAGTGGGGTGTTGTGAGTCTTTTTTCCAGTGAGGAAAGTCCTTGCTATCTTGGACAATTTACATACCACTTCAATTATGTGAGTTACAAGTGTTTCATTCAATACAGCAAGTGACTAGGGAATCGATGGCTTGTTGGTCTCAGTATATCAAACATATTTCGCTTGTTTCATCGCCTTTGAGATATTAATTATTTAAAGATATGAGTTAGTGATGCATTTGTGCAAGTTTAGGTCTTGACTCTCGCTGTGTGGTCTTGAAAAGACAATGGTGTTAATGCTGAAACAACTGTGGTTTCCAACGGTTAGGTCAGGTGTAGATCAACCTCCACAACTCATTTTTGCTATATTGTTTTTTATTCACCTGCATAGAATATTAGTAGTTATAGCGATTTCCTTATGGCTCAGTACTTACTTTTGCTAATGGTTTCGACTAAATTCCACTTTGTGCGTGTGTTTTTGAAATGATGGTTATTATGCTTATGCTTGCCCAGAGCTTCTTTATGTGTACTGTTCTAATAGTATTACTTGACATATTGAACATTGTGCAGGCGTGTTGATGAGTTGTCCTTAGAATTGGATGCAGCGAAGAAATGTGATGATGCAAACAAAGAGTTTGAGGCTGTGGAGCTCCAAGAGCAATCCGAGACAGATTTACATATCTGCCGGATGCTCAAATGGAACTTAAGACGCTGGTTGGATTTAATAGCTACTGCAAGTCAAAGAGAAGCAGAAGCTCATGAAACTGCAATTGGGTTGGCCAAAGAGAAGGACGAACTATGAACGCAGCTTAAGTTTCTCATTGAGGATAACAAGAGATTATTTATTGGTCTATTTTTTCTATTTCAAACTCTCAGAACCCACGCAATTTTCTCTGCATATCTTTCATGCTTACTAAAGATGCAACACAACACATATGCCATATACATTACTACATTTACACTAGTGCCATACCTGTGGTCACATAGGCACTGCAGTGCAAAAGAGTTGACTTCAAAACCCTTGGAACTTCTTTTTGTAACTAAGTACCTAAAAGAGAAGAATTTTGCCTTTTAGAAAATGTGAAATAATCTGAAACAAGCATGAAAATACAATTTGGACTACCAACAAAATAATAATACCAGCCCCATGTACTTTTGACTGCCTCGAAGACTTCTTATCATCTTTGATCTACAACAAGTTGGTATGATGTTGAGGTGATAGGCCAAAAATTCATTAGAAATATGGATGTATGCTAAGGTCTTACTCTATCATGTGGCCACGTGATGCATCTCCCACGAGCATCTCCAACGGACTTTAAGGCTCCATATGGACGAGGTAGAATGGCATCCCTCATAAAAACATGATTGACAACCACCTCACAATATTGAATGCCAAGAGGAGTCCCGCCCCCACAATAGATGATGGATTTGTTGTTTGAATTGTTCCCTTAGCCACAGGGAGATTATAGGGTCTTACAACATTATAAAGTATCACATCCCTTCCACCCTAGAGCATTATGTATTAAAGTTCAACACAAGTTAGTAATTACATTCCGCACATAAGGCAAAGTATTGAGGGTTCAACACATAAGGTAAACTATTGTGGGTTCAACAATTACCTCTTCCTGTTGTTCCTCTGGAAAGACCACACTGTGCCTAGTCATCACAACATCATTTAGGTGTGTGTTCTCCATTTCATCCCCAGCATGTGACCCATTATCATCATCATGGTTTTCTGGTTGTTCAGCAAGACTAGCTCCACTATGCAAGTTCTAAACAAGGACAACAATTGAACAATTACTTCATTGAAAAGAAAGTCAAAACAAAAAAGGATGAGCAATTTACCACTTGAGCTGAGTTATTAGATCCATTTGGAGTGTTGTGAGCACTTTGATGTAGCTGAATAAACATATCAAGTTTATGTTGAAGAGTGTCCAACCGATTTTCAAGAGCTTCCACTTTCTTATCAGATTGTCGACGTGCTTCAATTTCCATTTGAACCCTTGTTGATGTGCATTTTTTGGCCCCAGGCATGTCCAAGTCAGCAGGTGTTGGTCCCAAACCTAGAACACGAATATATCCATTCTTCTCTAGCCCACAAACATGGAAAAAAGCATCACCATCCCCTATACTCTTCTCTATGAGTTCAGGATGATCTCTAATAGCATCTTTAAATGCGTTCTGTAGAAATTAAAATATTAGCATAATATATAGCATGTCTGAAATTGTGGCATTTTATAACATACAATTGTTGTTTCAGCTCCTTTGTGAGGTACTCCATTCTTATGTGTGTGTTTTGATAAACAATTCATCTCTGCGTGGGGCGCGCCCTAGCTCTTCACACTGCATTTCATTCAATAGTTTTATGCAACTACACAAAATCTAGAGAGGATTAAAGAGGACAAGAAGGATGCAAACCATTTCATTACCAATACGTGCATGACTCTTACTTCTAGTTGTGTGGTTTTGTGTCAGCTTTGACCGATTTGCTTTCCCTGTCATTGAACGAGCCTATCATCAAGTATTCCGAGTGTTTATTGATTCAGGTATATAGTTTAAGGAGATAGGGCACATTGTTGCTTACAGCTGCTTCTGGAGACCTCCAATGATTGATTAGCCACTTCCAATCGTCCTCATGCACTCTTTCATCACATAATGCAATCAGTTCTTCATCTTCCATATCATCATACACCTTCTTTAAATCTGATTTGAACTCCTTCCATTTTGCAGTTGCTATCCTCATAAACCAGTTGAAAGCACTTGTGTCTATATCCCAGTAGAGCTGCACAACACATATGCAATAAGTTAGTAGTCGATCACAAACCTAAATAGCTATGTTTGCAACTTATTTCACTACCTGAGCATCTGTCCATAGCTTATATTTTTTTCGAGGACAAACCTTCCTCCAATCATCATGTGTAATCGGAAAGCCCTTTGTTCTCACAAGTGCTCCAATAAAGTTAGCAAATTCAGTGCTTGAAGGACCACAGGGCTGACCATATTCATTGATCTCTACTTTGAGTTTTGGCTTATTTTGTCTTGCAAATATATCAGCCTTTTTAGTTGGTCCTCTAACATTTTTCTTTTCTTGCACACGCAGCTCTGCAAAATAGAACGTATCTTAAAAAATCATCAATAAAAATACAAGCAAATCAGGAGTTAGTTAGCAACAAAAATACAATAGTTCATTCCAACTGCTACAATAAACTCACAAACATACCTTCATCACTTGCAGCTCTTCCACTCCTTGGTTGTGGATCAGCATGTGCATCACTCCCATTCCCTTGTTGCAGATCAACACGTGCAGAACTCCCACTCCTTGGTTGTGGATCATCATGTGCGGCAGTCCCATTCCCTGGTTGTACATCAGCATGTGCAACACTTAATCTTGAGCTTGATCGTAAGTTGTGCCGCATTGTAGCTTCACTTCCCATTCCATTTTTTTCTTGCATTGTAGCATTACTTTCCACTCTCTTTCTCTTTTTCTTTGGTTGTTGTTGTGAGGATACTTCTTGTCCAAGCTCCCGAAGTCGCAAAGATTGTATCTTCTGCTCTGTGACCAAGATGTTTGCATTCCTCCTCCTTTCATACTCACAAATTCGTACGGCCTCTCTTTCTTCTTCTGCTATCACCATCTTTCCTCCTGAAAATATTTAAAAATGGATTAGCAAATCATAATTCATTAGGCTGCACATGCAAGTCTAAAGCAAGAAAATTTAGGATATAAATCATAATATTATTGCAACATACAATGGGTACTTACTTCCTCTTTTTTCAGCAACAACGATTCCATCTATATCTATTCTTACATGGACAACATCTTGAAGGAAAATATTCACATCAACATTTGTATGCAAATCAGGAATCGGGCTGCGAAACTCATTTTGATGCTCTATATTTTCACTATCTCTTGCAGCCATATCATAAACTTCTTGTGGTTTTGATTGGACAACAGCACACCAATCTCTATCAACAGGATCTTCAACATAGTAAACTTGTGTGGCTTGTGATGACAAAATAAAAGGTTCATCTAATAATCTTTCTCCTATATTGAATAAATGATTGAAATTAACGGTTGTGATCCCAAATTGATCGGTTTTCACTCATCTATCTTGAATGCGATTGTCAACCCAATCACATTTAAAGAGCACTATATTTCCCTTATTGCGATAGTCCAGCTCAATGATTTCTTTGATCCTACCATAGTATGTCTTGTTTTGTACTATTGGGTTCATGCTGTTTCCAATTTCAAAGCAAGAGGTTTGGGCAACTAGAGCTACTCCACTAGTTTGAACTGGCCTACCCTCATCACTAGAGTATGTATGAAAATTGAACCCGTTTATAGTATAGCTACTATACATTGTAGCAATTATGAAAGGCTCATTGGCCAAAATTTGTATCTCTTCCGGTACTTCTACACCATTTTCAACTAACCCTTCCACCCGTAATTCAGAATATTATGGTTAATTTAATGTGCATTCAGACCTAACAACATCAATATGAAGCACAAATGGTCAGTCATGTTGTGACTTACATGCTTTCTAAACCACTCATAAAACATTTCATGATGAATACGATTGATTTCTCGCTGATTGTGATGGCCAATTGAGCGAAGGTACTCAATATGTTTGCTGAAAATATTTTGTAAAGTTAAAAATCTAAGAAATATAAAGCTAAGAAGAGGAATGCAACCTATTAAAAATAGTTTGAGTAGCTTACTTCAAGTATGATTCTATGTTGTCATAGTTGGACAACACATATCTATGTGCACGAAACCAAGTCTTATAGTCTAACGATGTAGTGCACTTGCCACTCAAACCTCGCCCAAGGCTTCGAAAGAAAGGATTGATATTGCACATTGCACTATCCAAATCCTCACCATTTCTTACTTGCCTAGTAAATCTGGTCTCACACCCTTGTAAAAATTGTGAGCAAAATGTAAGACTCTCATGAAATTTATATGCCTCATAAATTGATCCTCCGGATGACTTCTAGTGCGAACATAACCTTTCAACCTCATCAAAAACCTAAGCAGAGAGATTTCACTATATAAGCAATCAAATATATTAGTTAAGAATATGTGTGGTTAGTGAAAATAGTTTTACAATACCTCTCTATTGGCCACATGCTACGGTATTGTACTGGACCAGCAAGTCTTGCTTGAGCAGGAAGATGAACCATCAAGTGTACCATGATGTCAAAAAAGGCTGGTACAAATATAGTTTCTAGAATGCTTATTGTCTCAACTATTTCAGCTTCTAATCTCTGCATATCACTTACATGAATAGTAGGGGAGTATATTTTCTTAAAGAAATTGCTCATACGAATTAGTCTGCAGATTACGTGTTGGCAATATCCTCGTCTGACAAGCGGAAGTAAGTGTTGCAACAAAATGTGGTTGTCATGGCTCTTTAGTCCAATCAATTTCATCTCTGTAACATGCACGTTATTGTGTATATCAGATGCAAAACCATCTGGAAATCTCACTCCCTTCAATAGTTGGCAAAATAACTTCTTCTCAGCTGGACTCATTGCATATAGTGCTGGAGGCATGTAGAACCTATCATCTACGTTGATGGGATGAAGATCATGTCTAATGCTAAGATTTTGCATGTCAAAGCGAGCATTTAAATTATCCTTTGATTTCCCATCAATGTCTAAAAGTGTATTAATAATGTTGTCACATACATTTTTCTCAATATGCATAACATCGAAATTATGTCGTAGTAATAGGTCCTTCCAATATGGCAACTTAAACCATATAGATTTCCTTTTCCAAACAAGCGGTTGCTCATTCCTACCCTTGCATATAGAGTTAGCTGGCTTCTTTGTAGTTGGATCCTTCCCAAAAGTAGTGTGATGTTTGCTGTAACCTCCAAAATTTCCTCTCCACTAAGTGGTGTAGGGGCTGCCCTATGCTCTATAGTACCATCAAATGATTCTGCAGCAGATCTAAATATGTGGTTGGCATCTAAGAATCTACGATGGCACATATACACATACTTGCCTCCCTTTTTTAGTTGGAGAGAACATGTAAGTGAGTGGCATTCAGGACAAGCAACTTTGCCAGAGGTAACACATCCAAGCAAATAGCCTAGACCAGGAAGATCAGAGATGGTGCATAATATGGCAGCACGCAATTGGAAGAACTCATCCTTAGAAGCATCATATGTCCTAACACCATCAACAAACATATCTACCATATCATCGACAAGCGGCTCAAGATAAACATCCATATCAGCCCCAGGTGCTTTAGGACCAGGAATTACCAGAGAGAGAACAAAATTTGGTTGCTTCATACACTTCCAAGGTGGCAGATTATATGGAATCAAAATAACAGGCCATATGCTATAAGTTGAATTGAAGGTCCTATAAGGATTGAAGCCATCACTAGCTACAGCAAGTCTGAGATTTCAACTTTCAGAGGCAAACTCTGGATACCTAGAGTCAAAATCCTTCCAGAGAGGAGCATCTGCCGGATGCCTAAGCAGGCCGTCTTTCGTGCGTCCTTCATCATGCCACCTTGTGTCGGCAGCTGTTTTGGACGACATAAATGTAACACCCCGGCTCCACATTGAGCCCCGAATGCTACCAAAACCCTGATTCACTAGCGACACCCCTTGGACCCACTCATGTCCGAAGGGATTACCGACACACGATAATTCTCCACAACAAAATCAGTTGAACTGAGAATTTTCGAAGATGCATAAAAAACCTAACATCTATACGAACTTGATTGCAATCAACCACTAAATCCTAAAACCGGCTTAAAACTAAGTCACCGAAATTTACAAAATTTCGGCATGACCTCTCTAGAAACTAGGACATCCACTCAGCAGACAGAAAACATTGCAGGCATGGGATATCATTCTAGCAGGTCCTTAGTTAACCAAATCTCACATCCAATAGAAATTAATAACTACTCCACAATGAAAAACATATTACAACCTCAATCAATATCACTAGGCTTTACAAATCGATTTAAATAGTTTGATAGTGACCGAAGTCGTGCATGTGCTCTACTCCCATCCCGGCGGGCCAGCTTCAAAGAACCTAAAAACAGGAAGCAAACAAGCGTGAGTCCAAGACACGGCAAAGTGCAATCAAGCATAAAAGTAATGAATTCGATTAGAATACAACGGCTTCAAGACATACAGTAATAGTTCCTTTACTTGACATCCTTAAATAAAGGGAGCAACTTGAATTCATATAACTTCAAAACGTAACAACACAACTACTGCACCATTTGCTATAACCATTACTTAATTGAAATTATCCAGTTAAAGAAACAGAAACTACCCTACTTCCACATCCAACTCGGAAACATAAATAAACCTTACTCATGCCTCAACAATCATTTCAGGATGGGTCCACGACTCAACACTCAACCTGTCATTTCCATTCTCATCAATTAACATTTACCAATTGCAACACACAATGCAATGCTTTTATGCTCTCATCCTTTTTCTCATGAATCATAAAATGAATGCACCACGCATGCTCATAATGCACATTGTCATAGCGTATACCGGTATAGCTGAGTGCACACCCATCGGTGTGCACCCTCAATCCCAACCATCCCGTGGCGGGGCCTACTCTTACTGACTCGCTCCCATTCACCTCGATGAATGGGACTGCGAGGTAGGACTTTTGTGCTCACTACGGGTGAGCACCGAGGCCCGCATCAACATGGGACGCCTCGTCCATCATGAATGCAATTATGCAATTGACGTGAATGCATTTCATCCCTCATTCATTTTCACCACACATAGCCATAACCAATATGGAAGTACCACTTAACTTGCTATTTCCCCAGTGTGATTCATTCGAGAGTAAATAAAGTCATGAATAAAATTCAGGGAAAGGCATCACATAATTTCTATAAAGTAGATTAAATTTACAGATATGAACAACTAGGTGATTATAGTGCAAGCTTGTCCCTACACTTGCATCAACATAACCATACCCATTCGTACAATTTCGTAATGCAATGCAATAAATGGGAGTTGAATAACTTACTTACCAATTTGCTAACATTCATCCATCCTCATCACCATACTAAAAACAACTTCTAGACATGCTATTAAACATAATCACATCATTAGAATTTTCATAATCTTATCGCAAACAAAGCATTTAACATCCTAATAACGCTCTAGGGGTTGCACTTGCCTTTCTCGTTCACGGAACATTAAGACGAGAGGTCATCGCTGCTCCCAGGTTCCCACCACCTGCAATAGGATAATCTCCACTCAAAACACGCTACCACAGCAAGCAACCAAATCAAAACGATGCCAAACCTCACGAATCGCCGAAATTCCATAATCTAAAACTGTCGCCGGGACAGCAGGCTACAACAGGCCATAACTTGCGTTCTACAACTCCAAATCGAGTAAACGAAGACATTTTCATAATCTACACGAAATTTCCTAGCTTTCCCTAAGTATTTGGAAAATGTGATTCGGCCTCCTCCTAGCCTTAAATCACAGATCAACATACTTCTGTCAATTGCGCCCAAATCTGAGCAGTGCTCGGTAATTCGGCCATAACTTGCAAATGATTTAACGAAATTGAGCGATTTTGGTCTCTATTGAAAGGTAACTCGATTATCCACAACTTTTGCTACAGACAACCCACCAGGCAATGCACTGATTAATCCCAGATTTGCAACGAACAGCAGACAATCGCAAGAAAACTTGTTCTGGACAGCAAACACTAAAAAAGGCATAACTTTTAATTAGCTTCATGGATTTTCGTGTTCTTGCACTCAAATTAAAGAGGATTCGACGATCTACAACTTTCTCTATATCCAACTATTCATGAGACCACTCTAACTGCCCCAAATCGGAGCTACAAGGTCGGGCAGATTTCAACTCGAAAAAACAGCAATGGTTCCCTCCAACACTTAGCTAGCTCCCTCCAAGAATTTCAGACCTAAGAGCCCTAGAACCACCTTTAACCAGTCCAGGACCTCCATGGCTGAACACAAGAAGGATTTCCATGGCTTACCTCCAAGCCACGAAGGGGAAAAAGAGGAGGGGGCTGCTGCTGCCGACTGCACGCTAGGGGAGGAAAGCGCTGGCTGGGAGGGGCGTCGCCCGCCAGGCTGGCTGGCGAGGCGCTGGCCTTGAGGTGACCGCAAGGGCGTCGCTGGCAGGGGAGCAGCAGAGGCGCCGCCGGTAGGGGAGCAGCAAAGGCGTCGCCGGCAGGGAAGCAGCAAGGCGCGGCTGGCCTAGAGAGCAAAGTGTGGCTGGCCAGGGGAAAACAAACCAGGAAAAAGAGAATGGGAAGGAAGAGATAAGGTTAGGGGAAAAAATAAATTAGGTGGGGAGGGAAAGTTTCAGAAAATCCCTCCCACACAACCTAATTTTAACCCTAGCTTTCACAATTAGGTCCACAAACCCCCGATACTGCCTACGAGAGGGACCTACGCTCAACCGATTGAAATTTCAAGACTGGGAGAAAGAATCCGCAATATTACACTCTCCCCCCTTTTAAAAGAATTCGCCCTCGAATTCGGAACACCTCAATACTCACCCACAAAACAACAGAAACCGAATTGCAAAATCAAAATGCCCAAAAATAACAAGCCGGGTACTTCTCACGCAAGAAAAAACTCCACAACTCAAACCACGGATCCTGCCAAATAAAAGGAGCAAGCAACTGAACTCATTTCATCCATCAACAAATCAACACTCACTCTAACTCCTCAACTCGTATGGTACAAAACTCGGAAGCCAAGCCTTTCTCAAAGACCAACATTAATCTCAATCGACCGTGCGCTCTCGATCCCAAAAGGTTTTCCTAAACCAGGAATCTCACAACATCTTCTCAACCGGAGAAATTCACATTTCTCACGCTTAAACTCCAATAGATCCAGGCAAACAGCCAAATTCTCAATTCATACCATTCTAATAATTGTCTGACAACTTAGACAACTTTTCTTTAACGTTCAATATACGACCTCCAGTCAATCATTGTTTCTTCCCGGAAAATCATACTACTAACTCCCAAACTCAATTCTCATTTCTCTATTCAATTTCACTCACCCAACTTAAATCTCCTCTCTAAAACTCCATACCGCACATCAACCAACTCGTGATGACAAGAATAACACGAGTCACATCACTCAATTAAGCATCCAACCAAATATCATCAAATTAATTTATATACCAAATCCCCATCTCAACCATATCATACCACTATCGCAAAGTACTCTGATGTACTCAGAAAAACAAAATTCTTTTGGCACTAAAGCCCATTATACCTTTTAACCGATAATCCTCCTCAAGAGGACACGGTACGAACCTCTAAATCAACTCCAATCCTCTTTTCAGCTTCAATCACATCTTGTAAACTCTTTTCTCAAACTCCTTACCCTGATTCATCTTATTCATAACAACAACAAAGATATGAGGTCTCTCATTCTAACATGCCTCTAAACCATATCTCAACTAGACACTCAAACCATCTGTTTAACGTTTCGGGTTCCAAACTTGAACCCCAAAGAATCAAATACATATAATTTCATTCCTTTCCAATTGATTGACCTTTTTCAACAAAAGGACTAAAATCATCCAATGCCATCTAAGAAAATGGCCCTTTTTGGGCATACTTTCCCTTCTAATCACAAACCACGATATATAAAATTTCATTCTATATTCTCCTAGGCATGTCTCATACCCAGGAACATCTAGCTAACACAAATATTCACACATAACATTTCACTATAACTGCCATCATTGTTACAACCAACGATACTACCAAAACTTTTGAATCGACATTACAAGCGTTCATCATACACCACCATTAAACCACTAACGGTCAACGTCTAGCTCATGCTAGGACCAAAGATTAATACCAAACCACAAACGGTTCATTTCCTAAGAGGGTCTCGCCCTCACATTCTTTCACTCAATTTAACCAAGTCCAAAAGTATAACCCTTATTATACTCAACATTATACCATAAGCAGTCATGCTTTTAATCCCATCTAGAATGCAAAAGAAGTACAATTCTTTTGAACCCAATTGAAACACAAGCATAAACTTGAACCCAAAGCGCTCAAATTCACTTTGGAACGAATTCGACAACATCCAAAGATCACTCATTTTCTTTTCCTAAGCCAAATACTAGAATCCATTCATTCTTCCTTGTCACGCTAGAAAGCAAAGGAAATCTCGATCCCCTTTCTACCACTGGATCCAAATCCAACACATTAAAGCCAAAGCACCAAGCTTTACCTCAGGGAAAAACTCCATTAAAAGAAAATACCGCACAAAACTTTAATGAGGCAACTTACTTTTACAAAAGTAAACCTCAAGCCTTTACCAAGGCAGAACATCTCTCTTTTAGAATAAACAACATCATTAAAAAACTAATTAAGGAGATCGATCCACTTTAACTCAACGACCAACATTCTTTAAGAGAAGAAAACTCAATTCTCTTACAAACGCAAAAACCACTTTTAACATTTCCCAAACCATGCAATAAAAGTTGCATCGGGAAGGACTTCAAATTAAAAGAGAAACTCCACACAAAGCATTGACAGAAGCTCTCAATAACCACCATGATTCATTTCGTTTTCGTAAAGCAAAACCTCTCACGACTAACCAGAATCAACATTTTGGAAAGAGAAAACAAATTCTCAAATCAAGCATCTGAACCCACAACCATCACATTTCTCTTTCAAGAGAAAAGAAAACTCATTTCCAACAGAAACTACTTCTCCAACAAAAATCACTTATCATATCATTATCAACCCTAACCCAAGTCTAACTCTCGAAAATCAATGAAGAGAACCGCGTTCTCGCTTCTTTTGCACAATTAATCTATCAGTTAATTCAACACAAGACATGTGTCATCATTTTCCTTGGTTCACTTAACCAAAACAAACCATCATTCCTATATTTGGTTATTCCAATCTTAAAACGCAACTCTTCAACATTTATTTCATCATAAACAACAATACTCTTCGTACAACCCCTAAGTCATCACTTTGACATCCCCAATTCATTCAACCAATACATACTTCTAACAACTCGATATTATTTCCACAAGACCTATTTCATAAATAAGGGCCCAAGACAAACATTTGTCAAGGACACAACCCCAGTATCACTACAACCATTCCATACCTCCTCATTCTTTGATTACACATAGATTAAGTCATTTTGTTGACCCACAATATTAACTGACCCAAAAGCAACAATAGTCAGTAATTTACACCATCTCCTTGCTATGGTAAGTTCATCAACTGAACATTCTAAACCTTCTTGGTCGCGATCAAGACTAACCTTACCGGAACACAAATCCTGATCTCTCCATTAAATCCATGACTCGCAACACTTTGCAGAAAATATGAATTCAACTTTTACCTTAGATGACTTACCATCTCTATTATTCTTTCTCTACCAACACAATAATTTAGGTTGTCTTTAAACAACCAACACATTCACTTTAACATAATGCATAAACCACATCCTGAAAACTCTAATTCCTCAACACTTAACATCTTAATCATCCTTGTGGGTCACGCACCCAACTCTTAAGGAACCCACAGTTCTTAGGAAAAAGAACAACACCAAAAACATTTTCTTTCTTTCTTTCCAGAAAACTCAACCATAAATCATAAAGGAACTCGACTCTCAAGTTTCCAAACTCTGACGTACAACAATGCCTCAAACAAATCTCAAAACTTACAACTTCCACGGAGGAATATAAATGCAAGGGGAAAAACCAAACGGTCAACCAAATCTTTTTTTTTCTGGTAAAGATTTAGCACTTAAGTCCACATGACTAAAGTTTTTTTTAAAACTTCAGCAAACTCTTTTGAATCCAAAGAACGACAAACACCGGAACAATGCCACCTCTCGCCACAAAGGGACCAACCAAAACGAACACCAAAATGGTAGCAATAGAAATCCAAAAGGATTCAACACTACACTCTTTCTTCTTGTCTCGAACCATCGAAGACAAAAGAAACCAACCTTCTCTACCCATTCTCTAAACTATGCCGCAAAGGCGACTACTCTCAGCTACAAGAGGTTTCCAAACTTAAGGGGTGGCTCTAGCCGACCACACCCACAACCGAGGCCCAAAACAAGGCCAAAAGAACAAGACCGAAAACCTTTCAGCTTGACCAATTCACAAGAACATAACAACTCAATCGTTTCTTTCATAATCATAGCAACATACATAGCCAATTGTAGCATTCAACATCAGAGTTTAGATACAACATTTTAAGCGTAAAGCAACGATACCCATACCCTTCCTCATCGTGCATCGAGTGTGTCAAGTTTTTAAATTAATTAACCAATCTATTTCAGATTTTAAGGTTATTGCCCTCAGGCCACACTTTAAAAGTAGATACCTAAGCCATGTTTCTACTTTTCCAAGTCAAAATTTTAGTTACTCTAGAGTAATTTACTACATTCACAAAACGCGGACCTGAAGCCCGCTCTGATACCAACTGTAACACCCGGCTCCACATTGAGCCACGAATGCTACCAAAACCCTGATTCACTAGCGACACCCCTTGGACCCACTCATGTCCGAAGGGATTACCGACACACGATAATTCTCCACAACAAAATCAGTTGAACTGAGAATTTCCGAAGAGGCTTAAAAAACCTAACATCTATACGAACTTGATTCCAATCAACCACTAAATCCTAAAACCGGCTTAAAACTAAGTCACCAAAATTTACAAAATTTCGGCATGACCTCTCTAGAAACTAGGACATCCACTCAGCAGACAGAAAACATTGCAGGCATGGGATATCATTCTAGCAGGTCCTTAGTTAAACAAATCTCACATCCAATAGAAATTAATAATTACTCCACAATGAGCAACATATTACAACCTCAATCAATATCACTAGGCTTTACAAATCGATTTAAATAGTTTGATAGTGACCGAAGTCGTGCATGTGCTCTACTCCCATCCCGGCGGGCCAGCTTCAAAGAACCTAAAAACAGGAAGCAAACAAGCGTGAGTCCAAGACTCAGCAAAGTGCAATCAAGCATAAAAGTAATGAATTCGATTAGAATACAATGGCTTCAAGACATACAGTAATAGTTCCTTTACTTGACATCCTTAAATAAAGGGAGCAACTTGAATTCATATAACTTCAAAACGTAACAACACGACTCTCGCACCATTTGCTATAACCATTACTTAATTGAAATTATCCAGTTAAAGAAACAGAAACTACCCTACTTCCACATCCAACTCGGAAACATAAATAAACCTTACTCATGCCTCAACAATCATTTCAGGATGGGTCCACGACTCAACACTCAACCTGTCATTTCCATTCTCATCAATTAACATTTACCAATTGCAACACACAATGCAATGCTTTTATGCTCTCATCCTTTTTCTCATGAATCATAAAATGAATGCACCATGCATGCTCATAATGCACATTGTCATAGCGTATACCGGTATAGCTGAGTGCACACCCGTCGGTGTGCACCCTCAATCCCAACCATCCCGTGGTGGGGCCTACTCTTCTTGACTCGCTCCCATTCACCTCGATAAATGGGACTGCGAGTAGGACTTTGTGCTCACTACGGTGAGCACCGAGGCCCGCATCAACATGGGGCGCCTCGTCAATCATGAATGCAATTATGCAATTGGCGTGAATGCATTTCATCCTCATTCATTTTCACCACACATAGCCATAACCAATATGGAAGTACCACTTAACTTGCTATTTCCCCAGTGTGATTCATTCGAGAGTAAATAAAGTCATGAATAAAATTCAGGGAAAGGCATCACATAATTTCTATAAAGTAGATTAAATTTACAGATATGAACAACTAGGTGATTATAGTGCAAGCTTGTCCCTACACTTGCATCAACATAACCATGCTCATTTGTTCAATTTCGTAATGCAATGCAATAAATGGGAGTTGAATAACTTACTTACCAATTTGCTAACATTCATCCATCCTCATCACCATACTAAAAAACAACTTCTAGACATGCTATTAAACATAATCACATCATTAGAATTTTCATAATCTTATCGCAAACAAAGCATTTAACATCCTAATAATGCTCTAGAGGTTGCACTTGCCTTTCTCGTTCACGGAACATTAAGACGAGAGGTCATCGCTGCTCCCAGGTTCCCACCACCTGCAATAGGATAATCTCCACTCAAAACACGCTACCACAGCAAGCAACCAAATCAAAACGATGCCAAACCTACGAATCGCCCCGAAATTCCGCAATCTAAAAACTGTCGCTCGGGACAGCAGGCTACAACAGGCCATAACTTGCGTTCTACAACTCCAAATCGAGTAAACGAAGATATTTTCATAATCTACATGAAATTTCCTAGCTTTCCCTAAGTATTTGGAAAATCTGATTCGGCCTCCTCCTAGCCTTAAATCACAGATCAACATACTTCTGTCAATTGCGCCCAAATCTGAGCAGTGCTCGGTAATTCGGCCATAACATGCAAATGGTTTAACCAAATTGAGCGATTTTGGTCTCTATTGAAAGGTAACTCGATTATCGACAACTTTTTCTACAGACAACCTACCAGGAAATGCACTGATTAATCCCAGATTTGCGACGAACAGCAGACAATCGCAACAAAACTCGTTCTGGACAGCAAACACTAAAAAAGGCATAACTTTTAATTGGCTTCATGGATTTTCGTGTTCTTGCACTCAAATTAAAAGGGATTCGACGATCTACAACTTTCTCTATAACCAACTATTCATGAGACCAATATAACTTCCCCAAATCGGAGCTACAATGTCGGGCAGATTTCAACTCGAAAAAACAGCAATGGTTCCCTCCAACACTTAGCTAGCTCCCTCCAAGAATTTCAGACCTAAGAGCCCTAGAACCACTTTTAACCAGTCCAGGACCTCCATGGCTGAACACAAGAAGGATTTCCATGGCTTACCTCCAAGCCACGAAGGGGAAAAAGAGGAGGGAGGCTGCTGCTGCCGACTGCACGCTAGGGGTGGAAAGCGCCGGCTGGGAGGGCGCCGCCGCCGGCGAGGCTGGCCGGAGAAGCGCTGGCCTTGAGGTGACCGCAAGGGCGTCACTGGCAGTGGAGCAGCAGAGGCGCCGCCGGTAGGGGAGCAGCAGAGGCGCCGCCGGCAGGGAAGCAGCAAGGCGCGGCTAGCCTGGAGAGCAAAGTGTGGCTGGCCAGGGGAAAACAAACCAGGAAAAAGAGAATGGGAAGGAAGAGATAAGGTTAGGGGGAAAAATAAATTAGGTGGGGAGGGAAAGTTTCAGAAAACCCCTCCCACACAACCTAATTTTAACCCTAGCTTTCACAATTAGGTCCACAAACCCCCGATACTGCCTGCGAGAGGGACCTACGCTCAACCGATTGAAATTTCAAGACTGGGAGAAAGAATCCGCAGTATTACAATAAAATACCTTTGAAGCCTTTTCTTTATAGGAAAGTACCGAAGTACTTTCATAGGAACTCTATGTACACGTTTCCCATTAGGACTTTTCTTTTCTGATTTCCATCTTGAAGTGTTACACTTTGGACAAATATTTTCCTTTTCATGCTGTTTCCAAAAATAGTATACAATCATTCTCACAAGCATGAATATTGGTGTACCCAAGACCAAGGCATTTTATAATATTTTTAGCTGCATTGAAGTTTATAGGAAATGATGACCCCTCAGGTAAAACATCCTTAAGTAACTCTAATAGCATGTCAAAGCTTTTATTACTCCATCCCCCAAGAAATTTGATTTGCAATAATCTAATAATGAAACGTAGCTTTGAAAAGTTTCTGCAACCGGGGTAGAGTTCTTGGCCAGCATCATCTACCAACATGTAAAACGATTCCATATCCTCATTGTGCTGCCCCTCATTCCCTTCTAAGTCCCCCGTGTCATCCAAACCCCCTGCTAAGTCCCGATGTAAATCAGAAATGTCATCTTCTTCATTTGACTTCTCTACCTCTACCCTATCAGTCTGATGGTCATTTGCAAAAAAACTAGAACTCGGTTCTCCATGATTCAGCCAGATCCTGTACCCTTCAGTAAATCCCTCACATATCAAGTGCTCGCGTACTACATCTCCAACTCTCCAACAACAATTCTTACAAACCTTGCAAGGACACAATATCTTGTTTCCTTTAGCTGAATTACTAAAAGCAAACTCCAGAAAACTGCCAACTCCTTTTATATACTCATTAGTTTGCCTAGGCATACCATCCATGTTTTATCCATTTACTGAAGACCACCAATGAAGAAATCGACTCACCGAAACAACCAAGTGTAGCAGCCTTAGTTGCTGACTGGACGTGGCGGTTGGGGGAGCGGCGGTCGACGGAGGGGTGGATGACTGGGTGGCGCAGCGGCTAGGAGGATGGCTGCCCTCTGATCTACCCGTCAATGGTACCTGTATAGCAGTAAATGAATGGAGAAGCATGGTTGCATTATTCTTTCCAGGAACCCAATAATATAACAAAGGATTACATAGCCTTACATATCCTATGAAGTACTTGATGATTTAAAACAAGATCTAATTTGCTTAAAACAAGAAGCCGTAACTTCAACAAAAGCATTAGTAACATCAAATCTCTTTAGTGCTATAGCTCCTAGGTGTTTCCTACCATGGATCCACTTCTCTTGAAAGTCCTTATTCTTTATTTTTGCTAATACTTTTTAGTCCATGACATAAAGTTCAGTTTTAGACTACTATTGAATTTCTGATACGTGCTGTTAGTGACCAAAGCAAAACCCTAAGATGCTCAACTAAGCAACCAATTAGAATTTTGACAACCTCCATAGATTCCCTTGTATCGCCAACCTTTTCTCAATAAGTCAATCTTCTCAGTCCTCATCATAAACGTACCAATCATTCTTGTACTATTTATTTTTATTGCACGATCTTGATGTGCTCACCTTAGGGAAAATTTGAATTTGCATAAAATTTAACAGTTTTAATGGGGATTATTTAGTGGCCCAAGGCAAGGAAGAAGGAAGATCATGCTCAAGATGCTCGCATCAAGCTGATTGTGACATTAAACTTTGGGGGTTCATGAGTGCGAGACGGAAAAAAGGAAAGGCTAAAGCGAATAGCACTAACGGCTGAGCATCTGGAAGGTGGAGTGCTCAAAATCACCATCATCATGGATTTTATTAGAAGGCTGAAGGCATATTATGATTATGTTACTAATGAAATTACACTAAAAGTGGAATCAATTAAAAGGTCAATTTGGGTCTAGTAACAAATGTTGAACTTCTTCTTCTAAATCTAATGTACGTTTACTTTTGTAAATCGATGGAATTGTGTCGATACAAAACTAAGATCATGACAAAAATAAAAAAAGCATAAAAACTATATGATAAACTAATATTTGGATCTGGCGTATCTATATACATGTCGATTCTCGATAGTCAAAGAAACTTCGGGATATTGATGCAGGTAGAATACACAGCATCTTGTGAAAAAAAATATATTTTTCAAGATTATGGACGCTAGGAGAAGAATGATGGGTTCTTGCATCACAATCCTGCAACTCCCATTCAGTAGTGTGCTATACTGCTATGCGCATGGAAGATTCTTCGCATTTTCGAGCTTTCATACCTAGTAGAAGTGCGCACCTAATTGATCATTAGGTCTACAATATAGCATATATTTAAGTTAGCACTTGTTGTTAAGAAAATGCTAAACACGTAGGCATCAAAGAAAGGGCCCATAAAGCAAAAGGCAATAAGAGTTCCAAGTCTTAGCAAGGTGGTTAATAAAGCAAAAGTGCTACATGAAATTTCTATGCATTTTGCAGCTAGATCAGAGTGTCAGAGTACAATTTGAACCGAACAACTAGGGGACAACTAAAAGAAGCACGTAATATTAGTAACAAAAGTTGATGCTTTATAATCAATCATGCCAAGCTTGTACAGATTCAACGAGATAACTACAAATGTAACTTGATGAGATTACATAAATCATACTTTTCCTTGTCCCTGACCATCTATCGCCTTCTCTTTGGTCGATCTTTGATGACCATTAAAATCCTTCAAGATGCTACTCGATTTCATCCAAACTCAATCACTTAGATACAAGATGTGTCTAATCTTCCAAGAAAGTTCATAGGAAAAAAGTGAAGTGCCAAAATAATGCACCTTTCGAGAGTGAGGTACTATTAGATTTTCTCAATAGATCCACTAGCCCGATAAACAATCCTAATTTGAGTACAACACCAAACACATCTACTTTTGAGTCCTACTAATGATCCTGAGGGCGGGTGGCGACGGGCGCGAGCAAACAGGCAATTTGGGGCCGGAGGCGGCTAGGGGGAGCGGCGGTGGCGGGGAGGCGGGTGGGGGAGTGGGTGGCGAGGACGCGGCGGCCGGGGCGCGGATGGCCAAGGTCGTATGGGATGGCCGATGGTCAGTGGTGGCGTGGGGCGCGGATGCCGAGGGGGTCGTCGGTGGTGGGGATGCACGGATGGATGAGCGGCGGCCGGTGGGGATGAGGTGTCCAGCGGGGGCAGGGGCGAGGGCGGCGGGGATTGAGGCTGGGGCTGGGTGTTTTTAGGGTTTTGAGGGGGCGCGGGCGGCGGGGAAGAGGGGGGGTTTGGGTGTTTTTCGGTCTGCATGCCCACGCAAAAATTTCTGTCTGCGCGCCTGTTGTTTTGGTCTGTATCAATGCCGACCGAGTATTATTGAAAGGCCCACATTGAATATGTGGGTAGATCTATGCCGACAGTTAATCAGTCAAAACTATCAACGCCGACAGATTACTTGTCGGTAGAAGAGACCAATCCCCACAGTTTATATGATGGCAATTGTTGGACCTTTGCCGACAGATAAATTGATAGAAATAGACCACCTTTCCTGACTAACAATTGTTGGTAAAGGTGTGTCATGGTGTTGTGGAATTCAACATGGCAAATGTATTTTGATGGTGCTTGTCGGCATTCAGGTGCAAGGGCAGGTGTTATTTTTGTTGCGCCTAGTGGGGGGATAATTCCATATTCATTTACTTTATCCTCGGCGGTTTCAAATAATTCTGCCAAATATGAAGCCCTCATTATTGGACTTGAGATGGCTCTAAATATGGGATTAGACACGCTATCTGTGTATGGTGATTCTCAATTAGTTTTTAACCAACTTTTGGGTATTTACATGGTAAAGAAAAAGGAATTAATGCCATATTTTCTTAGAGCAAAAGAGCTTATGTCTATGTTCGCTAGTTTAAATATTCAGCATATCGTTAGAAGCCAAAATGAGAAGGCTAATGCTTTGGCAAGTTTAGCAGCTAGCATGTCATTAAATTCTGGTGCAACAATTGATGTGCACATGGAGGAGCGAAGAATCCTGCCTGTTCTGGCTGATGAAGAAGAAGCAACAATCTCTGTAGCAATCACAACAGATATTTGTGAAATTGAAATAGGAGATTGGCGAGCTCCCTTTCTTGATTATTTACTCCATGGATATTTACCTTTGGATTCTTGCGAAAGGTCTAGAATCAAAGCGGTCAATCCATTACACATGTATAAATGATCGCTTTATCGGCGTTCATATGATGGCATTTTGATGCGTTGCCTTGCGGGAAATGAAGTAACAGAAGCATTAAATGAAGTACACGCTGGAATTTGTGGTGCACATCAATCTAGTCCTAAATTGCACTATCAATTAAAATGCCTAGGTTAATATTGGCCTACAATGTTTGAAGATTCTATAAAATTCGCAAAAAGGTGCCATGAATGTCAAGTACATGCTGATTTCATCCATCAACCACTTGAACCACTACATCCAACAAGTATGTCTTGGCCCTTTGAAATGTGGGGAATGGATGTAGTCGGATAAATCCAACCGCCATCATCCAAAGGACATAAATTTATTATTGCAGCAACCGATTATTTCTCTAAATGGGCAAAAGTCATACCATTGAGAAAAGTTAAAGCTGAAAATGTAGAAAATTTCATAAGAACTCATCTTATATACCGTTTTGGTGTCCCATCTCGAATTATGTCTGATAATGGGACACCTTTTAAAAATAGATAGATAGAAAGATTGTGTGCCAAATTCAAGATAAAGGACCACTTTTCTTCAGCGTATAATGCATCATCCAATGGACAAGCGGAGGCATTTAATAAAACCCTTTGCAAATTATTAAAAAAGGTGGTATCGAAGAACAAACGAGAGTGGCATGAAAAGCTACTTGAAGCCCTGTGGGCATATAGAACCACAACAAGCACACCAACTGTAATGACCCCTTACTCCCTTGTATATGGAGGGGAGGCGGTTTTACCATTTTGGAAGTACAAATTAATTCTTTGATAGTCGTTATGCATGAAAAACTCTTAGAGGAGGAAGCTGTTAAATTACACTTTGAAGAGTTAGAAAGGCTTGAGGGGAAACGACTTCAAGCATTACAAAATTTAGAAGCATACCAGGCTAGAATGTCTCGAGCTTTTGATAAGCGTCTTAAAAGAAGGTCATTCAAAGAGGAGATTTAGTTCTCATTGTTATTCGTCCCATGAATGTTACACGAAGGATGCAAGGAAATTTGAGCCTAAATGGGAAGGCCCTTACGTCATAAAAGAAGTTTATTCGAATGGCGCATATAAGGTTATTTCTCCAGATGGCGAATATTCTCCACCACCGATAAATGGAAAATTCCTAAAGCGCTATTATGCTTAAAATATGGCATATAAAAATAAAAAATAAAAAATAAAAATAAAAATGCTCCAATTCCTTACGAGCCTAAACTGTGGTAAAAGTAAAAATAAAAATAAATGCTCCAAACCGTATGAGCCTAAACTACGGTATATATAAAATAAATAAATAAAGCTGCTCCAAACCATATGAGCCTAAACTGTGGTGTAAAAAAAATGCTCCAAACCGTATGAGCCTAAACTGCGGTATATATAAAATAAATAAATAAATAAGAAAAAAGCTCTAAATCCTTATGAGCCTAAATTGTAGTGTAAAAAAAGAGATGCTCCAAAGCCATACGAGCCTAAATTGTGGTGTAAAAAAAAGAAAGCTCCAAATCCTTATGAGTCTAAACTGTGGTGTACATAAAGGTTTAAAAAAAAAGAAAAGAAAGAAAAGCTCCAAATCCTTACGAGCCTAAACTGTGATGAAAAAAAACTCTCGAATATTAGAAACAGACTGAGGACCCAAATCCGAATATCAGCATATAATTAAAACCAATGTGGGTATGTCGGCGTAAGCCATGTATGAACATTTCACAAAAACGTGTTCATATAAAATACATGTGTACAAAAGACACAAAATATACGCAATATATATTTGACAAAAAAATAATAAATGTGAATCATATGTCGAGCTCTAGATCCAAAAACAAATATTTTTTTTGCATCCAGACCTCGAGGGGGCATCTGTTGACAACGATTTTGTCCTGAGATTAAATAAAAATAAATAATTACATAAAATAATAAATCAATAAAATACACTAATGGCTAAAATCCGTTAGAACATAGCAAAATGAATATATGACGTGAATTATATTGAAATAACAATCACTATGATACACATGAACTACATGACTAGAAAATAATCTGACGATCAATATTTCACTGACAAATTTTAAAGTCCTACATGCGTTGCGCTAATGTGATAACACCTCAGTCAAATGTGAGGAAAATAAACACATATATATAATCATGAATTAAATACTTCATTAACAAATTAATATATTAGTTAATGACTTGATGACATGTGGGTCCATATCCATATGAGGCCTGTTAGCTCAAACTAACCAAAAAATAATAATAATATCAAGGAAACGAGAGTAACCTGCTACCTTGTCAACTGAAATGAGCTATATTAGCTACGAGGAAATGAAGCAGCATCCACAGAAGAAAGACTCAAACTAAAGGGTCAAAGGAAGTGGCGTTAGTGCATAGCGCACGACTGCATGCTGGACGTGCTATCGCATAGACCAAAACAAAGTGCTAAAGAAGCCACTGCAGCTGAACAAACACCTCTCTTCGAAGTCATGCATGGAGGAAATAGTGTCATGGCTGCATGCATGCAGGAGTTGAATACCTCTCCAATTAACAGCTACATGCATACGTGCACATACATGTAGGAGGGGAGGAAGGAACTAACAGCATGATGGGCTACATGCATGCATAAACCAATCCTTCGTCAAAACGGTGCACAACCTGCCTGCACAATCGGCAACGACACTTGAACATGGCCGATGAGCAAATAAAAAAATCCAGGGAAGTTGTCGTAACCCCTTTTTCCTGGAAAACCACCTCTCTCCTTTTCTCTATAAATAGGGAAGAAGAGTAGCAAAAGGGAGAACTTTTGGAGAACATTTGGGGGAGAGAAAACACTTGAGAGGAGAGGCAAAAACACTTGAGAGGACGCCAAAAAAAAGGAGAGCAAAACACGCTGCCATTGGGGGAAGGAAGAAGGTAAAAGAAGGTGAGAATCATGTTCTTCCTTAACCTTTGGGCTTGATCAAATGATACAAGCCGAAGTGCTCTTCTTCCTCCCATCCTCTTCCGCCCAAGTCAAGTTGTATTCTCCTCAAGACCTCACTCGCTAGTTCGGTCCCGTAGCGGGTACGGATACGAGAGCGAAGATACAAAATCTTCGTCACTTAGAATCGGTCCCTATACATGGAAACGAATTAGGGAGGAGAAGATTCCAGACCTTACTCGCTAGTTCGGTCCCGTGGCGGATACGGATCACGAGCTAAGATACAAAATCTTAAATAAGCTTAGTATCGGTCCCTATGCATGGAAACGAATTAGGGAGGAGAAGATTCAAGACCTTACTCGCTAGTTCGGTCCCGTAGTGGATACGGATACGAGAGCGAAGATACAAAATCTTCGTTGCTTAGTATCGGTCCCTATGCATGGAAAGCGAATTAGGAGGAGAAGATTCAAGACCTTACTCGCTAGTTCAGTCCCGTGGCGGATACGGATACGAAAAGCGAAGATACAAAATCTTCGTTGCTTAGTATCGGTCCCTATGCATGAAGCGAATTAGGGTGAGAAGATACAAGACCCGATTCTTTGATTCGGTCCTTAAAGTGGAAATGAATCATGAGCGGGTATAGGTTGCAAAAGAAAATAATACATAGAAATCGTCAATCAATTAAAATTTATCGCGGTTATGCTAGAACATGGGTTTTATATTCATGAATGCCATGTTATGAGTAGTAACACGGACTAATTAAACAAATAATAAATTCTACACGACTACATTTTGCACATAGGCTCCATATCAGTGTGGGTACCATGTTGTTAGTAGTAGTCTGGATAAAATGAAATAAACAAATCTATGCCGTGGGTAAAAAACGCGAGCAGTTGATTATTAAGAATGATATGCTAGTCAAATTAACACATAGCACTAATCTCATGTTACGGAGAAATTGGCATCGTGGCCGGTTACACGCGCTAGGTATAATAGCACACTAGCTCCACTAACTTACGTCCAGGTTGTATGCATGCAAGCACTATGTAGTTAGTTAGTTGAGGGTGCTAATTAGTAGGGTCCAAGTGTGTGTGACAATCACTACTACAGAACCGGCCTTCACAACCGGTCTATCACAAGCGGTTAGGTGCGCACCGCTTGTGCTCTACATGCCACAAGCGGGTCGTGGGCAACGGGCGGGAGGGGGTCTCTAGAAGCGGTTCTGGACACGAACCCCTTTTGGAGTCCCACCTCTAGAATCGGTTCATGTTTAGAACTGCTTCTAGAGATCTAGAAGCGGTTCGAGAAACGAACCGCTTCTATAGGTGGGGATCCAGAAGCACTACTACAGAAACGGCCTTCACAACCGGTCTATCACAAGCGGTTAGGTGCGCACCACTTGTGCTTTACGTGCCACAAGCGGTTCGTGGGCAACGGTCGAGAGGGGGTCTCTAGAAGCGGTTCTTGATACGAACCCCTTCTGGAGTCCCATCTCTAGAAGCGGTTCGTGTCTAGAACCGCTTTTAGAGATCTAGAAGCGGTTCGAAACACGAACCGCTTCTATAGGTGGGGATCCAGAAGCAGTTTGTGTGTAGAACCGCTTGTAGAGACCCCCTTCCCGCCCAGCGCATTTAAACCCCATCTTCCTCCCCGAGCTCACACAGGACAGCAGAGTGGTGGGCCGAGAGCAGTTCATGGGGGGAGGTGCTGCCAAAATTATCAATTGAGCCTATTAGCTCTGAATTAATTGTTCCTGAGGTGAGTAACATGTTGCTGACATCCTTCTCACCTATATATTGATGGTTTTTGTGCATTGGATGTTGAGAAATCATGTTTTGTTCTTGTGGGAATTGTTAGTGTTTACATTGTTGGCTTATTTTTTGTTCTTAAGGTGATATATTGTTTGGTGTATGGAATGAAATGCAATAAATGTGAAATGATGAAAAATTACAAAGGTGGGGAAAAGGTAAAAATAATTTTATTTAGTAAAATTAAAATGCGGAATGATAGAAAAGGTTTGCATGAACATAATTAGTTGGCTTTAGTTAAAAGAATACAGAATGATTAAAAATACAAAACTATTAGACATAGTTAGCTTTAATTAAATATTGTGATAGATCTTTGTTATTATTTTTATTGGTGTAGATGAACCGCAATGGATGTACAATGCGGACCGTCGGTCAAGAGAGTTCAGAGATGGCATGAAGGAGTTTCTCAGCGGCCATTGCATTCTTGCCTCTGTGAAGCTTCACACGTTGTCCGTGCGTAGATTGCAAGAATGAGAAGGAGCACTCGAGCGGTGGATGGTTATGAGGTATGTGATCACGAGAGGTTTCATGGCAAACCATACCTACTGGACCCACCATGGCGAAACAAAGGCGATTCGACAGGAAGACGATGAAGAAGACGAAGAAGAGGAAGATAGAGCCAACAGTATGCCAGACACCACTCAATACGGGTCCGTGGAAGATCTGATGAAGCGAGTTTGGCGGCGATGAGCTAGATAAGATGCTCCGTGACGGAGAGGGAGAGTTCACAGAGGAAAGATAATACAAGAAGTTTTAGAGCATGGTAGAGGACCACGAGGCGCTTTGTACCCAAAGCGTGGACGGGGCCACAAAAAGCTGCGTACTACACTAGAACTCATGCAATGGAAGGCCACAAGCGGTGTGTCGGACAAGGCATTCAATGGTTTGTTATCACTTTCGTAGAAGTTGCTTCCGAAGGTAACACTCTACCGAATCACGTGTGAAGCGGCGAGTCCTCGCCCTTTAGGATTGCAAGTACGGAAGATACAAGCATGTCCTAACGATTGTGTCTGTAGATCGCAATGAGTATGGCGATTTGGAGGTTTGTCCAAGCAGCGAAGAATCCGGTATAAGGTGCGGCGTGGCGATCGAGTGAATTAGATGGGAATTGTGCGAAGAAGAGAACTCCGGCCAAAGTATTGTGGTATTTTCTGTGATCCCCATTGAAGCGTCTTTTGCTAACGAAGGTCATGCCAAGATGATGCGTTGGCATGAAGAAGAGTGTAAGGAAGGCGGGATGCTTAGACACCCTGTAGATGGCTCGCAGTGGAGGAAAGTAGATCGGCCTTACCCGAACTTTGCAAATGAGGTCAGAAACATAAGGTTTGGGTTGAGCACCGATGGGATGAATCCTTTCGGCCAGTTGAGCAGCATCCATAGCACCTGGCCTATGACGCTTTGCATCTATAACATTCCTCTATGGTTGTGCATGAAGCGGAAGTACATCATGATGCCATTGTTGATCGAAGGCTCGAAGCAACACTGGAAACGACAATGATGTCTACAGAAACCATTGGTTGAAGACCTTGTGAAGTTGTGGGAGGATGGTGTACGGGTTTGGGATGAGTACAAAGAGAGTATTTCAACTGCGTGCATTGTTGTTTGTAACAATCAACGATTGGCCTGCTCTCGGTAAACTGTCAAAGGGTTTAAAGCTCGCACCAGTGCATAGATGAAATGGACTGCATGTACCTGAAAAACTCTCGGAAGTGTGTGTACATGGGCCACCGCAGTTTCTTCTGGCAGTCATGCTTTGAGGCGGAAAGCGATAAATTTAAGCGGGAACAGAAATTCGTGTTAAGCCTCAAAGATCGTAATGGGCGACTTGTGTTTGCTATGGTAAAGGATCTGAAAGTAGTATTTAGGAAGGGTCCTGGAAGCATACCTGTGCCGAACGAGGATGGTCATGCACCCACATGGAAGAAGAAATCAATATTTTGGGACCTGTCGTATTGGGAAGTTTTGGAGGTTCGTCACTCGCTTGACTTCATGCACATCACAAAGAATGTTTGCTTGAACCTGCTAGGCTACATAGATATGTACGGCAAATCGAAAGATACACTGCAAGCTCGGAAGGACCTTGAAGACATGGAGGTGAGGAGTGACCTACATCCGAAAAACAAAGAAGGGATAAAACAACTTTATCTACATCCTGCGAGCTACACTCCAAGCAAGGAAGAGAAAAAAAGCATGATTGAGTGTTTGAACAGTGTGAAGGTCCCTTCTGGATACTCCTCAAATGTAAAGAGACTTGTAAACACGAAAGAGAACAAACTCCAAGGCCTAAAATCCCAAGACTGCCTTGTGTTGATAACACAGTTGCTCCGTGAGTGTCGAGGTATCTTGCCTGAGTGGGTGCGGGGGACAATCACAAAGCTATGTTCCTTCCTGAACGCCATTTCACAGAAGGTTGTCGAACCAGCTAAACTGCCTAAGTTGGAGGCTGATGTGGTACAAAGTTTGGTTAGCCTCGAGATGATCTTTCCTCCTGCATTCTTTGATATCATGGTTCATCTCACCGCTCACCTTGTCAAGGAGATAGGTATCCTTGGACTAGTGTATCTCGCACAACATGTTCCCTTCGAGAGGTACATGAGTGTCTCCGAAGAAGTACATCCGTAACCGTTTTGCGCCCGAATATTGCATTGCCGAGGGCTACGTGATGGAGGTGGTGATAGAGTTTTGTGTTGATTACATGAATGGTCTAAATCCTATCGGCGTCCCCATATCACGACACGAGGGAGGCTACGGGGCAAAGGACAATAGGAAGGCAAGCGGTTGCATGCAATGATCTTGTTGCATTCAAGCAAGCACATTTCACTATTCGAAGCAATCAACTATAGTCGCCCCTATGTCCTTCAAAGCACAAGAGTGTCCTCGCCGCGAGTTCACGGGAAGACAGAGAGTTGGATAACCCTGAAGCACATGGATTCTTTCGGTAGCTGGCTACAGAAGTACATCCTTGAGGAAGGGTCAAACGATGAATTATTGCAACGCTTGGCCCAGGGACCATCACAAGAAATCGTGACATTCAAGGGGTATGAGATCAATGGTTGCACATTCTACACCAGATCCCAGGATAACAAGAGCACCAACCAAAACAGCGGTGTCCGTATAGACGCTGAAGACAACAATGGCAGGTTGGACACATATTATGGTTTCATAGAAGAAATATGGGAGCTCGACTATGGACCTCTGAAGGTCCCTCTATTTAAGTGCCAATGGGTCAAGCTGACTCCAAACGGTGTGAAGGTCGACAAATACGGCATGACAACCGTGGATCTTCTGAAGTCGACTATAGGCGCGAACCGTTTGTTCTCGCGAACGATGTGATCCGGTCTTCTATGTAATGGACATGTCAAGCAAACCTAAAAAGCGAAGGACAAGCAAAAGGTAATGCCAAAGCGACATGTGGTTCTCCAAGGCAAGCGAAGGATTGTAGGAGTTGAGAACGCCACCGACGAGGAAGAGTATGGTCGTTCGACGAGCTCCCTCCTTTTACGATTGATGTCGACATAAACGCCCTGCGTGATGTTGATGTCGATGCTCCTTACATACGTCACAATCATAACGAAGGAACAATTGTAAAGACGAAGACTTAAGATGTACTACTTGTATACAAATTATTCTATATGATAATGTTGATATGTTGATGTTTAACATTGGTTGTACATAATTTCTACAAAATTATTTCTACAAATTTTAAAATGAAAACAAAGCCTGAAAACCATTTGTACAAATTTTAAAATGAGAACAAAGCCTGAAAATTCTTTCTACAAGTTATTCATTTGTTCAGTTCACTTTAAATACAAATGACATTTATTATGTGATTTATATCCACTCTATGAAAGGACTGCATAAATTTTAGCATACCTAAAAAAGGAAATTACAGACATACAAAGAGAAATTCAGCTTAACATAGTGTTTGCACCAATTTTTGGAAATTACTGGAAGAATTGGCTGAAAGGGAGGAGTTTGAATACAACACGAAGCGCCTTTGGAAGGTTTGGATAACGTACGGGAGCCTCGAATAGCATATGGATAAAATTTGGAAACAGAGTCCAGATAGGAACTTACAAAGCCGATTCGGATTACATTGTCGTGTTGGATCGGGACTCGGATTGGCTAGCGGGTATATAAGGCACGCCATGGGCTGGTTTGAGGGGCATCTACAACCCACAACCAACAACACAATTCTTAGTTTTCTTTTAGTCTTTAGTTTTCCAGCATTGTAATCTTTCCTCTGTAATCGACATTGATCAAATAAAGTTGCGAATCACCAATTGTTTGATCATCATCGATTTCTTCAGGTTTGGTTTATTCTGTCTTGTTGCGCATCGCCTTTTCAGAATCGATCTGCCTATTACCTTCGGATTAATCTTAACTGACTAATCTAGTTACCCTTTCTAATCGGCTTTCTGGCCGACTTCTGTTTTAGCCGATTCGGTCTTGGGATTGGCTTGATTACATTTTATAGCTTCTCCTTATCGATTGAAGGGTCAAATCGGTTGGCACGCCTCGCACACATTGAACCCGGTGTTCGTCTGGTGTGTTGCGGTCGAAAACCCTACTTCACATTTTTGGAGTCAACACATTTTTGGCACGCCCGGTGGGACCGATCAACAAGATGACTGCAGGCAAGTCTACCACACATGCTGATGTAAACACTGACGCCATAATCGTCCCTACTTTGGATGATTTAACTCCTGAACAGCGCAAAGAGATTGAAGATCGAAAAGCTGCGTTGGAAGAATTAATGCTGAGTTGCTATCAGAAGACCCGACGAGGGGTTACGCAGAAGACAGCGCTACCAACGCTAAATCCACTTGGCGAGGCTGGCGTCGCATCGACTCCGGTAAGCCGATACATGCCCGCTCAAGCTGAATTATCCGTCATGATTGAGCAATCCGTCCATCACGCATTAATCAACCAATCATCGGCTTTGGTTACAACCTTAAAACCGATGATAGAGAATAGCGTGAAAACGATTGCCCAAGAATTGGCGACATCTGGGGGATTGATGGACCCGTTACAGTCACTCCCAACATATCCGGTGTATTCGGTGGCACCAAGCACTAGCACGATTAAGGTGTCGGCACCTGCGCCATCACTAATGCCGACCCAACCCACCGTGTTAACACCACCAAATCCTCCTCCAAACCCAGTCGCTCATTACCATGCATACACTGACGGAGCGAAAATAGATCCATCAGTATCGGCGACTTCCTATAACCAGTCGGCTTCTCAGTCGATTGAATTAGATAGGAATTGCAAGCCCCAAGGACCATTCCCAGTTAGGAATCCAGTTCCGTATAAGGTAGTTATATACCCAGAACATCTCGGTCCATTGCCTGAGGTAACGGCTGCCAAAGCCAATGGGTACGAATCATGGCAACAGTACCCATCGGCTAGGACAAGCCGACCGGCCGAGTTTGTACTCGGGGGGCAGGATACTATCGAAAAAAATTGGCCGAACACTGGTGTTCCATCGGCCAATAACATCAATTGGGCCGATAAGATTTCCATGGTCCTTAGAGATCAATTTGGCCTGCAGCCCAAGGGAAAAACCATCGGCTATAGAAAGCCGTACCCGGACTACATCGACTGAATGCCATATCCCCACAATTTCAGAATTCTCGATTTTGCAAAATTTTCAGGGGATGACTCGGTCACCACTTTAGAACATGTCGGACGATTCATCGCCCAAAGGTGGTGAATTTCGATCCGATGGGTTAAAAATTAGGCTGTTTCCATTGTCTTTATCGGGAACTGCTTTTACTTGGTTTATGAATCTGCCTCCGAATTCGGTCCACTTTTGGAATGATTTAGAAAGCAGATTTCACGAATACTTTTTCTCTGGTAGTCTGGAATTGAGGATTTCAGATCTAAGTGCAGTCCGGCAAAAGTTTGGCGAATCGGCTTCTGACTACATTAGAAGGTTCAGAGAAGTGCGGAATCGATGTTTTAGCGTAGTATTGCCCGACAACCAGTTAGCCGATCTAGCGTTTCAAGGACTGATTCCCCCACTCAAGGAAAAGCTTGCCGGACAAGAATTCACCGATTTGAGTCATCTGCTTCATCGCGTATCGGCACAAGAAAGCCGATATTTAAGTAAAGAATTCAAAGACAAAATTAGAATAAATAACAAAGACAAGGCTAAGATAAACATGGTCGAGTATAGTTCAAGCGAAGCCTCTGAAGATGAAGCAGATTTAAACATAGCCGAGTGGATAAAGGGTTCCAAAAAATCTCTTGTCTGCTCATGGCTTAAACCGACAAAGAGCAAGCTGGAAGTCAAGTACGCTTTTGATGTATCCAAGTGTGACCGTATATTTGACATGCTACTACAAGAAAAATTAATACGATTGCCAGAGGGACATACCACACCATCGGCTGACGAGATAAAAAAACGGCGATACTGTAAGTGGCATCATTCTTTTTCTCATAACACTAATGACTGCAATATCTTTCGACAGCAGATACAGACAGCCATTGAAGACGGTCGGCTCAAGTTCGCAGAGGAGCCGGCCATGGAAGTCGATGTCAACCCCTTCCCGATCAACATGGTCCAGTGCTCCGGCAAAGGGAAGCAGATTGTCGACGAGAGACCCATTACAACACGGCAAGTCGATATAGAGTCTAGTTCGAAAGGGGAGACACTGAAGATAACAATCGACTCACTTCAAACTGAAGCCGACAAAGATGGGAAGAATCCAAGAACAATTAAGCCAAGGGGGGAGCTGCAAGCCGGGCGATGGTACAAAGCTGAGAGAACTCCACGACGAAAACTAGCGTTCAAGCCCAAGCCAACTTTCTCCTAGTTGCTTGAAAAATACGAAAGGATGAGCCATCGGCAGAAGCACCAGTTTCGCCGAACAGAAGAACCGCATCGGCCAAACACGGTGTTTCGGCCCAGTAATTGGTATCGACCGGACAACGCAGAAAGAGCTCACCAGAGATGCCCTTTTTGGCAATTCTGTTGGGAAAAGGGCATGACGTTACCGTCTGCAAGGTCATGCCCCATGGAACATTACCCACAAAAGGATTGGCCGAGGCTATCGTCAAAGGGACAGTTGGGCAGGCCGACACTAAACCAGGATGAGACATCGCATAAGAAACCAGTAAAGGAAAGGCTAGGCACACCAAACCAGGTCAATGAGCCGACCGAGAACCTGATCGGCAAAATCCGTAAGCTAGTAGAGCCCAAACCCAGATGGTGCCCAACCGGACTTAGCCGCTCGCGGCGCAGACGGCTTCAACGCCTAAGGATGCAGGAGATGAGAGAGGCCGAAGAAGAAGAACAGAGGGATAAAACGTTCAATGAATTACGGCCAATGAGACTTGTAAAAAAGGAATGGAGGAGAAAGGGACAAGCCGACAGCGAGTCAGATTCCTCTGACGACTTGATGTCGCCGATAGTCCGGGATGACACTCCTCCCATGGACATCAACATGGTATTCACTCTGCCAGCCGAAATCAGAATCAAAACTGAATCGGCTAAAGACACTTTTGCACAACTATGCCTAGGTGCGCAGGACACTGTGTTTGAGAAACCACAAGACCCTCATCGGCACTTGAAACCGTTATACTTGAAAGGCTTCATCAACGGAAAGCCGTTATCCAGAATGCTCGTAGACGGAGGGGCTACTGTAAACTTGATGCCACTCTCCACTTGCAAAAAGTTGGGTAAGACCGATGAAGATTTGATCAAAACTAACATGGTTTTGAATGACTTCACAGGAGATCCCACTGAAGCAAAAGGGGTGATGGTTGCAGAACTAACCGTCGGTAGTAAAACTTTGCCAACTACGTTCTTTGTAATCGAAGCAAAAGGAAATTACAGTGTGCTTCTAGGACGAGACTGGATACATGCCAACTGTTGTATACCCTCTACGATGCACCAACTTCTTGTACAATGGAACGGAGATGAAGTTGAAGTCGTCTCGGCCGATACATCGGCTCATATTGCCATGGCCAGTTCTGACGCAAATTGGCCACATGAAGAAGCTGAATGCATATCAGGTAAAGCACTAGACGATTGTGATTTCATCTGCATTGGGAAGACAGGCTTTACGCCGATCAGTGTCAAGCCAGGCACCTTCGATCGGGCGAGTGAAGTGTTGAGAAGATGGGGTCAAAAATGATCCAAGTTCTACAAGACAAAGCAAGAAGCTATCGGCAAGGGATAAATTCGTGTGAAGCCATTGAAGATTTCCAAAGTGAGAAATTGGGCCAAGGTTTCACTTCAGCCAATATGCTTGAAGAAGTAGATATAGGAGAAGGTGATAGAAAAAGGCCAACTTTTGTAAGCGCAAAATTAGATATAGAATACAAGGGCAAGTTAGTCAAGATGCTTAGAGAATATAGGGACTGTTTTGCTTGGGAGTACTATGAGATGCTTGGATTAAGCCGACAGTTAGTTGAACATCGGCTGCCAATCAAACCAGGGTATCGGCCGTATAAGCAACCGCCTCGGCGCTTTAATCCAGAATTATACAATGTAATAAAAGAAGAGATCGAAAGGTTGCTGGAGGCCAAATTTATAAGGCCTTGCCGATACGCCGAGTGGGTGTCCAATATTGTCCTTGTCATGAAAAAGAATGGTAAGCTTCGGGTGTGTGTAGACTTTAGAGATCTAAATAAAGCCACACCGAAAGATGAATATCCGATGCCTATAGCCGATATGCTTATCGACGCTGCCTCGGGTAACAAGATCATCAGCTTCCTTGATGGAAATGCCGGGTATAATCAGATATTCATGGCAGAAGCCGATGTCCCCAAAACGGCCTTCAGGTGCCCTGGCGCAATAGGGTTGTATGAATGGCCAGTAATGACATTCGGCTTGAAAAATGCAGGCGCTACCTATCAACGCGCCATGAATTTAATTTTTCACGATCTAATCGGCCACATTATTGAGATTTACATCGACGATGTGGTGGTCAAGTGCAAGGAAGATTGGCAACACTTGGCCGATTTAGAAAAGGTGCTTTAGAATACAAGAGCTCATGGGCTGAAGATGAATCCCTTGAAGTGCGCATTTGGCATGTCGGCTGGTCAGTTCCTCGGGTTTATGGTGCATCAAAGAGGTATCGAGGTTAACCAGACAAGGGTCAAAGCCATAATGAACACCAAACCATCGACATGCAAAAATGAGCTGCAAAAGCTGATCGGCAAAATCAACTACTTAAGACGATTTATTTCGAATCTATCTGGTAGAATTCGGGCTTTTACACCACTACTAAAGCTGAAGGACCATCAGGAGTTTGTGTGGGGAGCCGATCAGCAGAAAGCATTTGACGACATAAAATAATATTTAGCATCACCTCCAGTCCTGGCTGCGCCTCAGAAGGGTATCCCATTCAAGCTATATGTATCAGCTGAAAACGAGACCATCGGAGCAGTATTAGCACAAGAAGTTGATGGCAAGGAACGGGTTATATTTTACTTAAGTCGACGACTCTTGGACGCCGAAACCAGGTACCCTTCAGTGGAAAAGTTATGTTTGTCAGTATATTTCGCTTGTACAAAATTAAGACACTACATTTTAGCATCGACTTGCATAGTGGCGTGTAGAACTGATATTATCAAATACATGCTATCGGCACCAATCTTAAGGGGACGACTTGGGAAATGGGCATATGCTCTGACCGAGTTCGATCTGCAGTTTGAATCGGCTAAAGCTATCAAAGGACAGGCAGTAGCTGATTTTATCACAGGGCATGACACCACGGCAGGAATGGTTGGAATAGCCCCATGGCAGTTATATTTTGATGGGTCAGTTTGCCAGGATGGGAGTGGAATTGGTGTCGTGCTGATATCACCCAAAGGGGATAGCACGGAATTTGCGTATAGGCTCAATAGCCGATGCTCTAATAACCAAGCCGAGTACGAAGCATTGCTCAAAGGACTTAGACTGTTGGAAAGCAATGTGGAAGCATTCGGCGGCTCACTGCTAATCGTTCAACAGGTGAGAGGGGAGTTCCGGTGCAACGATGAGGTATTAGGCAAATATCTGGAACATTGCTATAGTACCATAGAGACATTCACGGCATTTTCTATCAGCTATATACCCCGAGAGTTGAATGATAGAGCTAATACGTTAGCCCAAGCAGCGTCAGGCTACAGAGAAGATAGCCGATGTGAAGTATTAGACTCAATTGACAAAACAGTGCTGTGTGTCTACACCACTGATTGGAGAACAGAAATAAAAGCTTACTTAATGGACCCATCCGGACCGACTACGCGAAAACTTCGTCAGGAAGCATTGAAGTATGTCGTGCTTGAAGGGGAATTGTATTATCGGACATTGGAAGGTTTGCTTCTACGGTGTTTAGGCGATGAAGAAGCAAAGGTGGCCATGGGTGAAGTTCACGAAGGAATTTGTGGTGCGCATCAATCGGCCTATAAGATGAAATGGATATTGAGAAGGACGGGATACTTTTGGCCGACGATGTTAGAAGATTGCTTCAAGTACTACCGAGGGTGCCAAAGTTGTCAAAAGTTTGGAAATGTACAGCTCGCACCAGCATCGGCTTTACACCCAATTATCAAGCCATGGCCTTTTAGAGGGTGGGGGATAGACATAATCGGTCAAATATTTCCAGCATCGAGCAAGGGCCATAAATTCATTCTTGTGGCCACAGATTATTTTTCAAAATGGGTAGAAGCCGTTCCGCTTAAAAAGGTTACTAGTATAGAGGCTATCGGCTTTGTCAATGAGCACATTATTCATCGGTTTGGTATCCCGCAGACAATTACAACTGATCAAGGAACAATATTTATGTCTAATGAGTTCAAGAACTTCGCGGAAAGTCTGGGTATTAAACTTCTCAACTCCTCACCATACTACGCTCAGGCTAACGGACAAGCCGAGTCATCTAACAAGTCTTTGATTAAGCTGATTAAAAGAAAAATTGATGAAAAGCCTTGAGCTTGGCATACTACACTGTCAGAGTCCTTGTGGGCGTATCGGCTAGCGTTTCATGGATCAACCAAATTGTCACCATATCAGCTAGTATATGGACAAGAAGCCGTACTGCCTGTAGAGATAAACATTGAGTCTATGCGAATTGCAAGACAAAATAATTTATCAGCCGATGAATATAGAGAGACGATGTTGTGCAATTTAGATGACTTGGCAGAATTGAGACTGATCACTTTACATCGGCTTGAAAAGAATAAGGAAAAAGTTGCAAGAGAATACAACAAAAAGGTTGTGCCTAAGTCCTTCTCTGAAGCCGATTTGGTTTGGAAGACGATATTGCCGATCGGTTCTAAGGATAATCGATTCGGCAAATGGTCACCTACCTGGGAAGGGCCATACAAAATAAATCGGCTTATTGGCGGCAATGCATATATACTCGAAACGCTTGAGGGATTGGTATTGCCAAAGGCGATTAACGGAAAGTATCTAAAACGGTACTACCCCAGCATTTGGATCGGTGCGTAATTAGAAAAAGCAAAAGCTCATGAAAAGGTCGGTTAAACAGCCGACAAAGCAAAACAAGCACAAATCGGTTAAACAGCCGATTGAAAATATTACAAAAGTGGCACAAGATATGACATCGTAGAAAAAGAACAACATTGTTTCAAGACATCATTTCATCATGGCGAGTTTACAACCCAGACCCGGGAAGCCTAGCACCTAAACCCGACAGCGCCACGGCAGCCTTGCCCAATGTCTTGGTTATACCATAGATAAGATCTTCATCGGCTTTAGCATTGCCAGGCACCGGAACAAACTTGGCCGATTGATCCTTGACCTTTGCAACAGCTTCACCAACGGTGTTTTTCTGTTCCTTCAAAGATTGGGCCATTGCGTTGGTGGAAGCAAGGGCATCGGCCAACTGTTGGTTCACCTTGGCCAACTCCTCTTCAAGCTGTTTTTTGGCCAATTCTAGTTTTTTAGAAGAAACCTTGGCAGCAGCAAAAGACGCCGCGGTCTCATCGTACTTTTTCTTTTTGGCTTTGGCTTCGGAAATCAATTTAGTCAAGCGGAGCTCATCTGCCTCCTGAGCTTGGCGCTGGGCTATTCTAATATTGGTTGCGTCGACTTCTGCTTTCTTCTCATCCAAGTGGCACAAATTAAGGAGTGCACTCATTGCTGCAGCAGGAAGATCGGCCTCGACAGCGGTCATGACGTCACGGATAGGCTGGCAGTTGGCTAAGATAGAAGCTTCTGGTTGGGTGATTTCAAAAAACAGCTGATTTAGTTTCTCTTGCATATTAGGAGCTGACTTGACCACCGAAGCCGACGCCTTCATGGACACATCCAGGATTTTTCAGATGTCTGCTGGATAGTAGTCCGTTGCCATAACCTCCGGATCAACTAGCTCGTCCAAAGAAAACCCCAGGAGATTGGATAAATCGTCCGTTGCAACGTCAGGCGTAGGAAGAGCCGATGGAACAGGCAATGGAGAGGTTGGAGGCTTCGTCGCGAGAGCATTAGCAGAAGTGCCTTGAAGATCGGTCAAGATGCCAGCAACTTGGACCGATGCTGTCGGCTAAAAGAAAGAATTGCAAGGTCAGTGATTTAAGGTTAATAACGCTCGAAAAAAATAAATGGTATAGTACTTACTTCGCTAAAAACCGACGGGTAAGGTGAACTCTTGGCGCTTTGTTCCTTGCGCTTTGGTTGCTTCTTGGCCTGGACCTTGGTAGACTTTGGTTTTTCTGGAAAGTTAACCACGGGTAAATAAAGGGTGCAAGCAGGAAATAGTTATCGGTTGTGTTAAAGCACTTACTGGGTTTTTTTCCCTTCTCAATATCCGACAAAGATGGACTTTGAACGCCGAGGGTGCCGGAAGTATAGCCGGTCAAGCCGCTTGGTCGATTCTTCCTCTTCCCTTTGCCTGGTCGATGTTCCTACAAGGATCTTGCTGCGGCGACATCTGTGGAGAGAACAAAGTGTTTAGATGGTTGAAAGTTGAAAACGAAAATTTGTGGAGTAAAGGATCTTTTTTGAATCAAGTCAATACCTCTATAGCTACGGACGAGTTAGTATAACCCGATGAGCTGGAAGAATCCGAGCTATCTTCACTAGAGCTGCTACTGCTGCTAGAAGCTATCGTCGGCTCATGGAAGTCGGGTAGGAACTTTTCTATAATAGCCGATGGTGGTCGATCCAGGTAAAGAGCCTCTGATATGGGTGCCCACCAGGTAGAGAAGTGGCTGGATCGGCGAGTATTTAGGACAAAATGTGGTAGACTGAGGAGTTGAAATTCGTCAGCTATCTCCAGAACTAACTCTGCTGCTGTCCGATTCGTCACTCGGGTTCTGGGTTGAATGCAGTTAAGAAGTGGCAGCGAAGGTATTACTTGGCCAAAGCCTAGCTGACGGGCATAAACAGAGGGATGGTAAAACTCATATGACGGCTGAAATGTCCGGTTACGGGAATTTAAGCCGACATGGAAAATGCAGGGGGAGATGAAGATCCGGTATAAACTTAAAGTTGATTCTGACATCATAGAGCTATCGGCATCCAAATGAAGAAACGAAGGCCATTGAAAATCGGCCTCATAAGTATAAGGGAAGAAGTCTTGTTGATTGAAAGTTGTGTTGTCTAAGTGCAGAAAGAATGACAGATACTTCTTGAAATCGGCTTGGGTGATTTTGGTGTCACTGCTGGAGCACATCACGAGTCTTTCTCCGTATGACCGACCGCCTGTCTTGGAGTGGTACCTTCGGGTAGTTCTTGGGGAAAAATGAGTCTTCAACAAATTTCGAAATAAGTGATCGAGTGAACAAGCTATAAAGCCAAATCTGAATAAACCATAGCGGACCGCCTATGTTACCAACAACGAATCGAAAGCAAAGCGAGAAAAGCCGACTTCTGATGATATACATTGTTTGGTAAACGGCTCCAAGAAGCATCTTACCCAACGCAAGCCGACGACCTTCAACCAATTGCTCAGCCACGAATTGATATACCTAGGTCGGTCCAAGAGAAGCCCCCAGTGAGTAAATCTATCTAACCGAGGTTAAGAAAAGCCACATGTTCTTCAAATTTGACACGGACCATTTATTTTGTTGTTATGTTGAATATACTTTGCCCATCCTTCGCCCTTGGACCGAATCAGCTTGTACTGGGGCTTACCACTGAAAGCCGATAACTGTTCGCCATCAGGCCTAAGGCAACACAGTTTCGCTACATCTAGAAGAGTTGGGCCAATGGGACCAGTCCGGAAAAGAAAAGCGTTAAAGGTACTTGACCAGAAATAACAGGCCGTGGCCACCAGTGGCTCGTTGGCTTCTGGGTTCGCTAAACTCAAAGGAAGGCACTCGGCTATACCCATTCTTTCCCATTCTTTCCCATTCTTCTCTCTTCTGAGCCGATACTCTAATAAACCATTTTCTCCATCCCTTCAAAGCTGTTGGCCAAGCCCTAAAACTTTTACCCCATTCTGCTGTGTTATAACCTTGAGCCGACAGGGGAAGTCTAGGGATTTCTTCGTTAATGACAGTATCGGCTGTTGAATTTCCTACTGGCCCTAGGAAATATTGATCTTCACTTTCAGGGATTGGGATCAGTACCTGAGAGGGATCCATTCAGCCGATGAATGGTTCGTCTGAGCTCGAACGCGAGAATGAAGAAGACGACCAGAAGATGAAAGCCGATTGCAAAAGGTACGAGAGCTGGGAAGCGTGAAAATGACCGTGGGGGTCCCGCATATATATAGCACGGTGAAAAGTAAAAAGAGGCGGGAGGAGAATTCAAGGCGACACCTGCTATTAAACCGCACCGAGATTTTGACAGCGTAATTAAAGCGACGGTTATTGAAGCAAGCTCTTCAACTATCGGGAAAGAAGCCGACGGATAAAAGCCGATGTGTTAAAGAAGCCGATATATTTTTGAAAGATAACAAGTTATCTTCCAAAAATGGGGGGCATATGTTTGCACCAATTTTTGGAAATTGCTGGAAGAATTGGCTGAAAGGGAGGAGTTTGAATACAACACGAAGCGCCTTTAGAAGGTTTGGATAACGTACGGGAGCCTCGAATAGCATATGGATAAAATTTGGAAACAGAGTCTAGATAGGAAATTACAAAGCCGATTCGGATTACATTGTCGTGTTGGATCGGGACTCGGATCGGCTAGCGGGTATATAAGGCACGCCATGGGCTGGTTTGAGGGGCATCTACAACCCACAACCAACAGCACAATTCTTAGTTTTCTTTTAGTCTTTAGTTTTCCAGCATTGTAATCTTTCCTCTGTAATCGACATTGATCAAATAAAGTTGCGAATCGCCGATTGTTTGATCATCATCGATTTCTTCAGGTTTGGTTTATTCTGTCTTCTTGCGCATCGCCTTTTCAGAATCGATCTGCCTATTACCTTCGGATTAGTCTTAACTGACTAATCTAGTTACCCTTTCTAATCGGCTTTCTGGCCAACTTCTGTTTTAGCCGATTCGGTCTTGGGATCGGCTTGATTACATTTTATAGCTTCTCCTTATCGATTGCGAGGTCAAATCGGTTGCACGCCCGCACACATTGAACCCGGTGTTAAATGGGTGTGTTCGATCGAAAACCCTTTTGACAATATGGTTCTTGATTGACTACCTTGAAGCCTACTTAAAAGATGATATCTAGTTTTTAGATGAATAGAATGTCAAAACCGAAGCCCCAATCCTTCTTTTATTGAAACCGAGTTAACACACGCTTTAAGGTCGATACATTACAATCCATCTCGTCACTTCCTTATAGTTCCAATCTCATTAATTGCCTAGCTCAAATAGTTTCAATTCTTGACTTCCTTTTCTTCTCACAAAGACTCCTTTCTGTGGTTTTCCTCTTCTATCGCTTCACATTGTATCGCTTTTCCTCCCAACTCTAGAGTCTTCATCTTCATGTCAACCTCATCGGTCCCATTTGTTAGCTTTATTTTGCTGCTTTTGTTTTGCATTCGATCATTGTCAATGGCTGGAACACTAGTTCTTTGCTGTTTGACATTCATGCATCTCTGTCAAACTCGAATTGTTCTCAACAATCTTGTCTTTATATATAATCTAAGCCTCGAGATTTGCTCTACTCTAGATGGCGACACCAAGGCGTGGTGACCGAATTTCAATCATGCGAAAAATCTTATGTTCGAGACCATTTTGGGTAGCATCTTAGCCAATGAGGCCGTTAACAACGATCTTGGAAAATCACGATGGTATCGCTACTTATTTGTCGATGAGGTTGTTAACACCGCTACCGAGGTATACTCTTACCCATTATAAAATCACCGTAACACATGTTAATTAATCTAAAATCATTCATATTATATGTGTTTGTGTATCCAGCCTGGTACATCATCGGCCACCCAGTCCGGAATTAACCGAGGCCCTAACAAGAAGCCTTCGACAAAGTATGTGATAACCGAAGTCGGCAACGACGGGAGTCTGCTAGCCCCAGAATCAGCAATTGGCCCTTTCAACA
This sequence comes from Guadua angustifolia, assembly GCA_036346375.1. NCBI lineage: Eukaryota > Viridiplantae > Streptophyta > Magnoliopsida > Poales > Poaceae > Guadua > Guadua angustifolia. Next base: position 508,545 of record JAYEVE010002035.1, read on the forward strand.
ATGCATGCGGCTACCACGTGAGGGATCACGTCCCAATCAGCATCCAGAAATGGACCGAAGTCCCTACAGCTACCAAGGAACTGCTCTGGAATGATATGAAGGAAAATTTTAATTTTCCAGAAGGGTATGAACAGAAGGCCAAGGGATGGGCTTTGAATAAGATGGCAACTTCCTTTCTGCAGTGGAAGTCGTCCCTCACCCGCAAGTACATCGACAAAGGAGAAAGGCCGACTTCAATCAATTTCCTAAAATTGGCGGATCATTGGGATGCTTCGAGGAGTACAAGCCGCCGGATGCGTGATGTGCCGCAGAGAGAGAAAACAGGTGAATGCCTGTGAAGAAGAAATACCACCACCATCTTGGGACCGGTGGTTATATCAAGGCCGCAAAGAAATGGGACAAGTGGGAAGAGGAACTTGGCAGCAGGATGTTGTACCAAATCGAGAATTGGGAGCCCGCTGCAATTGGTTCTAGGCTCACGGGGCAAACATGCGAGATGTGGTAGCTTGGTGATGGCAACCGATCCAAGAAGTTGGTGAAAGGATTGTACAAGCCATCGAAAGCGGTCTTGGTCAGATCCTTGGTGATGAGCAGGAGAATGACGAGCTAACATATGCCCTTCAAAACCCCGAGCACCGGGATGTACACGAGGTTTGGGAAGGTGCCGTGGAGGCACGGCTTTGCCAAAGACTCAAGCGATTCTGAGAGCGGGGCGAAGTAAGAGAGAGATCGAGGTAGAGTGTGCCGATTGGAGGAAGAGCTTAGAGCTCTGAAGGCTTCCATCGAAGATATGGTCACATAAAAAGTGTTTGAAGCAATAAGCTAGCTTCAGGGAGCACTATGTGTGACCAATGTTCAAGCGGCGCCGGAATCGTGATCATCCGACCGCGCAAAAGTGCGATTCTTGCGTCCGCTGTGGCCCAGATGTGAGCGACCCGCAGTTCGTCATCCTGTGGACAACATCAAGGTTCGCCGCCAGTGCGAGCTACACATTGATATGCGAACCTCTCCTACAAGGTGGCTCACGGCATGGCTTATCCGGTGGAGGCGGGCCAGACGTTCCACTGCAACCAGATACCCTCTGGATACTCGAAGGTCACAGTGGAAGAGGTGGTGGGGGGCTTCGAAGATCTCATGCTCGAGATTACTGGGGGCGACGACATGATCAAGCTTGGACAGGCCCTCCATGGCACATTCATCCTCTGGCGCAAAAAGTACATCATATTTTCCAGATGGTGTGGAGGTTATATCTCCACCAAGAGAGGCCCCGATTTGAGCCATTGTAGGAGCAAGCACGCCTCCACATCGACAACCCACGACTCCTCGGCGTACGCACGCAATGCTTCCCAGTGGTCCAGGCCACGCCTCCTCCACCTCCGCTCCAAAGAAGCCCGACGCCACCGCCACCGCCACCGCCTGAAAGTAAGAAGCACCCAACATCTCCAGTCACCATGCCTCCAACATCTCCCCCGAGGAAGAAGCTCGATGTCAGAAGGAGGGATCCTGCACTGGCACCTCCTCCCACGAAGTCGGCATCCGACAGACAGAGAATGCCAAAGGAACCACCAAAGAGGCCATATGATCTGACTGCGGAGGAGCTAGCTGCATCTGTATAAATGATGTGGCCAGGCAGCTTGCACCAAAGAAGCCAGAGCCCAAGGTTAAAATAGATAAAAAACTATGAAGCACTTTCGGTCATGCGGGCAGGCGCCACCTTTGTGATGGCGACTACAAAAGCACAATAAGAAAGGCTACGATGAAAAATACATGGGCTCTGTCGGCGGGAAAGAAGAAGAAAGTGGAAGATGAGCAGAGCGCTGAACAGTTGAGGGAAATGACAATCCTGAAGGAGGCGGGACTCGAATCAATAGACCAGGAACTTCTAGTGGCACCAACCAGATGGCAGTATGAGTTGGGCAAACCGCTAATTGATCCAAAAGATATAAAAGATCTCCCAACCAAGATGCGTCAAATGCATGAATGGTACATGAAAAGGGCATCTAAAGGAGAGCAAATGTTCCTCCTCATTTTCCAAGATGAGCATTTCTTCCGCGGAGAACAACACAGAAATATGGCTGGAATTCGAGGACTTGTACCATGTGTACCAAGGAGACGTCGTCAACGTGTCTTTCATATCCTGCTGGTGTCTGTAAGTGTCGATCTACTAAGTTTACCGTTTGCTTCCTCTCGTACCACAAAATTGAAAATCTAATTAACTTAGTTATCCCTTATGTAGAATGGAGTTACAACGGTGTAGAAGACTGGGCAAACAAAACGTTGGCTTCATTGATCCAGAGGTTGTCAACGAGAAAGTCTGGTGATATGACCAGCAAAAACCGCAAGTTGAGGCATACATTTTGCATGCAATGTTGAAACAACACTACAAACCGTACATACTTCTGCCCTTCAACTTCAAGTACGTGTTCTCACAAACCTCTTGTTCTTCTATTTCTTAAGCCATTGTTAGTACGACTAGCTACTTACACATATGTTGCAATATACGAATAGGATTCACTGGATCCTTCTAGTCATTGAGCTTGACAACAGCATGATTATAGTTCATGACTCAAGAAGGAATCCAGTCCAAAAATATCAATGGTTCATTGATGTCCTTAACATGACATTTGCAAAGTTCAAGAAGAAGCAAAAAGGTGAATTCAAGAAAGAATTCGAAGTCATAATAAGCACTCAGGTACGTACTACAAAAACTATTATTAATATACATCGCCATATCGGTTCTTCATCGATATTCGAAATTTCTCCTATAAGGTTAAGCGCCGAGACATTCGAAACAACTTATGTGGCTACTCGTGTTCCACTATATTCAAAGTTTTATCCATGGCGATGAGTGGAGCATTATCCGAGGTTCATATATGCATGTCAATTTGTTAGTTACAACTTACATTTTAATTAATTGCATGTGATTGGATATTCATATATTTCCGCTTAATTAATTGTCGCTTAACATCGATGAGCACGTTAACGTGCTCGCCTCACCGTGCGCGACTCCAAGAACAACTCATCGCCTTCATTGTCGGCGAGGTTGTATCTCCAAATGGTGAGTTCACGTAAGGCTTGGTCGCCGTTGAACACCGTTGAGCGATGACGACATCCACGTCGACCAAGGACTTAAAGAGTGGCGCATGCAAGAAATGAGTTCGATAATCATTTTTTAATCATTCAAACTTGTATGCGTCGGTTACGTGTATGTACTTGTCCATTTTTACACTATTAAGTTCGTTTTTTGTGTAGTGAGCTAGCTTGTGAACATGTGTTTGAGTATGCATATGTAATATATATTTAATTGCATAAAAACTCCTCCACTCATATTTAATTTTATGGTCAAAAGCGATATACAAAAACACCGTAAGAACATATTCTATAATACATATAATCGAAAACTCTCTCCACAAGCCGTTCGTGATTCCAACCGCTCGAGTCTTTGCTCTCCAAGCGGTTGGTGATTCCAACCGCTCGAGTCTTTGCTCTCCATAAGCGGTTGGTAAGACTAACTTACGGATATCCTTCTCCTGGCGGTTTGTAACACGAACCGCTTGGAGTCCCCACGTGGTGGCTCCACCGCCTTCTGGACACCTTCCCAACCGCTCTCGTGCCACAAAGATAAGCGGTTCGAGCAACTCACTTGTGATACCCGGAGCGGGTATCACGCGATTGCTTAGAAGCGGTTATAAACCACTTCTAAAGGGGGTTACGAGCCGCTTATGGTAGCTGGTTCTATAGTAGTGAATCAAACATGTGTGTGCAGTCTCTCATGAAGCATGCATAGCAATTGCCTCAAACCAACGTCTTTGTAGTCAAGTGAAGGCAAAGTGTTAAAAATCATGCAAACTACAATATCTGCGTTGTGCTAATTATGTGTAGACTGCAATTAAATAAATCAAAATGTTGCAGTTTACATATACTAATTAATTCTTTTGTTAAAAAAATGAAGGATAATTAGGGAGACACATGAAAGCATGCAGTCGGCATGCATATATTGATAAAAAAATCATAGCCCATGTATACACGAGTCCGATGCAATCGTGGCCAAATAACTTGGTGGTCAATTAAGAAAAAGAGTAAAGTCTCGATAAAGAAAAATGAATACTATGCTCCAAAAAAATTGATTAAATTAAAATATCGTCGAGCAAGCATTTGTCAACAACGCCAAGATTGAAGACTTTTCTTTTTATATTTTTGTAATGTCATATGTTGAAAGTTGGTGTAATCTTTATATTGGAATTCTTAATCAGGGGTTTTCTCGCAAAGAGATGTAATTAATGAATTTTTATGTAAATGTATGAATTCGGAAGTAATGTACCGCAATACGATATTTGACAATTCTTAGTCTCATATTCGATCGAATTTAAACAACTTGTCTCTAATGACGTTGGAGGCGGGTTCACGCCCATTTCCCCTTCGTCAGTATCCAGACATTAAGTCTGGACACTCCGGGTTGTACCCCTCGGTAGCTGCTTTCTCAATTAGTCCGGAGAATCCAAGGTTTTAGTCCAGACACTCTGGGTTAAATGAGTCCGAAGTATCCGGTCAGTCCAGAGTATCCGGGGTTTAAGTCCGGGCACTCCGGGTTAAACCTTTCGTACAAGTTTAATCTTCTTCAATCCGGAGACTCCGGGGTATTTGTCCGGATACTCCGGGTTGTGCACAGCTTACTTATAACGGTTGTATTTTGGGGGGCCTATTTAAGCCCTCACTCTCCACCTACCCGGGTATAAGCTCCATTATTGCGTTGTTCAACTCTCAAGCTCTCACTCCTACACTCTTGAGCCCTAATCTCTTTCCCCCACTTGAATCTTGAGTTTGATTTGAATCATTGGGGAGAAAGGAATTGATTTGAGTGCCTTGAGCTTGCATCTTTGATTCTTGAGTACAAGTTTCATCCTCCAAGACGATTTAGCGACGTATTTGTTACTCTTGGAGTTTGAAGGACTCCTAGACGGCAAGGAGTCACCGGGAGCCTTCAATACTTGGTGTGGTGAGCCCCGGAGGTTTGTGAAGGCAAGTCTCGCCTCCGAAAGGAAAGGGGCAAGAAGTGAAGACCGACGAGTGCTTTGTGCAACACCAGGAGGATAGTGGTCAAGAGGGACCCGGGCTTTGTGCCTCCTCAACAGAGATGTAGGATTCCCTTCAAGAATTCGAACTTCGGGTAAAAAATCGTTGTCTTCGTGTTCTTCATTTCTTCTTGCTAGGGTTTGTGTTCTTGGACTTTTGGGATCCCCGATCTACTCTATGACTGTGTTTGGTTCTAGATCTACACTATCCTCAGGTACCTGATAGTATTTAGAATATTTGTGTTCAATTAGATTGTTGAAAAATTGTTGAGATTTAAAATCTCACTTCGAGTTCTACAATCTGGAGTATCCGGACAAATTACCCCGGATAGTCCAGACATACCGGAGTATCCGGACAAAATACCGGACACTCCGGGCTTGGACCCTCGGGAGATTTTATTTTGCTGCAAATTTTTTATTCGCCTATTCACCCCCCTCTAGGCGACATCTCCGGTCCTTTCAATTGGTATCAGAGCCAAATATCCGTAGTTTGGCTTAACCGCTTGGAGAATCAAGATGTCGCTGATAGAAAAGAATGACGGAAGTCGTGACCAAGACAAGGACACGGGTTCCGGCAAAGGGGTTGAGATTCCTTATCAATATCCACCCTTTGGAGTCTCAAGCTCTTCATCTTATGTTTCCGTGTCATCCGGTAGAGCGCCTCACTTCGATGGCACTCACTATGCCGCGTGGAAACACAAGATCAAGATGCATTTGAGATCGCTTCACCCTTTTATTTGGAAGATTGTAGAAATAGGTTTCAGCCCATTGATCCAAATAATCTCACTCCCGAAGAAGACAAAGCTCAACATTTCAATGACTTGGCCGTCACTGCCTTGTTCAATGCTTTGAGTGATTCCGAGTTCAACCGAGTCGATGGACTTGAAGAAGCAAAGGCAATTTGGGATAGACCCATGGTTACTCATGAAGAGATTTCAAGTGTCCACGAATCAAAGATTGAGCTCATTATTAGTGAGCTAAGCCATTTCACCTTGGAGGAAGGAGAGTCATACACAAAGATGTTTGACCGCTTGATGGTGCTTGTGACTCAATCTAACGGTCTAGGGTGCACCGATCTTACCAACAAGGCTGTCGTCAAGATCATCCTTCGTGTGATCACCCCCACCAACCGCAACCTTGTACAACTCATTCGAGATCAACCAAACTTTGACACTCTCACTCCACATGATGTGATTGGGAAGCTAATGATGGATGAAATGATGATAAAGGAGGCCGAAGTAGTTGAAGAGCTAAAGTCAGGCAAGAAAAAGGCTATTGCTCTGAAAGCCGTGAAGACCGTGAAGGAAGCCGAAGAAAGCACAAGTGAAGATGAGGAATCAAGTGGCCCCCTAACCAATGATGACATGGCATTGCTCGTGAGAAGATTCAATAAATTTCTCAAAAGGAAGGGCTACAAACCGGGGAGCCAGTCCAAGAATAAATGGAACAAGTCAAAAGGACGACACTCAACAAGGAAATGCTATGAGTGTGGAGAGCCTGGCCATTTCATTGACGATTGTCCGCAAAGAAAGAAAGAAGATAAGCATTACAAGAAGGACAAACACTAGGGCAAAGACAAAGAGAAGAGCAAGAAGTTCAAGCAACACAAGCACAAGGGGCATGCATACATTGGAGTGGAGTGGGATTCAAACTCCGACTCCGATTCAAGCTCCGACTCTGACAAAGGAGGAATCGCCTCCGTCGCCATTGCCGTGCCCTCTACTCCGACAACGTCGAAGGATCTCTTCGACAACTTGAGCGATGACGACGAAGACGCTCCAATGTGTCTTATGGCTAAAGGACGCAAGGTATCAACTAAAGAATCAATTTCCTCTATTGTTGATTCATGTCTTAATGATAGTGATGACGATAGTAATGATGATTGTGTACTCAAGTCAATTAAGGACTAGTGAGAGGAGAAAATATGAGGAATTAGTCAAAAGCTCAAAATTGACCAAATCCGAAATGACTAGTCTTGAGATCACCAATGCTTCACTTATAGAAGAACTTGCTAAAGCAAAGGATGCTTGCAAGACTCTTGAGTTGAAACTTGTTGATCTCAAGAATAGCTCTCCTATCGCCTCAACCATTAACTCCAACCCTTCATTACCTTCTACTAGCAATGGATGTGCTAGATGCTACAACGTTAATATTGATGCTTGTGCCACTAACCTTGAGGCTTTGCAAGTATTAGCTCATGAAAATGAGAAGCTCAAGGGAATGCTTGAAGATGGACTTCAAAAGTCCTACAAGGCTAGCAAAGGATTAGTGGAGTTTCTCGGTAAGCGCCAAGGTAACCTCATGAAACATGGGCTTGGGTATGTTCCACCCAAGGGCAAAGGAAGCCACATCGTGGTTGCTCCTTTGAACAAGCCCATCCACTTCATTAAAGCCGAAGGAAACTCTAAGTATAAGGCTCACTCTATCTTCTTTGCTTCTTATGTACTCAAGAGAACTAATCTCGGTCGAGTAGTTGCTTATCATATTGGGGGTAAGCCCAAAAATGCTTCTAGTGTGCAATCTATTTGGGTACTTAAATCTCTTGTCACTAACGTGCGCGGACCTAAACAAGTTTGGGTACTAAAGAGCAAAATCTAAATTTAATTTTGTAAGCCTACATCTCCGGTGGATCAAGTTAGATCTTGGATAGCGGATGTACACATCATATGACCGGAGAAAAGGCGATGTTCGCACATTTGGATGTCAATGGGACAAATAGTGAAAGCATCATTTTTGGCGACAATGGAAAAGGTGAAGTGGTAGGTCTAGCTAAAATTCTTATCACAAATGATTTCCATTTAAATAATGTTTTGCTTGTTGAATCACTAAGTTACAATTTGTTGTCCGTTGCTCAATTATGTGAAGCGGGCTACAATTATGTCTTTAGTGACAAGGGTGTGGATGTTATAAGAAGAAGTGATGGTTCAATAGCCGTTAAGGGTCGTTTAAAGGGGAATCTCTACCTAGTAGATTTTACTATGGATAGAATCAACCTTGAAACATGTCTTATGGCTAAGTCTAGCATAGGTTGGTTATGGCATCGCCGACTTGCCCATGTTGGCATGAGAAACCGTCACAAACTCCTTAAAGGCAACCACATTCTTGGATTAACCAATGTTGTCTTTGAGAAAGATAGGGTATGTAGCGCATGCCAAGCCGAGAAGCAAGTTGGAGCTTCTCATCCCACCAAGAACGTGATGACTACCTCAAGACCATTAGAGATGCTTCACATGGATTTGTTCGGCCCTGTCGCCTACATAAGCATTGGAGGAAACAAGTATGGTTTAGTTATTGTTGATGATCTTGTTTCACTTGGGTATTTTTCTTGCATGATAAAAGTGAAGCCCAAGGAACTATAAAGAAATTCATGAGAAGAGCTCAAAATGAGTTTGAAGTGAAGATCAAGAGAATTCAGAGTGACAACGGCACCGAATTCAAGAACACCGGTGTGGAGGAGTATCTCGATGAAAAAGGCATCAAGCATGAGTTTTCGGCTCCCTATTCCCCTCAACAGAATGGGGTAGCTGAAAGGAAGAATCGTACTCTCATCGAGATGGCGCGCATAATGCTAGATGAATATAAGGTCTTCGACATCTTTTGGGCGGAGGCTATCAACACCGCGTGTCACAGTACCAACCGCTTATATCTCCACAAGATCTTGAAGAAGACGGCGTACGAGCTACTCACTGGCAAGAAACCAAATGTTTCCTACTTTCAAGTCTTTGGAAGCAAATGCTATATCCTAAACAAGAGAGCTAAGTCTTCTAAATTTGCTCCGAAAGTAGATGAGGGTTTCTTACTTGGTTATGGGTCAAATGCTTATGCATACTGAGTTTTCAACAACACCACCGGTGTAGTTGAAATCTCGCATGATGTAACATTTGATGAAACTAACGGTTCTCAAGTAGAACAAGTTGATCATGCTATGATTGACAGGGAAGAACCACCGTGCGAAGCAATCAAGAAATTGGACATTGGGGAAGTGAGGACGATTGAGCAAGAAGCAACCCCGAGCACTCCAACTCAAAGTGTCCGAGATAAAACTCAGAATATCCAAACTAGTCCTAAGAGTACGGATGCAGACTTGGATGCTCCAGGTAATACTCCCTCTTCCTCAATGCAAGCACAAAATGGCTCGAACAACGCTCAAGATAATGAGGAACCTATCCAAAGAACCAATGCAACTATTCCTCATCCAAGAGTTCACCAGAGCATACAACGAGATCACCCAGTCGACAACATACTCGGAGATATTAACAAGGGAGTATCCACTAGATCTCGAGTTGCAAATTTTTGTGAATTTTACTCATTTGTTTCTTCTCTTGAGCCACTGAAGGTAGAAGAAGCATTGCAAGATGCGGATTGGGTGATGACTATGCAAGAGGAGTTAAATAACTTCGAGCGCAATCAAGTGTGGAAGCTTGTCGAAAGGCCTAAGCAAAACGTGATTGGAACAAAATGGGTATTTCGAAATAAGCAAAACGAGCATAGAGTAGTGACTAGAAACAAAGCCCAGTTGGTTGCTCAAGGTTTCATACAAATCGAAGGTTTGGATTTCGATGAAACATATGCTCCTGTAGCTAGGCTTGAATCTATTAGAATATTACTTGCCTTTGCTACTCACCATGATTTTAAGTTGTATCAAATGGACGTAAAAAGCGCATTCCTAAATGGACCACTCTCCGATATGGTCTACGTTGAGCAACCACCCGGCTTCGAGGACCCAAACTTTCCGGACCATGTCTACTTCCTACACAAGGCGCTATATGGACTCAAACAAGCACCAAGAGTGTGGTTTGAATGTCTTCGAGATTTCCTTCTCGATCAAGGTTTTATAGTCTGAAAGGCCGACCCCACTCTCTTTACTAAGCATATTGATAATGATTTATTTGTCTGTCAAATTTATGTTGATGACATTATTTTCGGGTCTACTAATGAACAATTGTGTAAGGAGTTTAGCAGGATCATGACCAAGAGGTTCGAGATGTCCATGATGGGCGAGTTGAAGTTCTTCCTCAGTTTTCAAGTCAAACAACTCAAGGAAGGAACCTTTATATGCCAAACCAAGTACATCAAGGACATGCTCAAGAAGTTCGGTATGGAGAACGCCAAGCCAATCAAGACGCCAATGCAAGCTAACGGGCATCTAGACCTCAACAAAGAAGGTAAACCTGTCGTCCAAAAGGTATATCGTTCGATGATCGGATCTCTACTTTACCTTTGTGCATCTAGGCCCGATATCATGCTTAGTGTGTGCATGTATGCATGATTTCAAGCCGCCCCAAAAGAGTGCCACATGGTGGCCGTTAAGAGAATCTTGAGATATTTAGTGCATACTCCTCATTTTGGGCTTTGGAATCCAAAAGGTTCATCATTTGAGCTAGTTGGTTATTCCGATGTGGATTATGCGGGTTGCAAAGTGGATAGAAACAGTACTTCGGGGACTTGTCAATTCTAGGAAGATCTCTAGTCTCATGGTCCTCTAAGAAACAAAATTCCATAGCTCTATCCACAGCCGAAGCCGAATATATAGCGGTCGGGAGTTGTTGTGCACAATTGCTTTGGATGAGACAAACCCTAAACGACTATGGCCTAACCTATATCATCGCCTGCCCTATCATCATCTACCTCTTCTACTTCAGCTTGAGAGAATGACTCGCCGTGGTGCACCCACACTCATAGCTTGGCATGAAACCGTGCTTGACAAAGGTCTAGCGCCACCTTTGTCTTGTCATGTTTGGACAAATTTTGGCACTTGCTGCATGGGCACCTCACCTTATCGGTACTAGACAAAGAGAATGCACGGTTCACAAAAGCCGTAGTCTTAGCCACCCACTCATCCGAGTGAGCCCCACTCTTATCCCAACCATCATACATCCATCGCCGATCGTCACCCATACTTGAGGCTATAGATTAAAGCAAGTGTAATCATGAGTTTTTTCGTTCCTATATATATCATGGCCCTACATCTATAGGTAAGGATATGTCCTAAACCCACCAAGAGTGGCCGACAGAGACGGATTTATAGCGAAGTCTGTAGGGTCCGAAAAAAATTTAATAACATAACCCGCTGTTCTCCATCGCACGCCGGATATGGTGCAGCGGAGAACATCAGGGTTATGCCGTCGAAATCTCGTTCGGACCCCGTGGCTCATCATAAATACCACGCTCTATCGGTCACTCCGATGCTGTCCAAAAAAGGGACAATTCCGGATCAGACATCTCACATGTGTGGCGATGTGTGGCGGCCGTCCGAACGGGTAACACATAGGTTTCATCACACTAACAAACAGAATTTGGAAAGGTAAGTCTTCAAGAACATGCATATATGAAATAAAATGTATGGTCGGTCAATGTAAGACATGTACATTGTATTATTCAGCTTGTCTAACCATGTAGCGGTAAGGCTTAGTCTATTTATTTATTTTTAATGGGAAAGCCTTAGAGTAATTATTGAATGCTCTTGATTTAAATTGTAGATTTAGATTGAACAGTTTCAGTTGTCATATATTCGTACAAGAATAAATTCAGGATAACCATACGGCCATACATGCATGAAACCTGTATATATACACGCACACAACACAACACAATTTGGCATGGTTAATCTGGTGATATACTATGTGATTTCATTACCAAAAGAGAAAAAGAACATGCATATATGGAATTTCCGTTTTTTGTTACCTACTACTTCGCCTTTAAAATTGATGCTTTGAGTGAATTTTGTATTCAGCGAGTTAGGGCAAGAAGAGCTATTCTGATGCGTGGATCTTGCTAAGAATGTGGCTTAATCTTTTAAAAAATTGACAATGATATGACAGGCAGCTAATAGCTCAGGAAATCCAGTTACTCTCACTGCAGTGACTGAGCTAATAAAATACGCAGCTAATAGCTCAGGAAATCCAGTTACTCTATCTGCAATGATATGATAGGTAGCTAATAGCTCAGGAAAAATTGACAATGATATGACTAGTGTGGTGGACGGCTGCGGTGCAGGACTGAGCTAATAAAATACACAGGGGTGGTGTTTCCATCTAGACTTCAAAAATATGCCATCTAGAGATGTCATTTATTTATTAATACGATTGCGATGTGATCAACACTGTTCTGTTCCGCATAATTGGGTGTTTCCTATTTCTAAATTGTGGACTCGTAGTACTAAGTACATACTTCATGCCTCAGATATTTAGTTGAGAATATTCAGGCTGTGTACTGCAAAAGATCCTGCCCGTATTCTAGATGCCTTTTCTCTAAAACCATCTTCATGTGATCCACACAGTTCTGATCTCTTTTTTTTCCTCAGAGAAATAACACAACTCTTAATATTGATGTGCTATGCACCATTCTGTCTTGTTTCAGTATCCTGAATCTTGATGTGCTCCCTAGTTAGATTCGAAATATTTTTGAAAACAAATTGTTCTGTTTGAACGCTGAACAACATCGGTTTAATTTAAAACTCTAGGATCGAAAATTTTGCTTTCTTGTTTTAGTTTTCTTTTAGATTAAGCTCGTGTTCCAACAGTGGGAATGATGGCTGCAACGTGACGCCAAGACGGTCAAGTGGCCTTTTGGGTGACGAGGGACAATACAGATGGATATTTCTCTCTTGGCTGGCGATGTTAGCATTGCGTGGTCACTTGGACACCTCTATGCAGTGACAACATTGTATGCCTGTCCTGCTTGCATGCTTTCTCCCAGGCGGATGCTTCCACCATCTTTGTTGGGGGCTATTTCATCTTAGGAGTGACTACATTTGCAATAAGAGTGACTCGATACATATTGCAATTTCTAACACCAAAATACGCACTTGAACACTAAGAAACAAAATTCTAGCCTATGCCATCGTGGTCGATTATCGTAAAGTTGCACAATCCAAAAGCTTTCATCCTTTATATATATGCGAATTATCCATTTAGCCAATGCAATGTAAATTCAAAAAGTAACACATACATCGCCATCGCCTACTAACGGCTACGAAAATCCCGTAGCAGATGGCAAACCACCAAACCCTCGATAAGCCCTAATCAAATTGTGTCTTTCTTCCGCATAATTCAAAAGCTCGTTAACAACAAAAATAAGCATCGCAGCACCTTACATCAAATTTCATTGTATGAAACTACCATATCCCAAATGTACATCTGACCAAAGCACTAATTTGGTGTTAATACCTCCTATTCCCTAACCAACAAATGTGTATGCTTCATGAACGAGAGCGCGATTAGCATCGAACACGATCAAATTATCGTGATATCGCAGCAACGGACGCCGAGATCACAGCAGAAACAAGCGGATAAGCACGCACGTGGACAAATCCCAAGGAAACGAGAGAAATCGGAGGCATGCTCACTGCGGCGAAGCGCCTTGTGCGCGTCGGCGTGGAGCGCAGCGACGTGGCGACGCCTTTGAGGATGCGGCCTACTCCCACGCCGGCACCGGCCGGCAATACCGACCACGGCGCGAAGAACTCCACCAAAGACCACCCTGCTCGAAGTTCAAGACTGTGTCGGAACGAAGGCACCACACCCTCGACTCGGTGAGAAGCCCAAATGGAGGAGCCGATCCGGAGACGGAGGGGAGTGGTAGGCGAGCGAGACCTTGATTTTAAGTTGTTGGGGTTGAGCCGAGGACCGGGAGCCGCGGAGTAAAGGAGGCAGCCGGGAGGCCGCGACGCAAGGGAAGGGAGAGGACGGTGTCTGGGGCAAGCGGAACGGGGCGACGGCGGCGGCTGGGCGGCGGTGGCGCGCAGGGCGGGCGCAGGGCGGCGGCGGGCGGGCGCGAGGGAGCGGGGCGGCGGCGACACGCGGAGATGAGCGGAGACTAAAGCAAAGGAAATTGCCGAGCCGAAATAACCTGGGTCAATTAAGTCGTGCTATTTTCGTGGGTTTCCCTAGCCGATTTAAAATTAATTAATTTTCGCTGGCCACTTTCAACAACCGAAAAATAATAAGGTTCACGAAACCATAACCCGGTTTACTTTCATGGGTTGCTCTTTGTCGATTTAAAATAAACTAATTTCATCGGCTATATAGAAGCCGGCGAAAAATTAAACCGTAACTTTCGTCGGTTATTGTTGGCCGTCGGAAATAAATAAAATGTCGTCGGCTTTCTTAAAAGCCGACGAAAGTTAAATTGCCCGACGAAAATTTTCAGGATTCCTGTAGTGTCTCTTATAGGGTATTTAGTTAAATTGTTTGTGTTATGTATGTGCTACGCTATGGTTGCATTCGTGTTTAAACGCACGTCTAGTAAGGTAATGGTCTTTTTATGAAAAGGGTAAGTAATCTGAAACAAGTGCATCGTTGTTTGAACATGTTTTGATTTGTTTGATGAACTTTATGTGCCTTGCGATCAAGAATTTATGCTGCATCTCTGGATTGAATGTTATGTGCGTTGTTTAATGAATTCCGTCTAGATGCCATGATGACATCTTGCTAAATTTTACTTTCATATTTACGTTCACTAGTTTGATAGGCTAGTGGGAATACTGAAAGTATGGAATTAGATTGCGAAAATGGATTGATTTATGATCAAGATAGATGGAATTAATAATTACTCGAGTAATGGTGATGTGAGTATGAATATGAGTGTTGAGGAGGTGATTATGAGTGTTGAGAATGTGATTATTGACTGTTGCGAATGTGATTACGAGTGTTGGGAATGTGATTATTGAGTGTTGCGAATGCGATTATGAGTGTTGAGGATGTGAATGGTAATTTATGGATGTGAGGAGTGGCTGATGTTTATGTATTTGGCTATGGCTATGCAAATGTGAGAAATGAATGTAGTTTGCAAATTGGTTTATGTCAATTGCATTTGTGCATTCGTGATGGAAGAGGCGACCCATTCTGATGCGGGCCTCTGTGCTCACATGTAGTGAGTACGAAAGTCCTACCTCGTAGTCCCATATACGTGGTTGTATGGGAGCGAGTAAGTAAGAGTAGGCACCCTCCACCACGGGGTGGAAGGGGAATGAGAGGGTGCACACCGACGGGTGTGCACTTGGCCATACCGGTATGTGCTAGAAGAGGAGATGAGACATGCATGATGCATCATATGCATGAGAATTGTGAAATATGCATTGCATTGACAATGGTGAATCATGTTTATTGAGTTGATTGTGATGTATGGATGTGAGATTCTGTTTTTGTATGGCATATTTGCATATGCATTGCATTGATGATGATGAATCATGTTTAAATGAGTTGATTGTGATGTATGGATATAAGATTCTGCTTTTGTATGGCATATTTGCATATACATTGCATTGACAATGATGTATGGATATGAGGTTCTTCTTTTGAATGTTTTGTGCACCTGAGCATTGAAGGCAACGAATCGAGCCTGTTAATGGTTAATCGTGGAGCTAATGGCAATTATAGGTTGAGGATTGAGTCGTGGACTCATTCAAAAGGTGGCTATCGAGGTATGAGTAAGTTTAAATAATTCTTGAGATGGTTGTGGTATTTGGAATCAGTTTTCGGTTCATTTATTTATCCATTTCAGTCAAGTATTTCGTTTGATTTGGTTGCATTTTTTTATTGTTGCACTTTGCTGAATCTTGGACTCACGCTTGTTTGCCTCCTGTTTTAGGTACCTTGAAGCTGATTTGTCGGGTTGGAAGTAGTAACACGTGCACGTCTGCGGTCTCCAGCAAATTCATCTAACCAATTCGTCACATCTGGATGTAATTAATGTAATTGTAATTTAGTGTTCATCATGATGAAATTTATTAATTTGTGTTGGGTGTGTGATTGATTAACTAAGGACCTGCTAGAATGATATATACCTGCTGCTATTCTTTTGTCTGCTAAGTGGATGTCCTCTGTTCTAGAGAGGTCATGCTGAAATTTTTTAAGTTTCGGTGGCTTAGTTTCTAAGCCGGTCTTAATAGTTGAGAGGGTTGGTAGCATCCATGGCGCGCATGGGCTCCGGGGTGTTACACTCCATTCTTTGATTCCTCTTAGATGGCTTCATCCCAAGGTGGTTCGGGCACCGGCAAGCGCCCATCCGGTGACGATATCCCCGTTTCTTCTTCCGTGTCAGGCTCCTCTTCCAAGAGGCAAAGGCACACCATGAGGAAGATGAGTGAGGGCCAGCTCAACTAGTTGCCTACTCCACCTCCGGCACCATCTGCTCAAGCCCAAGCCGCTCAAGTCGATTCCAATGAGCATCTTGCCGATACCCATGCAAGACTCCGTGAGCAGAAAAAGAAGCTTCATCAGGCAACCCGTGCTATGATTGGTCCTCTTGAGAAGAGTCGTCCTGTGTGAAAGTATCCTGGCCAGATGAGTCGTCTTCGTATGGTAGACTACAGAACTGGGTCAGGCAAGGGAAAGGCAATTGTAGAACAAAGGAACAAGGATCCGCTGGAGTTTCACCAAGATGAATACGTGGACAAGCGGTTTTGGAACAAGTTTCATTCTGACTTCTATGTGTTTGTGTTGTATCCATTGGAGCATTCTGTTGTGAAGATGAAGACTATCGATTGGGAATATATGGTGGATCTTCACAATTTAGTTTTCGATGAGGTAATTCAAATCTGTGAGCGCCATCAGGTAAAGAACATCATGAGCTTCCACTATTCTTGGAATGAAGAAGTGATCATGCAGTTCTACTCCACCTTGTACTTTGACAAGAAAGAAGATGCTATATGGTGGATGACAGATGAAGTGTGGTATGTGGCCACCAAAAGGACCTTTGCTAGGGTTTTGCAACTGAGGTCAGTTGATGGAGATGCCAAGTTGCATAATAAGAAGGCTCTAACTCCTGAACAGCTTGAGGATCTCTATAATCATTTGCAGCACTTCGTTGTTGGAACAATTAAGGGTCTAAAGGATGTGCCTGCTGTTCTTCTCAGATTGCTAAGGGTCACTCTTTGGCCCAAGGAAGGTGATGCGTCGTCTATCAACTCCTATGGACGGAATTTGCTATTCCATTTGGTGGAGAAGACCCATGGATTTGACATAGTGGATTTCTTGTGGGAAGCCATTCGCCACAACTCGATGAGCAACGTCAGTAGCTGCGGGTATGCTCCCTTCATTATGGCTTTGATTGATCATGTGTCCGGGCTCGATTTCATCAAGGATGTAGAGCACATGTCATACAAGGTCCGACCTCCTTCAGCCTCCGCAACACCTGCAACTCCGAGTGCTCCCGTTGGTCAGCGAACCAGGGGTCACCCGTCTCGAGCCAGTTCTTCAGGTCCTCCTCCAGCTCCAGCTTCTCCTCCTGGCTCTCCTAGCTCCAGCAGAGACACCATTAAGAGGATGCTCAAGTGCCTGTTCTGCCTGTGCCAAGACATATCTACTCAAGTCAAGGAGACCCGTCAGGAGATTCGTGAGCATCACCGAGAGTTTCGAGCCTATCGCCGCCGGCAAGGCGAGGACATTCCTGCCAGTGAGTCAGAGGAGTCCTCTGATGGACCCACTGTGGACTCCGCTACTCAAAGAATCGCTTGGTATTGGTCAAGAACTCGAGCAAGCGGCAGTGGCAGCGGCGACGGTAGCGAGGAAGATGATTATCAACCTTCCGGCGACGACGAGTGATCTTTGGATGTCTTGAGCGCCTCCCTTTTTGGATGTCTTGATGCCAAAGGGGGAGTGTTTAGTCTTTAGCGTTGTTTGGGTGGTTGCGTGCTTAGTTGCTTTATCTGGTTGAACTTGTTGCGTTGCTTGTGTGTCTTGTGATCTTATTTCCTAGTTCGTTGGATTATTGCTTGCTTAACATTATCGTTGCTCATTATTGAATCATGTTATTTACATATTGTCTTGCTTATCTATTTGATGCAAATTAATATATCCTTATTGATTGATCCCTCGAATGCAATGATATAGGGGGAGCTCTTGCAAAAATTCTCACTAAATATGTGCATTTGATCTCATTTCTTTTCTCTAATGCACACACTTAGGGGGAGCTCTACTATATGTTTTGCATTCTAAATGAAAATTCAAATCTCTGTCTTTTCAATTAAAGCTTTCAAATTGTGTTGTCATCAATACACCAAAAAGGGGGAGATTGAAAGTGCATCTAGGCCCCTCAAGAGTTTTGGTGATTAATGGCAACACAATTGAGTATACTAATGGTTCAAGTGAGAATTCGTGCAGAGATTGTGAAGGCATCATCATAAGAAAGCGATTGGAGATCCCCACCATATTTAAGATTTGAAAAGGCGGCATCAAGACATTGGTTGTAGATTTTCTATTTAATTGAGTCTAAGGATTGCCGTACTATTAAGGGGGATACGACGGGAAATCGCATCTAGGATATACTTGTGCTAAAAGGATGAAAATTGCATAGCAAAAGTTTAAAAAAACATTACATTTCCTCTAAATATTCATTTCTGGCCGAGTGGGTTAGGCCGGAGTATCCGGACATTAAGTCCGGATACTCCGGGTTGTACCCCTCGGTAGCTGCTTTCTCAATTAGTCCGGAGTATCCGGGGTTTTAGTCCAGACACTCTGGGTTAAATGAGTCCGGAGTATCCGGGGTTTAAGTCCGGGCACTCCGGGTTAAACCTTTGGTACAAGTTTAATCTTCTTCAATCCAGAGACTCCGGGGTATTTGTCCGGATACTCCGGGTTGTGCACAGCTTACTTATAACGGTTGTATTTTGGGGGACCTATTTAAGCCCTCACTCTCCACCTACCCGGGTATAAGCTCCATTATTGCGTTGTTCAACTCTCAAGCTCTCACTCCTACACTCTTGAGCCCTAATCTCTTTCCCCCACTTGAATCTTGAGTTTGATTTGAATCTTTGGGGAGAAAGGAATTGATTTGAGTGCCTTGAGCTTGCATCTTTGATTCTTGAGTACAAATTTCATCCTCCAAGACGATTTAGCGACGTATTTGTTACTCTTGGAGTTTGAAGGACTCCTAGACGGCAAGGAGTCACCGGGAGCCTCCAATACTTGGTGTGGTGAGCCCCAGAGGTTTGTGAAGGCAAGTCTCGCCTCCGAAAGGAAAGGGGCAAGAAGTGAAGACCGGCGAGTGCTTTGTGCAACACTTGGAGGATAGTGGTCAAGAGGGACCCGGGCTTTGTGCCTCCTCAACGGAGACATAGGATTCCCTTCAACAATCCGAACTTCGGGTAAAAAATCGTTGTCTTCGTATTATTCATTTCTTCTTGCTAGGGTTTGTGTTCTTGGACTTTTGGGAGCCCCGATCTACTCTATGACTGTGTTTGGTTCTAGATCTACACCATCCTTAGGTACCTGATAGTATTTAGAATATTTGTGTTCAATTAGATTGTTAAAAAATTGTTGAGATTTAAAATATCACTTCGAGGTCTACAATCCGGAGTATCCGGACAAATTACCCCGGATAGTCCGGACATACCAGAGTATCTGGACAAAATACCGGACACTCCGGGCTTGGACCCTCGGGAGATTTTATTTTGCTGCAAATTTTTTATTCGCCTATTCACCCCCCCTCTAGGCGACATCTCTGGTCCTTTTAGTCCATACAGCACAATAGCTCGCACCCTACCGTCGAGTCGACAATGAGGTCAACACGCGGTAGGGGGTAAGGATGCTTCGGGCAGGCCTTGTTGAAGTCAGTGAAGTCGACACACATCCGCCACTTTCCATTGGATTTCTTGACAAGCACAAGGTTGGGAAGCCACTCAGGGTGAGAGACTCCCCGTACGATCCCTGCGCACAGCAGCTTCTCTACCTCCTCCCGAATGGCATCTTGCCGCTCTGGTGCATGTCTCTGGACCTTTTGTCGGACCGGACGCACGCCTAGGAGCGTTGCCAATTGCTGCTCGATCACCTCCCTGGGGACCCCAATCATATCGGACAGTTGCCAGGCGAATACGTCGGAATTAGACCAGATGAAGGTGACAAGCGTGTCTTCCTATTTGGCGCTGAGGCTAGTGCCAATGAAGACGGTCTTCTCGGGCTCGCCCTCACTTAGGTAGACCACCTTCACCTCGTTGGTCGAGCTGGGCGAGGCTCGGGTCTGCGCCTGAGGGGCTCCCGGAAAGGCGGCATCAGCCGGCTTCACGCAGGTGGCACCGGCCAGCTCCAGTGCGTGCTTGTAGCAACGCAAGGCTTCTGGCCTATCCACCCGGATGGCTGTGGGGCCACTTGACCCTGGTATCTTCACCACCATGTACCCATAGTGGGTTACCGCCATGAAATTGGCCAACGCCGGTCGGCCCAGTATGGCGTTGTACGGGAGGTCGAAGTCAGCGACTTCAAAGTCGACCAACTCCGTACGGTAGTTGCTTTCCTCCCCGAAGGTGACGGGGAGGCGCACCTGGACCAAGGGGATCGAGCCAGACCCTGGGGCGATGCCGTAGAAGGGTAAGGCCAGGCGCAGCTCTTGGCTCGATATTTGGAGTGCCCGAAATGCCTAGGAGGACAGGAGGTCGATGGAGCTCCCTTCGTCCACGAGCACTCACCCGAGCCTCACGTTCCGGATCATGGGTGAAACCACGATCAGAAGGTGACCTAGGCCAACAGTGCTCTCAGGGTGGTCAGCCTGACTGAAAGTGATCGGCAACTCCGACCACTTCAGCATCCGACACGCCCTTGAACTCAACGCCGTGGCGCAGACCTCCCTCCTTAGATGTTTTGTACGTCGTGTTGGAAGGGTAGGTGGACGAACCACCACGAATGTACACCACGGTGTGGTCTGCCTATTGGAAGGCCAACGAGGCAGGGTCTTTGTCTTGATCGTCGTCATGGGCGCGCCTCCTGCCGGCCGCTGACCATTTACTCACAACCCGGCAGTGGCAGTCATGGGTGTTGGTCCTGTGGATCGGGCAGAAGGGTCTGGCCTCCTTCTCCTCACGGCGGTCGTTCCTCCAACCGCGGCGATCGCCTTGCCGGTCACGGCGGTCTCACCCTCGTGGCTTTGTATCCTTATGCTCGCGCTCAGCGGTTAGGACTCGCCTAGACTCAACCGCCTCGCGCCTCCTCGCCCTCTTGTTCGCCGGATCGGGATCCTTCGAAGTCCCAGCTTCGTCTCCATCGCGCCCGCGCGTGGGACCAGACGCCGGCCCCCGAGCCTCTGCTGCCCGCGGGCACTTGTGCGCCAGGGAGAAGAGCTCGGAGGTGGTGGTGATGTTGCGGGTGGCCATCTTCTCCCGCATCTTGCGGTCTCGAACACCTCTTCGAAAGGCGATGACAACCGACTGCTCCGAAATCCAGCGGATCGTGTTGTGACAATTGCAGAATAGTCGAATGAAGTCACGCAACCACTCCCCTCTTTCCTACTCGAGGGCATAGAGATCATCCTCCACATCCGGTTGTGCGAAGGAGCCTTAAAAATTGGCAACAAAGAGGCCGCACAACTCCTCCCACGAGCGTACTGATCCTCGCGGGAGGTTCAACAGCCAAAACTGGGCGGACCCCGTCAAGGCTGTTGGGAAGTAGTTGGCCATGGCCTTTTCAGACCCACCAGCGGCCCGCACCACCGTGGTGTAGATCTGCAAGAACTCCTCCGGGTTGGTGGTGTCGTCGTAGTTCCCGTGGAGGCCGAGCGAAACCTCTCGGGCCACGCCACACGATGCAGTCGTTGGGAAAACGCCTGGCATCTGACGTCGTAGGGAGAGTCGTGCCGTCCACCTGAACCCTAGACTGGAGACCGTGCCAGGGAGTGCGGATCGCGACTCCCCAAAGAGTCGGAGGAGCAGACCTCTTCCTCGCTATGCAAGTGAGAGTCATGGGAGGAGCTCTCATCCCTAGGAGCCATCCGCCTGTTGCGGCCATGCTCCTGGGCGCGACGGCGCTGCAAGTGGTCATGCAAATCATCGCCGCACTGCCGGTGACGTTTTTCCAGATGAACTCTCAGGTCCTCGCGGCTCCTTGCGGAACTGGGACCCTCTTCTTGTATGCCCTTTCCTTTATCCTAGCCCTCCTGGCCAGGACGCTTCTCGCTCGGGCGGCTAGAAGCTTGGGTGCGGTCAGGACGCACCGTTAACCGAGGGGTGCCAACGGTTCCCGACCAGTCAGGCATCCCTACAAGGAGCTGGGCCGCATCTATGAGGCCAACAATATCCTGCAGCCATGGCGTGGCCAGGGTGTCTCCTGCAAGTTCCATCGGAGGGTGGTCCAGGAGGAGATGGACTGCATGCAGGTTCTAGGCTGGAGTGGAGGCCTCCATGGCCAGCTGACGCCAAACTGGAGGTTCAGCCGCTGCCAGGGGGCACCACCGCCTCCCTGCGGGGGCGGCGTGAGGTGATCCCTCATCCAGCGAGAGTATCGGGACGTGTTCTGAGCGCTGCTAGCCTCCGCCGTTTCTTGCTGTTGTGAGTGCGAACCTGCCATCACCAGATGCGTGGTCCCTGCAAACAAAAGACCGAAATCCACCGGAGAGATGGCCGAGTGAGCCAACCACTAGCCCCCTACCTGGTGTGCCCCTATCGGCGTATTTTGCCCGCCAGGACCCCGTCAACGGACAGGGGGTCCTCCGAGGATGGAGGTAATGATTCGGTAGAGGGCGTCTTCGAGGTTGGAAACCCTAATGACTCTCACGTGAAGGATTCTGGAGATCAACAGATCAAAGAACATAGCGATGTACCCAGGTTTAGGCCCCCAAGCTGGGTAATAGCCCTACATCCTGCTAGATCTTCGTTGTTGTGTATTAGGCTGGCTACAATGTTCTTCATTAAGTTTGTCCAACTGTTAGTTCGAAACCGGCTCCCCTTCCCCCATGCACCAGAGCCCCCTTATATAGAGTGGGCTAGCTCGGGTAGGTAGGAAGGCGACGACATACTGATCTATGACTCATTAATTACACCCATCACTGTGGTCTTATCATATTGACCCATGACTCATTTATTACACCCATCGTTGTAGCCTTGTCCTTCAAGTTTCATTTAATGCCGCTGTATGGCTTCGCTCAGTCCGCCCAGGATGTGACGTTCCTGCGACGGGTTTGGTGTGAGGTGTCAGAGGGATGGGCCGTCGCATGTTGATAGTACAATTTCTCGCAATCAATGGCCCTGACACAGCATGTCAGGCTCTGGCACAGCGCGTCAGGGGAAGGAGACTTCGAGGCGAAGCCTCCCTATCATTCCTTTGGTCATCCGTGCCGATACGGATCACCCGCCTGCTCTCCAGGCCGCCACGGAGGCCAACACCGGGCGAGCAGGGCCTGATCGCCTACCTACTCGCCAAGCCACCACGCAGGCCAGCGCCAGCCTAGCAGGGCCTGATTGCCACGTGGTCTTACTTATCCGCAGCGGAGAGGGTACCCTGGCATAAAGTACACCAACAACTTCCTCTACACGCACGACTCTACTTCCGCTGCATCTACGCATCAAGGGTAACAATCCGTGATCCCCTACTTGCATGTGATCCTGGGTGTCCACAGTAGAAAATTTTGAATTCGTGCTAGCGTAGCCTCCGCGTTCCCCTCTAAAAATCTCTTGGGATTTTGGTTTAGAGGTTGTGGCTTGGGTTAGGGTTCAAGCCATGGTAGTTTTTCTTGCTGTTTAGCTATGATTTGGGGTGGTTTGGGGGAAAACACTAGAGCTGGTCGAGATGCTCAGTTCGGGCAGCACCAACTCTGATTTTCAATTGATGATTTGGGGACCTTAGAAGCTTTTCCTAAGGGTTAGCTATCGAGAACGTTGTAGATCGTCATCTTACGTTTAATTAGAGTCCAAGAGCTCAAATTTCGTACAGCCGTTTAAACGTTATTTTAGTTTCTTTGCCTGCTGCGCAATCTCTGTTCTAACAGGTAGCAACCGTGTTGAACTGCGATTTAGGGCAACTTCAAAGCCGATTTGAAATTTTTCAATAACTAGAGTTAGATGGGAAATTTTCTGTAGATATCAAAAAGATCTTCATTTTCTTGATTTGGGGTTTTCTATCAATATTTATGCTCAGTTGAAATGTGCTATCCAGAACACTGAATTTCTGCTGGATGTTCAGAAATGGGCAGATCTAGATCGATGTTCAGATTGAGTTTTGGGGGTCTTTTGCTCAGTTCCAGAGGGGTTAGTTGTTGCGAAAATTGTGAATGGTTTCCTTAAGTTTTGTTAGAGATAAAGAACACCAATTTTGGATCAACCATTTAAAAGTTATGATTGTTTTAGTGCCTACTGTCCAGAGTTACTGCTGATTTGCAGTAGCTTCGGGTTTATATTGCTTTGAGCTATTTAGAGGCTTTTCCTGAGAGATTGTCTATTGAATAAATTGTAGATCAAAGTCTTTTGTTTAATTAGAGCCCAAGAATATAACTTTTGGTTTAGCCATTTAGAAGATATGACCAATTGTGTGCCTGCTATTAAGATTTGTTTCCTGCTAGCAGTAGCCGTGATTTTGTGCTATTTAAGGCTAGTTAGGGGACGAATTAAATTATTCATATAACTAGAGAAAGTTAAAAAATTTCCTGTAGATTTCAAAAACATCTTTGTTTACTGAATTTGGATTTGTATGCTAGAAGTTATGTTTATTGGAAGCTAGCTGCCCTGGGAGGCAGCATGCTGGAAAAGAAATATATATGGGCTAGGTTTGGTTTGTTCCTAGATGAAGTTTTGGGGCATGTTGAGCAAGCTGAATCTTGAGGGTAAGTTTTTGGTAGCTCACCTATAGCCCATGCTTCCATTGTTTGGGTTTTTGGGTTAGAATTTGTAGCCTTTCTGCTATCGGGATAATAAGAAGTGGATTTTGGTTCTTCATGTGAGAAAGCAAAGTTGGATTGAATGTAGGTGCGACGTTGAAATGTTGTGATTGTGTGATATTGAAATATATATGCAATTGCTATTTTCAGGTGGAGTGACTCCAGGAGTGGCCTCATTGTCACGCCACTATGCTCCTCACGGGTAGAGTCAAGTGTATCATGTTGATAAATTGCTAGAAGGATTTGTGACTTACTTTGCTAGTATTCTCGACTACATGATATTTATGAGTATGATTGTGCTTGTGATTAGGAGGTTGCTTATGATGATGCAAATGTTAAGAGTATGAGTTTAAAGAATATGTCAATGCATATGGATTTGTTATGGTGATGAGAATGCAGTTTGCAATTTAATTCATTTCATTTGCAATTGTGCATTCATAATAGAAGATGTGTCCCGAGTGGGCCTCTGTGTATCACACGTAGTGAGAGATGAAAGTCCTACTTCGGTAGGCCCATCCACGGGCTGCATGGGAATGCGAGGGTGCACACCGACGGGTGTGTGCTCAGCAATACCGGTATTTGCTATGAAAATGTGCATTATGAGCATGCATGTGCATCGCATGGTTAAAGAGTAAAGAACATTAAGTTATGATGTTGTTCTTACGTGCAGAGGTCTTACCATATTTGAATTGCTCTAATATCTTGTTTTAAATTAATTCTAATAATGTGATACACTTTGCTGAGTTTTGAACTCACGCTTGTTTTGTATTATTTATTTTAGGTACCTCCACAACGGCATTATGGGAGAGGGCTTAGCATCACTTCATTCACTTGTTATCACTTACTCTAGGCTTTTGGGTTGTTAAAAAGGCGATGTATTTTGTTTTACTAGTAGTTGTCGATTAAGATCTTGCTTTTGGTCTAGTTCCTTATGTAAAAGATTGCATGGGTGTTTGTTTGGTTGAGCTCATCTCCCTTAAATTACTTATGTGATGTTAGTTCAAGTTTATGGTCATGATGTAGTTATGATACATTGTTCTCGCTTTGCTTTATCTACTTCTTTATCTTTGATATTGTGGTTGTGGAGTGATTATTTCCTATTGTATGCTTGCTGAATTTTACTCCAAATGCGTAGGAATCATGCTCAAATATTTAGCAATTTTGGTGAAATTGTTGTTGTTTGGTGTCTATGGGTGTAACATTTAGGGCACGTGAATGCCGGGGTGTTACACTTCCTCCAAGCCGTCTAGGACCACAAAGATCCAAAAGTAATAGACTATCCACAAGTCCTGTCTCTTGGTTCACTTAACAAAGCACTAACTTGACTAAGCTTGGAGCCAAACACTTAAAAGTGTTAAGTTTTTGAGTTCAAGGTTGAAGCATAGTCTCCTTGATGGAGTGGAAGCTCTAGAGTGTTAAAATGTCAAGGAGATCAAAAGATATCAAAAGTTTTGTGGAGGAAAGCTCAAGAAATGCTTATATAGCCATTTGAATTGTAACTAGCCATTACACCTACCACATGAGCCACTGGAACGTGTCAGACTATCAAAAATAGACTAACACATTTGCTACGGACTTAGCAAAAATTGACTCAGAGATTAGCTCTTTGCACTCCGGACTAATATTGCTTACATGAACATTTGCGCTGGACTATATTTACTTGGTTCGTCGTACATGGGATTTTAGAATATTTTGGTCTAGCGAAAAGATATGATTTTGGACATGCGCACCGGACCGATAAATTTGGTCCGCCGTAGAAGGATTTGAAGGAAGTTTATACCAACAGACTTTTTGAAAGAATAGATATGAGTCTAGCCGAGAGGAATACATCTGCGCCGAACTAAATTATGTGTTAGCAGAAGTCGGTCTGGTGTGAATGGTGTACGCTCAGTTAAACTTTTATTCAAGAGACTTTTAACAACAGACCAAAAAGAATGGTCCGGCGAAGACAATCCTTGCACCGGACTAAATTTTATGAGTAGACTAAAATGGTCCGCCGTGAATGAAATATGCTCAGTTAGAAATTTTGACTAAGTAGATTTCTGCATCGGATCAAAAAGAAATGGTCCGGTAAAGACTTTAGTTGGCTCCAGACAAAATTTTTGACAAACAAGAATAGTCCAGCTGAAATGGAATTTTGACTGAGGTTGCGCCGAACTTAAGGAAATAGCAATGAAGTTGAGTCCGAGGAAACACATACTGTTTCTTTAAGGAAAGGATTGATTTTAGAAAACATGATTAAAGGATTTTGACTCCAAGCAGTCTAATTAATCTTAGCCCATGAACCAAAATTTTAACTTGTGCAAAATCCCCCTTAATAGTACGACCAAACTAAAATAATTCTAGCTACTTGGCTTGAATCATCTTCCAAGCCAAATCTAGTAACAAGGATCCTTAATCTTGACCTTTTTGATGTCTTCTTCGATACTTCAACTAGTATTCTTCATAGTTTAGTGGTCATTGACTTAATCATCAACACCAAAACCATACAATTATATATAAGATAAAAATTAGGGGGCCTAGATGCTATCAAAGCTCCAAGAAGTTGTCTAGTAGAGCTGCCTCCCTCTTCTCCACCTTGGAAGAATTTTGAAGTTCGAAAACAACACGATTTTTTCTTTGAATTCATTGCAGATTCATGGGAATATTATCCTTATCTAACCAACCGATTTTTCCCAGTGTTGCTCGTTGTTCCCTTGCGACCTTCCTAACTCCTCAGAGCTTCTCTTCCCAAACTGTTCACGTCACATCGTGTTCCCAGTCGTTGTGAAGGTAAACTCTCAATCAATTTGAAGATAGCTGCATCGTGTGTGATGAATTTTGTGTTTTTCCCAAAGCGTTCATCGATGTTCGCATCGTCATATTGCGTTGCTTGCCAGCCAGCAAGCGTATCGCTATCGATGAGCCGCCATTGGATCCTGACTAGAGCCGCTTCCGCCTTGGTCCTTGCCTTTGCCTTCCATCACCATGTGCCATGCTTGCTTGCTATTTCTTTGTTGCCTCTGGTTCCTATTGGTCCAGAGAGCTAGCTCCTAGACGAGGGAAGAAATGTCTAGAGCAAGCATGAAAGAGAAGGAGAAAAAAGAAAAGAAAAAGAAAAAGGAAAAAGGAAAAAATAAAAATTTTAAAATTAGATTGTTGATGTTAGAATGGCACATTAATTTGAATTTTTCTTCTAAAATATAATTTTTAAGAATTTTAGAAAATCGTTTAACTTTTACTTTGAATTTGATCTTTTGGGAGTCCCTTCTTTTTCGTATGAACTCTGATTGAGGTGATTCAAATTTCTATTTTTTTTAGAATTAAGCTCTACTCTATCATAAATTTTATTTGATCTTTGGAGTTTATCTTGCCTCTATTTTATATTTATTTTTGTATTCTCCTTTCGTTTCGTTAGGTGTTGAAGTGTTAGGAGTGTTTGAGGGTGAAGAGTTGATTCAAGCACAAGGTCCAGATAAAGATCAAGAGTTGTTCCAAGGCAAGTTGTACTTTGTTCATGTTGGACCCTATTTTATAAATGCTATATTGATTTAATCTATTAATTGTCATTTCATGCTTATAACTGGGAAATTTTTACTGTTATAGCTCTTTATTTTTTAAAAAATTAGTCCATGTTGCAACTTTTTTTTGTAAAAATAGCCCTTGGGCTCGCGAAAACCAAGCCTCCCAGGCGTAGCTCAACCTATGCAGCAGACTAGGGGCGCTGCAACACCCCCAGTCCGACATGTGGCACCGCAAAAACAAAAAAATGCAAAAAAAAGGAAAATGCATGCAGCGGACTGAAAGCGTTGCATCCTACAGAAATATTCTTTTTTTGCTATGCAGAGGATAATTATGAAAAAATATATTTTAATTTTATTATGTTTTATAAATGCATTATAATATAAAAAATTGCATGATGGTTAGTTCTGAAAAAAATCGCACGACAGCTAGTTCTGAAAATTACAGGTCTTGCTACAAATATTTTGAGGACCCAAAATACTTATAAAATCTAATAATTTTTTTTAAAACTAGCTTATAAAACCTAATAATATTTTGGCGCCCAAAATACTTATGGGTCCTCGTGAGAACTATTTTTCATAACTAACCATTGTGCAATTTTTTTCTATTATAATGCATTTATAAAACCTAATAAAATTATAATGTATTTTTTTCTAGAGCTAGCATCCTCAAATATATTGTGTTATATTATGCCCCTCCATAGAATATGGGTTCTCAAAATATTTGTGGTATGACGTGCGATTTTTTCAGAACTAACCGTCGTGCAATTTTTTCTATTATAATGCATTTATAAAACCTAATAAAATTAAAATATGTTTTTTCTATAATTAGCCTCCACAAAACAATAAAAATAAAAATTACTGTGGCATGCAATGGGCTGTAGCATGCAGCGCTTCCAGTCCGTTGCATACATTTTTCTATTTTTGTGTTTTTCTTTTTTTGTTTTTGCAGTACCATGTGTCTGACTGGGGGCGTTGCAGCACCCCCAGTCCACTGCATAGGTTGAGCCACGCTTGGGAGGTGCAGTTTTCATGGGCCTATGGGCTATTTTTTGCAAAAAAAAGTTGCAATGGGGGCTAATTTAAAAAAACATTAAAAGAGCTATAAAAGTAAAAATTTCTATAACTGTTTGCATTTAATTTAGGAATTTGCCATTCAACCCAATTGAATTATACCTACCATGCCATTGCTATGTCAACCATGTCATTTGCTATGAAATAGTCATTTATCACCCTAGGATGGATACTTAATGGTTGTTCATTAATATAGAACCAACATGGGTTGGTTTACATCGTGCTTTGTATTCTTAGTCATGCTAAAAGACATTGACACCTTTTGAAAGTGTAAATTCAAACTTAAATAATTATATATAGAATATGTTGATAGAAAAGGTGTGTCATGCGTGTCACACAATGATGCTGAGTTGTTGTTTGTATATGTTGCATGATAGTCATCTGGGGTGGTAAATGATTTAGACTAGAGCAAGTGGTAAGAGGTTGTGAGCCATGGTGGGTCTATGGGACATTGGGTTGGTATGATGATGTGCGAATGAAAGTGATTTGGTTGGTGATTATATCTAAATGGATAATAGTTACTGTGAATAACTAGAAGTCTTGTCTTGGTCAATTAAGGACTAACCTGGTAAGCCATTTAACTGAGCCAATCATACAACCACATATCTGTTATAGGCCAGATCTAACTTAGTAAGTTACCAAGTCTTGACATGTGATACTTAAGTGAAAGACTAAACTGTGTGCGAGGTATAGGGAAGGTGTGTCGCCATTGCCACACATCTCGAACAAGTATTGTTCTTAGTCCAATGGAAAGTCTCTCTTATTCTTCTGCTCTATGTGAGGAAGGAATAGTGAGTTCAGACTTATTAAGAGGGTCAATGTTCGATACAGTTTTCAAAATATTTTATTATGATCTTTTCGCCACACACCTAAGGTAGTGTGTTTATCATGTGGCAATATGAGATGATCATGTATTGTGGATAAAGTGTATAACCTCTGCAAAGTATCAATTTATTCGAATATATTTGTCCCCAGTTATGGACAATACTCAAGAATTTCATGCAAGGGTTAGATTTTATAAAACAAAAATTGGGAGGGAAGGTTGTATGTTAGGAAAAGGAAATGATGTAGGTTGTGTATCAGTTTAAATTAGAAAAATTTAAATAACTTATTATTACTGTTATTTATTTTACCTATGGTTTCAATCTATTATTCTATTCAAATGCTAAAGTTTGCTTTGTGTAAAAGTAACCATATTAGCCATTACTTAAATAAACCTTCCATATAGTTATTAGACTTACATTATGTGGTGCAACATGTTGAGTACCCTCGTACTTACCCTTCTTATAAACAATGTTGCCCAGTTGTTGAAGACATTCATGAAGATGTTAGTGGTCAATGAGGACTACTTTGAAGACATGAAGAACTAGGTTGCGCTACCCCAGTCAATTTTCTACGGGCATATGGATGATTTCACTTAAAGATATTCCGTTTCCTTTCATTGTAGTATAATTAAGTTGTTCACCTCAAATGGCAATAATTGTAAGCCTTGATCATAAGATTGCTACTCACATATTTAATGTTAATTAGTTCTTCTTTAATTATTATGCATATGGAATGATATTAATCAATGTTGCCACTATGTGCACTAGTATGATTCTGGATTAGTGCAGTGTATACAAAGGGTCTGGATTTGCATATTCGGGTCTCGACAATATCCTATACAATTTGAAAATTCTATTAATTGTAATGATAAATAAAGATCCAAACTAAAGTTTCAAAGCCCTAGTTGACGATCTCTATTCTAGTGATTGTAATGATAAGTAAAGATCCAAACTAGAGTTTAAAAGCCCTAGTTGCCTAGGAAGCATGTGACTTTCAAGACAAAGATGATGGAACTTAATGCAACCAATAGAATGAGTTAATTAAGCAAGTATAATTTCAGCACTAAATCTCATGTTGCATAAGTTATGAAGAGACTAGCTAAAAATATAAAGAGCACAAGATTGCTCACTAATTAATATAATTGCACAATCTAAAAATAACGAATACAAATTATGGTTGTGCTAAATGTAGTGTGACTAGCCCCTATTCTCCTTTTCCCCCTTTTGTTGCCAATTTGGCTCTTTCTTTCTCTTTTGTTTATTTTGGTGACTTTCGGGCATCTCTTTTCTTTCTTTTGGTAACTTTCGACTAACACTAGTATGAATAAAGTTTAGGAATCCCTAACTTGATATTACAAGATAATATAATGATATGACGTTTCTAGATTATGCAATGTATCAATACAAACAACCCTAAGCAATACCAAGTATACATTCTCAATTAGGTTCAAATTATTTACAAAGGATGAGTTGGTTCCCAAACGTTAGTGTACTGATATTTTTGTGGTTTTAGTTTTTATGGATGCTACTGGACTCAACTAACTCAAAGGGACAAGCTGGAACTCAAAGTGATGCAAGAAACCCAAATTTAGCCTTTTTAGTGACATCGATTGCGCCATGATTAAAGTGTGAAAACGATTGAATCTCACATGGTCGCAATTGAATGAATTGAAGGTGATATTCTAAGCTTTCCAACAAGTGCAAAAACATACAATTTAGAGCATAATTGTAGAATTTATAGCTAAAAATGAATAGCATAGATTTGACCTAAATTCAACATATTTGATCGATTTCGAATCTGAATCAAATTTGGTTGCAATGAATTTGAATCAAAACTAACACCCAAAAACAAAAACACTTTTTTTGGAGAACTCTCCAAGGATTCCAAAACTAAAAAAATTTGCAAATTAGAGTTCGGGTGTAGGAACTATAATCAAATTAGTGAACCGATTTGTTACAAACCCTAGCTCTTATGCACCAGCTCTGATGGATAGTAAATCAACAGGTAGAGTCCAAATATGAACTAGACTGAAAAAAGATAGTTTGAAGAACTATTTGTAAGGTTTCCAAAAACACAAGACCACAAAAATCCGAGTTTATGGCAAAAACACTATACTGGACATAAATGAACAGGCGACACGAAGGAAACTCGACATGCAACTAAAACAAGGATTCCAATGGATCAAAACCTAAGAAAACCCACTAAAATACTATATTGAAACTAAATATTTAATTTTTATGGAGGAATTTCTGATTTAGGATAGGAAAATGAATCTAATCTAGGGATAAAAATACGTCGCCACTCAAGCATGTTCTGATACCAAGATTGGTAACGCCAATGGAAGCCCAATCTTTCAGTGAGAAGGATAACTCTCGATTTGTGGAGATGACCCTCACGATCTAGGCTACCAACTAAAACAAGACCAACGCTAAGCAATCGCTGAACCAAACTCTGAATTGTTATCAACTACATCGAAACTCGATTAATCTGATCACAAAGATCAATTCTTGCAAGCAACCAAAAAATAAGTAAGAACAAAGCAAAAGCAATCCAAAATTGTGAATATGGCTTAAGGACAAGTGTTGGGGTTCCAATAGTGGTCTTGATAGTTGGTCTAGCCGACTCAAGCGAAGAACACAGAAGTTTCACATGGAAAACTAATCTAACAAAACTCAAGTCTTATAAGGGAGCTTAACTAACTTCAATAAGCTTATAAAGGGCATGCAGTCAGGAGGTGAACTCCTCCTGGGCATCCCTCCTAGGCCTTCCTATTACATGGGTCGAAGCCCAATTAGAAAATGTGGTACAACACCATGTTATGAAGGCTTCCAAATGTAGTTGGGCCAGCCTAGTGGGCTTGTGGAAAGGGTGGCCACCAGGGAGAGGACTTGAAGCAGTTGGCCTAGGCTAGGCTTCAAATCCTCCTTTTGGCCCTTTGTCTTGTAGCATTCCTTCTCATATTCCGAACCATTTAGAGGACTCCATGATTTCTAAGGATAAGTAAATCACACACATTAGGAAGCATCATATTTTCATTATAAATAGAATTCACTTCCAAAAATAAAGTTACCTGATAATTCAATTGATGTGCACGTGCTCATGTGATTGGACATGGCACTTGCACAGTGTGTGGAAAAGTCTTGGTTGCATCTATAGGAGTGATGTCCTCATCATCCTCCCCCTCTTGAATTGGAGTCATCCTCGACTCAAGCTCATCTTCTCTCAAGTATGGCTTCAAATCTAGAATGTTAAATGTGCAACTAACCCTAAAATCTACGGGTAGATCAAACTTATATGCATTATCATTAATTTCGATAATCTTAAAAGGACCTTCAGCTCTAGGCATCAACTTAGACTTCCACAAATTTGAAAATCTATCTTTTCTCAAATGCAATCAAATAAGATTACTAAGTTCAAAAGTTATTTCTTTCTACTTTTACTACCACCAACCCTATATTTCTCATTCATGCACTCTATAGTTTCTTTTGTTGTCTCATGCAACATAAGAACAAATTTAGATGTTCCTTAGCATCTAGATTTATCTTTGCTGAAGAGGGTAGAGGTAACAAATCAATTATAGCAATAGGGTTAAAGCCCTATACTATCTGAAAAGCGCTCATATTTGTGGTTGAATGCAGTGAGAGGTTGTAGGCAAACTCTATCTAAGGTAGACATTCTTACCACAACTTTAAGTTTTTCTTCAAAACAACCCTCAACATGGCTGACAATGTGCAATTTATGACTTCAATTTGTCTATCAGTTTAGGGATGACATGTGGTAGAGAATAGCAATTTTGTCCCCAACTTATTCATAAGGTCCTCCAAAAGTGGCTCAAGAACTTCGCATCTCGATCTAAAATAATTGTACTTGGGACAAGGAATATAGTTGTACGATCTCACTAAAAAATAAATCAGCAACATATGCAGCAGCATCACTCTTATGACAAGAAATAAAATGTATCATCTTAGAAAATCTATCCACTACAACAAAAATACTATCCCCCCTTTTGTTCTAGGTAATCCTAAAATAAAATCTATAGAAATATCCTCCAACGATATACTAGGAATAGGAAGAGGCATTTTAATCGACACTTATCTTTTTGGCATGTAGTGCAACGAGCAACATAGTGCTCAACATCATGCCTCATCTTTGGATAAGAAAAGTGTTCACCAAGGATGTCCTCCGCCTTCTTGACGCCAAAATGTCCCATAAGTCCTCCATACACCTCTTGTAGCAATAAAAGACGAATAGAGTTAGTTGGAATGCATAGCTTGTCAGCTCTGAACAAGAACCATTCATTTAAAAACAACTTGTTCCAGCATTTATCATCTTACAATTGGACATGGCATCCTTTAATTCATCATCGGAAGCATATAAATCTTTTATTGTTTCTAGGCTCAAAATTCTACAATCAAATTGAGACAACAAAATATAATGTTTAGACAAAGCATTAGCAATCACATTTTCCTTCCCTTTCTTGTGTTTTACGACAAAAAAATCATTGAATTCAACCCAACGAGCATATCTATGGTTTAGTTTAGCTTGACTTCAAATATATTTCAATGACTCATAATCAGAATGAATGGTAAATTCGTTTGGTCATAAATAATGTTGCCAAGTTTCAAGCACACGCACAAAAGCATATAAATCTTTTTCATAAGATGAATAATTCAGAATAGGCCCACTTAATTTCTCACTAAAGTAAGCAATAGGTTTACCTTCTTGAAGTAATACACCACCAATTCCAATCATACTAGCATCACACTCAAGTTCAAAAGTCTTATCGAAATTAGGAAGTTAAGAGGAATGATGCATTTGTGAGATTTTCTTTGAGAAAGTTGAAAACTTCTTCTTGCTTTGTCCCCATTTGAAAAGGACGCATTTCTTTGTCAATTTGTTAAATGGTGTAGCGATGGTGCTGAAATCCTTCACAAAGCAACGATAGAATCCAGCAAGTCCATAAAAGCTCCACACTTGGGCGTGAACATTTGTGGTGCGGTCAACTTTATATAGATTTAATCTTGGCTTCATCTACCTCAATTCCTCGTGGAGTAACAATATAGACAAGAAAACAAATAGGATCGGTGCAAAAAGTGTACTTTTCGAGGTTACCGAACAAATAGGCATCACACAAAGTGATAAAAATAGTATGTAAGTGTGCAAGATGTTGTATATAAGTGACTTGTTGTATATAATATACCATCAAAGTAAACCACCACAAATTTTTTAATGAAAGCATGTAAAACATTATTCATTAATCTCATGAAAGTGCTAGGTGCATTAGTTAAACCAAAAGGCATCACTGACCACTCATATTGTTTGAACTTAGTTTTAAATGCATTTTTTTCATTCATCTCCAAGTGTCATTCTAATCTGGTCATAACCACTAGGTAAGTCTACTTTAGAGAAAACAATGGAGCCACTCAATTCATCAAGCATATCATCTAACCTAGGAATAGGATGATGATATCTAGTAGTGATATTATTAATGGCTCTACAATCAACACATATATGTCAAGATCCATCTTTCTTAGGAACTAAAATCATAGGAACAAAACAAGGACTAAGGCTTTCACGTACATACCCTTTGTCAAGCAAGTCTTGCACTTGACGTTGAATTTCCTTGGTATCCTTCATATTAGTTCTATATGGTGCATGGTTTGACAAAGAAGCTCCTAAGATCAAGTCAATTTGATGCTCAATTCCTCTAATAGGTGGCAGCCTCAGGGGTATTTCAGATTTAAACACATCAACAAATTTATGTAAAAGGTTAGCAATAGCAGGAGGCAAAGATGCAAGCTCTTCTCAAGTGAAAACAAAGTATCTTTGCAAGCAAAGCATAGCAAACAAAATTATCCACTTCTAAATCATTAAAATCATATTTATTAGCAAGCACAACAGAACCATTTAATTTAGTTTCACCTTTGCTAGCACTAGATTCTTTCTTCGTATGTTGCACAATTTCTTTAACTACATTCTGATTTCACTTTTGTTACTCTCCTTTTCTCTATTACCTCTTTCTAATTCATCTTTTTAAATTGCTTTAGGAGACATTAAGTAAAACAATTTTCTTTCTTTTAGACATGAGAGTATATTGATTGGTTCTACCATGATGAACATTATCTCTATAATATTGCCAAGGTCTACCCAATAGCAAGGAATATGCTTACATAGGTACAACATCGCAATCAGCATAATCATAATATAAACCAATAGAAAAGTGTACTCTCACAATACATGTTACCTTTAGCTTAACACAAGAATTAAACTATTGAATATAGTAAGAATGAGAGTGTTGATTGGTGGTCAAGCCAAGCTTCTCGACTGTGTCCACACTTGCAGGATTGTTGTAACTCTCTCCATCAATGATGACTGCATGAATGTTCATTGATGATGAACTTCATTTGGAACAAGTTGTGGTGTTGGTTCTATCTAGCACTATCCATTTGAGCACTTAGCACATGCTACACAATGATGCTTAAATACTTGTTAGACGCTTCATCACCAAAATGTTCTTCCTCCGCATGATAAAATTGATGTTCCTCACCTGTAGGGTTAGTGGCAAGCATAGCATATTCCTCATCAATATCACTAGCTGAAGTGTACTCACCATTGTCTTTGATGAGGAGGGCTTGCTGGTTTGAGTAATCACGCATCATGTGCCCAAAACCCTTGCAACGATAGCATTGTATTGTCATGGCCCCAAATTCGAATTCGGCTCCTGCGGTTAACATTAGCGCCAACCAAGTTTTGACTGCAATTGAGATCAACTTCTGACTTCAGTGAATATTCTAAATTGCCACTTAGAAGAATTTCCTAACTTAGCAAAAATTAAGAGTTAGGAATTTCAGTGTGCATGTTAGTGGGTTACAAGCTAGGAACTTTTTCTATACCAGGGTAGAGATTTGAGCCCGATCCAACATCAAATGCTAATTTCATTCATTACATCAAAATTGAACCCATGCTGAAATTGTTGGGGACTTAGCCATTTGCTTCTAGTGGGGTCAAGGGGGCTCAACACACAAAGGAAAAAGGGGGGGCATGCCCAAACCAAAACCAGCCAGCACAAGCCTTCCAATTTTTCCCCCAAGCCGCACCTTCTCCAGCCCAAACCGAACAGCTTTTTCCTAGAGTTCTTCCCCCAAGCAGCCCTCCAGCTCTTCCCTGTCTAAGCGCAGCTCTCCAGCCCTTCCCCAAGCTGGGCGCCTCTCCCCTGCTGCTCCCTGGTGGTGCCCTCCCTCCTGCAGCACTTCCCCACAAGCAGCAGCCCCCTCCTCCTCTTCCTCCTCCACTTCCATGAGGTAAGGCTCCCTAGGGTTTAGGGTTGGTGTTTTCTGGTTTTAGGGCAGCAATGGTGGTTTTGGGGGCTTAGGTGAGTAGAGATTTGGGATTTGGATAGGGAATAACCAATCTAGGGTTTGGAGCAAAGTTCTGAATTTTCGAGCAGATTTCGTAGCTACTATTTCGGGTTGATTTGAGCAAGTTTCGAGCATCTCCTGCTAGCCTGGCTGTAGAGAAAGTTGTGGGTAATGAAATTATCTTTCATTTCCAACTAGAATCACTCAATTTCGTTAACCCAGCTGAAAGTTATGATGATTTTAGTGCGTGCTGCTCTGAAATGCTGAAAATGTGAAGCTGAAACTTGGGCTGCGAATTTAAATTATTTCTAGGCCGAATTAGAAATTAATTTTGCCTGAGAAGTTGTAGGAAATTTCGTGTATATTGTAAAAATATTATCCTTTACTCAATTCCATGAAGTATAGCAATTTTTATGATGAAAATGGTGCATGCTCTTCTGAAACTCTGAAAATTCTGAACTCTGAAACTGCAATCTATTCCTGGCCAAACTGGGAGTTATCTGGGCAGATTCTGGAGGATTGGCCAAAGCTAAGTGGTAGATCTATGTCTTGTGGTCGTTTAGGATCTGAGTTTGCTCAATTTGATTAGGTGGTCCAAAAGTTATGGCCAACTGTATTAGTGCTGCCCTGAAACCGGGTTTTGCTGAATTTCAGAATTGTGGGGCTGAAGTTCAGAGTTTAGTGGAAAATTTTCAAGCTATATTCTGAATGTTAGGATGTATGGTAAAGTTAGATCACCCTCTTGTGGTCTTTTAGAGTTTAAGAAGTCAATTTTTGGATTAGTCAATTAAAAGTTATGCTTGTTTAGAGAAGTGTGCTTATTGTTTCCAGTTTTTGCTATAGATTAGAAGTGGAATTTAGCGTTTGTGATTTCAATTTTTAAATTGAGTTGAATGTTTGCACTTTGAAGCTGAGTTGGATAATGCACTTAGTATTTTCATTTCATATGCATTGTAATCGTGTAGAGACCGAGCACCGGAGGGTGACGTGGCGGTGACCGAGGGGGATACCGGAGAGCCAGCTATTTTTGAGAATCCTATAGAAGCTCAAGGCAAGCACCTAAGCATATTCAACCTTATTCATAATTGTATTTTATCGAATAATTTGCTTATTGGATGGTTAGGTTATGCATTAGGAATTGAAATGTGGGAAGGTTATTAGAACCTAATTGTTGCACATACACTCATTGTTAATTATTGAACATCTTCCTTAGGGCTAGTGTATGGGTAATTATAATGTGTCCATGCTTAGTTTGCTTAGATGTCTGGTATGGGCCAAGTGGTGGATGGCTCCATCACTTGAGATTAATTACTTCACTCTAATGGGTTGCAATTGGTTATAATTATGCTTTGAAATGGAAAACTTGAGACCGGGCGAGAGGGTTGGATCATTTGGGTGTGGAGACTCAAATGTTGTAGTCTCGCCTATGTTGGTTAAGGACCGATCAGTTGTTTGCCATGTTGATCGAGCACCCCTTGTTGATCGCATGCCCGATATAATGGTACGGTAAGCCGCCCTTTCATGGTATACTACTCGATGGGTCATGTCCTCATGCGATTGGACGTGGTTGAGGGCAAGGCCTAGGCCGACTCTCGAGGGCTAAGCGAGGCTTGAGCCGCTCGAGGGAGGTTGCTAGGTGCTCGGGCCGCATGAGGATGGTTCAACGAGTAGATATGGATGGGAGGAGGGTTGACATGAGGTTCCTTGTGGCACATGTCGTGCGATTGATGATCCCCTGTAGGGTGAATAAGCGATTCGAATTGCCGCGCTCTCGGATATGAGCACGCTTGTATCATCCGACACATCAACGTAGTAATAACTTAAATTGAAACTAGTTGGTATACTTGATATTGATCCTTGTTTATGCTATTACTTGCTCCCTTTAATGTTTAATTTCAGATTTCACTCTAGCAATAGGTGTTGTCCATAATTACTAAAAACTTAAAATTTGTGTAGTTGAATACGATTATGCAACAAAGTAAGCTTTTCCACACTTTTACCTTAAGCTTATACCTTGCTACATCCAAATGCATATTTTTTCGAGTCGGTCATATATGGACCACGGGTAAGTCTTGCCAGTACCTTCTGTACTTATGCTTCTGCTTTGTGGTTTTCGGTGAGGACCCGATGGTGTGAGTTCTGTCTGCATCGCTTCTCGGTGGTCGGGCCGGGCACCGAGTGAAAGCTAGCTCAACGATGTAAACGCCCGTAAGTGTTCAAGGGCAGGACACTTTCGGAGATATCTGACTTTTGGGTTGAATTTGGTGGTGGTTCATTTATTTTGTTGTAAAGTTAACTTTAAAACTTGTTTTGGCTATGTTTAATTACTTAGCTACTTCCATTGTTGAACCTCGTTGTATCACCGTGCTTAACTCCTGTATGTGATGTTATTTCTATTCATGTCGTTGTTTTTGTTGTGGTTGTAGTTGTGATATATTTGTTTAGTTAATTGTTTCTTTTGTCTGTTGAGTGGATGTCCGTACTTCTAGGGGCGTCATGCCGAAATTTTGTAGATTTTCTGAGTCTAGGGAGGATCTTGTGTTTTGTCTGGTTTATGAGTCTTTTTCTGCTGTTGTTAGTTCTTTCCTTGCGTGGTTGTTGGTTTGTCTTTGTGCCTTGGTTTAGTTGTTTTGTTGTGTTTCCGTGTTGCGTGTTTGGTCATAAAGTTTTGGGTTCGTTGCCCCCTTTATGCGAATTGAATTGATATGGCAATGGAAACCGGTATGCGGGGCGATCCTGGGCGAGCTTCGGGTCGCATACCGGGGGAATACCGGGATTGTTGTCGAGTTATTCGAATGGGATCGTTGTTGTCCTAATTGGGCTTGGGTGTTAGCACTGTGAGCACCATCGGTGATCCATCGCTAGCCTCCAAATCCAATGAGGGCGACCAGGCATTCGAATAACCCGAGGACGGTCTGGGCAGCTCCTCACATGTATATCCCTGGATTGTCCAGTAAAAGCAACTAAAGTGAAACTTTTTGCAGGAACTTGAACCATGGACTTGCTTGCTTGAGGAGCACGGGGAGCAGTGGTGGACAACGTAGGGCACCCACATGTGGAGGTGGTAGGTGGTCGGCTAGGTGCAGGGGACTGGTTCGGTCTACCTACAGAAAAACTTCTAAAATAGCCTTGGGAATGGAACTATCTTCCCTACGCTTCTCGTTCAGCTTTACAAGCAACATAAAACAAAAGAGTGATATAGTTATATTCTTTATAACCAAAAATTTCCTAAATTTCACAATTAAAGCCTCCTAGAAATCTAGCCATTTTAGCATCTACGGTTTCTTATAACCCACAACACAACAAACCAATTTGTAATTCTCGATAGTATTCTTCTACTATTTTACTGCCCTGTCTTAAGCGTTGCAAATTGTTAAGAAAATCACGAGATTAATATGAAATTCATCATTCTTTTCATAACATCCCAATCTAGGTAAGTGTTGTTCATTCATACAAGCTGCTTTGATGAGGACATCTCTTCCACTGATACAACCACCACTGCTATCAACAAAATGTACAAGGACCAGTCACTAGAGCATGTTCTTGTCAATTTAATTGTTAGGTAACATCATTTCTCGAAGTGCACTCATATTTTATGACCTCTACAATACTGCCTGATGCACGTGATATTACTCTAATTAGGAATCGAGGACCCTACAAGGTGATAAGACATGAGAGTGGTAAAACAAGGAGCACCAATGGAGATGATGGAAGAACCAAGCTTGGAGGACACTTGCATAATGGCTACTACACTTAATTGAAGCCACCATAATGCCACAATGAAGGATGGCCGAATCATGACTATTTGCTTTGGCTACTACCTCCAAACTTCTAAATATATTTTTAATTAATAGCTATGGTGCTACGCCACCTTATTTGGGCCTAGGCCCATATATCCCGTAAGAGTCCAAGGGGGAAGGAGTCCTTTTCGATTGATGCAAAAGTCCTTTTCAGTTTCCATATTCTGGTCGCACCCCTTTCTCCTCTTCCTTTATATGCTGGCGGTAGCCCTAGGGAGAGGTGGGTTTTTGTTTAGTTGTAGTTTTCCTTTGTGAAACTATTCGATATTATCTTATTTGGCTAGATCAATTGGAACCCTGCATCAATATTAGTACTTCAATCATATTTACAATTTCATATTGCTCTTTACTTTATTCTTGCTTCTTTTTTTATTGCTTGCAGGAATTGATATTCGTGATTAGGTCGATCAAGCTTCTAGCTAGGTCGATAACAATCCCAGAGTTGGTTCAGCGATTACTTGGCATATCAGTTGTGTGCAGTTGGTAGCTATATTGCAAGAGTCATCTCCACAAATCAAAGTTATTCTTTTGATCAAAGATCGGGACCCAACAACCCGCATTAGTTTACGTCAAAGCATAAGTTTATCAGTGAGAATTTACTATTTTTATAGATTAGATCGCTTCATCCTAGAGTCTAGAAAAAGCAACACAAAACAATATTTGGGTTTGATCATCTGCTGTCCAAACCAATCTGTGCCTTGCAATTTCTTTTTGGTTTTTGCATTGTTGAATTTTTTGTTGCACCGTCATGTTGACCTGTTGGTCATAGTGTCAAGTCTCTTAGAGTTTCGAGTTCTGGACACCCTGGCCTTCACACTGCTGCGGCACACCACCATCATCATCATCTTGTTGTGCCGCCTTCGCCTGCACTTTGGTCGCATGTCATCTCTTGCCATGCGCCAATTACAATCTTAGTTGTTGTTGCTCACCACACCTTGAACAAGAAGACATAAAAGGCAGGACACAGATCAATTCAGGAAAGAAGTTTGAGTCTGAATTAGATTAGATTAGAAAAAGCTAGATTCTATACAGATAAAAAAGTCAAAAAAAAGAAAAAAGATTAGTTTTGGAAAAGTAAAAAAATTGGAAAGAAGTATCCAAATAGAATTGATATTGAGTTGGAGTTAGATTCATTATTCTGATATTTGAGTTTAATTACCTTTTTACCCCTCCACCTCTCATCCACATGCACCACACCACATTGTACCACAACACAACCTTGGACAGTACTGTATACCTAATGCCAACATGCACTTGCTGCAAAAAAAATTGTCACAAAAAATTGTCCAAAAGAAGTGTTGCTTCTCTTTTTGAGGTTGTGCCGTGTTGTGTTTTCCACTAGTGTTCTAGGCTTGTGTCTCTAGTACGGTCATCGTTTGACCATGACCCTATTTGTCGGTCACCACCTGTTTGCTTGGTAAGAATTGGTAAGAGCTTGGTAAAAGCTTGAGTGTGAAAGACTTTGAATCACTGGCACCTAGTAGTTGATATGGACATATACTTATGAATTGTTTCATGTCTTTTAATAATGATAGATTCCACTGATCATACCGATGAGGTTGCTTCGCTCACATTGTGTATGAAGGGAATCGTACAACACTTTTCATGCATGCTGAATCAACATTCAGAGTGTCTTGATGGGGTTCTAGATAACACCAATGGTGAGCTTGTTGTACTTGCTACATGCATAGGGCAGCTAGAAAGAGCTCCACAACTGGCTATCCTTACTGCTGCCCCCTTGCTGCCAGTGTACCACAACCATGCCATACCTTATATGTTGCTCACTCATGGGCCGAAGAGGAATAAGTCGTTGATGAAAGAAATCAATGTTGCTGATACGGAGTTCGATGGAGGATTTAATCCTAACAACGATCATGATCATCGACAACGTTGATTCAATCGCCAAGGTGTGAGAAGAGAACAACCACCATGAGAGGTACATGATCGTGATGACCCACTTGGTAAAATTAAATTCAATATACCTCCTTTTGTTGGAAAGTATGATCCTAATGCATATCTCATATGGGAGTTAGTCGTAGAACAAAAATTTGCTTGCTATGCTTTTTTTTAATATAAGAAAGTTAGGGCTGCTACTATT
This sequence comes from Guadua angustifolia, assembly GCA_036346375.1. Classification (NCBI taxonomy): domain Eukaryota; kingdom Viridiplantae; phylum Streptophyta; class Magnoliopsida; order Poales; family Poaceae; genus Guadua; species Guadua angustifolia. The sequence goes on from JAYEVE010002035.1 coordinate 551,847, forward strand.
GAGTTTACTGGTTTTGCATCTATTTGGAGTGAATATTGTCGTAATATTCAGAATGTACCTAGAACATGGAATTCTTTGAAGAGAGCTATATGACACAGATTTGTACCTTCATATTATTCTCATGATTTGATAAACAAATTGCAAGGTTTGAGACAAGGTATTAATTTTGTAGAGGATTATTATCAAGAATTGCAAACTGGGTTGTTACGTTGTAGCTTGGAAGAAACTAAAGATGCTAAGATGGCAATATTTTTTAGTGGTTCAAACTATAAAATTCATGACATATTTGATTATAAGGAGTACAATTCTATCACTCACTTATTTCATCTTGTAAAGGTGAAAGAGAAGTATAGGGATAACAATCCAAAACAAGAGAAAATTTTAGAGGTTCTTTTGTAGGTCGTTTCAATCAAGTGCGATCAAAGGCTCCATCCAACACCAACTGAACCTCTACACCAAGCTTCTCCCACAGCAGCCAGCGCTCCACTACTTCTACAACTCCTCCCCATGCACCTAAAACAAGCAAGAGCACAGTACAGGATCCCACACAAAGTTCATCCTCGGTTGCTTCGATTGGAAGAGCATGAGAAACATAGTGCCATTACTGCAAGGGCTAGGTCATATGATGAGAGACTGCCCTAGCAAGTAAGCTCTCCTTACAAAGGATAATGGTGAGTATACTTCAACTAGTGATATTGAGAAGAATATGCTATATTTGCAGACCATATAGGTGATGAACAAGAATCTGAACATGAAGACAAACAATTTGGTGCTAAAATTATGGATAAATATTTGAGCATCATTGTAAAGCATGTGCTTAGTGCACAAATAGAGCATACTAAACAAAATCAACACCACAATTTATTTCAAACGAAGTTCATCACCAACGAGCATTCCTACAGAGTCATTACTAATGGAGGGAGTTGCAACAATCTTGTAAGCTTGAACATGGTCTCGAGAAGCTTGGCTTGACCACCAATCAGTACCCGCATCCTTACTATATTCAATGGTTTAATTCTTGTGGTAAGCTGAAGGTAACTCACATTGTGAGAGTTCTCTTTTCTTTTGGTTCATACATAATTATGTTGATTATAATGTTGTATCTATGTAAGCATGTTCTTTGTTGTTAGGTAGACCATGGTAATATGATAGAGATACTTTGCATCATGGTAAAACTAATAAATATACTCTCAAATCTATAGGAAAGAAAATCATTTTGCTACGCATGTCTCCTGAAGCAATTTTAAAAGATGAGTTATAGAGAGCTAATAGAGAAAAGGGGAGTAGCAAAAGTGAAAATCAGATTATAGCTAAAGAACTCATGCAACATAGGATTAAAGAATCTAGTGCTACTAAATGTGAAATTAAATTGAAAGGTTCTATTTTGGTTGCTACAAAATCTGATACTACTGAGATGGAAGTTAGTAATTCTGATTGTTATTCTTTAGTGTGCAAAGAAGTATTATTTTCATTTAAGGATATGCATCATTCTTTGCCTCCTGTGGTTACTAACGTTTTGTAGGAGTTTAATGATGTATTTCCAAGTGAAGTACCATCAGGGTTGCCTCGAATTCAGGGAATTGAACATAAAATAGATCTAATTCCAAAAGCCTTATTACCCAACTGTGCACCCTATAGGGCCAACCCCGAGGAGACTAAAGAGATTCAATATCAAGTGCAAGACTTGCTTGGCAAAGAGCACGTATGTGAGAGTCTTAGTCCTTGTGTCGTTCCTGTAATTTTGGTACCTAAGAAAGATGGTTCCAGGCGTATATGTGTTGGCTGTAGAGCTGCTAATAATATTACCATTAGATATCGTCATTCTATCCCTAGGTTAGATGACATGCTTGATGAATTAAGTGGCTCTCATGTATTCTCTAAAGTTGATTGGCATAGTGGATATCACCAAGGAAGTATAAAATTAGGAGATGAATGGAAGACAGCTTTCAAAACTAAGTTTGGTTTATCTGAGTAGCTAGTGATGCCTTTCAATTTCACTAATGTATCTAGTATTTTCATGAGATTAATGAACGATGTTTTGCGTGCTTTCATAGGTAAATTTGTGGGATATATTTTAATGACATATTGATCTATAGCAAATCATTGGAGGAACATCTTGGTCATTTATGTGCTATTTTTAATACTTTACATGATGCATGTTTATTTGGTAACCTTGAGAAATGCACATTTTGTACCGATCGAGCATTGTCTCTTGGCTATGTTGTTACTCTATAGGAAATTGAAGTTGGTCAAGCCAAGATCAAAGCTACACATAGTTGGTCGACTCCTAACATCGTTACACAAGTGCGAAGTTTTCTTGGAATTGATGGATTCTAACGACGCTTTGTTAAAAATTTCAGTACCATCGCTGCACCTATGAATGAGCTTACAAAAAAAGGAGTTTCATTTATTTAGGGCTCTGTGCAAGAACAATCATTTAACATTTTGAAAGATAAGCTTACAAATGCACCATTGCTCCAACTTTCTGATTTTGGTAAGACTTTTTAACTTGAGTGTGGTGCTAGTGAAATTAAAATCGGTGGTGTGTTGATACAAGAAGTTAACCTGTTGCTTATTTCAATGAGAAATTGAATGGGCCTAGTTTGAACTACTGTACTTATAATAAGGAATTATATACTCTAGTTCGAACCATGGAAACATGGCAACATTATTTATGGCCTAAAGAATTTGTTATACATTCTAATCATGAATCCTTAAAGCATATTAGAAGTCAAATTAAACTGAACCGTAGACATGTTAGTATCTTTTCCTTATGTTATTAAACACAAGAAAGGGAAGGAGAATGTGATTGTTGATGCATTATCTAGGCGTTATATTATGCTATCTCAACTTGACTTTAAAATCTTTGGACTAGAGGCTATTAAAGAGCAATATGTGCATGATATTGAATTTAAAAAAATATTGCTAAATTGTAAAAAGGGAAAGAGTTGGAATAAATTTGTGATAAATGATGGATTTGTATTTCATGCTAACAAGCTATGCATTGCAGGTAGCTCTATTCATCTTCTATTGTTACAGGAGAAGTATGAAGGAGGCCTCTCATGGGACATTTTGGTGTCAAGAAGACAGAGGATCTACTAGTCGAGCATTTCTATTGGTCAAAGATGAGGCATGACATCGAGTGCTACATTACACGATGCACCACTTGTCAAAAAGCTAAGTCATGACTTAACCCACATGGTTTATTTATGTCTCTTCCTGTTCCTAACGTACCTTGAGAGGATATTTCTATGAACTTTGTTTTATGATTGCCTAGAACAAAGGAGGGGAGGAATAGCATTTTTAGTTGTCATAGATAGATTTTCTAAGATGGCCCATTTTATACCTTGTTATAAGAGCGATAATGCTATAAATGTTGCTAATTTATTTTTCAGAGAAATCGTTCACCTACATGGAGTGCCAAATACAATTGTTTTTGATCATGATACAAATTTTTTTAGTCACTTTTGGCGGTCACTATGTGCTAAATTGGGGACAAAGTTGCTATTTTGTACTACATGTCATCCCCAAATTGACGAACAAACTAAAGTTATCAACCGCACATTATCTACTATGTTGAGGGCTATTTTGAAGAAAAACTTGTTAGATGTGGGATGATTTCTTGCCTCAAGTGGAGTTTGCTTACAATCGTACACTGCATTCAACCACAAAGATGTACCCTTTTTAGGTAGTACATGGATTTATCCCTTACGCTCCTATTGATTTATTACCTCTACCATCTTCGAAAAAGGTAAATATTGATGCTAAATAACATGCTGAATTGATACTTAAGATACATAAAACCACTAAGGAGACTATATAGCGTATAAATGCTAAATATAAACTTATTGGTAGTTAGGGTAGAAAAGAAATTAAATTTGAACTAGAGATCTTGTTTGGTTGCACTTAAGAAAAAAAAATTCCTTGACTTAAGAAAATCAAAATTGATAACTAGAGCTAATGGCTTATTTAAAGTGCTAGAGAAGATTAATGATAATGCATGTAAGCTTGATCTACGTGTAGTTTTTAGGGTTATTCCTATATTAAACATTGCATATTTGAAGTTATACTTGGGAGAAGAAGTTGAGTTTTGAGTCAAGGACAACTCCAATTCAAGGAGTGGATGATGAGAACATCTATTCCACTGATACAACCACACAATCTACTGCTACTCAAGAAGATATACAAGGACCAATCACTAGACCACGTGCTCATCAATTTAATTATCAGGTAACTTCATTTCTCAGAGTGCACCCATATTTTATGAACTCTATGATCCTATCTGATGCACGCGATGCTGCTACACTCAATTGAAGCCACCATAATGCCATAATAACAGATGGGCGAACCATGACGATTTGCTTTGGCTACTACCTCCAAACTTCTAGATTTATTTTTAATTAATAGTTATGGTGTTGCGCCACCTTATTTGGGACTAGGCCCCTGTATCACATATCCCATCAAAGCCCACGGGGAGGAGTCCTTCTCAGTTGGGGGCAAGAGTCCTTTTTGGTTTCCATATTTTAACTGCACCCCCTTCTCCTCTTCCTTTATAAGCTGCTTGCAGCCCTATTTGATATACTCTTGTTTGGCTAGATCAACAGAAATATCATGCTTCAAAACCCCGCATCAATATTAGTATTTCATATTTGCAATTTTAGATTGTTCTTTACTTTGTTCTTACTTGTTCTTCGATTGCTTGCAGCAATTGATCTTTGTGATCAGGTTGATTGTGCTTCTAGCTAGGTCGATAACAATCCTGAAGTTGGTTCAGTCGCGTACGGTTGGTAGCCAAATCACGAGAGTTGTCTCCACAAATTGAAGTTATCCTTCTCATCGAAAGATCGGGACTCCAATAACCCACATCACTCTTTCCACCAAATTGATGTAAAATTAGTTAATTCACTAGTACAACCCTAATCTTTTTATTCACTAGTAAAATTAGTTAATTCACTAGTACCTGATAGATTACTTTAGGTAGGGTAATTAAAGATTGAACAAATGTGATTGCAAGTCGGGTCTTCCTTGCCAGGAAGGACTTTGGAACACCAACTTGAATGGTTATAGATAAGGAGCTAACCAGCCCGGGCTTAGCTTCCTCTTCTCCATTCAAGTGGTGTTTCAAAATCCTTGGGCAAGGAAGACCCGACTTGCAATCACATTTGTTCAATCTTTAATTACCCTACCTAAAGTAATCTATCAAGTACATCTACAATTTTACCAAAGTACCATGTTCGATCTCCCACTGTGGCACGACGGTGACCTCAAGAAGAGCATGCCGTCCGGCTACTACTCGCACCGTGGCACTACGGTGACCTGCAAAGCCACTTCATATGGCATGAAGCAAATCACACACTCTAGTGTGTCCGGTTCGATGGAGAAGACCGTGGTTGCTGTCGCCTCTCCATGCTGCTTGCGGGTCTTGGTTGATTTATTAGTCGAGTTCCATCAACATTATCATAACAACGGAGAAAAAGCGCTACAAATGTTTATATTTTAAGTCTATCCTGATCGGACAAACTGTTGCCTCAATGCATATAGGAAGTGCAGATATTCAATTACAACATCTATAACTGGTTGTGCCTTATAAATATCGTTGTAGAAATATTGATGGAAATTTCGAACAACACCATAACTAATGGAGGTTCTGCTGGGGGTGTGGGAAAAAAAGGTCATCACAGACGGTTCTTATTTGAAGCCGTCTGTGATGAGTTCATATCACAGACGGTTATGATTTGAAACCGTCTGTGATGAGTTAATATCACAGACGGTTGTGATTTGAAACCGTCTGTGATATTAACTTATCACAGACGGTTTCAAATAATAACCGTCTGTGATAGTTTAATTTCACAGACGGTTGTGATTTGAAACCGTCTGTGATATTTAGTTATCACAGACGGTTTCAAATCATAACCGTCTGTGATAGTTTAATTTCACAGACGGTTGTATTAATAAACCGTCTGTGATATATATTTTCTCAGACGGGTAGAGAACCGTCTCTGATGAGCTCCTTCATCACAGACTTATTGTTACTGACGGTTCACAAAACCGTCTCTGATAACGTTTGCGAACCGTTTGTGATGATGTTTTCTGTAGTAGTGTTTGTTGAAAAACCAAAATTTTGAGACATTTTAAAATTTTGATAGAAACACTTTTAGATTTTTATAAAATGATACAAGATTGATCATGATCTAAAAAATTTATGTTACTATGATTGGTAGCGTAGGATCTTAGAGAAAAATTTTCAAAATAATTTAAATTCATTTTTTATCTTTAAAAAATCAAAAACAGAATGAACATAATTGAGACAGTAACTATGTCACAATTTTATAAATTTTGTCGAGTGTGATCTGATGGAAGACGCGGTGCTACTCTAGCCGAAAACAAAAATTTTCTACCGCGAACACCCAGGAATCATGCGAGTCAAAGATCATGGACCATTACCCTTGGAGCACGTTAGCAGCGAAGTAGAGTGGGTGAAGCCTCCCGCGTGCTCGAATCAGACGTAGTCGAACGTACTCATCGCTTTCGGCCGAAAGTGCTCGCGTGATCGCCCGAGTGCTCGCCGAGTGGTCCCCGGACCGCTCGAGTGCTTGCCGAGTGATCGCCTGAGTCCTTGACGTCTCCTCGCCGTTGGTGCACGACGCAGATTGGAGAGGGTGAAACCGATCGCCTGAGTCCTTGACATCTCCTCGCCGTGGGTGCACGACGCAGATTGGAGAGGGTGAAACCGATCGCCGATCAGCGCCGAGGACAGATGCAACGGCGCCTCTACGGTATCCACACGTCCAGGGGTGGAACGTCGTGCGCCGGTGTGCTAGCACCACGCGCGCGACGGCTAGGGTTTCTGGCAGGGGTAGAGGTCGATGGCTAGGGTTTCGTGGTGGGGAGAACCTTGTGGCAGCACACCCCCATGCCCCTTTATATAGAGTGCACTAACGGGCCTTCTACAATAGAAGCCCATTAGGACTCACGCTAATGGATCTTCTACAGTAGAAATCCATTAGGACGCCAGAGGATCCAAATCCGTGTAAACCCACTAATGGATCCAATCCATCAGACATGATCCAACCCGTTAAGTGTGTGACCCGTTAGGTTCATGCAAAACGGCCATGGCTCTGAAACCTCTTTTCCGGACCATCGACAACGATGGTTCCTAGCAGGACATGTTGTCCCCGAATGCACGTAATGATCGAATTTGAACCTTGATATACTCATATACCGATCCTTTTGCCACGCGATACCAGTCAAGCTCAAGGCAAGATGTGTGCCATCCTTGTGGTAGCTCGACCCATTCACTCGTCAATGTAATGGATATAATTCGTGATTAACACTTTAATCACTTTGGCATGGCCATGCACTTTTCCTTATCCATCCGCACCGAGGGGCCCAAAGATATCTCTCCCGTTATCAAGGAGGGGCAAATTCCATCTTTATCTCTTATATCTCACGTCATGTTTCTTGGCATACCCGTAAGCTACCTTTATAGCTCCCCTGTTACGGAGAAGCATTTGACAGCCCCAAGGTATACAATTACACATGCTGAGAATCAATAAGAATCTCAGGTCGAAGGATCGTATAGGTATACCACTCGAGGCTACATCCTGATGGCACTTCTAAGATAACAATCTCATCAGTGTCTCGGAGTGGGTCTATCCAACCCCATGTTCTCTAACATGTGCCCACATTATTGATTTGATATCTCCATATCTATGGTATGTGAAACATTACCATCAATCAATACATGTCTTTGGTCGATCACTATTGTCCCACATAATGATATGTGACCAGGATCGTTTAGAATAATATCATATAACCAATATGTTTCACAATTAAGTCATACTCAATGAACAAAGGAATGACATTTATTCATGGAACCGATAAGTACATGAACAGGGCGTATGATACAATCATCTCATATGATCGCCTCTAGGGCATATCACCAACAATCTCCCACTTGCACTAGAGTGCATCATGCAAGTATCTAATACCCATGGCTCTTGTGTGTGCCTCATGCTTCGTCTGCGGAAGAGGTTTTGTCAGCGGATCTGCGACATTCAGATCCGTGTGCACTTTGCAAATCTTCACATCTCCTCTATCGATGATCTCTCGGATGAGGTGATAACGCCTGAGTATGTGTTTGGATTTTTGGTGAGACCTAGGCTCCTTCGCTTGTGCAATGGCACCACTATTGTCACAATAGAGGTCCACTGGACAGGATGCACTAGCTACAACCCCCAACTCAGAAACAAATTTATTCATGGAACTGATAAGTACATGAACACAGACGTATGATACAATCATCTCATATGATCGCCTCTAGGGCATATCACCAACATGATCATGATCCAAAATTTTTATGAGATCTTAATAATTTCCTTAGAACTCTTCTATAATTTTTTTTAAAAAAATTAAACCTTTTTTGTTGCTAAAGCAAATCTATGTATTGATCATCAAGCTTTTATCAAGACATAGCACTGCCAAAATTTTTAGAACTTCTTGAAGCTTGATCATCATATTAAAATTTTATATAAATATTAGTGATATATCATAACCATCTAAATTTTTTTTCAAATTTTTCTAACATGGTTTGGATAATTTTTCATTTGGTTGAAATTTATCGGTAATGCTTTTACTAGGAGAGTAGCACTTTCTGAATTTTTAGAAATACATGAGGCCTGATAATCATATGAAAATTTCATTGAAATATTATTGATGCATATAACCATGCACAAAAAATTTGAAAATTTTCTAAGATTGTTTGTTCCATTTTTCATCCGGTTCAATCTTGCTGGTTAGTGTTTTATCAGGATAGTAGTAATTTTTGAATTTTTAAAAATTCCTATGATTTGGTATCATCTAAAATATTTTTTAGAATATCATTGATGTACCAGACACCTCCAAAAAAATTTCAATTTTTTTGATATCGTTTGGGCTATTTTTCGCTCGGTGCAAATTCACCGAAATCTCGGCAAATCTCACCGTGATTTTGGGAATTTCACCCAAAATTTAGTTTTTCCCGATAGAAATGAAACTGGAATTGATTTGTTTTTTGAATTTTGTCCTAGATTTACCCAAAATTTTGAGATCTCGGTGACATTTTGGATTTTGGTCACTAGTGAGATTTCATCCGAAAATGAAATTTGAATCCTTGAGCAAGAGGTGATTCCTGCTCGAGGCGCTCAACACGTGTATGGAGCAGTGCAATGTTGGTGTTGATATGGTTCAAAGCATCGTGTGTACATTCCATGTGTCAATGGAACAAGTGCTCAAAGTGCTACCACGAGCCCTCTCGTGCGTTGTGTGAGAGGTGCATCATCCTCACTATTCTCATCATGTTTGCTTAAACCAACCATTGTTAGTAGTAAACAAGAAAAAATACACAAGTGTATATAATCTCTATCAACTGCTAGGTGTTGGAGGTAGACAAGTCACACATGCTCAAGCCCTTACCAAGCTCTTGCAAGTTCTTACCAATGCAAAATAGGTAGTGTAATCGGCGGTTGGTTCATGATAAATGCAACTAAAGCTTGACAAAGCGATTGCAAGGAGATTGGTACCTATTTGAATAGTAGGTGGAGCTTGGACAAGTTTAAATATGTAGCAAGGATTAGCAAGTAATTCAACTCAGAATTGAAAAGCTGAAAAGCAGTTCAAAGTACTAGTCACAATGTGTTAGCCCTAGACTAGACCAAAACTAGGTATAGCAAGCTTAGAAATGTGCTACTAGGGTCGAACACAAGTGACTAGCATGAGGAACTATCATAGAAGGAGCTATTTTAACAACAGGAAACACTTCTCACAATTGTTTTCTCTATTTTTTATTTTTTTTCTCTTTTTCTCTTTTTTTACAACTTGGAAGTGGAATTCCCAACTCAACTAATGATAGAAAGCAAAAATCTCACATTTCGGAATGAGAGAAAATGCTAAACGGATGATTGAAAGATGACAAAAACCGCACGAAAAACTTCCCAGGGGCTAGAGCACAATATTAAAGGCTGCATTTGAGGTCAAAAAAGGGCACAGGACTAAAGGCGTGTGTTTTTTTAGATGCGGCTTATCGTCCCCTTCGAAACAAGTACTCGTGTGTCGAAAATGGACTCCATATGCAAAAGTTTTGGCCGTTGTACTGAAAGGCGCACAAATGCTACTTCATAGACTTAGATTCGGCCAACGGGAGGTAGATTTGGATTTAGCAAAGTCTCCATTAACTTGACTTGGACTAAAATCATATTGTGTGCAACTCGGACAAGGGAAGAACCACTGACTTGGATTTTTTTAATCCAAACAGAACTCAACCGAATCGATCTCTTTCTAAATAGAATTCAACCAATTTAATCTTTTTCTTTTCTAGATGCAATAGCAAGACTCTCGATGACCAAAATTGGTGGCAACACAATTGTAGATAGAAATAAGCAGAATCAAACCAATCTAGACACGAAGACCAACAATTAGATACAACAATGCAACATACAATTCAAAGATAAAATGGATTCAAAAATTTAAATAAATTCCACTAAAATAAAGAGATTGAATTTAGAAAAATTTAGAAATTTGAATCGGCTCAATTGGAGCTCATATGAAGGAGAACGAACTCTCGAAAGGTTGAAAACAAAGAAAAAGAGATAAAGAATTTTGTGAGAATTTTGTAATTATTTTAAAAAAAAATCAAATTATGACATCATGCTAATGTCATTGGCTATTTTTAATTTTCATCTATTTTTTTTGAAAAGAAAATGAGCTCCAGAGGCTAACATATGGGCCCCACTTGTCAGACCCTAATGACATCACCCGACACATGGCAAGACCTGGATGCAGCCACATCAACACAATGGCACATGGGGCCCTAGGGTCATCAGTGTCGGCGGCGGTTGGTCGCATCAGCAAGCTCGTGATCTGGCGCACCTGATGATGTGCGATGTCATGGGCTTTGGGGCTTTGGAACGTTGATGGCAAGCTCTAAGGCGGTGGTGTCTACAGCTTGATGGCGACGACGCTCTCCAATGATCCTCCGACGAAAACAAAGCATGCACTTGGTAGAACACGACGAAACGAACATGACAACACCAAGCTTGGAACTCGAGGTTCACCGAAGATGGCTAATTGATGACTTTTCTCCTCGGCGGCGCTCTGTGAAAGTCCTCAAAATCTAGGTAAACGGTGGTGAGAGTTAGCTAACCAATCTAGGGTTCAAGTTCACGGAGTCAAGGCGAACATGATGCACTCCTTTTATTAGCCTTGGCGTCCATGTGCCTAGAACGGAGAGAGGTGTTCGCGGCTGACACGACAGCGCGACTTGTCCTGCTCAGACTAGGAGATGACCCAGCTGATAGGTGGGCCCCAATTATCAGCCTCCTATGAGGCGCGTAGGCTAGCTAGCATCGGCAAGCCTCAACGCTGGGCCACACGGCTTGGGCCTCAGTGTAGAGAAATGGATTGGACCGGTGGGTTTTGGCCCAAATCCTATTTTCATATTTCAAATGATTTTTCTTTTCAAATAAGTACAGAAAATAAGATGGCTTCAAATAAATAGCAAATAAATTTATAAAAATCCCAAAAATTCTATAAAATATTTTAAAAATATTTAGAATCCAAATAAAATATTTTTGGCACATGTTCTCTTAATTTTTTTCCATATTAAGTACTTTTTGCTTAAAACGAAATTCCAAATTATTATTTAAATTGCAGATTAAATCCAAAAAATTCCCAAAAATATTAAATTGCACAAAAATAATTTGAAAGCAAAAATTAGGATGTTAAATTAGATTAAATGAAGAAAAAAACTAACATCGAAAAAAAGAGCTTTGAATATAAGTACTGGTTTTCTATTGAATTGTTTAAGCCTGCAGGCACGCATGTGGACCATTCAGGGCCCATCAAAAGTATATCAAGCAACACGGTGCATCCATCAAGTCTAGTCTTCGGCCTCCATCAACCTCCGCCACTGATAACTTGGTTAGGCGAGTGTTACATTTCTTATGTGACTATTCAAAATCCAGCTTAATTGTGAGGCCTTTGATTAATTTATCTAGTTTCTTTGTAGAAGTTTAAGCACTTCTTCCAAGGAAAATGCAAATATGAAACTATTCATGAAGGTTCTAACACAAACAGCTACCGGCCAAGTATAAGATGGTGCATTCTCGTAAGATTCGGTACAGCCTGCGACAATGCAAATATGAATTAGCACTATAGCATCGCCCATTCTAGCAAGATGAGGTACAACCTAGGAAACCAGTATGAAAATTTGTCTACCATTAAGGGCCTGCTTGGAAGGCTAGTTTTAAGCCCAAAACCAGTGTAAAATATCGGCCTGAAAAGTTTTCTAGGTCTGGGTTTAAAGTTCTGCTTGGATGGGCCAGTGATCCAGTAATTTTACTCTTGGTTTGAGCCACGACGGACGGAAAAATATACTCGGCAAAGGAGGTGATTTTTTCCGATAGATATCGCGTTCGCTCTCACTCGTGGGTTGCGTCGTCGACTCGCGAGGAACCCTAGAGGATTACTCCCTAGACGACGATGACGATCTCGACGGCAGCAACGGCAATTGTGGCTACATCTTTCATCGGCGACGACGGCAAGCATGACAGCAAACTCCCCTACGTCATCCCTCTATTTGATTTTGATTCAATCACCAGCTATCTAGCCTCACCTCTCCCAAATTACCAGGTTCATCTTGAGAGCGGCGGCGACGGTGGTCCGATGTTGAGAGCGACGGCGGCGTGACCCCAACATCTTGTCAGCTTCTCTTCGACTCAGCTTGGAAGACACCTCTGTGACTTCATCGGCCTCATCTTTCCTTCCTCCAACCAGATCATCTAGGTACAAATTTGCTAGGACTCATCTCTCCTCTCTCCAACCAGATCATCTAGGCCTCACCTCTCCTCACTCCGACCAGATCAACTTGAGATTTTTTGGTACAAAATTTTAGATCTAGTCACTTGAGATCTCAAATAAATTTAGATCTAGTCACTTGAGACCATATCAGCTTTCATTCTCTGAAATCCCCCTTACCTTGTTATAGTTCTGGCACTGACAGTTGATGAATCTTCAGTTATGTATGTGCAGTTTGGCTTGTTACATCTATACTGATTGACAATAGGATTGGCATGATCTGTGAAAACTCTCATTGTCTTGCTTGTAGGATTTCTTTTCTGCAATTCTGAATCTTTACTGCACTGATAAGTTCTCAAACTTATGCTAGCACTAGTTTTCTTGTACCACTAGTTTGCTGCATATTGCTGCTGACACAAAATTGCAATCTCCTACTGTTGAGAATAGGTCTTTGTCATTTGCCTTAAATATTTATTGATGTTGTTTTGTAGGATGATGATGACTCAGATGATGCAAAGACGAACGTTACCAGAAGCACCACCATCGCCGCCATGAGTATGATGACAAAGCATCCATTATGATCTTGGTCTGCTTTTGCCTCTATATCTAGTTACTGCATGAATAAAAATAGGGCTTTGCTATTTCTGTATCTTGACAGTGCCTGGACAGCTATACTTCTTTGTGAATATTTTTACCCATGTATTAGATACCGAATGGATGTGCTGAATGGCCAAAATGCGGATTTGGAATGAAAACTTGGGGTTCACTGCAAAATCTGGAATTCTTTTGGTGAAATTAACTTGTCTGATTTGTCAGTTTGGTTTGAAGCTGCTTTTGTTTTCGTCATGTTGATCTCTGAACCTGTTTAGTTGAGGTGCTGAACCGTAGCAGGATATCTAGTTTGGTTAGCTTATGTTTATCTTATATTGCACTTAGATCTTAGGCATTACAGACTTGTAGATGATGGATGTTTGGGATGCACCTCTTATGTTGAAAACATAACAGACTTCTGATGATGGATTGTGGTTGGTGATGAACAACAAGCTCAATTTATTTGGTGTTGTATGAAAGACGGTATGAATTGGGAAAGCAACCCTACTTGTATGGAGGGGTTTTGTAGTTGAGATTGTAGGTAAAGCATGAATGAAGAAAAATAAAAAAACTGAAGTGATGCTGCTCTCGACAGTTTGCTGGAAACTGGTGAGTAAGATGTCAAGCAGGAGGTGATGTTGTTACTCACAAATCTTGGCAAAGATGCAGGACTTGCGGTATGCGCGGGTTGACCGTTCTGGCATTGGAAAAAATCTAGTACCACTGTTTTTCTCCCAAACAGGCATGACCTCTAGGGTTTTGATTTCACTGGTAATTTGTGTATGGTTTTCCTTTACAAGAGGAAAAAAATTCAAAACTCCCAAGCAGTCCCTAAGGATTCTTTCAAGCTACGGACGCCTATTCGGCCACTAGAAAAGCTTTTTTGAGCAGTAACATGGGTAGTGAAAATGGAATTCCTAGGGCAGAACTGGTATCAAAGTTTAGAGTTTTTGCAAGCCATAGCCCACAGTAGTGATAGGACGTGCGACATGCTATTCCAAGCTGTAACCACTTGCAGTAACATAATAGAGATTTCACAAATGAAACCTTAAATGGAACCATGCATATGGCAAATGGAAATCAAATTTTCCCAAAAGATATCGAATTTTTTTTAAATAATACATTTTTTATTCAAAATTATAACACGGAAAAAATACAGAAATATACCCCTATCGCCCGTTGGTTGGGCGAAATACAAATATAACCCAACCAACGGGCGACAGGGGGCTTCGTCGCACGATCGATGGGTGACAAGAGGCCACGTCACCCCCTGGCCTCCTGTCGCCCGATGAAATGGCGACAGGGGGGCGCGCATCTCTGTCGCCCCACCAACGGGCGACAGGGGACAATTTTAAAATCTACTCGAGCGGTATTGTGCTCATTTGAGCGAATGGAGGGAGAAACGAGAGAAAGAAAGAAAGAGGAAGAGGGAGAAGAGAGTGAAGATTCTGTGCGTCTATTTTGAGGTAAATTTTGGTTGTTTATTTTTTTAGCAGTAAATTATGGTAGATTAGAAATAATTTTACATCTAGGTAAATTTAGATCTATGTAAATTATGGTAGATTACCAAGATCTAGCGAATTTAGATGTTTTCTACGGATAGGAGTATCTCGATATATATTCATGGAAATGTAGTTAGATCTAGGTAATCTATATGTTGTTAGGAATGTAGATGTTTTTTAGGATAGAAGTACGTCGATATATATTCTTAGGAATGTAGACGTTTTTTACGGTTAGATCTATATTTTTGTAGCATGTAGGTATAGTTATGTTAGGTGTCATAGTATTTTTTACGGAAAGTAACTAATTTGGGGGTTAATGAATGAATTCGCAGATATGGCAGAACGAGTTCCATTTAGAATCTATTATGGAGAAGGGGTTATCATGTGTGATTTAGAGGGTGAGGATCTAAGTAACTTCCAGTATATGGACAAAAGTTTGAGTAGGGTCGAGGAGCGCACATTTGCTTCTGTGTTGAAATGGTTGTATTATACTTTTCGGATGGAACAAGAGAAGTGCGAGTTGAAGGTATTTTGCCTATGTAGTATGCGAAACGACTCTATTTACTGGAAGCTAGTTGAGCTGAAGGGAACCGCATCGTGGAGATCATATGTGAGGGGGGCAAAGCAACGGGGATGGAATCGGGTGCTTTTAGTGCAAGCATATGACAGGGATGTTGGCTCCCAGCAGTAGTTGGACACCGGTGAGTGTAGTTAGCCTCAAAATGAGCTCAGTTTCGGTGATACCGAAATTAGGGAATCTAGCCGTGAGCAGCATGTTCAGCAATGCAACGATGACATCATTTGCCAAAGTGGTGAACAGGTTGAGTTTGAGGAGGATGATGAAAATATTGGACAAGAAACACGGGGACAGGTAGACGAAGGTGAGCAAATTGATGAAATAGCAGCTAGGATGGAAGAGGAAGACAGTGAGTACAGCAGAGCAGAAGTGGAGGACGACGATGAGTCGAATGAGGAAGATGGAGGTACGGAGCCGCTTGTGCCAGCCGACTGGAGCACACGTCAATTTGATAAGCTGGTTGTCAATGAAAGCAACGATATACCTTGGCAGTATAGTGACAATGAGGTTAAGCCTAACAGTATGTACCCGACAAAAGAGGCTATGCAGGATGCTGTGAAAGATTGGGCTTTATCATTAAGGACTTTCAGGGTTAAGAAATCCACCCCAACTTGCTACGACGTGGTGTGTGAGATCCGTGGGTGTCTGTGGAGAGTGCACGCGTACAAGCCCAAATGGGGCACCTATTGGCTTTGTTCGAAGGTTGAGCAGCATAGCTGCATGACTAAGGAAAGAGTGATGGCTCACAGGAACCTATCATCCGGGTATGTGACGAACATTATGTACGCAGAGATAGTGGAGAACCTGAGTTTTGAGCCCCATGCTATTATCCGAGCAATCGAGAACAGATATCAGTACACAATTAACTATGGGAAGGCGTGGAGGGCGAAACAGAAGGCATTAGAAATGAGGTTTGGGAAGTTTGAAGACTCGTATCATAACCTACCAGCACTGCTTAGTTGCATTCAGGGAAGAAATTTTGGGACCTACTATGATTATCAAGACTGTCAGTCAACCAAGTGGCCAACTACAAGGCATCTGAGGAGTGTTCATCGCATTCAGAGCTTGCATTAAGGCGTTCTATCACTATCGTCCATTGTTGTGCGTGGACGGCACATTCTTGACCGAAAAATACAGAGGGCAAATATTGATAGCTATGGGCGTTGATGGAAACAACCAGATTCTGCCTATTGCTTTTGCCTTTGTAGAAAGCGAGAACTACGAGAGTTGGCTATGGTTCCTACGGAACTTGAAGATCAGGGTGGTCAAAACTCGTCAAGATGTGTGCGTACTGCATGACAGACATGCTAATCGGCTTAGTGCTATCAACCAGTTGCAAACAGGGGAGGAGGAGCCATTTCCATGGCCTGACTTGCAGAGTCGATGGTGCATGAGGCATTTTGGTGCAAACTTCTATAAGCAATTCAAAAACAAGAAACTGATGAAAATGTTCAAAAGACTATATAAGTAGAACCAGGAGAGCAAGTTTCGAACTCTGTGGAAAAATCTTGATGAGCTGACAAGAAAACACAAAGAGCAGATGAACAACACTACTGGCAGTCGAACACAGGAGCAGGCGGAGCCTCTTTTCCCCTTGCCAACAGAGGATCAAGCGACTAATCATCGTCGGAGGCAAAGACCAATCAAATGTTTCTCGAACTGGATCAAGCACGAATCGAAAGAGAAGTGGTCACTGTTATATGACACACATGGTGCCAGATACGGTGTGATGACCACTAACTTTGCAGAAGTTTACAGCTAGGTAATGCGAGGCATGAGGTGTCTTCCGTTGGTAGGAATTGTCAAGAGAGTGCTGAGGGTACAACCAAGTACTTTGTGGACAGACATGTAGCTGTTGACATAGTAATCAGAGATGAGAAGTTCCTGTACTCTTCGATGATCACTAAATACATGGATGAGAAGAGTCAGAAGGCGGCCAAACATAGAGCTATCAAGTTGGTGCACGGACACTACGCTTTGAGGTGATCTAAAGGGATAAAGGACGGCGTGGAACCAACCAGAAGGTTGTCACCCAGGAGTGCATCTTACAGGATGAGTGCAAATGCTCGTGCAACAAGCCATACCTTTTGCATAGGCCATATTCTTATGTCATAGCCGCATGTGCTTTATTTGGAATGCAACCTGGTACATATCTATCTGAGTATTTTATGAAGGAAAGGATGATGGCAACTTGGAACGAGGAGCTTTATGGTTGTGGGGTTGTGGGTTCTTTCACCACAACTTCTAGTGTTGATGAAAGGTTCTGGGTCCTTGATTTTAATGCGATAAGAGGGAAAGCAGGGCGTCGAAAAACAAGGCGTATCAAAAATGACATGGATGAGTCAGAAACTGGCAAACGCATGAAGAAATGTTCATTGTGCAACTAAGCGGGACATACGTTCAAGAACTGTTAGGCACAAAACGAAGAAGATGAAGGAGATCGTCACCCGACGGTGGGGGAAGGATCATCCTATGCGAGGAGTGCTGCACGACGCCATCGCACCAAATGACAAGCAATTTGAATTATCATATGCCATATGTCAAATTTGTATTTCGTCGATGTAACGTGTGTTGTATAAACTCTGTTTTTTACCTTGCAGTTGTGAGTGTTGTGTCTTAACAAATTATTGGAATTGTTTTAATTTATTGTTATGATCTTCTCCATTTTTTATGTGCATATTTGTTTCAATATATTGTTGTGATGCTTGTATAGTTTTACGTACGCTTTTATTTATGTATGTTTTAATTATAACTTTCATTTTTGAAATTTACAGGTATGGCTCACCAGCATGGAGATGACGAGTGGCCCTTTGAGTTGCTGGATCCGGTCGTTGATCATCGTCACCGCCACTTCGCCACTACTGTTCCAAAGGAGGGAGGGGACCCTGTGCAGCTCGGTGTTCTTCAACCTAGGGTACCACAGTACCCCTGGACGCTCGATGATCGGTGGATCCCCAAGTAACATATCAGTATTTAAATTTCTAAACATATTTATTCTAGTGTTGTACTGATCTTAACTACATGTTTTTGTTTCTTAGGCTTCGAGCTTCAGGGTTGCTGCTCCTCGCCCGGATGGCAGAGGAGATGGGTCGCCAGTTCCCGTTCGACAGGTCCCTAATCACCGCTCTGGTGGATCGGTGGAGGCTAGAGACGCACACCTTCCATCTCCCTATCGGGGAGATGGCGATCACTTTGCAGGACGTCTCGTACCTCCTAGGCCTCCCGATCGCCGGTGACGTTGTGGAGGCCCAAGACGTCGATCCGACGTGGTGCCAGGAGCTGCTTGAGAGGTTCGAGGGTGTGGTACCTGTCGATGGTTATTACCGACAATGAAGAAGAGGGAGTGGGGGAAGGCGGAAGATCCTGGCCCGATGGTAAAGCAGAACGCCCGGAGGATTTTTTACCCAGGTTCGGGCTCTCCAATGGAGATAATACCCTAGTCCTGCTCTCTTTGTTGCTGTGAGTGTATCGAAGTTCTTGGTTACAAGGAGGCTCTCTTCTCTCTGTACAGGGTTCTCTCTCTATATACATCGGACGGGGCACCCCCTGGGCACGGCAGGGGAGTTGCTGGGCGCATCAGGTCGACAGAGCTGTGGAAGCTGTTGGAGATGGCAGGGAAGACCGTCCTGTAGTGTCCGACAAAGCACAGTGCCATGCAGAGCAGCGCCGCTCGTTGCAGAGGCGCAGCTGCTACCCACCTGCTCCTGGCGCCCGCGGTTCCCGCTCCTGCTTTCTCTGCACCCGTCCGGCTCCTTCTGGAACTCCCTCCCTTTTGTCCGGTGGGCTTGGTCCATCTTCATGGGCTGGTCAATTTGGCCCGCCAGCTGGACCCCAAGTCACGTGACTTCCACAGTAGCCCCCGAGTGCTTCGAGACCGGGCCGTCCTACGTGGGTTTGCCATTCGCCTGCGGTGGCTATTTCTCGCCGTTGGGTGTGTTGACGGGGAGGTCTCGATGGACTCAATTCTCCTGGTAGCTTCGTCGTACGCTCCCGGGTTTAGTAGGAAGACGTCCGCACCAGGTCATGCTGGGACTCAACGTGGCTCACCACGGAGCAAGCCACCATTTGGCCCTTGGCCGAGTGGTACCCGTAGATGTACGGCAGTCGGCTCATCATGGAGCGTGCCTTGGACTTGAGTCTGGTGATGCCTACACCCGATCATGCCGGGGCATAGCGTGGCTCGTCATGGAGCGCGCCACCATTTGGCTCTTGGCCGATTGGTACCCGTACATGTACGGCAGTCGGCTCATCATGGAGCGTACCTTGGATTTGGGTCTGGTGACGCCTACACCCGGTCATGCCGGGGCGTTGCGTGGCTCGTCATGGAGCGCGCCACCATTTGGCTCTTGGCCGATTGGTACCGTGACATGTCTGGCATCGGCTCATCATGGAGCGCACCTTGGATTTGGGTGCAGTGACGCCTACACCGGTCATCTGCCGGGCGTTGCGTCTTTCGTCATGGAGCGCGCCACCATTTGGCTCTCGGCTGATTGGTACCCGTACATGTACGGCAGTCGGCTCATCATGGAGCGTACCTTGGATTTGGGTCTGGTGACCCTATATTTGGTTCCGTCTTCGCGGCATTCAGTATACGATCCGGCATGGGACGCGTGGCGGGGCGCAGACTAAATCCGGGCGAGTCGCACCCCGGTCAAACTTGGTAGCGACGGGCCCTACCTCCGGCGAGAATTGTCGCCCTTTACAGTCCCCTGGAGCCGCACCAGATTAACCCATTCTTGCGCTCCACGTCTCTCGCCCCTTCATCTCCAGAAACCCATCGCCTTCCCCGCGAGCTCCGCCGCTAGGGTTAGCCGCCGCCGCCGCTTTCTGCTTCTTGTGCCGCCGATGTCATCCCAGGGAATGCCGATCCGCCACCCCAGGACCCCATCACGCTGCCGCCGGCCCACGATTGGGTCCCTTCCACGCTGACGGAGGCGCATTTGGATGCGATGGTTACCATGGGAGTGATGCCGCCTGCGACTCTGATCAGCGCCCGCCCGGCCTACGGTGAGTTCTGCCCTACCCCTCGCTGCGAAGAAATCGTCGTCTTCGAGTCCTTCCAGCGCGGATTAGGGCTTCCGGCCGGCAGTTTCTTCCGCGGACTCCTTTCCTACTACGGCGTCGAATTGGTTCACCTGAACCCCAATTCCATGGGCGTCCGAGGCAGTGGCATAGCGATCAGCCAAAGCGAACATCTCCCTGACGGTAGTCGGCGGCCTTCGAGACATTTTCTTGATTAAGTCGGGTCGTTGACTCTTTCCGAAGGCGGCTATAACGACCGCCTCGAAACATCGCGCCAAGATTATTCTTCTTCGCATGAAACGCCGGATGAACTCTCGCGAGACTCACTCTTCTTCGGTGAAGCCGTCTGAGTCCCACGCCGCCCCGTGTCTTTCGAAAGTGCCACGAAGTTTGAGATAAACTGCTCACAAAGATCACCCCAGGAATCTATGGAACCCGCTGGGAGTCCCGTGAGCCAAGCTTGTGCCGATGGGGCGAGCGTGACCGGCAGGTAATTAGCCATCACGGTCTGGTCGCCCCCCGCTGCTTTGACAGCGAGGGCGTATACCTGCAGCCACGCCTCGGGGTCTCTCTCGCCGTCGAACTTGACGATGCCCCTAGGATTAAAGCCCTCGGGCCACACCACTCGGCGAAGCCGGGGCGTGAAAGCGCGAACCCCGTCAATAGGCCCACAGCTGCGCCGCCGAGGCGACCGGCACGAGGGGGTTCTGTCCCGGGGGTTCCCGTTGTCACTCTCGGCCCGGCGACCGTGGCTCCCGCGGTCGGCGTGATCCTCGCGCCGGCCTCCGCGATCGACGCGGCCGTCGCAACCAATGCCGAAGCGCTCGTACTCGTCCTCACGCCGGCGCCTCTCACCTTCCGCCCGATCGCGGCGTCTTGCGGTGAGATCGACGCGGAGGTCTCGGTTGAGGCTCCGGCGGGCGTCTTCGCCCCGACGGAGCTCCAGCCGACTGCCTCTGGGTCGGCTTTGCGCAGTCCGACTGCTGCCGGTCTGAGTAGCCGCGCGGATACGGGAGTGTGTCTTCTCCACGGGCGCTTCTTGGTTTTGCTGGACCGCCACCGCCGTCACCATGGCTTTCACTTGAGCCACGATCGGGGCTGCGGGGCTGTCTGGGCCGAGGATCGGCCCAAGGGTGTCGAGCAGCGTTTTGGAGGCGACGATGTTTTGCTGCGGTGTGTGAAAGATCAACTGATCTCCCCTCTTCACCTGCAGGAACTCTTCATTGACGTTGCACCCCTGATGCTAGAGGGACTTGGCACGCTCTTCTCGCGCTGCGCGACATTGGCGATCCGCCTCCGCCGTGTCCGCTGCCTCTTGCTGGTGCAGGGTGTCAGTCCGGTCGTCTTCAATCGCGAAAACTCCGCGGAAGGCTTCTTGGGCACGAACCGCCATGGTGCCCCTTGATCCGGCCTGAAGCTCTGGCGAGAGGGCCAGCTTGCCGAAGCCGTCGGCGATGAAGTCGAGGCTCCCGAAGCGGAAAGTCTGGCTGGGAGCGAAAGAGATGGTGATTTCGTTGAGAGGTGCCATCGGGCTCAAGAGGGTGATCTTCACGCGCACCCCTACCTGGCGCGCCAACTGTCGATGGTTATTACCGACAATGAAGAAGAGGGAGTGGGGGAAGGCGGAAGATCCTGGCCCGATGGTAAAGCGTAACTTGGGAGGATTTTTACCTGTGTTCGGCTCTCCAATGGAGATAATACCCTAGTCCTGCTCTCTTTGTTGCTCTGTGAGTGTATCAAGTTCTTGGTTACAAGGAGGCTCTCTTCTCTCTGTACAGGTTCTCTCTCTATATACATCGGACGGGGCACCCCCTAGGCACGGCAGGGAGTTGCTGGGCGCATCAGGTCGACAGAGCTGTGGAAGCTGTTGGAGATGGCAGGGAAGACCGTCCTGTAGTGTCCGACAAAGCACAGTGCCATGCGAGAAGCGGCGCCGCTTCGTTGCGGGCTTGTTGCTATCCACTGCCTCGGGCGCCATGTTCCCGCCTCCTTTCTCTGCACCCGTCCGGCTCATTCGAACTCCTCCTTTGTCCGGTGGGCTTGGTCCATCTTCATGGGTTGGTCAATTTGGCCCGCCAGCTGGACCCCAAGTCACGTGACTTCCACAGTACCACCTGCTGGGTACCGATCCTTTGATAGTACACACGGTCCGACACTGCGGTGACTTCAACAGTTCGTAGTACGCAACTAGCCTTTAAAACTAAATTGTGCACATACTGCTTCAAATAACAAGTGAGGTTTAATTTACAGGTGTCGCGGATCGTCAAGGGTGAGGACGAGTACAGGGTCAGCTTCCACCTAGAGGCGTACCTGCTGTGGCTCTTCAGCTGGTGCATGTTCACGATCTCCCATGGGGATAGCGTGGACAGACACCTCATCCAGTTCACGAGGCAGATCACGGACGCACCTCTTGACGCCTTGCCGCAATACTCTTGGGGCTCAGCTGTGCTATGCGCCACATACCGTGCGCTCTGCGACGGGTGTGCACGGCTCGCCGACGATGCGACTTTTGGAGGATGTCCACTGCTGGTATAGCTGTGGGCATACAAGAGGTTCCAGATCGGGCGGCCCGACATCGACCTGCAGCCTCTTGAGCATGCAGGCGATGACGACATCAACGGTCCGACCATGGGCACCATCTGGTGCCACCGACGGGTAAGATATTGCAATCACGATTTTGGTACTTTTCCTTTAACTTTTATGAGTACTAACAGTTACGTTCTATCGTCACTACAGCCTAGGTGGGCACACAGGACGGTGTGGATGGGCTACCCCCAGTTCGTCGCTACGTTCGACCACCTCACCAAGGACCACATACGCTGGACGCTGTACGCAGAGGCAGAGGTCCAGCTTCATGTGTCGGGTGGCCTGTCCACCCTTTGCACACGAGACGCGGCGTACTGGCGCATGCGTCGGTTTCTCATCTTCGACGTCCAGGTCGAGGGCTACGCTGTCCATTGAGTGATGAGGCAGTTTGGTCTACGATAGGAGTTTGCGGTGCACGATGACCGTGCAGTCCCACACGCAACCCACATGTAAATTCCCTGCATTGATGTTTTTATAATTATTATTGTGTAATGACATCTGATAATGCTATATTTATTTCTTATCCACAGGCAAAGTAGGAAGGGCACACATAGGACCACCCCCTGGCACATACATATAGCGCCTTGGGTTGAGGAGTGGGGAGGAGCCTTGGAGGACGTCCACGCTGAGGCTGCACCATACGACCCGCAGACATACCGCGCGTACCGAGCGTGGTACACTCCCCGTACTCGTCTACGTTTGGTATGTGTCGACCCCGATCCTCCTGCACACGTTCCTAGGGTGAGAGACACGTACCCCGCCCATACGGACGTGGCTGCACACAGTTCGGTATGTTGCATCCTATCTGCGATATCATGTAATCTTAGTTACTAACTATGCTAACTAATTCGTAATTTACTTTGCAGAACGATGTGCTGCTCCGCAACGACGAGGAGTCAGGGGGCTTCATCTCTCGTCTGACCAGCGGACTTGAGGTGACGAGAGATGAGGTGACCTCTTTATTGGTGAGGTTTCGGGAGAGCACGAGACGCACCCTTGAGTTGGCGGGATGCCGCACCCCTACCGAGGTGGCTCACGGTGTGCCTCTTAGCGGAGGCAGGGCTACGAGAGGGCGGGCTGCTGGGCACGCCGAAGGTGAGTACTGAGATGCACTTTTCACGTATTGCAATAACGTATTACAATGCTCTCAATAATTCTTCATTTGCTACAGGCTCACAAACACGGTTCTTCCCGCGTACAGCTCCACCTGCACCTGACGACTACGAGGAGCAGGGTGATGATCCAGATCAGGAGGACTACAAGAAGGACGATGTAGCGTGGTTCCTCGTCGATCCATATGAGCCTGGATCATCATAGCTGTAAGGAGCACCACCACCGACGAAGCCTTCTCAGCCCGAGTACGCCACACCTGCAGCTAGACTACAGAGGGTCCACCGCGCGACGCAGCTTGGACGACTCATGAGGCCACGTTCGGAGGAGGCCCGCCCACCATGGTGAGCCGCCTGCGGGCCGACAATAGTTTCTTTTATTTTTTATTGTTGGTAGTATACTATGTACATTGTAATCATTCGAAATATGATGTACGAACTATTGTATTTGCATTCTTCGTACTTTTAATCTTATGTACTTAGTTAATTCTTTCATCAGCTTTGTCACACCAAGCAGATTGGACAACACACACCTAGCTGCTTCGTCAGAATGATTGGACAACACGTTGCACCCGCTTTTAAGACTGAAACGACAACACGCTGCACCCCGCTTTTCAGACTGAAACGACAACACGCTGCACCCCTCTTTTCAGACTAAAATGACCTAATCGAGGACCACGGCACCGTGGCCATGTGTGCCTCTTCTGATTTTCGCAATTTCGTGCCGGGGCAACGTCCGGCCAACCGCCCATAGATGAGTGGTAGCACGCGTTGCATAGGCCGTGATTTTTCGCATATTTTCTGGGCCATATCCGATGGGCCCAGTGAGGCTACGAAAACCCCTAAGTGGTCACGATTTTCGCGGTTTCGTGGCCACGTGTGCCTCTTTCGATTTTCGTAACTTCGTGTCGGGACAACGTCCGGCCAGCTCACCTATAGATAAGTGGTAGCCCATGTTGCGTAGATCACTCGTGATTTTTTTCATAATTTTTGGGCCATATCCGATGGGCCCCGCGAGGCTACGAAAACCCCTAAGTGGCCACGATTTTCGCGGTTTCGTGGCTGCGAGTGCCTTTTCCGATTTTCGCAACTTCGTGCCGGGGCAACGCCCGGCCAGGTCGCCTGTAGATAAGTGCTGCCCACGTTGCGTAGATCGCTCGTGATTTTTTTCGTAATTTTTGGGCCCTATCCGGTGGGCCCCACGAGGCAAGGAAAACCCCTAAGTGGCCACGATTTTCGCGGTTTCGTGGTCGCGAGTACCTTTTCCGATTTTCGCAAGTTCATGCCGGGGCAACGCCCGACCAGGTCGCCGTTGATAAGTGCTGCCCACATTGCGTAGATCACTCATGATTTTTTTCATAATTTCCTGGCCGTATCCGATGGGCCCTGCGAGGCATGGAAAACCCCTAAGTGGCCACGATTTTTCAGATCAGAAGTTACAGCGGAAAATAAAGTAGACCACTCTTCATTACGACATAAAACTGGATGCACATCACGAACAAGGAAAGTAATGGTTACAACTTCACGTCTACTGAGTGGATCGAGACCATTTCCCTTTCACCCATGCCTCCGGTGGGGCATCTCTAGCATGACGTGCCCTCTCTCGGCCTCCTTCTCCTCCACTTCCTTTCGACGTGCCTCCTGGCGTGCGGCGTCACGCTGCGCTTGAAGCTGCTGCCTGAACTCCTCATCCCGGTTGGCTTGATCAAGGAGCTTTTGGTCTTCAGGGTTGATCTTTATGTCAAACCACTGCTCAAATTCACACAGTGGGGGAGGCGACTGCATGAAACATAAATTAGCAATGTTTCACTTACAAATATTACGAAACACGTATGATTCTTACCAGCTGGCGATTCTTCAGGCTCTTCTCCGGCGGGTCGAATTCGTAGTTGCGACACTTCTAATACCTCCTCTTCCAAGTTAGAATTTCCCAAGAGTGGAGAAACCTGCAAGGATCTCTGCACAGACACATCGGTGGAACAACTCCGAACGATACAAAGAGGTCCTGATACGCGATGTTGCGCGGCCACTCCGAGGCACCTCCCTCTTCTTTTGCCTTCCCCTTTCCCTTTCCACTTGCACGCTTCGGCATCTTTTTTTCTTTTCTCCTTCGTTTCTCTCTTCTTTTCTCTCTTTTCTTCCTTCTTCTCTCCCTTTCTTCTCTTCTCTCCGCTAGTTGATTGATGAACACAATGATTATTGCTTTATAGAGCAGAGTTCTCTCGTCGCAGGGGTTGGTGGGGTGCGACAGTCGCGCGCCCCTGTCGCCTCGACCATCGGGATTACCTCGTCGCCATTTCATCGGCGGCATGAGGCCGAGGTGACGTGGCCTCCTCGTCGCCGTCGATCATCTTGACGAAGCCCCTCGACGCCTGCTGGTTGGGTTATATTTGTATTTCGCCCAATCAGCAGGCATGACATATATATTTCGTAATTTTTTTCGTAGTATACTTTTGAAATTTTGAATAAAAAGTATTATTTAAAAAAAATTCAAAGATATCTGCAGGAAGTTGTGCTCCTCAACCATAACTACAATGGAATGACAGATCTTGCCTCCATCTCCTTGCGTCAGAAAAACCGAACCATGTAAAAATTATTAATCGAAAATTCTCAGAAGAAATGCTCTAGATAAACTCTATTACTTGGAATAAATGGCACATACAATTAACCATGTTAGCCGGGATATTGGCAATGGACATATAACAAAGATAACAGATGAGTAAGGGACATTTCGCCCCCTGAAAACTGGTGTAGTTCTGGCAGTTACAAGTAAATGATGTTTCCACGTTTCTATCCTTGGAGGGAATCATGCAGGCTTCAGCTTTCTATATTTTTAGCTCTATCTGAAAACTTTAGTAGCTCAAGTGGATGCAGTTACAAGCGCTAGATTTTCATAGCTACCGTTGGTCAGTGTTGTATATCTTGGCGGCAACAAAGAATCCACATCAGCGAAATATCCTTCGTTACTGGGTGGCTCCTTGACTATTGGGGCGTCAAGGACAGAGTCCGGTATTGCGTCAAGAGTCTCCTCTAAGAATGATTTAAGTGTCTACACATAACAAGTTTTACAACTTAGGGTTTACCATTTAAGAACTAATTCACAAGAAAAAAATACAATGCTAGTGTCGGTCAGAGGTCAGTAAGTCTGCATGGAAATTTTTTTTGTAACTAATGGTTTGCCATGTAAATAGCTTTTTCAAAACTACATTGTAAAGGAGGAAAACGAATAAGGTGTGCATGCATAAAATTACGTTGACATAATGCGGGCATGACAAATAACAATTCACAAGGGACCAATTTTGCATACTTGTGCACCTACCATTGATTCAATACTCTTAAACAGAACTGAACAACATAAAACCAATAGCTTACAAGTTTTAGGTAATGAAGTTACATTTTAAAAAGAATCCCAAGATGTGTTGAGGTGGTTATTTGATTCAGATCTTTAAGAACTCATTTCATTTACACTTATGCCAAATTTCCATAATAATGCAATAGGGTATACACATCTTTGTGCTATTGTTATTTGCAAAAAGACCTGTGCATTGTTTAAAAAAATGCCAGAAAAATTCATGTATATAGTACACATAAAGTTATGTAAGCCTGCAAATTTTAAATATCAAATTCATCCCTGGCATTGAGAGTCAAAAGACAAGCAGTACTTTCAGGGCATATGAGTAGTGTAGGATTGACTACTCTTTTTTGGTCCTCTGTACCAGCCTACTACGGACGAATTTGACACTGAATTTTTGCAGGTTTGCACATCTTTATGTATACTAAATGTATGAAATTTTTTAGCAATATTTGGAACTTTCAGGTTTGAATTTTTGGAACCTTTTGCAAATGGGGATGTGGCAACCCCTGGTCACCAACGAATTTCCCAATTTTGTTAACTTACCTTGCAATGACACAATGCAGAGTCGGCCTTGCGTTTCCACAGGCTGTTGCCAGATTCCGAGTGGAATAAGTTTAGCAGTGGCTGTGTCAAAATGAAGTGATTCTCTCATCCATAATTAAGGAACTATATGCTTGCATAATATCAAATGTAAAAAAAGATGGCAAAGGCAAATAGAGGTAGCAATAGCATTAAGTCTGGCATTGTGATGGCACAGCTGGACTTACTGTTTATACCTTAAAAAGCAAATGAACTTGCAACTGCTACATCTTAATTAAGCAGCTGATGAGATCAGGGCAAAAAGATAAAACTGCCTGATGATAGAAAATGTATTCATCAAATTTTATTCGGTGTGTTATATATATTTTCTTAATTCATATCTAAGGCATAAAGTACCATTCTCTAGAAGCAAACAAAGCTAACAATTCTTGAGTGAATTACAAAGCTATAATAGACTATGGTGCACACTGCACATCAAGTTCTATCATAACTAGGTAAAAGAAAGTATCCAAAATGGACAAAACTTTAAAAAAAAAAGAAAGAAAGAAAGAATATTTTGTGTAAATGGGAGACTCAAGACTTGAGTTTTCTTCTACTCCGGAGTGCCGCTGCTCCATTTGATTATAAAACTGAAAATAGGATATTTAAGTCAACAAAATGTAACTCACACCTTGACAAGTTGCCTCACATTTGGTCTGCTGGGACCATACTGTCCAATTATAGAATCACCGTAAACCTGGTAGCTCTCAATGATCTAAAACAAAGAGTTCAGTTAATAGAAGAAACAAAAATGTCCAATTTACAACCCTGAACTCTAGCCTCAGTTTGATTTTCAATCCTGAACAACAGGGAGTGAGCAAGCTCAAGGGAGCATGTGGCACAGAGAATATCAGCGACTTGAGGAGGAAGAGGATGGCGGTCACAGGCATCAACACTCACATGTGAAAACCACTGACACATGGCATCAAAACAGGATTGGACTGCAGAAGGGGGTGAAGTTTACAGTTTTAATACTTCCAGGTTGTGTTTCAAATAGTTGTGGAGTTCAGTGTTGAAATCTAACTGAAGCCAGAGTTTAGGGTTGAAAATTGGACTTTTTCCTAGAAGAAATAGCTGAAAGCTTAAAGCAAAACCATCATTAATGCTAAACCTGGCGACGAGAAGAGCATCTTGTTGGCATGCCATAAACTTCGCCATCCACATGCCCCAGCATGTTCCATGGACTGGAAAAATTATCCACAAAAAAGGAAATTATTAAAGGCAATAACTGACATGCGAGTTACAACTCAATGCAGTTTCTGCCAGAAAAGGAAAAACTATCGTGGTCAATGTAGTTTGAAAGTTTCAGAACAAGCATACGTCCAATTTTCCACTTTAGTTTGCAAGTTCGAAAGCATCAAAGAATTGGAAGAAACATATGGTTTCTAATGAAAGACCATACTTATTATATGCAGCCCGACCGACCATAACTCGATGTGCGCCTTGTTCTATGGATGCGCTAACCTGCAACAAAACAAAAGATTTTCAATCAAACTGATACGAGGTTAAAGTCCTACAAGGTTCAGATGTCAACATTATGTAATCAGGACAGTAATGTATTTATCAGTGTTGTGAAAAACGGTATGCGCTTGATGGACAAATGTGGTACCGTTAAGCGATTAATCACAATATGACTAATTAATTGGAATTTAACGGACGATTATGTGTTTTTATTAATATATTTATTTACATTTAGAATTAATTAGAAATATTTTAGTTACCCAAAATTATTGTAAATTATCATTCTACAAAACATGTTTTACATTTCATTGTTTATACTTCATCAACAAGATACATACTATGAACATTATCACACAATATTATAAACTAATTTATCGCATTTAGTGAATAAAAATAAGCTATTTTCGTGATTAAACGGGAAAACGGATGATTAATTGGAAAACAGTCGATTAATCGGATTATGTGGTCAATGAATCATTCGACTGCGTTAATTGCACTCCGATTAAACTATTCATAACAGTTTAGTCACCATCACCGATTAATCGGCCGATTAATTGGTCGAGTTGGCTGCTTTTCACAACAGTGGTATTTATTAGAATGTCTGGACTCAGCCATGTAAAATGAGCTCACAACAGGAGCTAGTTCTCTGCATATATATCTAATACCAAGTCCAAAGCATATTGAAGATGATTAAATATAAATTCATAACCTCTTGGTTTGTTAGAGAATATGTTATGCAACATTGTAAACAATGATTTCCTTGCATCATGAAAACAACTACTTTTCTTGCCAAGAAAAAGTCGGCTCACTCTAGAGGTAGTAGAATACCACTAACATCAAGTTAGACCTAATCTGGATAGATGACCTCGCTATTCGATGTGGTCATAAAATGGTGACTTCTAAAATTCCAGCAACAAAATTAGAATGCAAGACAATCAATTGTCCATTGACAGTGTGACCTATTTGTCTGCAGATAAAAGAAAAGATTTCAATTGTAAGACAGTCGCTTACTTGATCAATAGTAGTTATACCTCCATTTAGAGTAAACTGTACTTCTGGGAAGTCCCGCAATAAAGCAAAGTAGTATTCATATCTGTAAATCAGTAAATGATGTGGATTAGGAAACCATAAAACTATTCCAAGCATCCAAAAACTGAAATAAAGAAAAACATTTTTAACAAAGGAATGTCTGAATCAAAATTCCAACATAGCATTCTCTACTAGGCGCTAGGGCTAGAAATGACTTATCAGAATTCAAACACTAGTAAAATTGATTTTTGGACTGTACAAATTGGATATGTAAGACTGACTTAAAAATCAGTAGTGTACCAACACAAGAATCTGAAATCTGAATATTCCAATAAGTTGGCCAGGAGACAATACATGGAAAGAGCCACAACAGTGCTTGTTTCCAGGGATAAAAATCCCAGAAGTGGCCGGCCAGTTCCGTGGGAACCAGAAAATTTTCCAGTCTGGAACACTTAAAATTTTAAACTTAAAAAAAATTAATTTGAATTGATTACCAGTAATTCTAGGCAATAACCTGTGAAATTCAAATTTTATGTTTAAATTTGACAAATTGTGGCTACCTAGGAGAAAATCGGTTCCTACCACTAACCAGCCAGGAACTGATATTGCTGTGGGTCCATTATTATTATTATTATTATTATTATTATTTTTGCAAATCCAGAAAGAACCCTGCTCAATACCACATATTTATTACCCCCTCTGGTTACAAATAACAGTCATTTTGGCAGCAGACACGGTCTCCAAAACAAAACTTTGACCACCAATATATAATGTAATATACTTGTAAAACCTATTAAATTATAGTATTGTGAAAGTATATTCGATACAAATAAGCTCATATCATTTTCATATGGCCAATCTAGACATTCACAGAAATATTGTTAGTCAAAGTTAATATAGTTTGACTACACACATTCTAGGTTGACACTATTTTTTTTTTTTACTAAAGGGAGTATAGTTTATGCATATGACTTCTCTTTAGAGATATAAATGGTGCTATTATGTAAATCTTTAATGATATTCTTTTATGCAAAAACTGTCATGATCAAACATACTTCAAAGGAGGAACCTTCCGATTCTCCGCAGGACTGAGGCCACTAAGCAATGCCTTGCGAGCATGAATGATGAAGTGCCTAGTTGGTGATTTTGAAACAACCTTATCTACAAACTCACCTGGTGAAAACAAGTCGAAGTACCGAAAAGTTAGACAAGTATATAATATATTGTAACATGCCACTACATCAGTGCAACAAGGGAATATTAACCATCAAGACAAACAGACTTCCTAAGAGAATGGAAAACCATGACAAGCAATAATAGTTCTAGCTGCAAGCCTGCAACAACCAATTGAACATGTTCTTTAAAAAAAGCAACTTAACTACAAATTTCAAAAGATTTAACCTACAACACTGAAAAGATAACATCATAAAAAATATATTAGGTAGAAATGAAACCAGAAGGAATGAGATCATTGAAGCTATCTAGCACATAACATGAATGAGGAAATCATTGAAACTATCCCTCTGCAGCATGACAAGAAACTTGAATCGTGTGATACAAGACTCTTTTGTCAACTTTAATAACACAATACTGCTCCCACAAGATTGTTTCAATTAAATAGAATTCAATATACCCACGAACAGGAACCCTTTTACCTAACATCCTCAAAAAGAGCAAGTTTTAAATCATAGCCAGCTGCTAACCAAAAGTCTACCAATAGTCAAAAACCTATCCAAACACTATGGTTATCATGGCGCCCCGGCGAGGCGAGTCACCTCTGGGGCGCCTGGATGCCTAGGCACCCGCTTAGGTGACAGTTAGGCGGCATGGCAACTCGGATTCTTATAACAAGCAGTAGCACGTCATTGAGGGTCTCCTATGATAAACATCACCACGCACCCATGCCAACCTTGGGAGTCCATAAGTTCTCCAGGATGGCCCACATGTCAGCCAGGGTAAGCCCCCGGTGCAGGTCAGGTAAGAATCCGAGTACATCTTTGCTACCCACGCACACACGCACTCATAAATGAGAGAAACCTATTGCACCCGCACCACACCCCAGCCCCGACGGAAGGAATCACCCACGCCAGCAATAAGCGAGGAGAGTAGTGCCCCTACCGTTGGTGATGGCCACATGTCGACCGCCTCCTGCCTCCGCCCGCTGCTCCCCCACTCTGCCGCACAGCGCCTCTGCTTCCCCCCTTTGCCTTTGCCCTCTGTCGTCGTTCCAAGCACTGCTAACGGTTGGGAGCTGGTGCAAGAGGCTCGCTGCGGTCTGGATGGCGGTCGCCTCCACGTCGCCCTTCGACAAGCTACTGCCTGCTAGCAAGTGGCGACGGGGGCGGCGGTAGAGGTGGTGGTGAAGGTGGAGGGGATTATCAGCGCGGTGGAGGTGGAGAGCCTAGCAGCGGCGGTGCTCTAGGTTACTCAGCCTCCAGTCCTCGACTCCTCTCCACACGATTTGGCCCTTGACTATCTCATGACTCCCATCCTCTTATTCCCTGCCTTCAATCAAGTCGACTGCCACAACACCTAGCCCAGATGCCTAGGCACTCTGCCTGGATGTCCAGGCAGCCGCCTGACCGTCTCTAGGTGAGGCACTGGGCCATGGCGAGCCCCTCCGGCCGCCGGGATGCCTAGACGTCGCCTAGGCGATGCCGTGATAACAATACCAAACACCCTATTTATTTTCACTTAGTGAATGCAAAGGATAAACATGTTAAAGTAGACTTGTATAGGGTGTTATTTGTCATTTTTCACCTTCACTGTACATGTATATTTTGGCTCATTTGGCCCATTGAATGCAAGCTGCCATTCCATCAATTCTGGAATCCTAACATGGTATCAGAGCTACACTACAACCCTAGCTAGGGTTTCTCTCAGAGCCATGGCACGGCCATCCTCGCCGGCGGCGACGCTTGTCATTGCCATGCTGCACCGCGGCGCCTCCTCTCTCTTCCTTCTCTCTCAAGGCGTCGCCATCGCTGCCACAGCCATCCTGCTTCGCCCGGTCTTCTAAATCATTTGCCGGTCTTTGTGGCTCGCCGGAGAAGAACCATCGCGTCGCCGCCGCCTCTCCTGCTGCTAGCCAGACTTCTTTATCGCCGCCACTTCGTCGTTGTCGACGTAGCTCCCGTAACTGTAAAGCCTCCTCTGCTCCGCTTCCGAGCCGCCGACGCTTGTCTCTCCTCGCGGCGTCCTCTCCACGGTCGCGTCCTCTCCCTAGCTTCTTCTTCAACGCCGTACGCCTCTCTTCGCCTCTCCTCCGTCAAGAAGAAAAATACCACCACCAAGCGGCAAAGGCAGAGCAGAGCACTTCATTAAAAAAAAAAAACTCTGCCGGCCACCCTTCCAGACTCATCCAAGATGGCGGTGCATCTCGTTTCTTCGGACCAATGCCTCTCCTTGATTATGTTTGATGGGACCAACTTCCGGAGTGGTCCACTATGCCGGGTTTCTCTTGACGGCCGGCGTCTATGGGGTCATCTCATGGAGCTTGCCCTCGCCCACCGATTCGGTTAGCCCGATTGACCTATGGTGGTCGATGGTGCTCCGATCCCTGCAGATGTTCTAGCAAACATCTGGCAGGGGCCGATCAATATGTCGCCGATCTGCAGACTCTTGAGTAGCGGCGAGATGAGGCTCGTCTTTATTCTTTGTCATCTTAAGCAAGATGAAGGTTGAGCTTGCCATGGATCTAGCCGCTCTTCCTTCTTCTCGGTGATGTGGGGCGTCTGCGAGCTCGATTCGAGAAAGCGGCGATGTTTCTACACCTCTACCGAGTGGCGAGCTCTCTTCGTCGCCGAGACTCCACTGTTGATGCCTTCTACCAAAGAGACATCGACGTGTGGCGTCGGCTTGACTCCCTAGAGCCTCCTTACAATCCGACTGCGGCTATTGTGGCCTTCATCAGACCACAAGAGTGTTGTTCGCCTCTTTGAGTTCCTCCGCCGACTTGACCGGAGTTCGAGCGACTTCGTGCTCATTCTTGGCCGCTTCCGCGATCGTCCTCTGGTTGAGGCACTCGCACTGTTCGTCTTGAGGAGACTTCGTCTTCGTGGCGTGCTCTCGTCTTCGCGCTCATCTCCGATCACTTCCACACCACCTCTGCGGCGGCTCTTACGACGGCTCCTCTCCCAAAGACGGCAGGAGGCTCGGATTCTTGTGGTGAGTGCCGTTGGTGCAATGGTTCACTCAGTAACTCATCGCAAGAAGACAAGGCACACCATTGAGCAAAGGCAGAGGCGGCCTCGTAACCGCAAGGTGGAGTGGTGGAGCTGGTGCCTCTCGCCCACCGATGCCCTCCGACGATCATGCAGATGTGACCTGGCGCCTTGAGCGCATGGCGCCGTTTGGGGCGACTCCTTCTCCAGACCGTCTGTTGCGGTCTTCCTTCGTATACTGATTGCCTCTGATTCTTGACTCGAGCTTCTTTTCATATGACATCCGATCCCACTCACCTTGGCCCATCTGAGTTCTTGACCATCCCTATGTCTGTCAAGGCGGTGATGGTACTTCCCTTTCGATTGTTGGTCGGGCACTCTTCACACTTCTTGTTTTCATGTTCCATACATTTCACATATTCCTCGTCTCGATTTGCGGTTGATATCTCTTTGGTCAACTTGTGACCTTGATTGTCGTATCATTCTTGAGGTCGACTCTTGTTCTATTCAGATCGTCTCACCGACCTGGTTGGTCTTGGCCGTCGGGTCCGTGACTCTCGGCGTCTATGGAGCTTGGTCGGCCGCCTACCCGCTTCCGCCACGTCCACCTCCAGCAGCCCGATCATTGCCGTCTCTGATATCCTTGTCCTCGCCACCCTGCTCCGCCTTGCTTTTGCTCGATGGCATCATCGGTTAGGTCACATGTGTGGGTCTCGTCTTTCTTTGTTAGTGAGTCGTGGTGTTCTTGGGAAGGTTCCTGGTGATACCTCCCTGTCCTGTATGGGCTGTAAGCTTGGGAAGCAGCTACAGCTACCCTATCCCACCAGTGACTCTGTGTCTCTTCAGCCATTTGATTTGGTTCATTCTGATGTATGGGGCCCGGCTCCCTTCGTTTCGAAAGGGGGTCATCGCTATTATGTGATCTTTATTGATGATTTCTCTCGTTACACATGGATCTATCTTCTGACCTCTAGGCATCAGGTGTTGTCTGCCTACCAGGCCTTCGCTGCCATGGTTCGCACACAGTTTGACTCGCCTATTCGTGTCTTTCGTGCTGACTCTGCTGGCGAGTACTTATCCACCTCTCTCCGTCAGTTTCTCCTTGACCAGGGTACCCTTTCTCAGTACTCTTGTACTGGTGCTCACGCTCAGAATGGTGTCTCTGAGCGTAAGCATCGTCACCTCCTTGAGGCCTTTCGGCGATGATCTTTGTCCTCCTCTGCTCCGCCCCCACTTCGGCCGAGGTCAGTCTCTAGTCTTTGTCTACCTTGTGAACCTCCAACCTTCCATCGCTCTTGAGGTGCCACCTGTGAGCGTCTCTTTTGAGCCTCCAGACTGATCACCTTCGATGCGTTGGTGTGTTGTCTTTGTTCTACTTCACCCGTGGCGAGCGATTGGTCTTTCGATCTGTTGAGTGTGTTTTTCTTAGCTACGATCTTTGGCGCAAGGGTTATCATTGTTGGGACCTCAGGCTCGCAGGATCCGGTCTCCCGAGATGTCACCTTTGATGAGTCTCGATCCTTCTTCACCCGTGATCCTTCCTCTAGCCCGACTCTACCTCGATTCGCTCTCCTTCCTCACTCTACGATGCTTCCTTCATCACCACCATCCTCTCCGTCTCTACCTTTATCTCCACCTCGCCACCATCACCCTCATCTTCCATTCCAGACCCTTCATCCATTGTTCCACCCTCTCCTCGCCACCTCGCCAGCCTTCCTTTGCCTTTCGCCTCCTCCCTGTCGTTTCCACTACACTCGTCGTCCACCTCCTCCCGTTCCTCCTCCCTTCTAGGTCCAGCTCCTACTCCCACTTCAGAGTCTTCTCCTCTTGAGTCATCTCCTCTTGAGTGTACCTCTCTGCTCCCTCATGCGGTACACTCTTCGTGATCGAGTACGATTCCTCGTCCCGTCGCTATGGTTTCGTTACTCTGCCACCGTCTCCTCTCGAGCCTACTTCCTATCGCGATCTTTGTTACTCATCTGAGTGGCGATTCGCTATGGCCGAGGAGCTTGATGCTCTAGAGTGCTGCGGCACTTGGGACCTTGCCCTCTTCACCGCTTCATCACTCCTATCACGTGCAAGTGGGTCTATAAGATCAAGACTCGCTCGATGGCTCTATTAGCGCTTATAAAGCGCGTCTCGTTACACGTGGTTTTCAGCAGAGTATGGGCGTGACTATGAGGAGACCTTTGCTCTGTTGCTCACAGGACCCTTTGTGCACACACTTGTGGTTGTTGCTTCCGATTCACGGTGGACCATCTCCCGGCTTGATGTGAAGAACGCTTTTCTTCACGGTGAGCTCGTGAGGAGGTCTACATGCACCCACCTCTGGCTATTCATGCGCGGATGGCACGCGTGTCGCCTTCGTCGTTCTCTCTATGGGCTCAAGCAAGCCCTCGTGCTTGGTTTGAGCGTTTCACCTCTGTTGTCACCATCTTTGGTTTTGTTGCTAGTGAGCACGACCTGCTCTCTTCGTTCACACTTCCGCCGTGGTCGTACTCTTCTTCTCTCGTGGATGACATGCTCATCACGGTGATGATCCGCAGACGTTGCCTTTGTGAAGGCGCGTCTCGATGGCGATTTGAGATGTCGATTTGGGTCATCTTGGTATTTCCTTGGGATTGAGGTCACTTCCACGCTGAGGGCTACTACCTCTCCCAATGAAGTACATTCAGGATCTCCTTGATCGGGCTTGTCTCACCGATCAACGTCTTCGCTGCCACTCCTATGGAGCTTCACCTTGACCGCCCTCTCGGCGGTACTCTCTTGAGGATCCTACTCTCTCATCATCTCGTTGGGAGTCTTGTTTACCTTGGCATTACTCATACGACATCTCCCCACTGTTCACATCCTGAGCCGTTTATGCAGACTCCTACTCGGATACCTCTGACCACCTCCTTCGAGTCTGCGGTATCTTCGTGGTACCATTGATCGCCGTCTGCTTTTTCTCTTGCTCTAGCCCTTTGCGGCTTCAGGCCTATTCAGATGCTTCTGGGCTAGTGACTCCTCCGATCGTAAGTCACTCTCTGCGATTGTGTCTTTCGGCTCTTCTCTCGATTGCTCGAAGACCAAGAAGCTGATCTGCTTCTTCTCGCTCGATCTCGAATTTGAGTTGCGGCCGCCTCTGTGATTTGAGGTGACTTGGTTCTGATGGCTCTGGCAGACTTTGGCATCACTTGTCTCTACTCCTCTGACGGTGTGCTCAGAAGCAGATCTGCGTACGATCAGCATTGCTCGAGATCCGGTGAAGCACGAGCTCACCAAGCACATTAGCGTTGATGCTTCCTATGTTTGGTCGCAGTGCAAAGAAGCGGTGGTTGCCCTTCGGTATGTGCCTTAGAGGTTCGGATCGCGGATTTCTTCACCAAGGCACAAACGAAGCGCAGCATGATCTTCATCTCTCCAAACTCAATGTTGTGGATCCACCTTGAGTTTGAGGGGGGGTGTTAAAGTAGACTTGTATAGGGTGTTATTTGTCATTTTTCACCTTCACTGTACATGTATATTTTGGCTCATTTGGCCCATTGAATGCAAGCTGCCATTCCATCAATTCTGGAATCCTAACAAAACAAACGTCCCAAGAAACTGTTGTGGACATTGGCCAAGCAAGGCAACACCAATTGCAGTGTGCACGAAAGAGTTTAGTACGGTAGTCAAGTTAGAGATGTAGTAATAGTTGAGTACGTATCATGTTAAGGAGTCCTAATATTGGATGGCAAGATAAGTTAGTTCTATATATTGGAGTTCATTGTATTGATCAAGGCAAGCAAGAAAGAAACAATCTATTCTCTGATTTCTCTGCCAAATATTTGCTGGCCAACTTTTTTTTTTTTTTGGTTGTGTATGCAGATGTGGGGTGGGGAGTGGATCTCAGCCCAAATAATCATGGCACTAGATGGCCATTTTGGGCCTATAAAACGTTGAAACGCAGTAGTTATATTATGTCATTCAAAGGTGACATTACATGCAGTACGTGAATTTGGAATAGGCTATGATGTAATATATTCAGAGACTCTCCCCTGATGATAGAAGTTCTCAAGTAATCTTTTGATTTGGGAATATTAAACGGCTGGATTAGGTCAAGAAGCAATTGGACTAGTGGTGCATT
This sequence comes from Guadua angustifolia, assembly GCA_036346375.1. Taxonomy (NCBI): domain Eukaryota; kingdom Viridiplantae; phylum Streptophyta; class Magnoliopsida; order Poales; family Poaceae; genus Guadua; species Guadua angustifolia. The sequence goes on from JAYEVE010002035.1 coordinate 590,760, forward strand.
TAAGGGCAACAACTAACAGGAATCCAAGCTTTTTTTTTTACGGTACCATGCTTTCGTAATATAAGTGTGCAATACTAATAATGCTTCTTCCAACAAATTTAACATTTAAGGCTAAATCACACTCAGACATGTAAAATTACACTGACCAGTAACAATTACAGCTACTCTGCTAGAAAGTTGTCATGATTGTGGGCCAACAAATGCAGCCAGTTAAGCCCATTGGGAGCGCTGCACACAAGAAGCAGCAGCCACCCCTTAGGCCCAGCTGAGGCAAGGAGTCAGTAGCATGCATGCATATCCTCATAGTTGGTTCAATGCATATCTTTATATTATGATAGTTTGGATATGATCTTATCTTTAGTTGATTGATTGCATACTTGCATTAGGTATCTTTCTTAGGTGGCCGCTTACATAATCACCGCATTGCCATCTCTCTTCATCAAGCAATCGAATCAGCAGCAGCAGCAGAGCCTTTTAGTCCCAAGCAAGCTGGGGTAGGCTAGAGTTGAAACCCAAAACGATCCGCCAACAAAGGGAGAAAGAGAGAGATGAGGAAGTAGAACAAAGCCTAACACTATACCAATACGTGGTATAAAGCCTAATCAAGATTCAAGCACGTGAATAGCTGCTTTTCACGCACTTCTATCCAAAGCCAACTCTTTCGTTATATTCCATCCTTTTAAATCCCTTATGATTGCCACCTCCCAAGTCAAGTTTGGCCAGCCACTACCTCTCTTCACATTATTGTCCCGTGTTATGATGCCGCTATGCACTAGTGCCTCTGGAGGTCTCCGTTGTACATATCCAAACCATCTCAACCAGTATTGTACAAGCTTTTCTTCAATTGGAGCTACCCCTAGCCGATCACGTATCTCGTCGTTTGAACTCGGTCCATTCTTGTATGACCACAAATCCAACGCAAAGATACGATCTCTGCGACACTTAATTGTTGAACATGCCGCCTTTTAGTAGGCCAACTTTTCGCACCATACAACATCGCAGTCTAATAACTGCCCTATAGAACTTGCCTTTTAGCTTCTGTGGTACCCTCATCACAGAGAACACCAGACACTTGACGCCATTTCATCCATCCCGCTGTAATTCTATGGCTAACATCTTCATCAATATCCCCATCTCTCTGTAGCATCGATCCCAAGTATCGAAAGGTATCCTTCTTGGGTACTACCTGACTTTCCAAACTCACATCTCCCTCCTCATGTCTAGTAGTACCGTAGTCACATCTCATATACTCGGTTTTAGTCCTGCTAAGTCTAAAACCTTTCGACTCTAGGGTCTGCCACCACAACTCTAGTTTTCTATTTACTCCCGCCCGGCTTTCATCCACTAGTACTACATCATCAGCAAAAAGCATACACCACGGGATATCTCCTTGAATATCCCTCGTGACCTCATCCATCACCAAGGCGAAGAGGTAAGGGCTCAGAGCTAACCCTTGATGTAGTCGTATTTTAATCAGAAAGTCATCTGTGTCACCATCAGTTGTTTGAACACTAGTCACAACATTGTTGTACATGTCCTTGATGAAGGCAATCGAATAGCAAAGAAATATCCCCAAGACCCTAACTCCTGTTTGTGCTCTTCCCTTTTTGGCCAGCTATTCTAGATTAGTTCTTCCCAATCAATGCCCTCCTTCACCTTTCGCCATTCTATCTCAAGTCGTCATTGTCCGACCTCTCTCGTGACAAAAATACAACCATATATCAGTAACTGGTGCATCATTTTTTTTTTTTTTGAACTTCTGGTATAGGCCAACCTATTCTACCCATATATAAAAATCATATTGCAGTTTGCAGCTACCCATTGTTGCTTTATTTTTTTTGGCGTAAATATATTATCCAAAGGAGTGTAAATCTCAACACAGGATTTTCATTCCTAGAACATGAGAAGCCTAATAAAGTTATTTTATTGGAAAATCAAAGGTTTCTGAAGAAAACTCACATAGTTCTTTATAAGAGTCACGATCGTCAACACCAATTCTGCATTTAACACTGACAGGGACATCACAGTTGGCAGCAATAGCTGACATAGCATCCCCTACAAACTTCAGAAAATTGAATCAACACTGATTAAGGGAGGAGAAAGAACAAATTCATATTACATTGTGGTTTTGCTATGTTAATTCAAGGAGCAAACCTCTGGATCAAACATTAAACGAGCACCAAAGCAACCATGACCAGCAACTTTCCCACTGGGGCAGCCACAACTAACCAAAAAAAATGTGTAAATTGTATGAAATAATAGAATATACTACATGATTAGATAATATTTGAGTGACATTGTTACTTTAGGTTGATCTCATCATACGAATAAGCATTTGCCAGTTTAGTTGCCTTCGCCAAGTTGTCCAGATTACTTCCACCAATTTGCAACACAATAGGATGCTGTTCAGCAGGAAATGCTAAAAATCTATCCTGCATGTTGTGACAATAAATTGTTAAATCTATCAATTTTGCCCAAAAACATAATTAGATGCATATAATGGGAGTTGTGTGACCTCATATGTTGTAGAAAACATTTTATAGCTATATTTATTTAACAAAAGTACAATTGCTAGGAATAAATGATAAATCAAAATTGAAGACATAGTGACAAATTCACCAACGAAATAGCCATCACCCATAGCATGTGTCAATTGCCACCTAGAAAGACCTAGAAAGCTCATAGCTGCCTGATCACCCACAGTGAAACTAAACCACATGGAAAACATATTTATAGTAATTCCAGCTATTTGAATATGACTTAAAGAATGCTATAATGAAGAATTTTCAGGTGCTCGTTCAGCATTCACTACAATGAACGACAGGGAGTTGAATTTTTTACTAAACCAAAATATTTAACTTGAGGAAGAGCTGACTGTCCAAAACAATGGTGATGTCCTTTCATTTTTCTATTTTGCGTTAATTTGTGGTTATAGTTCTACATATGTGTATGCTGAGATGGCAGAGGAAAAGAACTAGATCTGTCAAAGTTAACCAGACTGATCTCTGAAATAGAATATGCAGCAGGCAGTGAGGATCAACAGCATGCCATTATAGGTTCTGACTCCTGAAAGACCCTACCAGCAATATTAAGTTGAACACTACAGTGAGAACTGAGAAGGATTCTGGTAAGTGACTGAAGAGGTACTTGAGATAACTCAAGGAAAATGGAAAAATAATACAAGGTGCAAGGCAAAGAGCAGAGCAGAGGCAGTACTTGACTTGTGGAATCAGCAATTTAAATTAAGGCTGAAATTTTGAAGTTTAAATTTTCAGCAGTTGCACCATAATTACTAATTAGTGATATGAATAAAAGTACACCAACCTTGAAAACTTTTGTTTTCTTCAACTTTAACTAATTCACCCAAGATTCGCATAAACTAGTATATTGAATCGTGGACCAACGATCAACTCATATTGCTTTAGCGCTAATGAATGGCAGGGTTCCTTTCTTTGGAGCAATGATTAGTGTTACTCCTTAACTAGTACAGTACGCATTAACAGAGGGATAAACGAATGAACATTGAAGAACATCTAGGACTAAAATACAGCTACCAGATTTATCATCATCAATCATACAACCAATGTCGACACAACACAATAGTTATCTTCAAGTCATTTAGTTAACCCAAAGCTGCACACGGCTTGACGGAATCAAGAAAATTGGCAAGAGACACTCACCAAGTTATCTTTCTGATGCACGATGGTCTCGGCGACCACCATCTCCGTGTACAGCCACGCGTACCTCGAAATCAGCCGCGCGAGCGTCCTGTAGTGGTTGTCCGTCCAGTCCATCATCGGCGCGACGCTGCGTGAGAACCACGAAACCGCACATCAACCAGTACCCCCAACAGTTCCAAGAACATCACGCAGCCTAGCTATCTCGTTCCGCTCACCTGAAAAGAGGAGGAAGATAACCTCCGGCTGATGCGGAGCTCGCCGCGCGACACGGCCGCACGCCGGGAGCGCACAGCAAGAACCTTCCCCTGCCGACAAGGAGGACTCCGGGGATGCGGGACGCCAGCGGCGGGAGTACGGCATGCGTCGCCGCGGACCTCATCATCATGACCATCCGAGGCCCAGCTTTCGCATGGGGCGGCCGCCGTCGCCTCTCCTGACTGGGATACAGTCGCTGCTGGCGAGTGGTGGCGGCGGGTCGTGGCTGCCTTGGCCTCCCAATCCGAAGCGAACGGTGGAGATCGCGTGCAGGTCTTCACATTGGTGAATCTTTTTTTAAAAAAAATACTAAATAATACACAAATAATATGCTAAAAAATTAGAAACAATAAAATATTTGTAACCGTATTCGATTAGACTCTATTCTTTATATGTAGATAAATCCGAACGCATCTCTTGTTATTTTCTTTATATATTAGGTATCCCTCGTATACAAGAATTAATCTAATAAAGCGAGAGAGTTTATCCTCCTATATTTTGTATGCTTCTTCTATTGTCGTTGTGATTGTATCGCTGTGTTGATTGATCGCACACAGTTGAACTACTATGTTTTGCAACATATTATCAGCATGAAGCTCTATCGAGACTACTGTCGACATACTTTACGTTAGCGTGCCCTCTCCGCTACGGTCAGGAGGGGTCACGAGTGCCGAAGCGTGACAGCCTGGCGAGTAGGTGGGCGATCAGCCTCGACGCAGCGACGATCGCGTCGTCTTGCGTGTGACGGCCGGCAAGCAGTGGCGATTAGGCCTAACGCTAGGCGCCGTCGTGCGCATGAATGATCTGGCGGCAAAGCGAAGCGATCGAGCCCCGCAGCAGGGTGACGAGCCGTGGTCGGCCGACGAGGCCAGAAGGTGCTCGGGGTCGGCTGTTGGTCAGGAGTGGAGTCGTACATTGAAGGAATGGGTAGCTTTGCCTCGAAGTCTTCTCCCTCGACACTCCGTGTCAGAGCTATTGAATGAGCGTGGCTCTGCTGACGGCACGATAGCTATCTCTCTGTCGTCATGCATCTAACCCGTCCTATACAAGTCGCTTCCCAAGCGAACCGGACGGAGTTGGACGATGGTGTAAAGAATAAGATCAGATGATGGGGCTACAACGACTGATGTAATAAATGAAGAGTAATCAGTGTGATGTCATCCCTCCCACTTGCCCGAGTCAGCCTAGCCTATATAGGGGCTTCGGTGCATGGGAGAGGGGAGAGGCAGGCCGGGAGGAAAAAAAAAGGAGGACTCAAACGAAGGAGCGAGCACAGGAAGAGCACTGAAAGAGCTCAAGAAAAACTCAGAGAGTAAAAAAGAGATAGAGTGTAGATCGTGCATTTGTAATCCACTCAAAACACATTAATAAGAGTAGAAGCAGGATGTAGGGCTGTTACCCACGTTGGGAGCCCGAACCTAGGTATATCGGTGTGTTCTTGAATCCTTGTCTGCGTGGATCCCTCGGGAGAACTCATAGATGTCCTTCCGCGAAGATCCTCTCTATCGAACCCCGGACTCCATCTAGGGAGAATAGTTGCCGGCGAAATACGCCGACAACTACCAATCGTGATCGTCTGCATACGACAATCGACGCTGCATCAAATTTCAACCTGCTACATGTGATCATTCTACACCAAGCCCTACGTAAGATAATCGCATTTTTTCGCAATTTTTCAATCCTGCAGATTTCGTACCCTATGGCAGAATAATCGTTTAATCTAATTGCCAGAAAGGTAGTCATAGATTCACCATCAAGATTGAAAAAAAAAACAGAGAGAGAAATAGTAAATTGGCCAGGCAGCAGCACACCTCACACTCATACATCAGCCATCGGCCCGGCGGCGGCACACCCGCAAGCTCATGCATCGGCCATCGGCTCGGCTGTAGTGCACCCGCACGCTCATTCTACCGACGGTCATCGCACGTTGGCCCGATGCGGCATCGTCAGTGCGTAGCCACGGCGACTTCACACCGGTGTTTGATCTGGCTTCGCCCGCACCAGCACGCTTGTGCCCGTGTACATACCCATGCGTCTGTAAGGATGCGTTTGGTTGAGTGTACGAGGGTGAACCGAACCGTCTCGTACAGGATTTAATTTTATCTTTGCATTTGGTTGGCTGAACGGAACCATTTGGTACAGGATGAGATGGTACAGATTCTTGGAATATTTTGAAGAGATGCTGTACCATCCCGTACGGGAAATTTGGTTGAACCAATCGGTTCAGGACAAGATCGTTCACTCTCACCATCCCTCAAACCAACCTCATCCTCAATCTATTCACATCCCTTCAACCAAATATCATCTCGTACCATCCTGTATCATTTCATCCAAGTAACCAAACAAAATCTTGTATCATTCCATTCAAACAACCAAACACCTTCACTGTACCATCTCATCCAGAATTATCCCATCCATCTTGTACCATCATATCCCATTCATCCTCATACACCCAATCAAACGCACCCTAAGTCCACTCGGCAGTGCCCATGACGTCGTCCAGTGGCACCCATGGTGGCCGTGAAGCCTTGCACCTCGTGCCTGAAGCACTCGGCAGCAGCCTCGCGCCCAGTGGCGGCAACCCGGCAGGGCACCCGTAAAGTCACGACGGTGCGCCTCGTGCGACCACTAGCGACCCTCACCGCATGGCCGCTTCGACTTCCATCCTATCGACGGAGACGCCGAATTCTACGCGCATGGCTGCTTCGGCTCCCGCTCCGCTGGCAGAGATGCTCTGTATTCCGTGCATGTGTAATATCCCCTTGCTGCCAAGAGGGACGACGTGAGATCGCGCGCCAATCAACCGAAAAGCAGGCAGGAAAAAAAAGGAAGAACAGAGAAAAAGGTGAGAAGAACACAGAGCCCAAAAGCTAGGAGAAGATTTCATTCATATTTCTGTTCTGCTTTTCCTTCCAGCATACACTCCCTTTTAAACTCAACGTATTCACCAAGACACAAGCAACTAACTAATTACCTCCCTCCCTCAGTTTACCGCGTGCCCGACAGTTAAAACGACAACAATTCTTACAGCAACAGTAATTACTGCTTTTGGCACTCAGCCCACGCGATGTTGTTGGATGATTCACTTTCGCTGCCCCGGTCCACCTGCGTCGTCTGTTACATCTCCCCCCTTGGACACATTGCTTGTCCCAAGTAATGGTAGCCGAAAAAGACTTTTGCAGCACTGTCAGATCTTCCCAAGTCGTCGAGTCAGTGGACAAGCCGGTCTATTTGATCAAGCCTTGCACAATAGCCTTGTTACCTTTCTTGACCAACCTTCGTTCCAAGATAGCTTCAGGCTCAGTAGCCAGCTTGTCAAGCTCCACCAACTTCAGAAGCTCGATAAAGACTGGAGTGTAATTAGGATGAAACACTTTGAGTTATGACACATGAAAAACGGGATGGACTAAGCTATGACTCGGTAAATCCAACTTATAGGCTGCTTGGCCAATCTTCTCCAGAACGGAATAAGGACCAAAGTACTTATATAGGAGCTTAGGACAAGGTCGATTAACCACCGACAATTGAGCGTAAGGCTGCAACTTCAACAACACTTTGTCCCCCACTTGAAATTGTCGATCCTGGCGTTTTTGATCCGCCTAAAGCTTCATGCGATTCTGGGCGCGCGAAAAATGACGAGGACATCACTTCCACGGATACAACCACTCCAACAAATCAAGTTGAACCCACTGTTGTACTACAAGGACCAATTACTCGAACTCATGTACGTCAACTCCATTACCAGGTGAATGCGTTCCTCGGGCTGCATACTAATATTTCAAAGAATGGAATACTATTTAATTCTTGTGATGATTTGCTTGTCCTTAGTAACTATGGCACAGAATCATACAAGCTCAAGTGTAGAAGAGAAGTCAATAAACATAAAATAAGTTTTGTGCACGAGTTGGACTCGGATTCAACTCTAGGACAACACTGATTTGTTTCGGCCAACCCGACTTCATCCAGACTCCATTTGGGGTGTTCTTGTACTTCCCTAAAAGCTAATCAAGTCTACTTTCCAATGGATCTAGAATCATCTTCAAATTCTGTATGAGTCGACGGGAAACTACGAAACAATTGACGTCACTTTTCCTGTCCGAATTGACGTGGGCCTTGGACCTTGTAATTTGAGTTCTAATTACCTTCCAACTATTTTGGCTCAGTTCCACGTCTCCTCTCCTTCTTAAATAGGCAGCCACACCCTTATCTAGGGTTTGGTTCGGTTTTGTTCGATTAGTTTAGCCAAGTGCAAACTTTAAGTCTTCAAGTTGTACTGAACAGTCACCTTGTTAAGATCTTCGATAGAACCCCACCCTTGTTTTTGCCTTCATTCATATTCACAATTTCATATTGCTTTTACCATTGTTCTTGCTTGTTTTTCAGTTGCTTGCAGGAATTGAATCTCGTGTTCAAGTTGATCGTGCCAACGGCAAGATCAATAACCCTCCAGAGTTAGTTTAGCGATTGCTAAGACGCATCGTCATCGTACGTTGTAGTTGGATCGTCAAAGTCAGTTCCTCCAAATCGAAGTTATCACTCTCATCGAAAGATCGGGACCCCAATTCACATCAGGTGGTATTAGAGCGCCAAGTTGCTCGGTGAGAGATTCAGTACCTTAGATTAGTTTTTGTTCTCTGTACAAAATTGAAAATTCTCCACAAAAATTCAACCTTTAGATTTAATCTGGTATTTTAGTGTGTTTTATTATGTTTTGATCCATTAGAGTCCTTGTTTTAGTTGCTGATCGTTTTTCCTTCACGTAGCTTTTTATTTCAATCTGTTCAGTTCTTTTTTTGTTCATAACTTTTGCATACGAGCTCGGATTCTAGTGTTTTTGTACTTTTCTAAAACCTTGAGACAATCTCCACAAAAACCTAGTTGGTCATGAACTCCAATTCCATATCAAAGTTTGTTTAATCTGGATGTCAAATTGGAGAAGTTGCAATTCCAATCCAGATCGGTTCGGTATTTTGATCATAACACTCACATCCGAACTCCGATTGAGAAGTTTTTATACTTTCCTGAATCCTTGAAGATCCCTCTACAAAAACGTTTTTGGGTGTCCTTCGTGATTCTAACTCCTTCAAACCGAATTTGACTAAGATTCGGATTTGATCAGATCGGCTGAATTTTGTCAAATCTGTGCACCTTACTATTTTGGCCATAACTTCTACATACGAGCTCCAAATTGTGTGTTCGTATACTTGTTTTAAAGCCTAGAACAACACTTTCAATTTTTTACATTGTGAGAAAGCTTGATTCAGTCATTCTCATGCCTTAATTGCAGCGATAACTTTGTTGCACTG